>JASJET010000200.1:18615000-19815000 GCA_034092305.1 Diaprepes abbreviatus | reverse complement strand
TGAGCTCAAATTTAATAAATTAAAAATCTATGAAAGATTATTTAATGAATTGCAATTAATGAATCTTATCCTAAGTTCTTATTGGTTTTTTTCAGCTCAAAATTATATAAGTATAATTTTTGTAAGTATTTTTAAATTAAAGAAAATAGTTTCAACATGAGAGGCAAATTTGGTTTGGAGGACCCCATAGACTTGATGTCACCTCAAATCGACTACGATAAGGCAAGTTTTGCAACCTAAAAAGACAGTGACATAAAAGAATAATCGATAAGTACTGTAAAATAATCTGTCAATGCAATTTCGACAGTGACATAACTAGCCTGAAAATAATGTAAACAAACCCAAGTTTATGGAATTAATCAAAGAAACTTCAAGAAAACTGCCTTATGTAGGAAGAAAGGCATAATCTTACTCGAAGAGTAGGTAAGAAAACCGAGATTTATCTGAAAAATCTCGTAAAATAAGAAGTGCCAGATTGTAAGACATATAAAAACGAAGGTCTTCATTGTAAAGAATTTGATATGTCTCTTCCACTATCATAAAAGGTGTTTAAGTTAATACTGTCAATGATGGCGTCACTAATACATTTGTTGGTATATACTAATGATATCTATATCGATTTGAAAGTCAGTTTGATATCAGTTGCTATTGTGCAAACAACATAATTCTTTACAGATTTGTAAATATCAAACTTTATATTAGCAAAAGACGTTTTAACATTCTATTTAAAGAAAACAGCTGCTGAAAGTTAGCAATAATTGGTTGAAGCTTGCGGTGAGAACGTTTTAACACAAAAAACTTGTGAACGATGGTTTTGATGTAAAAGACGAGAAGAATACAGGTCAGCCAAAAAAGTTTGAAGATGCAGATTTGTAAGAGTGATTAGGTGAAAACTCAAACGTTGGAACAGTTGTCAGCAACATTGAGTGCTTTCCAATTCACTAAACGCGAACTTCTACATGAATTCAGTAAGATCCAGAAAGAAGAAAAATGGTTTATGTATGAGTTGAAGGAAAAAAGCGTTGAAAGGTAAAAAACCACTGGTGAAATTTTGCTGGGCAGACGGAAAAGAAAAAAATTTTTTCGTCGAGTTGGGACAAATGATGAAGAGTGGATCTATTTTGACAGATCCAAGCCAAGGATGGGATTTGATTTGAAAATTGAAAAGTAAATTAGAAAATTTTCTTCGGCATGAATTGGGTATGGTACACCAACATATGACTTTAAAATCCAAAAAGGAAACTTTAACTGATAAAGATGCAATTATACACGTCGACTTTAGTGAAAATTGTCAAACTAGATATGATAAAGAAGTACAATCCTTCCATTTAGCAGTATCTAAACAGCAAATAAGTATACCCACAGTGCTAGTCTATACCAAGGAAGTTAAAAAAGAGATAAAAACTCTTGTTTTTGCACTTTGTCCAAAAATGTGTCGCACTTTGTCCAAAAACTTGTCGCAATCCGGCGATTGGGCCGATTTACAACCTGTACTTGACAGTTTTCCTGCAATAATTATTAATCTACATTTCTTGAGCCATTGGCCGATTATCCAGTACCGTAATTAAATAATGTTTAAAGAATTAGTAACAATGTTACACGAATTTTATCCTAATTACACGAATTTCATGTGGAATTACCATGAGGCTGTGCCTCAGCAAAGGGGCTCCTTGATGGAATGGATGCAACATGAAAGAAGACTGCAGATAGACTAGTTGCAAGTATCACTGGGATTTCATCATTGAAAGCTTTAAGTAACTTACTTCAGAAAAATTGATCTAATAGCGCAGATATCTCAGATGAAGGAACATGACTTGGACGAGCGGAAAACATAAAATTTTTCTAAGCCAACTGAAAGTTTTACAAGTGATTGGAAACGTGTTTTTTTGAAATCACTTAAAAATTAAAGTTTAAGCTACTTCTACGACCTTGATGGCTGCAGCTTTCGGTACTGATTGGTTGATTGATTAATTATATGACAAAGCAAGCCAAGGTTGAGAAACCCTTACACTGCAGCCTTAATATTTATTTTGTAACTTGTTAGATCACTTCTACGTGAATAGGTTGGTTGCCTTGATCAGGTTTACCAGCCTGTTCACTAGTTTGCCATCTGAGTATATGCCTTCCGGATTGATTGGTCCCTGAAGATGTCTCCAGTAGGTTAAAACTTTACATTTGAAGATGATACATGAGGCTATCTAATCCTCTTCATCATATAGTCTACATAATGGTTCTTCATTGAAGATGTCCGTTATATGTAGATGTTTCCTTAAGTTGCAATAGCCTGTTACAAGTCCTATCACTAGCCTGATCTATTATCTGCTTAGGCGCAGAATTTCTCAGGTCAGTTTGCCAGATAGTCTGCTCAGCAATAACTTGATATGTCTGTGGTCGGCAATGTGGTTTCAGTGGGTCTTGTGTGTTATCCACCAAGATAACTACCAATGATACACCGATGCCTTTGTGATTTTAAATACTTGTTCTTGTTCAATAAATGTGGTAACAAACTCTTGCCTTGCAAGTTGGTCGGCTTTTTCATTGTCCGGACGTCTTTGTGCCTTGGCACCCCGGCAGAAACAACCTTGTTGTGTTTTATCAGACCGAAAGGTTTTGAAGACAGTCCCAGGCCTGTTATGTTGCTAGCCGCTAGAGTTCTTAGCGCTGCCTGACTGTCAGATAAAATGAGAACGATTCATCCCTTGTAAACCCTCCTCAGATTCTACCGAACACAGGTATCAGTATCATGTATTTCTGCCTGAAATACCATGGTATGCTGTCCCCAATGTTTCACTTATGTTGGGTATGTTCGCGTGTATTCCGACGCCTGTACAATAGTTAGCTTCGGACTCGTCCGTACACCAAACGAGGTTTCCTGGTTGACTCACAGTTCGGTCAGAATCCGCCTTTCAATCAAGCGGAATGATGTAGGGTTTATTAAACTGGTAAATTCTTGGCACGCTTATTTATAACAATGGTGCATTACTACACCTTTGAGGCAGGTGTGTCCACCAATCATTGATTAGTTCCTGCCTATGTGCCCCCATCACCGCTTCAGCCCTGATTATTATATCAAGCGGAAAGGTTTAGTAAGGTTTCCAATGTGCTTCTCATAGCACGCATGATGCGTAAGCAGGCCCGTTTCTGGAATTTGGAGATTTCTGAAGTTGTCCGTTATTGAGTAATTTTTGTCCACCAAATAACAGAGCCATAGTTTATCATTAGTCTTACCATCACAACGAACAGCCAGTACATAGAGTGGTTTTAAATCCTCACGTCTTACCTAGGGTCCTTATTGCTCCAATGATGGACATTTTGCCTTGGAAATAATTTTCTGCAGCTGTGAGTTTCAGGTAAGCTTGGCATTCAGGATTACACCTAGATATTTAACCTTCTAGCTAATCTGCAGTTGCGTATTAAAAATCGTTGGGAATTTTAATTCATCCAATTTTCTTCTTTTGGTGAAAGGTATGAGTGTGATTTCTTCAGAGTTTACCTTAAAGTACTCCTTGGTATACCACTCCTCCACTATAGTAAGAGCTTCGTGCAAGAGCTCCGATATTATATTGTCATGTTTCCCAAGATAAATATTACTATATTATCAATATATCCCTGGGTATAATAGCTTCGGTTGTTGAGGTTTACTATAGTTTCGTCGACCAACAGAATGCACAGAAGGAGGATAGTACTTCTCTCTGCGGGCAGCGCTTGGCTCTCGACATCTCAACGGTTTCCTCCAACAGCTTAGATTGTGATCGTCAATCTTAAAGCATGTTTTGTATCCACCTACATAAAGTGTCTTCAATGCCATGTCTTCTGGTAAACAGTGAAAGAAGTATCCCTTCCTGCGTGTAGGCCTTGGTTTTCGACACCTCCACGGTTTCCTCCAACAGCTTAGATTGTTATCGTCGGTCCTGAAGCATTTTTTTTATCTACCTACACAAAGTGTCTTCAATGTCATGTATTCTGGTAAACATTGTCATAGAAGCGAAAGAAATACAATCGAATGTTCTCTGCATATCAAAGAACGCTTTCAGTGCTATTTCTGTGTTATACACGGTAGACCCTGTTTTTCTTACCAGGTGATGTAGAGCTGACTTATATGATTTTCATGATTGGTAGGCATATATTAAGGTGTAGTGACCTATCTTTGAGAAAGGCTTCCCATATGTTTTTTTAACCAGTTTCTCTGTCAGCTCTGACAGAAAAGATGACAGATTAATCGGCCTGAACGACTTCACCTAAGAATAATCTCTCCCAGGTTTTGGTATTAAAATTATTCTAGATTTTTCCAGGTAACCTGAGGCTATACTTGCCTTTAAAATATGTAGAACACCGGAGTGGTGAGCTCTGTCCCTGCTTTAAAAACATTAGGATTATCTTGTCGGACCCCGGTGCCTTGTATATGTCTGTTAGTTAATTGTAACAACCCTATAATATTCTATAAGAAAATTAAAAGTTTTATTAATAGTTTACAAAAAAATATAATTTAAGTTGATTCATAAATGCGTTTCTTTTATAAACTATCACTAAAATCCCTCCCCCCTTCATATTGTATCCTCCCATGTAGGCCTTGTCTCTGCCGTGTACAAAATATATTCCCTGGTCTTTTCTAAAGCAAAAAAAATGTAATAATTGACTGGCCACTTTACACATATGCATAAAGTAGCTATTTAAATTAAAAAAATACTATTATAAGAATAAATTTAGAAAATTTTTGTCGTGCCTACAGTAAAAAAAATATCTCCTAACGTAGAATCACCTTTTAATATTATAATATGTGATCTTACCGTAACAAAAGCGATTTACTAAACTTGCTTAAAATACTTTTTTTCAGTTAATGACATCATTGGCATTCTCATGGCGTGCTTATAAAATCTGGTTGCCTCAAAATGAATCTTTTAGAGATTCTTTACGATTGGACTCCAAGAATATAAGCCCAAAGTTAAAAAAATTAATTTTTTTAGAAACAGGAAAAATGGAAAAATGTTTTTTGTTTGATTTATTCCTACACGTGGGATGTGTTGCATCATTTGTGGTAATTGGGGTTAGAATTCCAGCGACTGTGACAATTATAGGTCTTATAGTGGAGACTTATGCTCCACAATTAATGATTCCTTTTGAATGTATTTATATAATTATTAGTATTATTTTGATGATGATTTTGGGTTATGTACCATATTATGCCGCAGTTGTTGGTGGCCTGATCAAATGTCAAATGTATTCTTTAAATGACTACATTTTAAATAATTTGAAAAATAAGAAGATATCAGAAGACGAGAACAACCAATACATTAAAGAACAGCTTAAAATTATCGTCAAGTGGCATCAAAAACTTGTAAAGTAAGTTTTAATTTAACTTATACATTTGCAAAATTCTACTAATTCATAATTTTATAATAATCAAAGGCATCATCACTAGAACAATTTTAACTAAAATGTGGTTGTCAGACTTGTCTTTATTTTTATTTATTTTTACGATGTTTCGTATCGTTATCAAGTAAAAACTGAATGTATTATTTTAAGACTTCGAGTTTATATAGGAACTGTGTCCATTGAAGCGCAAAGTTTCGCTACACTATTAGGCATCTCAACACTCGGTTTACTGAAGATTCCATTATTGTTTTTAATGTAAGCTACTTTTATAAATTTTCTTTTTTTTTATCTTGGGTTTCATGTATATATATATATATATATATATATATATATATATATATATATATATATATATATATATATATATATTGCGTGTTCTGCAATACCTGATATCGACGTTCCCCCTTTTTTGTGTATGAGTTTTATGTTTCTTACTTCTAACTTCTAGTGGTCGTTTGGTTTCTTCAATATACATTTCACCACACTCACATGGAGCTTTATAAACACATTGTTTCTTGTAGGTAGTTTTTGGTTTTGTTTTTGTTAAATGAGCTCTAAGGGTATTTCCTGATTTAAAGGCTGTTTTTATATTATAACTACTGGCAATTCGTCTTATTTTCTCCCCAGTTCTCTGAATGTACGGAATTGTGAAGAAGGAATGTGTTTCTTGATGTACAGTGTTTGTTATTCTAAAGTTATTTATGACATCATCAATTAGTTTTAAAGGATAACCATTCTGTTGTAAATCGGATTTAATATTTGTTATTTTTTTTTTCCATTGAATCGGCATTATTGCATTTGGATATAGCACGATTATAGAGGTTGCGTATAATTCCCCGTTCTGTTATAATAAAATGGTTAGAAATATTGTCACACAGGGAAAACATAAAAACATATTTCATAAATTTGCATTTTCCAATTTTACAAATCTTTTATTTTAAATTTAAACAATAACAATCACGTTACCTCTTATAATTTTATAACCTTTTAATTATGAAATGTGATGTCTATTTACTGGCCGTCGATCGTGCAAATTCACCAAGTCAGCAAGGTCTCTTTCCGGGTTATGATGAACCGAGGTTGTAAGAAGGCGATTCGTTGACTTGATGAAAAAAAAAAAAAAAACAGGATATAAAGGACGGACATGCTTGGGACAGGGTGCAATCGGTTCAATCGGTTCAATCGGTGGAATCGGTTCAATCAGTTTAAGGGTCAGTTGATCTGATGCAGGACGGCTAGTATATCGCGAATTAGTTAATTGCCCCGAAGGTTAGAGAAGCGAAAATGCCAAGCGGTTCCCAGTCCTGAGCAGGTCGATAAATAGAGAACTCTAGTGACAACCCCCGTGAAGAGTGCCGAGATGAAGATAACCTTAATGTAACTTAAAAATTTAGTCATAATGAGGTATAGTCCAAAATGTTAATGTCGCTTATTTTTAATTAAACTATTTTTTTATATATAATCCGAAGTGAAGAGTTTATTTTGAGTGTAATCTCTGAACACCAAATTCCTAAATGCTACGTCCCTAGTCACACCTCAAAATTGGGCGTGACAATATGATTAAGATATTGTCCATTGTGTATTGGCTTTCTGTATACTGAAGTTTTAATAGTTTCGTTTGAACGGTTCACCATGACATCTAGGAAGGGCAATTGATCATTTACCTCTTTTTCCATGGTAAACTTAATTGTAGGTCGAAGCGCATTTAGATGTTTCAAGAAATCATTAAATTCTTGATCATTGCCCTTCCATACAACGAAGGTATTATCGACATATCTCAACCAAACTTTCGGTTTTACTGTTGCCATATCTATGGCATGAGTTTCGCACGATTACACACATATATATATATATATATATATATATATATATATATATATATATATATATATATATATATATATATTGGCGATGACTGGAGAGGGTGAAGAACCTATCGGGAGCCCGTCGTCCTGAGCGTAGAACTTGTCCTTTAGTTGAAAGTAAGCACTACGTCCAGTGGTAAAGTGGTTCGATCTTATATAGTAGTATCATTTGAAAGTCTACTTTTAATTATGTCTAGTGATTCCCTTAATGGTTCCTACATTAGTATATAGACTTTCCACATCAAAGTTTATTAGTCTGTTGTCTGGTTCAAGATTGATGTTACTAATAATGTTCACGAAATATCTAGAATTTTTAACATACCTGTTCGTCTTACCTTCTAAAGGTTGTACGATTTTTAAAAGAAATTTCGCCAGTGCATTTGTTGGGGATCCACTAGAGCTGGTTATTCGCCTCAATAGTATGTTCATTTAAAAAACGACCGATAAGTAAGAATGTGTTTACAAAGTTTCATGTGAGTGTGGCGAAATGTATATTGGAGAAACCAAACGACCACTAGAAGTTAGATTAAAGGAACATAAAATTCATACACAAAAAAGGGAAACATCAAGATCAAGTATTGCAGAACACTCCTGGGATAAACAACACCATACAAAATGGTCTGATACTGCGGCAATTTATATGGAACTCAACATGAAGAAAAGAAAATTTATAGAAGCAGCTTACATTAAAAACAATAATGGAATCTTCAATAAACCGAGTGTTGAGATACCTAATCTTTGGCAACTTTGTCAAATCACTGTGTCAAATCACTGTGGTGAGTACAGTGAAGCTAAACTTTGCGCTTCAATGGACACAGTCCCTATAAAAGCTCGTAGTATTAAGACAAAACATTCAGTTTATACTTGATAACGATCAGAGATACAACCTAATCGAAAAGTTGTAAAAATAAATAGAAATAAAGACAATTCAAGGCCGACAACCACATTTTAGTCAATCTTCAACATTGCCTACAACCTTCAAGGCAATTTTATTATAAATTACAAAAACGTATTACTACTTCCGCGGTATATTATTTTTCACTCTAATGCTCAACCAGCAAAGTCAAAGCTAACCCAACATCCGATATAAATATATGTGACTGAATAAAAAAGAAAAAAAAATAAAGATTTTTGACTAATTTGGCAGATCAAATTGGAGTTTTCTGGAGTGTGGCATAAACTAAATGACATAATTTTAAATTGCAATAGACCTGCTTCAGTTGAAAAGGAAGATTTTCCTTTTTTTGCTTTAGCTTCAGTCATATTTGCCAGTGAGCACATTTCAGATATCATTTTGAAGACAATTTTAGACATAGCAAAGAGTATCGTCAAATATTCTCAAAACGACAGAAACTCTAGTGGAGCCATCTTGCTTTTACATAATAAATAAAAAAAAAATAATATTCATTTATTTTCAAAGACTTAAAAGTTATTAAAGGTTATTATCAAACACTGATAATACATATTCCGATTGGAATATCAAGTTAAAACCTAACAAAACGCAAGCCGTTATGTTCTCCAAATCAAGGTTTCCAACACCGGACGATCGGATATCCATCTCTAATACTCGCATTCCCTAGAGGGCTAGCGCTAAATACTTGGGACTAGTCTTCGATAGGAGTCCTAAATGGTCAAAAAAATACCGATTATATCCTGGTAAAAACGAAAACCTCTTGGATCGCTGTCTACTTGTTGCTGCACTAAAACGATAAACTAAATCTTAAAAACAAGCTTATCATGTACAAGCTATTTTTATTTTTTTTATTTATTTATTTATCTAATTGCATACACTACAGAATGATATATTCTAAATCGTATGGCAAATGACACACAACAAAAACAAAAAGAAAAAAAAAACAAACGGTCAAACAACACTTCAAAAAAAAAGAAGAATGTGCAACAAAGTGTATCATTTAAACATTATAATCGTTTTAATCCTTCGTTGTGAGTCCTTGAAAATTTCACAGTCCATATAAAATTGGTTATAGTTAACCATTAATCTATTTATGATGGCGGACTGGCCGTAACTGGTGCGATGATAGTTTTCCTTGAACAGCCGTTGCAGCCTAGTATGCCTTGATGGGACCCTTAGCTTAATTTCGCTCAGTAGCTTGTCACAGACAATTATATTATTAAATATTTTAAACAGGAACAAGGACATAGCTTCTCTTGTTCTGCTCTCCATACTCCTGAGTCCATACAACATCAGTCTCGTTTGATAAGCTTAGCCGTGTGATAGAAAATGGTGCTTATATAGTAGATATTTCATGAATATATTTTATACTCTCTCGAGTCTGCTTTTGTGGGTGACATAGTTGGGAGTCCATATAATTGAACAGTATTCTAAAATGCTGCGAACGAGCAAGTTGTATAAGCAAGTTAGAGCTCTAGTGTCTCAAGTTTCGCTTAATAAAACCCAGCATTCTTAGAGCCTTGATCGTGACGCTGTCAATATGAACCTTGAATGTAAATCTTTCGTGAAACATATGATTCAGTATTAATCCGGGAATACATTCATTCCTTCGTTTGGTTTCTAATAGAAGTTTGAAGACGTTTCGCCAAAATCTCATTTGGTATCTTCTGTGCTTGTTGGTTGTAGATCAAATAGGGAAAGGAATGCTAAAAGCCAAGGAACGGAAACTAAAAGTATTAGTGAGAGATGAAATCTTGGATTTAAAGGAAGACAGAAGAAAAAACAAGAACATTTCAATAAAAACAGAAAATATGTATGACAAAAGAAAAATGTTTGTCGGAGCAATTGCAATGACAATTTCAGCGCATTGTTTGACAGTTCCAAAGGCATAATATTACATTGTTATTCACTTCTGAGCTATGTCTAAAATTTCAAATTTCTAGCTAATCAGAAAGTTAGTTTAAAATCGATTGCAAAATTTATACCGAACAGACAGACAAACAAGAACGCGAGTTAATAAAAACGTGGTAAAATATAAGTTTTGCTGTAATCTAATGTTTTAATTTTGAATAAACCTTTTTTTAGGTTACATAGTCATGCATCAAATGCAACTGCATTCGGCATGATCGTTTTTGGAGGGACAGTGGTGTTTATTATATTATTTGCAATATTAGTGGCGTTTTCTGTAAGTTATACCTCCTAATAGTAATGTATTTACTCACAATTATATATATATATATATATATATATATATATATATATATATATATTGTTGCAATCATGTCTCTGGTGTTAAAGACATATAATCACAATCTAATTTGCGACCACCTAAACACCTGAAATGTACGGATGTTTCGTCCCGATACCGGTGGTGGACTCATCAGTGGGATTCACCGGTATCTTTTCCAGACATCCTTGTACTTTCCGCAAACTTGGACCTCTATTTAAGCCCAATTTTGCCGGAAAGCGGTGGTAAGATGTTAGTTCCACAACAATATATATATATATATATATATATATATATATATATATATATATATATATATATATATGTTTATGCGGCTTTCACGGATTCCTCCGTGTGAAATGCAATAGCAGTGGATATAATCCACATTATGCCGTTGTAGTGCTGAAATCACATTCAGCAAACGTACAACTATATGCAGCTCCGCGTATGAATGAAGTAAAATGCGAACAGTAAATGCAAACTTCTCTCCATCATATCCTTTCTATGTTAGAGGTTGCACAGTTAGAATAAATTGTTATAAAACGCAATTCATCCTATTCCACCACCCTCGAGATGATGGCCTACCTGTACCACCATACCGAGAAGAAAGTCAAAACTTACCCTCCCCGCCACAGTGATACGGCAGAGGTACATGTTTCGTCTCTACTAGACTCATCAGGGTACCGATATGCACCTGGCTGTGCAGAGAACAGAACGGAAGGAAGCATGCAAATACTGAACGTGGCTTCGCCGACCTCCCGCCGGATGCAAACAATTGACGTTTCGTCATTTATTTAAAGCATTTTCAAAATTTTTGGTTTATTTTTTTTCCTAAAAATATTTTTATATAATTAAAATATTCACACAAGAAACATATCTACAGTTTTAAAAAACAAACAAAACACTTTTATATAGTATTTAAATTTTTTAAACAATATTTAATTTTACTGGTACACACCTTGACATAAATTAACAAAACCTAAACCAAAGACATTTTATATATTTATAAATTACTTCGGTGATAGTCTTTTTGTAGTATTCTTGGTCGGAATTCTGGAGACGTTAGTGATGGCACGATCAGACAGACCGATTATAACACTATTTTTTGGGGTTTTTGAGTGATTTGAGAAACAGTTTAGATATCTACCCGACCAAGTTGGTTTGGTGTACCATTCAGTTAAAATTTTGTTTTTTTCTGCGTACAAGTGTCATATCTAGAAAATTTATTTACACTGTTAACGACAGAACGGACATTGGAAATTTGAGCCACATTTACACCAGCCTAATTTAAAGCAAAATATTAAGTATTCGGTCCTATTAATAAATCAATAATTGAATATCCTCTTAAATATAAAATTAAATGTCTGCCTTCTTTCGTTTTTGTTTGGCCCATTGTTAAAATATAAAAAATAAAACACACTCGCATTCTATGTATCCTAAGTACCTAAATAGACGATATAAAAATTTCGTTTTATTATTAATAAATAAGCAAAATGTCAAGGTATGTACTGGTAAAATTAAATATTCTTTTAGAAATTTGACTAGTTTTTTAAAGTGTTTGTTTTTTGAAATTGTAAATATGTTTGTGCATAAATGTGTTTAATTACACAAAAAATATTTTAAGGGGATCAATAAATAATAAAAAAAAACAAAAAATTTTTGAAAATGCCTTAAATAAAGGGCGAAACGTCAAATCGTTTTTGATTTTTTATTAAATAAAGAACCTAAAAGCAAGAAAAGACAAAATAATATATATATATATATATATATATATATATATATATATATGTATATATATATATATATATATATATATATATATATATATATATATATGTTTGTGTGTGTGTGTGTGTGTTATGTCGGATATTCTCACGAATGTGATGTGTAATCGAAAGTTTTCGGGCATTCCCTCTCAGGGCTGTAAGGCAGCTGACGTTTCAGTGAAAACTCATTCACCATTTTCAAAGCTCACTACTCTTTTTTTCAGATTTGGTATTAGTGGGTTTTCGGGATAGTGTATTACAAATATGAAGTTAATTTTTTACAACTATAAGGTTGATAAGGTACAATATGATGGACTGAAAATTTTACATTATTCTATTTTGTCTAAAATTGATATTGCGGTGTTCTTGGGGCGTATACAATTTCAACATGCAGTATATATATATATATATATATATATATATATATATATATATATATATATATATATATATATATATATATATATATATATAGGGTCATGAAATTTACGTCTCAAGTTCTTTAAATATCGATATTGGAAGGTTTTGGGGTCAATATTACCAATCTAAAATTAATTTGAAATTTAAGATAGTGGATTTACTATGACAGACTAAATATTTGTTTGACACGATTTCACTGGTATTTGGAGAATTCTAAGAATCAAAGAATTCTTTGTGGTTCATTTTCGGGTGATTTACAACTTTGGATAAAACGAGTACTTTTTTGCCACCTTGGAGTCATTACGAGGTACACTAATCTCGACTAGTTCTCAGTTCAAATAGTTTATGGATGTTATAATGAATTCAAAACTAAAAATCGAAAAATAAATTTTTTATAAACAAATTAAACCGACTTCTAAAAGTGCGCTAAAAAGTACAAAATAACTCTAAATTTTTCTATGAAATTGAAATTTTTGAAGTCGACGCCAAATTATTTCTAAATAAAATTAGAAATAAAGTATTATTAAATTATTTATGCGAATCGCATTTTGTCAGGTATTAGATTGGCGTCGACTTCAAAAATTTCAATTTCATAGAAAAATTTTTAGTTACTTTTCACTTTTTAGCCCAGTTTTAGAAGTCGGTTCAATTTTTTTTATAAAAATTTTATTATTACGTTATTATATTGGAAAAATTACAATTTAGGGTTCATTACTAAATGATTAATTAAATAAATACTGACCTAAACTGGATTTCTCTGGGTAAAAATTTGCATTATAGAAAATCTAGGAAAACGACGTTTTTTTCAAAAATTTCGGTACTGCCCCCTATTTTGAGGTCGTAGAATATGATTCTGACTTCCGCTTTCTATAATTTTTCTTCAGTTTTGCGGAAAATAGTGAAAGACACATTTCACTGTTTTCAGGTTCAATTTTTTGTACTAAATGGTTAAAATTTTGTTACAACCACAGATTCCACACTACTAGAAGCCTCTGTATTAAATAAAAATTCATAAATTTGCACATTTTTATCAGAAATATCAAGAAAGATATAAAAAAACAAATTAAAACAAAATGCGCCATTATATATTTGTGTGATTTGTTCCTAAAACCCGAAAAATTAGCGCTGTTGCCAGATTTCTTATACGATTTTTGTGAAATTTCCATATATTTTTTCTTTCACGTGTTTTTGGTTTTTCGTTGATAACGGAAGTTTTTTAAAATGTATTCATTAGAATTTGTGCAAAAATAGCTGAAATATATTTAATACATGATATTTTAACTAGTAGGTACCTTTGAAAATAAATATGTAAGTTCGGTTTTTTCTTCAAAATTAAAATTACTTGGTGAAGTGACGCTTAGCGTTTTTTGAATTTCCTGAGAAAGCAAGGAAAAATAGTGAAAAATCAAAGACAAAATCGTGTTCTACGTCCTCCAAATAGGGGGTAAGTATCGAATTTTTTCCAATAAACGTCGTTTTCCTACATTTGCAATAACGTAAATAATTACGAAAATATAAAAAATGTACTTACTGAAAATAATGATTTACGAAATAATACCATACATTGATGCATTGCTATAAATAAAAACTCTGCACAAATGTCTTGATAACATATACAAATATAAATTCCGAATTTTAACTAATGTCACTGCACGAAATAATAAAAAAAATCGAGAGATTTTTAACCACATTAAATACAAAGAATACGTCGGGATGCCTCACTTTCGTAAAATCCCGCTCCGTTTTCTGATTCTCATATTGCCAACATCACACAACAAATTTACTATGAAATTTTTTTCTGCGCTTACTCCTCATAGCCACTTGATGTCAATTTATGACATTTATTTTTTGCATGTTGGATTAATTTTTTTAAGTTAGCCTCTTTTTGTAGTTTTCCATATCCCCTCTAACTTCCTTGGGCTCGCCCTTCTTATTTCTAGTAGAGAATTGTACACCATAGTTAGAATGTACCCATACTGTAATTACTATTATTCTAGATATTTTTATTGTCTTTATTATTTTTTCAGCCTATTTATGGACCACTTCAAATTATCATGGTGTTACTAGCAACTTTTTTTAAAATATGTTACATTTCACATTTGGGACAGAGTTACGAAGACTTGGTAAACGTTTTAACTTATTAATATTTAATTAAAATTAATCTAATCAGACCAAAATGATGTCTAGACAGATCTTCCAAACTCGAATTGTTTGCTCCGACAACAAAGTTATCGCCAGAGCAGGACTCAAATAACTAAAATAATCATATACATATAAAATAAATAGTGATAATGGTCCGTAAGAGTAATGAGTACAATATGATCTCAAAAATATGAAACAGCAATATTAAAGATGAATAAGTGCATCTCCTAGGTTTCTAGTTTTCAAAGTACTCTGTACGCAGACGCTAAATAGATTAGCTTCAAATTCTTATAAAATTTTATGTTTTCGTAAGGTACGACAAATAATAAACCTTGAATAAAAGTTCGTCTTTATATTTAAAGGATGATTTAAAGATATTAAACATCACTACAACCTAACATTTTCTTTAGGAAATCCATTCAATCAAAATAATTTAAAATGACATAAAATTCGATTTCTCTATTGCCTTCAGAATAACCTGAATAATGATAAATTTGATATGCGTTAATTCAAGAAGTTGGGCAACATTGTTTTTATTAATAAAAATATAAAATTAAAGAAAAAAAAAAAGCGTTATTTTTTCAACTTTTCTCTCGTGTAACTTTGAAGACATTCATTTTAAAGGAAGGTTGAAGAGGAAAAAAGTTTCGTAATTAAATTTGTCATAAGATAGGGTTGGTCATAAATCTCAAAATATATTTTCCTTATTGCAAAATAGCAATAATTAAAAAAAAAAGTAAAAAAAGCGGTTTTTAAATCAATTTTTTTCGACCATTTAAATTTCTCTGAGGACCTTCATATTAGAACAAAGAAAATTTCATGCCATTATAAAATAACACACTGAAATTCGTTAGGATCGAATAGAAAGTTCTTGCATAATAATTTTCCATTCCGATTTCGTTTACAAAAATTGACCATTTTTCAAGTTTGTCTGAGTCCAAAATATCACGTTAACGTATTTAAATTTGTTTTCGACATATAGTAGGGAACCCAAGTTTTCCAACGCTTTTTTCAGAACCAAAATCGGATGATTTGGACGCCCTCAGGAATTGTTTAAAGACATTGTTGATATTTTTGCTTATAAACAAATAGATTATCTTGGCGAATTTTTTTTTGCAATACATGGCTTGAAAGTACTTGGAATGACGTTCTTTTTGTGAAAAAAAATTTCAAATCCGTCAGTTGGTTTCCGAGATACAAACTGTCGAAGTTGACAGCTTGTTACGATGAATCTATAAACAATGCAGACGTGATTCTTAAACCAAAAACTTTGTCTGCCGAGTTCTTTTTTGGTACAAATATTCAAATGTTTATGTTATTGGAAACTTTAATAAAAAATGAGAAGAATATCACCCACGCGCGTAAAAAATGAAAAAAGAAAGGTGGAGAGCTCTCATTTTTTAATTTAATTCGAAGATTCAAAATATATATCTGAAAAAAAATTTCATTTTCTCTGCTTCTAATGGCGCGATTTTGATCATTTTTTTAAAACCGATGTACCGCACATAATGGAGTTCAAATATCATAATGTCATGTGCCCACCATGCATTCATTTTGTTATAAACAAATGACGTTATTAAAAAATATTAAAAAATGTTTTATCAAACGTTTGCGAGAAAAGCTGAAGCATCGGGTATTCGTACCGAGCAAGCCTATGAAGATGCAGATATCCTTATTGTAGAAAAAGCGATAAATGTTGTTTCTGATAGTAAACCTGCTATTATAGTAGCAGAAGACATCAACGTTCTAGTAATACTGACATTACGAGCAAGTGGAAAGAAAAACATTTATTTTTGAAAGACGAGTCAAGGCAAACAATGTGAAGCAGTTTATGATTGCGAGTCATTTTATCATTTTGGAAGTAGATGCCAGAAGAGCTTTCGTTTCTTTAGTAGGTTTTATTCATGCCTTTTCTGGCTGCGATACAACATCTGCATTTTATAACCAAGGAAAAAAAATATGCAAACTTTTATTAAATGCCGCAGACTTAAGGAAAGAAGCTTTAAATTTCAACCAAAATCTCAATACGAAATAAAAAATGCAGGTTTAAAAATCATAGCTGTAATGTACGGTAGGAAAAGAAGCATTAATATAAATTTAAATGAGCTGCGATGCTTGTGTTTTAAGAAGGAAAGTAGAAAGAAAAACCTTAATTTGACCCAGCTCTCGGCGACATAATCTGCAGCTGCACAGCATTACTTCAGGGTTTACTATCAGGTGCAGCAATGGCTTGATAATAATGAATTGGACCCAAAAGAATGGGGTTGGGGAGTGCAAACATCATGTTTGGAACCAGTTGAAACCATTGTTTATAGTTTGTATCTCGAAAACCAATTGACGGATTTGAAATTTTTTTTCACGAAAAGAAGCGTCTTTCCAAGTACTTTCAAATCATGTATTGCAAAAGAAAATCCAATGAAAATCCGCCCAGATAATCTATTTGTTTATAAACAAAAATATCAACACTGTCTTTAAACAATTCCAGAAGGCGTCCAAATCATCCGATTTTGATTCTGAAAAAAGCGTTGAAAACTTGAGTTCCCTACTATATGTCGAAAATAAATTTAAATACTTTAAAATGATATTTTGGACTAAGATAAACTTGAAAAATGGTCAATTTTTGTATACGAAATCGGATTGAAGAATTATTGTGCAATAACGATAGATTCGATCCTAAGGAATTTTTGCGTGTTATTTTATCATGGCATAAAGTATTCTTTGTTCTAACATGAAAGTCCTCAGAGAAATTGATTGATTAAAAACCTGTTTTTTTACCATTTTTTTAAAATTATTGTTATTTTGCAATAAGGGAAATATTTAATTGAGATTTCCGACCAATCCTATCTCATGGCAAATTTAATTACGATTGAATACTTTCAAAGTTACACGATAGAAAATTTGAAAAAAAAAAACATTTTTTTTCGTTAATTTTATATTTTTATTAATAAAAACAATGTTGGCCAACTTTCTGAATTGGCGTATGTCAAATTTATCGTTACTCAGATTATTTTGAAGGCTCTCATACAAAAATCTCCATGTTCCATTTCACATCCACGAAACCCCGATATTTTACAAATAAGCCCTGGTCTAATAGATGATATATTGAACATACAAATAGTTTTTTACCGCAGTGACGCACATAAAACCTTTGTTTAAACAAATTGTTTAAACAAAATTTTGCAGAACTAATGGTACTTTGAAAAATTCATGCTATTTAAAATTTTCTAATTTGAATACCTCGAAGAAAAAGAAAGCTATTTGTACAAACTCAATGGTATTTAAAGGAGTAAGACTTTAGGATATTATGTATAGTTTTTTAAGACAAAAAAAAATCATGATGGTAAATAACCTCATATATTGGCCAAAATCTCATCGCCCGATTCGAATTTAGTGATGTAAAATCTACAAGAAATGACTATTCTTGTTCAATCTACAAATTTCAAGTCGTAGTGTGTTATTCATTAACATTGCAATATCGCGACTTCTAATAAAGTTTTTTCTATTTTTAAACGACGGTCATTTTTCTTTATCATTAATGGAATACAATAACATGGGTTTAAAATCATGGCATTATGTATTAGCAATTTTATGGCTTTATATATAATTAAATTATTAATAACAAATTCGCTCACTCCACTGCTTATCATATTGAAGATGCGTATTTAGCATTATATAGGAATCAGCCATAAATACCCCAGGAAACAGAGTGTTAAAAAACAACTTAAATACTGCCTGCGATCTGATTGAAGAAATGAGTAGGGAAAGGTAGTAAAAATGACATCTCATCTCGTGTCTCAACAAATTTTGGTTGGAACATTGTTTATTTTTAACAAATAGGTCGAAAAATTATTTTTCCATGGTTTTTTGGATTTTACGAAGAATCTGAGGGATCTAGAGAAAAATGTTCCATAAACGAATTGTACATCTTGAAAATATCTTCAAAATAAGTTTTCATTTGTCCAAATCGGTCTGTAAACAAAAAAGTTATTGCAAATTAAACATTAAAAATAGCTTATTTTTCAGTTGTTAATAACTTTCTTAATATTTATGGAATTGTTTTCAACTTTTACCAGAATTTGAGCTTTAAGTGCTTAAAAAGTGTGCGGAAGTTGGGCGCTGTCAGTCCAATAGTTTTTGTAAAATTGCAATTGTTTATTAGAAAAACGAAAAAAGTTATTATTTTTGATTGGCTGTACCGTCGTCTAGGAAACTGCTACAGAGTTCTGTCAATACTCATTTTCTTCGTACAGGCTTAAGCTATCACGTAGTAAAAAAAAGTGGATATTTTTCATATTTTATTTATGCAAAATCGTCATGATACTATGGGTAGTTTTTCGCTTAAAAAGAAATTAATTAACAACCGCATTTTTTGTCCGATTTGTTAATGAAGCATATCATTGGAAAGCTGGTAAAAAAAAACACGAATTTTGAAAAAAAAAAGTCTCTACGACGAATAGGAGCCAAGTTGGCAATTTTTTTTTCAAAAAATCACAGAGCGATATTGAGAGCTGAATTTTTTACAGTTCATTAATAAGAGCCTAAGGTATATGAAATCATTCAATAAAGGTTAAGTTATACGCAATCAACCTTTCAGAAGATCCCTAAACTGAGGGTACGTGCTAGACGCCAGATAAGGTAAGTGAAAGGAGGTAACCGAATCTCACCGAGTACAACGTGAGAGCGCATCTTCAAATCGGCGCGAGTTTGAAAAATTAGCAATATTTCCGCTTCTAAATAACAAAGAGCTTTCATTCTTTGATTTTTTTGGGGTAGAAAGGCTCTTTGAATTATTAAATGCGTATAATATCGTACATGAAACGTTGTTGGAATATTCAAATTTTAGCACGATATTATTATTTCTAGTTCATACATATGTAATAAAAGCAAAAGAATGCGAAATCTTGAAAAATATAATTTTTGGGGGGTTAGGAGGGGACCGAATATAATTGTTCATAAAAATAAATATATATAATAAGGTATGTAATTGTTTTTAATGAAAAAACATGTAAAATAAGTAAAAAAAAATTTAATGTAAAAAATGCAATCTTCGGGAGGGGGAGGGGTCCGAGAAGGTTGAACATGTGCCCAATATTATTTTTTCGATGAGCTACCCCAAAAAAATTAAAGTATGAAAGTTCTACGTTATTTAGAAGCGGAGATATTGCTAATTTTTCAAGTGCGCGCCGATTTGAAGACGCGCTCTCACTTTGTACTAGCTGAGATTCGGTTACCACCTTCAACTTACCTTGTCTGGCGTCCAGCACGTACCCTCAGTTTAGCGATCTTCTGAAGGGTTGATTGTGTATAAATTAACCTCAATTGAATGATTTCATATACTTTAGGCTCTTGTTAATGAATTGTAAAAAACTAAGCTCTTAATTTAAATAAACAACCGCTCTGTGATTTTTTGAAAAAAAATGCTAATTCGGTTCCTATTAGTAGAGACTTTTTTTTCAAAATTCGTGTTTTTACCAGCTTTTCAATGATTTGCTTCATTAACAAATCGAACAAAAAGCGGTTGTTAATTAATTTATTTATAAACGAAAAACTACCCATAGTATCATGACGATTTTGCATAAACAAAATATAAAAAATATCCACTTTTTTTTTACTACATGATAGCTTAAGTCTTAAGTCGAAGAGAATGATCACTGACAGAACTCTGTAGCAGTTTCCTAGACGACGGTCCAGCCAATCAACAATAGTCACTTTTTTTCATTGTTCTATTAAACAGTTGCAATTTTACAAAAACTATTAGACCGACAGCGCCCAACTTCAGCACACTTTTTAAACACTTTAAAAGTCACATTCTGGTAGTGGTTGAAAATAATTCAATAAATATTAAGAAAGTTATTAACAATTGCAAAATAAGCCATTTTTAATGTTTAATTTGCAATAACTTTTTTGTTTACAGACCGATTTGGACAAACAAAAACTCATTTTGAAGATATTATCAATATGTACAATTTATCTCTAAAACATTTTTCTCTAAATCCTTTAGACTTTCCGTAAAATCCAAAAAACCGGGAAAAAATTATTTTTCGGCCTATCTGTTAAAAATAAACAATGTTCCAACCAAAATTTGTTGAGACACGAGATGAGATGTCATTTCTACTACCTTTCCCTATCTATTTCTGCAATCAGATCGCAGGCAGTATTTGAGTCATTTTTACCTCCCAAAAATCGCTCCGTTTCCTGGCCTAAAAACTTCATGGTCCTCAGTCAACCATGAAAACCTTTAGGTGCATTTAATATATGGGGGACCGAAAACTTTACATTCGATCCTCGTATATAAAAGTGATTATTCTTTCTTTACAACTCCACATTTCCCCTAAAATTCAAACTTAAAGAATTGATTTTTTTGGGGGATATCTCTGAAAGTAAATCACTCATATCTGTAAAATAATATTATTTTACCTTTTTTAGGGTCAAAAATTACAACAACTTTTATATGACGTGGAATGGTATTCCTGGAACGCTGAAAATCGAAGAATATTTACAATATTATTTATAAATTCAACCAGAATATTAGCAGTTGGTTATATGTCTTTGAGGATTAATTATGATTTTTTAAAACGGGTAAAAACCAGTATTATTATCTATATAACACATGCAACACTCCTGATATAAAACTATACATTTTAATTATATTGAATTTCTAATTGAATCCTTTTAAATCCAGTAATTCTATTCCCATCTTCTACATTTAATCCCGTATGCTGGTTTCTTTCATCTAATAAAGTCAGTTCAGAACGATTACAAAAAATATAAGTTGTCTTTATAGATTAGATATTCCCATTTATAGGCCAGCGTAATTAGCATCTGGAAAAAAATTATTATTAGTAGACTTCCGACTAGATAGAAACCTTCAAAATGATAATAGTAATTATGTCCTATCTGATGTCTCATTTTCTTTTTTATGGAAAATTTTTTATTGAACAATTGAGATGTGAAAAAACAGTTTTTTCGAATTCTAGGAAAAGCTATTATTTTTCAGTAAAAAAGTTTCATACAAAATGTGCGTATTGAAAATACCTATAAAATGAGCTAAAGCTCATCCAAATCGAATAATTTGTTTACAAGTTATTGTAAAGAAACTTGCTAAAATGGCTGTTTTTTCAATTGTTAATAAACAATAGAAAAATAAATTGCATTAACTTTATACTACATCAAAAGGGGCCTCTTGTTGCATATATAAAGTATGCAAAATTTCGAGTAAAAATTTTCAGTAGTTTTTTGCACAGTAAATTTGTTTATAACATCTTATGTTTATTTTGATTGTTTATTTTCAGCGATTTAAAGATCGTACAGTGATCTGCGGGTACGCAAGTGAAAGTTCGAAACTTATACTGACAACAACAAAAAAGAATTGTTTTTTTCTTATAAACAAATAAAATAACTACGCGAACTTTTTATATGCAATTCCCAGTTACCATTACTTTAGGCAAAAATTAATTGTTTCATAATATTCACGTATATGAAAAAATTAAGAAAGATATTTGATTAATAAGTAAATATAACGGTGAAAACGACATTAACTCAAATTGAAAAACTTGTTTCTAAATTGAATTTATTGGTATATTAATTATACATACCATGTCGTGCACATTTATAAAATACAATTTTTGGTAACACTGTAACCAGTATCTTTCCACAAACAGGGACACATAATAACTACAGAATAACTCTCTTTATTGCCTATTCTATACCTTTAGAAAGCCAGTTTGAGCAGATGTTTCTTATTCCCGCCCCACTACTTTCATGTTAACGGTTACATTTTAAAGCATTATGCTCTCCTCTCCGAAAATATTATATCTCAAAATATTTGTAGAAATATTGTATTGCTTTTAACTTAAAAACTAGTAAGTTTTCCTACATGATTTATATCAAATAATAATTTTATTTTTATCTGTATTTTACGAATAAAATAATTTAAAAGAATTTTTTTTTCAATTTGTTTAAACAATGATTATTTAAACAATTTTGATAAGTTAAGTAAATATATATTGTTATAGTATGCTTAATTATATTAATAAACAAAGATTTCCTTGGAAAGTCTGCAGGGTGCAGTATGCTGTAAGTATGATGCATAAATACCGTTATTTGTTTATAACAAAATGAATGCATGATGGACACATGGCATAATAATATTTGAGTTCCATTTTTCGCGGTACATCGGTTTAAAAAAAAATGATCAAAATCGCTCCATTAGAAGCCGAGAAAATGAAAATTTTTTTCAGATATGTATTTTGAATAGGGATGGGTAAATTTCACTCTCGGTATAGTTTTGAAATTTCAAGTTGAAATTTTCATGAAATTTATGAAATTTATTTGAAATTTATGAAATTTTTGAAATTTATGGAATTTGGAAATTTTCACTGAAATATTTGTAACTTTCAATGAAACATTGAAACTTGTACAAATTTCCCTGAAATGTATTAATATTTCCTGAGTTAATTTGGTCACAAATACGATGTTTTTCTTTTTTGTAATTACCCTACATGAAATAAATAAAGCCAATATTTTTTTACTTTTTATTTAAAAAGTAATAGACCACAGAAACAAAACTTAACATAAGTAGGTATATGTACTGTAAATTGGCTTTATTAAATGAAGCCGAATGGAACAAAAATATAGATAGGAAAATCCAACATTTATTAATGCAGATAGGTATAGAGTGTGTCTGAAATTGGCCACGTCACGACCCACACCCAGAAACTATAAAAGTTAGGAAGATCGTTAAATGGGGAAAGTCTTAGGCAGTTACGTTAGTGATTTAACAGCACTTGGGGATTGATTGCAGGCTGTTATGGTTTTTGAAATATTTCCAAAAAAGCAAAACATTGCATTTTCGAAAAACCACAGTAACTTTTTTATTTTTGGATATTTCTAAATTTTGTAAAGACATTACTAGAGCACCTTTTTATGTAGAATACAACTGTCAACTCAAATTTTCAGTTCAAAGTTTCGGTTGCGTGGAACTGGAGACATCATTGTTTTTTTAAATACGGACTTAAATTTTTTTATTTTGGATTTGAAGATCTTTTGATCTCCCAAATTTAATGATGTATCACACTTATCTCTTAAAAGATTATTTTAGGTACTTTCCATAAGAGCCTGTGTGTTAGAGAGTAACTCTTAGTCTGTCTCTATCTCTAAGTCTTTAGCACAGAGGCTCTTATGGAAAATATCAATAATAATCATTCCATATACAAGTGTGATACATCATTTACTTTGGGGGATCAAGAGCTCTAAAAATACGAAATAAAAGTCCAGGTCCGTATTAAAAAAATACAAAGTTGATGATGTCTCCACGCAACCGAAACGTCGAAATAAAAAATCTGAGTTGGCAGCTGTATTCTACGTAAAAAGGTACTCTAATAATGTATTTACCAAATTTAAAAATATCCAAAAATAAAAAAGTTACAGTGGTTTTTTTCGAAAATGCAACTTTTTGTTTTTTTGGAAATATCTCAAAAACTAAAATAGTTACAATTAATCTGCGAGGGCTAATAAATCATTAACATAATTGCCTAAAACTTTTCCCATTTAACCGTCTTCCTAACTTTTATAGTTTCTGAGATACCAATACCGTCGTGGCGTGGCCAATTTCGAACACACTGTATAAAAGGGAATAATGTAATAGTGAACTTCTAGTATTTTTCTTTATTATCATCAGTATCGTCATTTTCGCTCACATCAGTCATATTCACATCGAGATCATCTGATGACGAATCATGCAGAGAATAACTCTCTTCCTCAGAGTCTGCAGAGGGCGAAGAAGAGACATAATTTTTTTCACTTTCATCTTCCAAATTCTGACTACTTTTAATTTTTTTATACTGGGTTATTTTCAGCTGCTTACTTATTTTTCTTTTGTTTATTAATTCATTCTCCTGGACTTGGGAGACAGGAGCATCCGTAAAAGCCACGACATTGGGTGTTTCTAAAAGAAAAATTATTCTAATTTAAAAAAGCATACGAAATAAATCTAGGAAAGAGAGAAGAAAAAAATAAGTTGTTTTTTTTTCATCAAGGAACTTGAAAAAAGTTAGTATTAAAAACAGAAAACACACCTACCTAATTTTGAGTTATTTTCCTCATTCTGATTACCAATTCTTTTACCATCTCTATTCCGGTAATTAGTCAAATTCGATAAGATAGTAACAGAATCGATGTCATTCTCGTTCATATCCTTAGATATGTTATCTACAAAATCCATGGCAGATAGAATTTGTTCCGAATTAAGACTAACACCTTGGTCTTTAGGATCGAAAATAACTGCTGCGTAATGAATTGGCTGAAGAGCATAGTCTTTACGAAAACAAAATTTTTCCATCACAGTACGCTCTTCCTGTGTGGTGGTGATAGGACTTAAAGGAATCCTCTGAACAAGATTAGACTCTATGTCAGTAAAAGCATATACGACTTTTTGTATAACTGGTTCATCCGACTCTAATGTAAATATCCACTTGACAATAGGACGGATCAGTTCTGCAAGATTTACTACTTGCACCAAAAAAATTTCATTGTCAAGTATTTTTGATCTATTCTCTTTCGTAAATAGATCACATGTTGACTCATCCACAGCTAATTTTTGGAGTGTAGATTTAGCTTTTATAAAACCATCCAATGCTTTGAGGTTACTTCCCCATCTTGTGCTTACAGGAAGTGATAACGATATCTGAGCATTTTTTTCCTTGTTGAAAGCTGCAGTCAAGATGTGAGATTTCTTGACATGTTTAACAATGTCCACAACTTTTTTTATAATTTTGTCAATCGAATCGATTTTTAAAATATCCTGAACTAAGAGATTGAGAGTATGTGAAAGACATCCCAAAGGTATGATATGTTTGTACTTCTCTTTTAAAAGCATTGCTGCTTTTCGTTCGTTAGCAGCATTGTCTGTCATGACAACCAAAAACTTATCAGCACCATATTCTTCTAAAATATTTGCCATTTGTTCAGACAAGTATTCTGAGGTGTGCCTCTGCGTTTCACTGGCAATACTTCTTATGAAGTGTGGTTGCGGATTCATAATAGTAAAATTTATTATAGCTTCATTCCTGGAAATGAAAATGCAGACATATTTTACTTTTAGGTTGCACACTCTAAGCAAACTACCACCACATACCACATGTCACAATATGTGAAGTGAGACGTGACATATCGTGGACGTGGAAGTAAAAAAAGAGTGTTATTTTTTCGTTTTTTTTTATAACTTACCGCATGTTGCTCCATGAATCTGTAGCCAAAGCCAAGTTTTTCGACTCCGTGATTGAAAAATTCACTTCAGCAGAGATTCTATTATATTCCTGATCTAATAAAGGCCCTGAAAGTGTTTTCCTGGTAGGGCATTTCCAGGATGGCCTAATAGTTTTAAAAAATTCGATCCAAGCTGACTGATCTGTTAAACTTAGCGGAACTTCACTAGTATAAACTGCTCTAGCAAAAAGAACATCCAGTTTAGCCTACAATCAAACAACACCAATGAACTAATGCATTTTAAATAAAATTAACTACTATTCTCACTATTAATTTGATACTAAAATCAACTTACTTGTTCATTAGGTAACATTGTGTCAGTGTATTTCAAAATGCTTGAGCCTGACCTGCTCGACGAAGTGATTTTTGGTGATGCATGGTATTTTCTTAATGAAAGAGAAAGAGATGCACCACTTTGGCCGATTTCACTCGCTTGACTCCCTTCCGAATTTATTTCATTGGTGAAACTTTCCGTACTTTCATTTTCTGAAATTAAATATCCATAATGTTTCGGGTAATAAAGCGAAGTAATATGTAAATTTGTTTTTAATGGAATGAATCACCCTACACTGTACTACAGTACTACTGTACCGGAGAGGGTGGTCAAAATAGGTCCTTTTTATTAGGAAACATCTTGAATTCTTGACCCAATGCCAATAGCCAATAGGTTGGACTGGGACTCGGACTGGGTTAAATGACTTTTTCTGCAGCCGTCCCGAAAATATAAGTTCCGGTATAATTTATTAAACCGAAAGTGCCACTTTACAGAAATCGTACCGAAAGTAACTTTTTTTTTACTTTCGGTTTCGGTACGATTTCTAAACTAACTAACTTAAATATTTTCGGGACGATTTTTTCCACTAACCGCGAAAAGATATCAAAACGCAGTTTGCATCATTTAATTTTTCTCTAAATTCCCGAATAGAAATGACCAATTTTACCCACCCTGTATATACCCATTATTGCCTGTAATATTTAGATAATTAGATATTTTATTACTTACCATTACCGCCACTACTGTTATCGTGGGCATTGGATTTATACTCCACTTTTCTGACTTCGCCAACAGTTTTTGTAAATTTCCCTTTTTGTATTTGTTCTTTAACAAAAGTCGGGGTTTTGAAGCATTTAACTAAGTGTTTTTCTAATCGAGTTGCGTTTTTATAGAAAACAGTGTGACAAAAAACACATTTCACTCTTTTGTCGTCTTCGACTTTAAAATAACTCCAAATACTTCCCTTTGGTTTAACCATATTCCATATTGCATTTATAGATTGTAACGTAACGATGTTAGTTGTAACTTGTAAGCAAACATGAACGAACGTGAAGAAATCTGGAAGAAACCCACGTCGGAGGAGTTGGCGTTGGCGAATGGCGAGGGCGGCTGGCAACTGGCGACTGGCGAGTGACGACACCGACACCATAATAAACGCGGTGCGAATGTGCGCTGGATCGCGACTCGCGACTTGAAAGGACGCGGACTGACTTATTTGGATTGTAGAGGGAGGGTAGCATGAGAAAGTTTCGCGAAATTTATGAAATTTTCAGTGAAATTTATGTAAATTTCTAGAAATATATTACTTGAAAATTTCACTTGAAATTTTGGAAACTTTCATTGAAATTTCAAATTTTAAGGCAAGTGAAATATTACACTTTTAAAAATTTCAAATGTGAAAATTTCATTTGAAATTTTCACACGGCACAACCCTAATTTTGAATCTTCAAATTCAATTTTAAAATAAGAGCTCCACACCCCTCTTTTTTTTTTCATTCTTCCCGCGCGTGGACGATATTCTTTTCATTTTTTATTAAAGTTTCCGATAACATAAACATTTAAATATTTGTATCAAAAAGGAGCTCGGCAAGACAAAGTTTTTGGTTCAAGAATCAAAGAGGTATTGTGTATAGATTCACCGTAACAGGCTGTCAACTTTGACAGTTTGTATCTCGGAAACCAATTGACGGATTTGAAATTTTTTTCATGAAAAGAAGCATCTTTCCAAGTACTTTCAAACCAATTATTGGAAAAAAAATCTAATGAAAATCCGCCGAGATAATCTATTTGTTTATAAGTAAAAATATCAACAATGTCTTTAAACAATTCCTAAGGGAGTCCAAATCATCCAATTTTGATTGTGAAAAAAGCGTTGGAAAACTTGAGTTCCCTACAATATGTCGAAAATAAATTTAAGTACGGTAACGTGATATTTTGGACTCAAAGTTAAAAAATGATCAATTTTTGTAAACGAAATCGGATTGCAAAATTAAGGAAGAACTATCTATTCAATCCTAACGAATTTTAGCGCGTTATTTTATCATGGCATAAAGTTTTCTTTGCTCTAATATGAAAGTTCTCAGAGAAATTTAAATGATCGAAAAAAATTGATCAAAAACCTGTTTTTTTTATCTTTTTTTTTTAATTATTGCTATTTTGCAATAAAGGAAATATATTTTCAGATATACGACTAACTCTATCTTATGGCAAATTTAATTACGAAACTTTTTTTCCTCTTCAACTTTCCAAAGTTACACGAGAGAAAAGTTAAAAAAAAACGTTTTTTTTTTCGTTAATTTTATATTTCTATTAAGAAAAGCAATGTTGCCCAACTTTTTGAAAGTACGCATATCAAAATTATCGTTATTCAGGTTATTCTGAAGGCTCTCATACAAAAATCTCCATGTTCCATTTCCCATCCACCTAAAAACAGATAAGCCCTGGTCTAAATAAGAAAGTTCCTGTATATAGTTTAAATGTTGATAAGAATACACTCAAATAAAAACACATATCAGTAAAAAATAGGAATTCTTAAATAGGTTTTCCTCTCCTAAATCTTAAATTGTTACCACTTGTCGATTTACTTTTTATGTGATTTTACAATGTTTGCAATTTCAATAAGCCATGTCGTCAAATAAGGTAATAACTTTCCATCGATACTCATCAACTCTTGCAGGTATTGAAGCTAATTTATTAGACTATTATCCCCAGAATGACTGAAAAGCACATAATTGTAATTTATGATTTACTAATACCTCTTTTTATATTTTTTAGGCAATTAGGTTATTCTACGCCTTCGGAAATGTCATGAATTCGACATCACCTTCAAAATAGGCAACACTTGTCACATTTACGTAGTAGAATTAAATTGTTTATATTAAATAATGCACCATTGTAAGTTTTAGTAAAAAATATGGTCAATTTATTGCAAAAAGTGTATTCATTTTGTATAAGATAATCAAGTTTCAGAACGAAATAGAAACATATACATAAACGGAAAATTTACAAAAAAAATTTATTTCAATCTCAAGAAATTCGAATCCGCCTAAAACTACTCGTTATGCCCAAAACGAATCAAAATTAATTATTTAGTAGTAAACTTAAATTAGCGTATTATATGATCGCCCTAACTATTCCACTTTAATCCTTGCTTGAGCAATGGTAGTGGCTTGCGTAAGTTAAGCTATGGAGTTACAAAATCGGTCTGATCTTCGTGATCAGGCTTTATTTCCTAAATCCAATTTCAAAGTCAGTCGTCAGTCAAATTTCGGTACTCTAACGAGTATTTTTATTCATCATACTTCACCAATAACTACAGCAAAGAATTTAGGAAGCTCTTTTGATTGATTGATAAGAAAATAAATCAATTGATACAGTAACTTCGTTAAGAATCCGTCCATATATTATGAACGCAAATTTTGAGAATTTCAGATCACTCTATCCTCTATGTCATGGATTGTCACAATTGTGTAACCTCTTTCCTCCTATATATGCGTAAAAATACGAACGTAAAATATTAATAATAATAATAACCTCTCTAAGGCATTCCCGGTATGAAGCACCGGTATTGCTTACATGCTTCGATAATCCCGAGAGCTGTACTGGCGGTAATTTAAATACTGTTAAGATCTTCTACGTCGCACAGATCAAAGTAGAGAATCCATACTGAGAGAAATGTCACAACGCAATGTCTCATCCGGAGCGGACGCCAACAAATGATTGAGCTCAACGCCGTAGACAAGGCAATCGATCTAGGGAAGAACATCCGGTATAATCACACCTTAAAAATTTCTTAAGATGGAAGAACAAAGAGGTTATTTATCCCAAGTGGATATCGGTGGCACCGTAGAATCCCATTCCTATGCCCAGAGCTGTCTCACGGATTTTGGTAAAGACAATCCTCCATTTTTAGGAGGCAACGTGTTGAGAAGCCAGGGAACTGCCGCACAAGAAACTACAGTCCAACAATAGCAACAATAACGGGAACTACATGCGCACGAGAGCTAAATAATATCAAAACCTCCACCCATCGAAGGTACCACTTAGGACTTCAACAACCGCTCATTATAGCAGGACGATCAAGAGAGCGCATGAAGTGGACTATGTCTATGAATGAGTCAATAATACTCATTTTTTACCGAGAACAAGATATGATCAGGTATAGAGCACAAATTCATGCCGAATTCTGCAGGGAGAGCCCACACATATAAGTGTCGCAACAGATAATAGCCGATTAGTACATGGTTATTCTCCGAAACAAACTAATCCCGACTTTACATCATAAAAATATAAAAATTGAAAATGATCGAAAGATCAGAGGCACTACCGAAAACAATGAAGAAATGGCTGAACCTGAGCCACAGCTACAACCCAATGGCGAAGAACAACCAAAAAATGACATTCGAGATGACATCGCGGACCGAGGAAAGCACTAACATCTTCAGGGGACTTCATTATTGAAAAGCTCCTAGTCCTGATAATGTCCAGACCTATTGGCATAAAAAGTGTTTGCGTTGTCACCAACAACTGACTGTTCTGATTAATAATGTTTTGCTTGATACACAGAAAATACTGTTGTTTCTTATAGAAAAATACATATCTCTGGCCAAAAGACCAGCGTAATACACAGCCAAAAATTGGCCAATGACCAGCTTTCCCACGTTATACAAGGTAGCCACATCCTGCTTGACAAAGCGTACCCATGCACACTGCGTGCATAACAATATCATTGCAATTCAACTAAAAAGGATGTACCACAATCGCAATGGAGTTCAAGGAGTTACTTATTGTAAATTCGGTCATCTGCCAATCAGGCCTATATCAACGGAATGAAACGATGTGTCCAGTCTAAAACATGTCATGTCAACTTGGAGAACCAGGATCAAAATGCAAATACCTTTCAACAACAACATCGAAACAGACACGATCCCAATAAGGAATGTTTTAGGAAGACTCATTACGCCCATTATGGTACTGCCTTGCCATGAACCCATTAACACGCCATTTAAATTTCGCCTTCTTTTGGATATTGGTGATCTTAAGTTGATGGTTGCCACCAGAAATTATCAGGAACAAATGCTCAAAATTATAGAAGACTTCTCTGTAGATATAGGAATAATATTTAGCCTTGATAAGTGCCGCATTTTAAACACAACTAAAGGAAAAATACAACCTGGGGTATTTGTGATGCTGAACGGTCAAATTATTACATTACGGTAATGGAGGCAAAACAGACATATAAATACATGAAAGAGTCACAATATCAAGTCAACTATGAAGACCGAATTATTCAACGAGTTCATAAAATGGGTGAGGCACGTACTACGAATCACCAAAAGAATTAAAATTTATTTAAAGCACTGAGAACCTAGGCATGATCTGTACTCATCTTTTAGAATTTTGGAATGGCTGAAGACGAACATCTACAAAGGAACGTTAGGCTAAACCTGGCAAAGGCACATAAATATCATCCTTGTAATGCTGCAAAACAGACAATACTAGAAAGATACCACGGAGGAAGATGATTGGTGGATATTGGTAAGCAAGTAGATCACTATGCTACACCGGGCAATACGAGAGGCAGACGACACAACATCGCTGCGTTTGCGTAACAGTGACTTCTCATTACCAACCAAACCAAGAAAAGCTTCAAGCCTAGCTCCAGAAACCTTTTCATGGACGACACTCAAATGAGGTCCACTAGGAAGATATCGACATATTGGCGTCGAACTTAGTTGACGTCAGAGCATATGTTTCCTAAACACGAAGGCTTCCTACTAGCTATCCAATATCAGACCAACGAGAAACTTTCTTAAATACATATACAGGGACTTCTGGACTCAGAACAATCAATGTCTATATGGACGTCGACCATCAGAGACAATCCAGCATATGACAGAAAGTTGCCAAGTTTATGCCGCGTCAAAGTACAGGAAGAGACACGATTCAGCCGCCAAAATCAGCTATCAAGAGTTGTTATTTAAGTTAATTACTTATTATTATGTAATATTGTCCATAAAATACTATCTGTTCACTAGTAAGCTTTTATAGCTACTATAAATATTTTGCTCAATATACATTTTTGATATCACGTAAGTAATAACTAGAAAATTTCAAGTAAAATAGCATCTATGCCTAAAGTCTATAATTTCTGTCAGTGACTCATCCGGGTTGTTCGCTGTCAAGGGAATCAATTCCAGTGACGTGTGCATTTCAAAAAATAATAAATGATGAAATTTCGTGAGAATATTAAAATATTTTTTTAAGTTAAATTTATTTCCTCACAATTTTATCAATCCTCACAATTTTATTTCCTGGAGAGGAAACCTTACATAAACACCTTCACAAAGTGTGAAGGGTAATGTCGGATTCTTACCCACTGAAACCCCACTGGACTGAGAGTCCTAATGATTTTCCTTCGTTTGCTGTTGGCCGTGGATGCTGGCAGTCCAAGGTTATTCAGTAAGGCCTCCGGTTTCCAGGTAATTAAGCCTTAACAAACCTTTGGTCTTTAATCATTGTAGCCGCACCAGATGCCGGTTACACCCAGTGCTTCTCACTTTTCCTACATTTTGCTTACAGTGTAGGGTAGTCATTTTAATATATTTTGTGTGCATTTTAGGCACTTTTAAGGTATTTTATACATATTAATCGAAAGTTTGTTACTTATCTGCTCCTCCGAGTGGCATCCAGTGCATTTCCCTCCTGATTTTTTCGGCAGAATTACTGTTAAGAGATCTGAATCTGAGGAAACTATCAGCGTCAGGATATTTTGTACTTTTGATGTATCAAATAGAAGTGTCAATTTTATTTTTATTTTAAATAGTTATAAACAATATAATGAACAAGCGGAGTCACACATATTTAACTTTGACGAACATAGTGACCATCTTACTGGTGTCTCATTGTCTCTTTCAATTCATCGGTTGGGATATTGATCGTGTAGATATTATTATACTGCAATGTAAAAAAGGGGTGTGGTACTATCACGCATATATCATATTTCTCGCCGAAATTAAATAGACAAATTTCCAAAAGAACTAGTATTGTTTTTTAAAAAAAAATTAAATAAGAATAACTATTTATTCTGTATGGAATCACTACAAGATTTTCTTCAGTATGTTTAGTTTTTGGGTTATAGGCTGATTTACACCAATCCATGGCATAGGGTCATTTGATTCTCAAATGACCTCTGGATGTGGATTTTAACACCCATGTTATTAACACGCACGCACGCACGCACTCACCTCCACGCGCGCACGCACGCACGCACGCGCACACACACACACACACACACACACGCACGCACGCACGCACGCACCCACACACACACACACACACACGCGCACACACACACACACACACACACACACTCACACACACACACACACACACACACACACACACACACACACACACACACACACACACACACGCACACACACACGCACACGCACACCGACACGCGCACGCACGCCCGCGCACGCACGCATGCACGCACGCACGCACGCACTGCAATATAAACAATAACTTCTTAAGCAAACTGTAGTGACTTCTTAAATGAAATGTCAGTTTCTGCTAACATGAAAAAATAACTCCTTAAATAATATTGAATAATTTAGATCTACGAAAGGCAGAAATACGTTTTTCTTCCATCTTTACAATTCCTAGCTGGTAAATACCCATGAATTTATTCATTGTTTTCATTTTTGCGGAATTTTTTTTCCATTAGAAATCAATATAATTGTATTTATTTTTAAAAGAAAATACAAACAGTACAGTCCATTAAGTTAACAAAAAAATAACAATGGGTTTACAATATAAATACTGGAGAATTTAAAAAAAAATTAAACAACTTTTCTAATAATAACTGCTTTAGTAGAGTTCTAAAAACGACACAGTAAAGTACTCTGAAACAAAAATTGGGAGTAAGTAACCAACTCAGTTTCTACATTTTTAGTTCACATATATATTATGTTTTAACTTTAGAAATACGAAAATTGGTTTGCTTCATGTAAATTAGATCGATAAAATCAAAATATAAATAATTCGAAATTCATTGATCACTAAAAATGTTATCATCGTTGATCTATTTTCGTTTTATTGATTAAATTTACAATTTTGTGACAGTTGTATTTAGATCCAATAACCGTTATGTTGTGGGATAAAATTACTTATTTTTTTTAAATATTTATTAGTCTTTGAAAAAGAAACCAGGAAAAAGAAAATGTTAACCAAACACTAACATTATAGACGTGGTTTCCTTAGACGAAACAGAAACAAATACTTTGAGGAATACCTGAAATATATGTCGTCTTATCTATGGCCAAGCACTTCTTTGTTTATCCGTTCTTTTAAAATAAATGAGATGCTATCTTTTAAATAATTTTGTAGCATTTTGAAGCCACCTGAAAAAACGTGGTTACCGAAAAATAAATCTAAATTTGTATCGGATTGGCAGAATTTTCCGTAACCTGATTATTATGTATATTATGATATTATGACATATTTTTTGGCGCTATTGAAGGCAATTTTTCAGATCAGCAAAAATTGTTTTAGACCTGGTCGTGTACTCGGGTTGAATCGAAAATAATAAACATGACCAACAGAATAATTTGTCTCGTTTACTGGATCTTGTCAACCAATTGCATTTCTCGTAACAAATTAAATTGAAACCACAATTGTATCGAATATCGGACGATTTTAGAGTAATTAAATTATGCCTTGATTTCTCTCCATTTTTTTACAATATGGTATTTAGTATCTATGTTTAACTAATTAAAATCATTACTCACCAGCCAATCAACTATGTCACTACACTATTTAATTTCCTTCTCTTTGCACATTTTCTTACTTTTACCTTCCAAAAAAAACACTACAAAACAAGCCTAACTTCAAAGACATAAAACCCGAAAACCAGGAAAAATTAATTACATTTCAATACCAACGTAAGCTAGGACCACCTACGATAATAATATGTAGCTATTAATTAAACAATTAATGATACTTTCACCTTAGCAGTTTTTACACGGGTACGGGCTACTTGCAAATTCTGCCGATTGTTTCTGATGTTGGAAAATGAGGCTGCCTTCTTTTGACGGCTAAAAATCTTCGGTATTTATAAATGCTCTCGGTACTTTGTGCTATATAAATGACATGATTTGAGGAACGAAATCGCGAGAACGTTAAGCCTCCCTGACATATTTGTGGCCTAGTTATCGTCTTATTTTGGTGTCCTATGGCAATTTGATAGAACGTGAATTTAGAACTACTTACACTGTATAATTTCGTACATGTCTCTTCGAGCTGACTTTTATATTTGATAAATATTTAATATTTTTCTGTAGTAATGATAATTTGGCGACTATATTTGTTATTTAATGGATAGATATATTTTGTCTGAAGGTTGTAACTATTTATACGTTCATTTTTTGGTTTCTTTCGCCTCCGATCTGTGATCAAGGAACTTAATTAATTTTTTTTTGATGTCCAGTATATATAAGTTATCGTTGTTTTCGTTATCGCTACTAATAGCGCTATATCTATTTGCTGTATTGACATTAAAGATTATTTGTAGTTCTATTGGAGTTGGTAGTTTAAGAATTTCCATTTTACTTTTTCCTTTTACTCATTGGGGTTTAATAGAAGTTGTTATTTTGGCGTTAAACTGGACAATTTTTTGGTTAGGGTATAGTGTTATTTCAGGTTGCCATAGGTTTGCTATTTCTGATTTTTCACTTTGACCTTGTGTTTTTATATTTTATCTTTTCTTAGTTTGTGCTTGTTTTCCTTCAACAACTTTTCTTTTTATAATCTGAGCTGTGGGTTCTTTAACTAAAATCTTCGTTCAGCAAACCATTTTGTGAGATTAGGAAAGAGATGGTGATAGCTGGATACTAAATCTGGCAAATAAGGTGACTTACCAAACAATTCGAACTTTAATTCGTTAACTTTAGCCGTTGCAATAACGGATGAATATGCTGGTCCGCTAGATGTGGTTGTTTTTTTTTATTTTGTCGCTCAGATGCTGCCATAAATTTGCGTAGTGCTCATCATCGATAATTTCACCCTTTTAAAGGTAACCAATGAAAATAATTCTTCCTACATCCCAGAAATTACTAGCCAAAACCTGATTACCTACGCATTCTTTTGATATTTACAGTATCCATTATCATGAAAAATTGTTATCTGCGACCTTCCTGGATTTCAGGATTTGTCCCGTTTTACCATTGTGTATGACTACAAAGAATCTTTTAATGTGTTGTCTATTTCTTCTTAAATGTAAGAAGGCAATAAATCTTCTAAATATAATAAATAATAAAAACTATTTTATAATTTCGCATTTTCCCAAATTTCTAATTTTATATAGAATCTTGATCAAAAATATCAACGTTAAGAATAGAATTATAGAATGCCAGCATAAAATGTCACCTGTTGGCTCCATCTATTTGTCAAGCCTGGAACTTATCTGGCCACTTAGGTACAACTGTTTTATGTTTATTGTTCACCCTGAAATCTCTGTTTCTATCAGAAACGTTTAATGCAATTGCTCAGAAGACACCCATATTTATTATTAGCAAAAATAATTATCTAATCGTATTTCTTATTTTTAGATTATTTGAATAAATAACTTGTTGAAACTGAAGTTGGTAAACCGACAAATTTATAAAAAATGTCAAATAATCAAGAAGATCTTTCTCTTGGTAAAATATCTACTTTATTTATAATAAGGCAAAGTGTAAGATGGTAATGTAGGAAAGAACTATCATCCAAAGAAGAGTTGGTATAAAGTTTAAAAAAAAAACGGACTTAAATATTTGTTTTTTTAATAACAAAATATTCTAAATATCCAAATATACCTACTACTCCAGTCTTCTTATTGAATTTGCAACGATTTCATGTAAAAAGTTATTGCAGATATCTGAAAGTTTTATGTCGTAGGGAGCACTCAGTAGATGATAAATACGTAAAAAAGTACAGCTAGATCATCCCTGTTTTTATAAATAACATCCAAAGTCGGAATATTTGATTTTCCGTCCGTAGAATTTTTCGGTTACATTTTAGAGAAAACTTGTCCAAATAAAAGTTGTGGATATTGAAAAGACCTTTAATTTCATTTTTAATACGTCAAAATCAATAAATAATTTACCGAGATAATGGCGAAAAACCACCTTTTTTGCACTATTATATAAATGTTAATAACTTTTGCAAGAAAGGCTGAAAGTGATGTATAACCCCTTGATGATTATGTGCCTTTATAACTGTGCGAAAGCAGGACCAAATCGGTTTGGTAATTTATGAATAATCTTAATTGTTTATCCTAGACATTTAATATTCAAACAATTGTCCTTACCCAGAGGATGATTTTACAGATATTTACAAAAGCGGCATGGATTCTTTGAAGTTCAAAATACAAGCAAAGGTGAAAAAACGATGGATTTTTAAAACAATTGTTGTTAAAAAAGCCGTTTAAAGAAGGGGAACCTTTTTTACGTAAAAACAATGGGAATAACTTTGTTAATTTTAATGATAGAAGTTTGTGAATAAGTGGATACGTTCTCCGAGTTTGTTATCAATTGAAAATATGGTTAGGATATCAGGTAGACGCAATCAAATATGGCTGACGAAAACATAAGTATGGCTTCGAACCAATTTACGCATCTGAAAATTTGATACCCGACGAAACTTTAACTTTAATTACATGTAAGTGCACTACTGGGTGCAAAACAAGTAATAGATGCGGCTGCAAAAAGCACGATCTCAATTGCATAACTCTTTGTTTAAACGATGAGGGAGATAAAAAATGCGACAACTCCGCTGCAGTGATGATTCAGAGGAAGATGACGATTGGCTACAAGCAATGATAAATGATGACGAAAAAAAGCCTCCACAAAAAAAAGCAAGAACAGAAATATGTATATATATATATATATATATATATATATATATATATATATATATATATATATATATATATATATATATATATATATATATTGGCGGGGAGTGTAAGCTTTGACTTTCTTCTCGGTATGGTGGTACAGGTAGGCCACCATCTCGATGGTGGTGGAATAGGATGAATTATGTTTTATTACAATTTGTTCTAACTGTGCAACCTCTAATACAGAAGGGATATGATGGGGAGAAGTTTGCATTTACTGTTTCGCATTTACTTCACTTACATTCGAAGTTGCATATAGTTGTACGTTTGCTGAATGTGATTTCAGCACTACAACAGGATAATGTGGATATAACCACTGCTATTGCATCTCACACGGAGGAATCCGTTAAATCCGTATAAACATATATAAGCCATCCGACGAGAGGTAGGCGAAGCCGCGTTCAGTGTTGCATACTTCCTTCCGATCTGTCCTTTGCACAGCCAGGTGCATGTCGGTACCCTGATGAGTCTAGTGAGAGACGAAACATGTATCTCTGCAGTATCACTGTGGCGGGGAGTGTAAACTTTGACTTTCTTCTCGGTATGGTGGTACAGGTAGGCCACTATCTCGATGGTGGTGGAATAGGATGAATTATGTTTTATTACAATTTGTTCTAACTGTGCAACCTCTAACACAGAAGGGATATGATGGAGAGAAGTTTGCATTTACTGTTTCGCATTTACTTCACTTACATTCGGAGTTGCATATAGTTGTACGTTTGATGAATGTGATTTCAGCACTACAACAGCATAATGTGGATATAACCACTGCTAATGCATCTCACACGGAGGAATCCGTGAAATCCGTATATATATATATATATATATATATATATATATATATATATATATATATATATATATATATATATATATATAATATATTATATTATTATATATATATATATATATATATATATATATATATATATATATATTGCAACACTGTTTTATATTTAATATTTGCAATGAAATTAAACTGCTAATAAAGTTTTTTGAAACAAGATTAGTGTTAATATTACCAAAAAATATGTTTTCCGATAAAATGTAGATTTTCCGGTATATTCCGATTTTCTATGATAATGAATATAAGTCAGTTCGTAATATTTCGTCGAGTTACCCCAGCTTAAACAAAATGAAGGCTCTACGTTATCTGGAACCCGAGATATCGTACAAATTTGTTGCGCACTCCAATTTGAAGTTTGAATTTCAGAAGCACACCGTGAGAAAGCCAAGCTTCCTCCACCACTCGCTACAACGCACTTGCAAAAGTATCTTCACCTCGAAGGGCTATAACTTTACTAACGATGCATGAATTTCATACTTATCAATTGCATCATAAAATATAGGTCTTTGTTTAAAATCTGTGAAAATTTTCGCTCTAAATGTTTATAAACAAAAGAGATATGATTTTTTTTAAAATGCTATCTTAGCTCCTATTGGTCGTAGAAGACCTTTTTTTAAATTTATGCTTTCAAGTCTACTTATTCATAAACTTGTATCATTAAAATTAACAAAGTTATTCCAAATGTTTGTACGTTAAAAAGGTACCCCTTGTTTAAACGGTTTTTTAACAACAATTTTTTTAAAAATCCATCACTTTTTCATCTTTGTTTGTAGCTTGAACTTCAAAGAATCCATTTCGCTTTTGCAAATATCTGTAGAATCATCCTCTGGACAAGGACACTTGTTTGAACTTTCAGTGTCTGGGATAAACAATTAAGATTATTCATAAACTACCAAACCGATTTGGTCCACCTTTTGCAAAGTTATAAAGGCACATAATGGCCTTATCATCAAGGGGTTATACATCACTTTCGGCCTTTCTTGCAAAAGTAATTAACATTTATAAAATAGTGGTTTTTCGCTATTATCTCGATAAACTATTTATCGATTTTGAGGTATAAAAAATGAAATTAAAGGTCTTCTCAATACCCACAACTTTCATTTAGACAAGTTTTCTCTAAAATGTAACCAGAGAATTCTACGGACAGAAAATCGAATTTTTCGACTTTGGATGTTGTTTATAAAAAAACAGAGCTGATCTAGCTGTACTTTTTTACTTATTTATCATCTACTGGGTGCCCCCTACGACTTGAAACTTTCAGATATCTGCAATAAATTTTTTCACCTTCTTTCATAGTATACAGTATAAACTCTAGCTCTATAATAACAAATGTATTTAATAAAATTTTTCTTAATGACTGCATGAGCGGAGTGCTAGTCATGTTATTGACAGTGCATCACATATATGCCAAATTCGATTCGTGGTCGATTTTAGGTGTTTGTAAATGCGAATTATATATTTTGTGAAATATTTTAAATTAATAAATTGTTACTGCTACATGGCCAACCTGCGTAAAGTATTAAAATAGTAATTGTAATAGAAAAAAAATTTCATATATAAAATATTGGTCATTTTATACAGTATCCGATCGTTTCGACACATTTAAAATAATTTTTTGACATTATTGCTCCTTAATTTTTCCCATTTTCTGTAAGATTAAGTTTTTAAATGATGCAGTAAAAAGCGCCTAAAGTAGAAACCAAATTTCCCAATTCAGAATAAAATTGTTTGACAAAATATTTTAATCTCTTATTACTATTTACTTAATTATTTGAATTAACTTTGGATTGTCATTTATCATTAAGCTTTGAAAATTTGGCCTACCAGCTCGTGTCAAAGATAATGCCATATAATTAGTTTTCCTTATATTGAGGGACAACTTTAGGGAGTCTAGGCAGTTTTTTATAATTTTAAATTCATTAATGGCAGTTGATCTTACCTCTTCCCAAGTATTCCCTAAAAACATGCCGTGTTATCGGCATAAGAGAGTATTTTACCCTTAATATTAAGACAAAGTAATGAATTTATATAAGAAATAAATAGGATTGGATCCAAAATTGTTCCCTGTGGCACATCCATCAATATTTTTCGTGGTAAACTAATACTATCATTGATTCTCACAAACTGATCCCTATTTGATAGGTGATTACTAAAAAGTTCCAGCGCTACACCCCGGATTCCATGACGTTCTAAAACGTTAAGGAGATTACAATGAGGAACAGTGTCGAAAGCCTTTGCTAAGTCAATAAATATAGCCTTTTTTTCCTACCATTATCAAGGTTGTCTATGATGTGTGAAGTAAGAGAATACATTGCATCGGCAGTACTCAATCCCTCCAGAAACCCATACTGATTTTCAGGAATAACTTTATTCTCCTTCAAAAAACTGATAAGTCTATTCTTCAGACACTTTTCAAATATCTTTGCAAAGGTATTAATTAAACTAATTGGACGGTAATTTTCTATTTTGTTCTTTTGACCGGATTTATGTATTGGGCATACTATTGTTTGTTTAAAGTGTGAAGGTATTTGACCCGTTTCAAATATAAGATTGATAATATGAGCCAAAGTTTTAACTATCTCCAAGTGTACAAATTTTATTAAACTCGCCCGAATCCTGTCTTTACCCGGATCTCCATCGTTTTTGAAACAATTAATTTGGACTATAACCTCATTCTCGGTCAAGGACATAGATTTTTTGTTCGGTATAGGAAGTGCAAATGCAGTTACTGGATTATTAATTTTTTTTTCCATTTCAGAACCATCATTGATAAAATAATCATTGCAGAAATCAGCCATTAAAGTGTCATTATCCAAGCTTTGGTTTTTACTGTCTACTATTGTTAATTTAGAATTTATTACTTTTTTAGCTGCGTTAAGGCACGTTCTATAATTTTATAAATTTGTATGATATTGCAATTATTATTTTGAATTTGTTTTTTGTAGTAATCAAATTTTTGTTTTTTTATAAGTTTATTTAAATGATTCCTATAGTTCTTGTATTCGTTTTCTAACTTAACATTGTGATTCCTTAATAGTTGTTTTTTAATTAACCCCTATGTTTAATTGAAATAATCAGTCCAGTTGTGTGATCCATTCTTTTATTTTTTTTTGAGTCTCGATTTAGTTACGTTTTTTGTGTTGCAATCTTGTAAAATTTCTGTAAAGATGTTAGTTGCAACTTCAGTATCGTGCGAGTCGAACACCTTTCACCAATTTTCAACCGTCAGTCTGTCCTTTAGCTTTTTATAATTTAAAAATTCATAATAAGTTTTTTCTGTCTCCTTTACCGATATGAGTACTTATATTTAACATAACTGGAAGGTGATCAGTTATATCAGTATCCAATCGGAAAGTTGAAATTTTTTAGTTTCAATTTCGTTCTCACAAAAATACGATCAAGACATAAGATGTTTCGAGTAGGTAAGGTGATATCAGCTACAAAACCATATCTCCCCATTAATGAGAGGTATTCATTAATAAAATTCGAGTTATTATCTCTAATATTGATATTTACACCCCCTGTAAAAACCTCGATGTCGTCTAACAGACTATTTTCAAAATATTCTTTAAAATCATCAATAAACATATTTCCACCCATTGTGGGTGACTTATACACTGCTGAATGCCAATATCTATATTTATAACTTTAAGCTTGATTCTACTTATTTTTACTTCAATGCTTTATAGTTTCATGTGAATAACTTGAGGATTTAGATGTGATTTAATGAATAATATAACTCCATCATTTCTGTTAACAATTCCGTCATTATAGTAAGTCGTGTAACCTGGGATGTTATATGTATCTATAGAAGTAATTTTAAAACATTCACTCAATATAAAGATGTCACAACAAAAATAAGTTAAACTGCTCTATAAATAACAAAAGATTGTCAAAATTTCTATTTATGCTTCCTATATTTAAATGAGCCAAATTAAGTGTCTTATCCTTTACTACAATCTTTTCACTTAACATATTTTGGTTTACCAGCATATCGTCGATATCATCATCCAGCAACTGTAGTTGTTCAAGTATTAACTTCTCCGGGGGTTGAAATCTATATTTAATAAACTAATGTGTGTAAAATTTGCTGAATCGGAGATTCGATACGCTGACAGACTTTTCCCCATTAACTCTTCATAAGCCAGTCTCTTACAATCCACCTTCAGTTCCCTATTATACAATGCAATTCCGTGTATAAAGTTTGGGAGCATAATTGATTGGTAAAACCCATACTGGAACCCCATTATCTGATAACGTTTGTGGATCCTAATTACCATAATCTATTTTACTTTTTAAAATTTTTAAGTATTGATACGATGGGAACTCTGCATTGTTGGCTTCGTAGTCTATATTATGTTGGAGATTATACTTTTTATTGGCTTTAATACAATTGCTGCATCTTTTCTGCACTTTTAAACACTGTTGAATGTTATAGTTTTCACTACAATATTCACAAATGATTTCTTTTGTGCAATTACTATTTTTATTATAATGTTCCTGACACTTGAAACAGCGTTGTATATTCAAGTTCTCATACACAGGATATCATTCCCATTGCATGTATATTTTTTCCTTTTCATCAACTGAAGAAACATGTGAGGAGAACATTCATCAAAAATAGTTTTTAAACCATTTTTATTGTTTAGTGTAAGTTATTTTGTTCCCGCAAACAAAGTTCAATCTCTTCCATCGTTAGTTCCCCTTGTATCCTACGATTTTAAATCTCGGTAGCCTCATTTTAGTGATTTATAGATTACTAATAGTGTTTCTATCTTAGATCAGTCTCTTAACGTAGTGAAGAGATTTTTTCCTTTATTATTGAAGAATCTGCAAGAGTAAAATAGAGATCAAAAAAGAAAAAAAAAAAACATTTTTTTTTTTCATTTATGCTCTTTTATTCGACAGCTTTTTTTTATAAAGGTGTAGACACGCCTGTAGGGGAAAATTTACCTTGTGAGTTAGTTAAAGAATACTGCTCCATAATTGGGTTGCTGCTATTCTAAATATATAATAAAAAAAAGTCACATGATCTAACACTCCACTTCTAAAATATGATATTATATTGCTGTGCGTGCTGTTAGAATCATGTCCGGCTTTATCCAAGCTTAAGTAAGGTTATTTATGAATATTAAACTCAGTGACTGCAGTTTTAATACTGTTTCTCAATAAAAATTTAGTAACGTCTACCAGAATTAACTTTTTATTCAATTTTGCATTGAACCTCGGTTCACAATAACTGTGTCACCTACGTCTTCCACGTCTCGGAGTACCGATTTTTTCCGAGGTCAGTACATGCTTATATTTGATAGCAAATTATTACTAAGTCTCACACTAGATCCGAGTTACTTACGACTGTGCCAGAAGTGCGAAAACTATAAAAAAAAAACAATTGTGCCCCTAAATGAGCCCTTCGAGGATACATCGGCATTTAACGTATTAACGATACTAAAGAGACCATAAAATTTCGTAAAAATAGGTAAATGAAATTCATAACACCACTTTTTTGTCTAGACTAGGAGCTTGGCCCCCGAATTAACTACATGGTCTAACCTTAAAACCATTTTAAATTGACAGAACAGTGTTTAAACTAAGTAAGTCAAGCAACAAACAAATCATGTTCTTTTTTTACTTAATCGGCAAAAATGGAGAATTTTATTTATTTTCGGGATACAACTATTTCCTTTATACATTTCAAGACTATTATCAGTATGCTTTTATCCTTTATTATCCCCATATAAGTATTTATTTGTTGACATATGGAGTAGAAGATCTATTTTTTATGACAACTAGATCGGGTGTAAAATCATAAACCTTATTAGTGAATCTGGCTGCAAATGTTTTGCTTAATATTTATATATATTTAATTTTAGAAAATTTGTTTCCAAGAATTATGTTTGTTTTGAATATTTATAAATACAAGTCTGCAGTATATATTTCATGGATTATGACATTTATATGGATAACTTTAATAATTTTACAGATTTATTATTGCCTTATACATATTACATTAAATTTTTTTCTTCAGTATGGACCAATATTAATATTGTCTTTTTTTGTAAGTATCAAGGAAACATAATGTTAAGTAAGTATGACTTGCGCCAATATAAATATTTTTTTTTTAGATTTAGGAACTTTAATTAGAAAGTTTTAAAAATATGTACGCAAAGCAAGCCAGCGGTTAATTAGAATTGATATCTGAAAAAAGAAATGAAGAGTAACCAAAATGTTGAAAATACGTATATTTATATTTCGCACTCACAGTTTCATGTCAATTTTATTAATAGCCAAACGATGGAGATTTCTTCATAAAAAAAAGTTTAACAGAAAACTACATGCAATATGATTTAGAGATTGGTCGATAGATAACTAAAACACAAGATTTATCTTGATCTAAAGATTGAAATTTTTTAAACAAGAAAAAAGGCAAGGAAAGGTCATTTTTCTGGCATTTTGCTTATATTGTGAAAAATATTGAAAATGAATCGCTTTACTTTCAATGGACCATTTGTAGATAATTAGAAAATATACAAAATAATTTTTTATAAACCCATAGCGGACTATTTTTTATTAAGAAAAGTCGGAAAAAGGCTTAAAAAAGTTTTATTTTAAATTCATGTCTTTGCTAACCTACAATATTAAGCAGAGATTTTTGCTTGAAATGATAGCTTATTATGTGTACTTTAAACATTGCAGTTTTTGCATAAATACAAAATAAACTATTTACAGCATTTTTTTGTCAATGCCATCGTATTAACCTGATAGATCCGATTTAAAATTACTAAACGGATTGTAGAAGTAGAGATTATGATCTACAATTCGTCTGTCTCAGATTTTCGTAAAAATTAGTTAAAGTATCGTAAGAATACTTTCCAATATAGCATGTTTCGCGCAAATTTGCCCCCGAAGCCAAGAGAATCATTTAAAGTGGGAGGTTACAAGCAGCGGAGGAGAGGTGAGCTGCGAACGGGCTACTCAAGTCGGAAGGTATGATTATATTACATCTGCGAAAATGCATCGCAAGATAGACCTATAAATGGATAAATAGAAAGCTAACGAATACATTTGTTTATTTATATTTCAAATAAATTTTAGCGTAAATTTAATAATATTTTATTTACACGTGCTTCAAAATATTAATACGTTTCCACGCAACCTTCATTGCGTATAGTGTTCTGTTTTTGTAGAAGTATCCATAAATTTGCACGTTATACTATTATGCATTTATACAATATTTAAAGTTAATTTGATAGTATATTAATATATTGAATACCGTGTTATTAATAAATATAATAATAATTATGTATTAAAGATTAGAATATTTACTTTTAATCGGATACTGACAACATTTACATTATTTTATAAATTTCATTTGCATGAAATAACATATATAATGAAAAAATAAAAAAATGTATAATATATTATATACATATATCGGACAGATTTCATATATACCTTGAACCACGTTCATAAATATATAAAGGTCCATTAAGTGATAGATGTCCACATATGAAATACAGCTATAGCGCCTGGCGTGTGCAGCCCACGGCTCTCTTCTCCTCCGCTGCTTGTAACCTCCCAATACCTCTCTATGCTTAATATTGTAACTTACCAAAGACATGAATTTAAAAAATATATATTTTTGAGCATTTTTCCCGGTAAAAAATGGTGCGATACAGGTCTATCTACAAATGGTTCATTGAAACTAACTCAATTTATTCAATACCTTCCGTAATATAAGCAAAACACCCAAAAGTCACCGTTATTATTTATGGACTACCATTCAAATCATGGTGCAGGCAGTTTGCTCTTAATTTTTTTTTTGCAAAATTAGCATTTCTTTCTGCTTTATTGATTGGACTATAAGAAACAAGTTCGAATTCACTAGTTTTAACAAATCTATTCCATGTCACAAGAATAAATAATTAATAATAACATAACTTATAACTGTAAACTGATACTTAGATGACCCAATTCAGTTATTTAAAATTCACAAAGTTTTAAATACCTGTTTAGATTAGGGAATGCAATTCTGATATCGCGAACTATTTTAAGATCAAGAATAAATAATTAATAATAACATAATTTATAACTGTGAACTGATACTTAGATGCCCCAATTCAGTTATTTGAAATTCACAAAGTTTTAAATGTCTGTTCAAATTAGAGAATGCAATTCCGATATCGCGAACTATTTTAAAATCAAGAATAAATAATTAATAATAACATAACCTGTAATTGTGAACTGATACTTAGATGTTCCAATTCAGTTATTTATAATTCACAAAATTTTAAATGTCTGTTCAGATTAGAGAATGCAATTCCGATAACATGAACTATTTTAAGATCAAGAATAAATAATTAATAATAACATAACTTATAACTGTGAACTGATACTTAGATGCCCCAATTCAGATATTTAAAATTCACAAGTTTTAAATATCTGTTCATGTTAGGAAATGCAATTCCGATATCGCAAACTATGGCGATGCGCTGACTGGCAGGGAATGACTGGTTGGTAGCCTAGCAAGTGTCGAACAGCGAACTGTTGCGACTATTTCCGAATATTGGCGACAGATGGCAAGCAGAAAGGAAAATTTCATCTCGAGTAGAGTGAGTGAGCTGGTAATATCCGAGTTCGTACAGGCAGGCACTTTCATCTTTGCAATTATTTTAGATGTGCAATTATTTTCGTTTGCTGGCTTAAATTACGTAATTTTTATCATTATTGTGAGTTAAATTAAGGTTTTTTATATTATTGAAAGCATTTGAAGCATTAGGTTGTCAATATTTTAAAATGTTCACTAACAATCCAAATCAAGTGTATGTGGACTCTAATAGTTATTTGTCGGTATGGAAGTATTTTAAGAAAGTAGTAAAGAACTTGAGTGCTCATTGCAAATTATGCAAAGTTGTTCTTAAAACCACATCTAGTTCTACAAAGGTTTACATGAAGTAAATCCGGAAAATTGTCACAAAAAGATCGAATGCGGGAGTCAGAAAAACATCAGCCACACTTGATGCTGCCGATGCTTTATCAGTGGCTTCGTCGTCGTCAGCGTCTACTGTATTGCCAGTCGCACAGTGATAGTGAGATTAGTGGGGCTCAATCTATATCACAAGATCGGGAATATTTCCAAACACCACAGAAGAAGAAGAAGAAAGTCAGTGAATTTTCAGAATATGATTTATCCCTACACAACGATGTAGTCGGTATAACGACAGATGGAGCCAGCGTCATAAAAAGTCGGACGTCTGAATTGCTTCAACAGCTTTGCTATGCGCACAGTGTACAGTTAGATATAACAGACGTCATTTATAAAAAAAACACAAGAGTCTAATGCTGAAAGACAATTTGATGACACTAAAGAAAACAATATCGCAGCGCAGAGTAGGAGAAGAAGAATAAGCCGGATGAATATTTTGATTTTTGCTTTCCTTTACCTACAAAACAAGTTGATCTGGCTTCGGAATACCAATCGGTTATAGCCAAACTTAGAAAATGTGTTAAACTTTTTAAAAATTCTTCGCCAAAAATGATTCAGCTGGTCCTTGACTGTAAAACGCGTTGGTCTATCCTTTACAACATAACAAGTACATACAATAAATTAAAGCAGTTTGTAGTCCAGACATTAATTGACTTCTCGTTCAGTTCTTATTCAGACTACTTTGTCACAGATGAAGTACATGCGGTGCTTGTCAACTTAGAACATAAATTCCAGCCAGTGAAACTAGCCGTCGAGGAATTATGCCGTCGAGATACTGATTTGTAAGTGCAGAACATGCCTTGCTTTTCATGGTTCGCAAGTTAGAAGACCTGAAGACTCCACTATCAGAAAAGTTGGTACATTCGATGAAAAACGTATCTCCGAGTGTCGAATATATGCAACCGCAGCGTTGTTATATTTCCGTGTAATTATCAAGATGATTTGGACCTATTGAAGGACAATGAAACTTTCCAATTGACTAACAAGAGTATCGTACGGAAATAAATCAAGAATATAATAAAACGATTACATCGCAGCCCTGAACGATCATGCCTCAACTTCTGATAGTGCGGTTAATACCACAGCAGCCATTGAAAACGAAGACGAATTGCCTCTTTCAATGATTACAGATGGACATGGTTGTCATTAATACATTTTTCAAGCTACATCCCAGAAGGCTTTATATATGGAAAGCTCCCGGAGATACACCAGAGAGAATGAGGAATCAAATTGATTTTATCAACGTAAACAAGAGGTTTCAAAATTCCATCACCTCAGCAAAAACATACCCAGGCGCAGATGTCTTCTCGGATCATAATCCAACATACGACTCAAAATAATTTATAAGGCAGTGACTCCCAAAAAGGACATAGAAGAACAGTGGAATGAAATGAAGACAGATATTACCACACCATCATATGAAAACCTTAAATCAAAAAAGGAAAAGAAACAAGAATGGATGACAGACGAGATACTGCAAATGATGGAAGAACGACGAAAACTTAAAAATAAAAATGTTAATGAATACAATAAACTCCACAAGAGTATAATAAGGAAAATAAAAGAAGCAAAAGAGTCATGGCTGACTGAAAAATGTAAAGAAATAGAAACTCTTCAACAAAAACATGACCACTTCCATATACACAAAAAGATTAAGGAAATACGGTAGACAACGAAGACCGGATCTTTATCGGGATTCAAGACAGACTAAGAAGATGCAAAGAATATGTACAAGAACTGTTCGGACACGACAAGAACACCATCTGAATCAAACAATCCCTACGGCCCAAAAATAACAAAAGAAGAAATTGAAATGGCCATTAAACGTGCATGAGAAAACTTTGAAGTTTCAGAATTCTAACCAGGCTATTCAACAACACATATGAAACTCGACATTACCGAAAGATTGGCTGCTATCAAAATTCATCCCAAATCCTAAAAAAACGCTAGGAAATGCGAAGACCACAGATTAATTAGTTTAATCAACCACGCACTTAAGGTACTCCTTAAGATCATTCACTCTCACATTTACACCAAATTAAAAGAACACCTTAGTGAAGTGAAATTTGGATTCAGAGCAGGCCTTGGAACAAGGGAAGAACTGTTCGCCTTGAAAGTGCTAATACAATAAGCGAGAAATGTCAACTGCGACGTATTTGCATGTTTCACTGATTTTGAAAAGGCGTTTGACATGGTGCCGCACGGAAAACTAGCTGATATTCTAAAAACATCTGGAATTGATAGTAGGGATATAAAACTGAGCTCAAACTTGTATCTTCATCAAGAAGCAAAAGTGCGCATCGACAACGAACAGTCCGATAGTTTTGTAGTCGGAAAGGGAGGTCGACAGGGATGCATGTTGTCACCGGCATTGTTTAATATATATTCCGACAATATGTTTAGAAGAGCCTTAGATGAATTAAAAGACGGTAGGTATTGTGGTAAATGGTCAACTTATCAATAATATTAGATATGCAGATGATACGGTACTGCTGGCAGACAGTGCGGAGGGTCTCCAAAGAATGATGGATGATGTTGTACAAGCATGTAAAATAAATTATAAAAAGACTAAAATAATGGTTATTAGCAAGAACATCAACATAAACGCCCAATTTACAGGAAACGATGCACCATTAGAGAGAGTGGAGAAAATATGCTATCTGGGTTGTAATATCAGTGATACGTGAGATCATGGTTACGAAATAAGAAATCGTATTGAAAAAGCCAGAAGCACTTTTATCCGCCTTAAGAAAGTATTTTGTTACCTTTCTCTGAATATCAATATACGCATAAGATTCTCAGATGCTATGTCTTCAGTATTCTCCTCTATGGAGTTGAAAATTGGAGTCTTACCGAGGCTGCCGCAAAACGCTTAGAGGTATTCGAAATGTGGTGCTACCGACGCACGTTACGGGTCTCATTCACACACCATACAACTAACATCACTATTCTTGAGAGACTCGAAAAGGAAAAGGAACGGAAAACTAGCTTACTTTGGCCACATTATGCATAATTATGAATATCGACTTCTGCAATTGATATTACAGGACAAGATTGAGGGCAGGCGAGACCCTGGGCGCAGACGTATGTCCTGGCTGGGCAATCTTAGAAAATAGATTGGCCTATTCCGAGCTGCGGTGAATAGGATAAGATGAGCCAACGTGGTCGTCGACATTATAAGAAGATAGACACCTTTAGAAGAAGAATGATTGCAGATGATTTGAATTTACGTGTTGCCGCTACAAAAACCGACACAACTCTTCAAAAGGAATTAGAAGATGCTCTAGGGGTATGTAAACGTTCTTTTTTGTTTTTATGACGGCAGACAGGCTAGAATCACTCCTAAAAAAAGATAGATCTCAATGAATGTGAGGAACAAGAGGTCAATTTTTACAGTTTGCTTTTAATAGCTGGCTCACTGTTGAGTTTGAGAAAACATTTTCAGCCATTTGTCGGACAGCACCATCTTTGTTTTTTAAGGAGCTATTTCCAAAATTACCAAAAGCTAGACTTTTGACAATAATAGTATTATTTTATTTTTGTTAGTTTCCAAAAAAAAATCAAAAACGGTTAATTGTTGTGTTCATTTATAATAATAAATAAAGAAAAAATATTTTCTTTAATTAACGTTGTTGTGTCTTTCTTAATCACATATAAGGCCAGGCGCGGATCCAGGGGGCGGGGAGCTTTGAGTTTAGGAAAATGGACCCGATTTTTCCTCTTATACTATAGTTTATTCAAGAACAAAACATTTTTTACCCTTTTTCTCTTCGTAAACTACCTGTGTTCTTTAGTCCGGTGTTTTTAGCAAAATTTGTTAGACACATATATTTTTCATAGGATGGGTTAGAAATTTTATAATCAAAATTCTGGTCTATAATAATAGACTAAAACGTAGGATTATTCTCTCAAAAAATTCTAAGTTATAATTTAAATACTTACAAAATATCCATTGTCAAAAATACAAAAAGTTATATAATAAAATATATAATAAAATAAATTCGTCCATATAATAATAATAAAATATTTTTGGGGCTATCGGTCATTTTATTATTAATTAAAAACATTTTTAGGGTATTTGACGTTTCAGTTTATTTATTTCTTAAACCATCTGCAGAATTACAATTAAACACTAAAAAGGAATTCAAATGTAATTACTTTTTTTATGTTGTAATTAAAATTAGACCTACTTATTTTTATTTCTATTGTACTGATATCTCAATTTAATTTACTTTTATATATGGAAATATGATAGCCCCAAAAAAAATAAGATAAACATGTTAATTCTACACGCTTAAGAAAAAGACACAAACACAATAATAAAATAATAAAACAACTTACGGCTAATTAGAATTAAATATATATAAAATTAAAGAGCAGGACACACTAAAATAAAAATATATAAAAAAATAAAAAAAACATATAAACAACATTAAACAATAAAATACAACAAAAACAAAAATTTAAATAATAAATTGTGTTTACACTAGTAAACATTACGTATCTAATTCCTAATCAAAGTCAGTGAAACTATCTTCACTAAAATTAATTATAATTGGTTCCTCTATCTCACTGATTATGAGATCGAGTTCTCACATTTGGTTTTATTCTTTTATTATATGGATTTTTCCCAATTTTCCGCAGTAACTTTATTCAAAAAAATCTTTCAAAAGTTTAGTTAAATTACTAATTTTATTAATTGTGTTATTTCTAGCAACTCTACCTTTTACTTGAGAGAGATATTTACGTCTCCAACGGACTGTTTCCGGACGATTTATAAGAACAGATTTTCTATCTGTTTTTTTCCAGCAAAAATGAAGTTCTCTGAGCAATTTCCAGAGATCAGTTCTTTTAGTTTCAGGTAAATAGCGAACTTCAATGATTTTAGTTAGAATTTTGTGGATGATTGGGATCTGCTTCTCATAATAAAATGTATATACAACCTCTTTAATTGCAGTTTTCATCTCTTCTTCCAACGAGGTTTTTCGTTTGCCTGTGATCGAATGTGGCTTGGGAGTACTAACAATTCCAGTTGTTTTTTCTCCTTCAGTATTCGGTACATAGTAGATTTTCCAACTCCTGTCATATTGGAACATATCTCAACAGAGCTTTTAACATTATTATCTAGATATTGATATCTTAAGGCATCATAAACATTCATCGTAATAAGTTTTTCGTTGAGGAAAAAATGTCCTGGTTTAACGATTTTGGAATAAATATGGAGGTGAAAGCCATATCTTTTGGGTATCTCACTAATCTCAAATAATATATAAAAACAAGCGCAAACAAGATAAATCACTAAGAAAAAACTGTAAGTTGTACTTTGCTCACTGACAGAAATTAAATTAAAATATCAGAAATTCTATGTTGCAGTAAATTTATAAAATATATTTAAATATAATGAAATATAATTAGATTTACAACAGTTCTCAGTTACCTGCGGCATTGGAGCAGGTACATTAGAGGTTTCGGTAACAGTTTTATTACTCTCTCTAGTTCTTGAATAGATTATAGGAGTCTGTATGCTTGCGATCACCCCCCCCCTCCCAAAAGCTTTGAGTTTAGGAAAATAGAACCCATTCTGCCTTTTATATTAGGAATGAGTATACTGCTTGCATTCCCCCCCGCCCCCCCGTTGACAACTTGTTTTTCTTGCCATACTGTACTTTTGTGATATCACCGCCCCCCCCCCCCCCCAAAAGAGAGAGGCTGGATCCGCCCCTGTATAAGGCTTTGTAGTTTTCATCGCGTTGTAGTTTTTGGAATAAAAATAATATTTTTTTAAAGAGTACCCGAGCATCTTGAAAATGTCGAGATCTCGCGAAATCAACATTTCTAGTCCCGCGAGATTTCGAACTTGCGATCTCGGCTCGAGATTGCATTCTCTAGTTCAGATATGGTTATCATAATAATTCTTTAATACCCTGAAATAATATTTCCTCCAAGCAACCTTTTCAAAAAACTTTTGAAGAGGACTAGCTTTCCATAATGATTAAAATATAAGCCGTGATTTTGTCACAATGAAAGTGACTTACTAAACTTGCTTAACAAAAGTTTCTTTTTAGGTACTGATGACATTGGCAGTGTCATGGCCTCTTTACCAAAGATGGTTGCCTTTAATTGAACTTTTTAGAAACTCTGTATCATTGGACTCAAATATTGTAACCCCAAGAATAAAAAGAAAAATTTTTTTAGAAACACGAACAATGGAAAATATTTTCTTGTTTGATTTACTCCAACACTTGGCAACTGTTGTATCGCTTATTCCAGTTAGAAGTCCATCGAGCGTCTCAATTATATGCCTTATCTTAGAAACCCACGTACCGCAAATAATTATTCCTGCAGAATGTATTTATGCAATTTTTTTTAGTATTTTGGTTGTGGTTTCTAGTTGTGTGGCATATTATGCCCTAATTATTGCTCACCTAATGAAATGTCTGATGTATTTTTTAAATGAGTACATTTTAGATAATTTAAAAAATAAGAATATATTAGAGGACGAGAACAACCAATACATTAATGAGCAACTCAAAATAATCATCAGGAGGCATCAAAAACTTGTAAAGTAAATTTTAGTTTGTATGATGTATTTGCAAAATTGAAATATTTCTTAATTTTATAATAATGCAAGGGACCATCATTAGATTCATTTTGCTATAATTTATATAAACGTATTCTTAATTCGGCGGCACTCCAAAACCTCAGTTCTACTTAGTTTCAAATTAAAGCATTCACATGTTTGACACAAATTCTAACAAAACTCTACATATAAAGTTTCGATTTTTGATTCTAATTATTTTTGCATTATATTTTTATGAATTTGACAGACCAAATCAAAGTTTTGTAAAGTGTTACATAAACTGAATGACATAATCTTAAATTACCATAGACCTGCTTCAGCAGAAAAGGAGGATTTTTCTTTATGAGTTCAATCGTATATGCTAATAACCACATTTCAGACATAACTTTGAAGATTATTGCAACTTATATACAAGGTGAACCATTTTCATCAATAGATCCAAATATTTTTTAAAATACTTCATTTACAAAAAAAAATGGGTTAAATAAGAATTGTCAACGGAGAAAAACATTTTCTACAGAAGTTTCTGAAAATCAAACTGTGTGTGTTGAGGGTTATATCAAAGCCATGCTAATTTTTTCAATGGGGCCCCTTACTTTTGATCCCGAAAATGGACATAGCGGAAAATGTTACGATCGGATATGAACTTGAAATGATCTCGAAAGTCAAGGGTAAGGTCATTTCCAAATATAAAAAAATTCCAAAATGGCAGGATATTGGGGATTGTTCAAGTCTTAGGGGAAAATTAGAGCACTGGGGGTTTGGAAGAATGTAAAAAATTTTTAAAAATGACCTTCAATGACTCCCTCTTGGACATTGCGGGACTTCCATAATTTAAAACTGTGAAAACTCCGCAGCATAGCTTCTAGAAGAATTCAAATGATAAGGGAAAATAAATAATTTTTGCACTTTCTTTATTTAAAAAAGAAACACCTCCAACTCAATGACCTTGAAAATGAACTTGAAGGTCAATTTGTCAAGGTTATCAAAACTTGTTGAAGGCACTTTCAACGTTTAAAATGCTCAGACAACCACTAAAATTTTTCAAAAAAACTTATAGATGTTTTTAAACAGTTGGGCCTTTCCAGAACAGAATAACCAATTTTAAAATACCATTTTTGACGTGAAATTTCCCGTTTTTTTCGAATGTTACGTCCTTTAAAAAAAACGAACTTGACCTGCACTGACTTTGAAAATTTACCTAAAGGTGAAGATGGTCTAGGTCGCTTACACCTTTGCATTTTATCTACTAGTTGAAACCACCTTCAACGTTTATTATTCCCGGAAACAATTTTCAATTGAATTAAGTCGTTCTTATTTATTTTCCCTTATCGTTTGAATTCTTCCAGCTGTCCTAATTTAGCGACTTTTTAGTAATTTCACGTTATGGATGACCCGTAAGGTTCAAAAAAAGGTGGAAAAAATTTTTCACTTTCATCCGAACTCGCAGTACTCTAATATTCCTCTAAGCCTTGACTTTCACCATTATCTTGTCCTTTAGGAACTTTTTAATATTTGACTTTAAAATTACCTAGATCTTGAAATTCGCGGTCATTTCAAGGTCTTAACCAATCGTAAAACTTTCCGCTATCTCCATTTTCAGGGTCGAAAATATGGAGTCCCATTTAAAAAGTTATCATGACCTTGATGTGAACTTCAAAGTCAAGATCAAAATCAAATTTAAGATCACCTTAACACGGTTGATTTCCAGAAACTTTTATAGGAAAAGTTTTTCTCCATCACTCTTAGTTTTTGAATCATTGGTTCATTCAAGATATGAGCACACTTACCTTCAAATGGCCTCTAAATATTATTTTACTTCTTATGCTATTCATACTGTTGGAAAAGCAATGTTCTCCGCGTTTGATTTCTGCAATTTAAAATGAGAGTTTCTATTTAAAAAAATCACCTTGACCTTCAAATGACCCTAAAAATTTACCTCAACGGCAAGGTTGTTAGTACAACAGATAAAGGACCCCCTTTTTCCTTGATAATTTTTATCTGAATCATTTTTTTTGTAAATGGAGCATTTTGAAAGATATTTCGATCTATGAATTAAAATTGCTCACGCTATATAATAAAATAGGGAGAAAATATTAAAAAACAAACAAATATTAAAAATTTATCAGCTTGCCGCCATGATTCACAACACTTTTTAGCTTATACAGGGTTTCCCCCAACAAACTGCCTCCTCCATCGACTTTCGTAGACAGCCAAATTGTAAAAATTTTCCAAAGTCTGCATGCAGATATTCCTGCACGAAATAAAATGCACTATTGCAAACAAGTTAAAAGTATTACCCTGTACGCTATAGTTACCCAGGAAGAAGCAGTACAATACTTATAACATCGCAATATCTCATTTGATCAAACAGTAGACAAGCGGTTTGTTTACCTTTCGTCGTCCTGAGATGGAAACAACTCAAAAAATAACAATTTTACAAAAAACCTAAAAACTTTGTCAATCAGTAACAAATCAGATTAAAAAAAATCAGTTTCATATTTTATATTTATTGAATGTATTAGATATTTAAATTTTTTCATTATATGAGTAAGAAAAATCGTAACTTTTTCTTAGAAGATCACTTAAATCAGCAATATGAACTTTTTTCATTTTTTTTAAATTCCTATTAATTCTCTTGAATTCATATTTCATATTTTGTTTAATTTCGGTGTCTTTTATTATATTTATTTGGATCCATATTTTCTACTGGAAACTTATCTCCCCTATTATCAACATATGACCAATTTTAGGACATACATATAAAAATTAAGGTAACAAATTTAAAACTACAAATAAAACATAAAATTGTATAGCTTGTAACACTATAAATTCTGTAATAATATTAATACTCGTATTCAGTCAAATGACACTGACTTTTTTGTTGTACATAAAATTTTTATGTCTAGAATGAGTTCATTTGCAACGAGATCATTCATTTTATAATCTCATATTAGACCAGGGCTTATCTGTAAAATATCGGGGTTTCGTGGATGTGAAATGGAACATGGAGATTCTTGTATGAGAGCCTTCAAAATAACCTAAATAACGATAATTTTGATATGCGTACTTTCAAAAAGTTGGACAACATTGTTTTTATTAATAAAAATATAAAATTAACGAAAAAAAAATTTTTTTTTCTCGTGTAACTTTGAAGACATTCATTTTGGAGGAAAGTTAAAAAGCAAAAAAAAAATTCGTAATTAAATTTCCCATAAGATAGGTTGATCGAAAATCTCAAAATATATTTCCCTTATTGCAAAATAGCAATAATTAAAAAAATGGTAAAAAAAGCAAGTCTTTAATCAATTTTTTTCGACCGTTTAAATTTACCTGATGACTTTCATATTAGAGCAGAGTAAAGTTTATGCCATGATAAAATAACACGCTAAAATTCGTTAGGATCGAATCGATAGTTTTTGCACAGTAATTTTGCAATCCGATTTCGTTTACAAAAACTGATCATTTTTCAAGTTTGTCGGAGTCCAAAATATCACGTTAACATATTTAAATTTATTTTTGACATATAATAGGGTTCAAGTTTTGCAATGCCTTTTCCAGAATCAAAATCGGATGATTTGGACGCCCTCAGGAATTATTTAGAAACATGTTGTTACATAGTTTGAAAGTTCTTGGAAAGATGCTTCTTTTTGTGAAAAAAAATTTCAAATCCGTCAATACTTTTCCAAGATACAAACTGTCAAATTTAACAGCCTGTTATGGTGAATCTATAAACAATACCGACCTGATTCTTAAACCAAAAACTTTGTCTTGCCGAGCTCTTTTTTGATACAAATATTTAAATGTTTATGTTATCGAAAACTTTAATAAAAAATGAAAAGAATATCGCCAACGCGCGTGAAAAATTAAAAAAAGGGGAGGGGAGCTTTAATTTTAAATTGAATTCGAAGATTCAAATACATATCTGAAAAAATTTTCATTTTCTCGGCTTCTAATGGAGCATTTTTTTAAACCGATAATGAAACTCAATATCATAATCCTATATGTCCATCATGCATTCATTTTGTTATAAACAAATGACGTTATTTATGCGTCATACTTACAGCACACTGCACCCTATAGTATTGGACTCTTCAAGCGAATCTTTGTTTATTAATATAATTAAGCATTTAGAAGCCGAGAAAATGAAATTTTTTTCAGATATGTATTTGAATCTTCGAATTCAATTTTAAAGTTAAAGCTCCCAACCTTTTTTTTTTTCATTTTTCACGCACGTGAGCGATATTCTTTTCATTTTTTATTGAAGTTTTCGATAACATGAACATTTAAATATTTATATCAAAAAAGAGCTCGGCAAGACAAAGTTTTTGGTTCAACAATCAGGTCGGTATTGTTTATAGGTTCACCGTAACAGGCTGTTAACTTTGACAGTTTGTATCTCGGAAACTAATTGACGGATTTGAATTTTTTTTCACGAAAAGAAACATCTTTCCAAGTACTTTCAAACCATGTATTGCAAAAAATCCAATGAAAATCCGCCGAGATAATATATTTGTTTATAAGCAAAAATATCAACAATGTTTCTAAATTATTCCTGAGGGCGTCCAAATCATCCGATTTGGATTCTGGAAAAAACGTTGAAAAACTTGTGTCGAAAATAAATTTAAGTACGTTAACGTGATATTTTGGACTCAGACAAACTTGAAAAGTGATCAGTTTTTGTAAACGAAATCTGATTGAAAAGTTATTGCGCAAAAACTATCTATTCGATCCTAACGAATTTTAGCGTGTTATTTTATCATGGCATAAAATTTTGTTTGCTCTAATATAAAGGTCCTCAGAGAAATTTAAATGGTCGAAAAAAATTGATTAAAAACCTGCTTTTTTTAACATTTTTTAATTATTGCTATTTTGCAAGAGGGGAAATATATTTTGAGATTTCCGACCAACCGATCTTATGGAAAATTTAATTACGAAACTTTTTTTCCTCTACAAGTTTCCTCCAAAATGAATATCTTCAAAGTTATACGAGAGAAAATTTGAAAAAAAAAGTTTTTTTTTTCGTTAATTTTATATTTTTATTAATAAAAATAATGTTGCCCAACTTTTTGAAAGTACGCATATCAAAATTATCGTTATTCAGGTTATTCTGCAGGCTCTCATGCAAAAATCTCCATGTTCCATTTTACATCCACCTAAAAACAGATAAGCCCTGGTCTATAACAAAATTTAAGTTTTGCTATGATCTGATGAATTTACTTTACTTTTTTAGGCTACATAATCGTATTTCAAATGGAACCAGACTTGGATATGTCATGTTTGGAGTAGCAGCGATATGTATCACAATATTCGTAGTATTTGTAACATTTTCTGTAAGTTATACCTCGTAATATTAATCACTTGAATGTATTTGCTCACAAATATATATATATATATATATATATATATATATATATATATATATATATATATATATATTAAAGTTTTTGATTTTCTTGGGTGTAAAATCCGTTTGATTAATAAAACTGGATATGTTTTATTTGTTATGCATATTTATTGATGTTTCGGTCACACGACCTTCTTCAGAATGATTTTTTATATCTATAACAGAAAAATTTTTTTTTGCTATATTATTACATAAAATTAATAAGTTAAATTTAAAACATACCTTATATAAGTTTTTGCCGAGGATCACAACATAGACTACATATTGTTGCGCCATACAGTGAGCTTTGAAAATGGTGGATGAGATTTCACCGAAACGTCAGCTGCCTTACAGTCCTGAGAGGGACACAGCACATACACGGGATGCCCGAAAACCTTCGATTGCACATCACACCCGTGAGAATATCCGACATAACATATATATATATATATATATATATATATATATATATATATATATATATATATATATATATGAAGTAAAATGCGAACAGTAAATGCAAACTTCTCTCCATCATATCCTTTCTGTGTTAGAGGTTGCACAGTTAGAATAAATTGTTACAAAACGCAATTTATCCTATTCCACCAGCATCGAGATGATGGCCTACCTGTACCACCATACCGAGAAGAAAGTCAAAACTTACCCTCCCCGCCACAGTGATACGGCAGAGGTACATGTTTCTACTCTACTAGACTCATCAAGGTACCGACATGCACCTCGCTGTACAAAGGACAGATCGGAAGGAAGCATGCAAATACTGAACGCGGCTTCGCCGACCTCCCGCCGGATGACGTATATATGTTTATGTGGCTTTCACGGATTCCCCCGTGTGAGATGGAATAGCAGTGAATATATCCACATTATGCCGTTGTAGTGCTGAAATCACATTCAGCAAACGTACAATTATATGCAGCTCCGTAAATGAATGAAGTAAAATGCGAACAGTAAATGCAAACTTCTCTCCATCATATCCTTTCTGTGTTAGAGGTTTCACAGTTAGAATAAATTGTTACAAAACAATTATATATATATATATATATATATATATATATATATATATATATATATATATATATATATAAATATATGTGTGTGTGTGTGTATGTGTATGTGGATTCTCTGTTAACAGTTTTCAACCAATTTAGTTCTGCCATGATGGCTTTGATGGATTAGATACCTGCTTTAGAACACCATCTGACCATTATTGAAATTCATAATGACGGAACTAAAATGCCGATTGAACTTCACAATGGATTTGATTAAAAACATTTAAATTTCTGATATATTTCATATAGAAACGTATAAATAACTTGGATGATCAAATGTCATCTGAAGGTAAATGAGCCTAATTGGTGAATTAGTAAAAAATTAGCTTATAATTCGGAAATAGTGTTATGGACAGAGTATTTAAGTACAAAAGCTGCAGGACATGAAACGGGACATTTAATGGTAACCTTGAGGTTCTTATTATACCATACATTACAAAATCGTTCTAGAAATTCCGGAATCTTCTGGTATCCACAAAACGAGTATTTAAAGGATCTAGATCGGCTTTCGCAGACAGTTTATTTTCAGACATCGTTAATGTAAATTGAATTGTTTGACAAGTTGTCAGAGTTGTGAAAATAAAAGGTTTTAAAACGATACAGTGTATATAAAGACAGGTCGTCTGGAACAATTTGGTATCAGAAATGGGATAAAATCCAGAAGAGCTTAAAAAAAGGTTAATTAAAATTGTATGTCAGTAGAAACTAAAAAACAGAAAGAAAAAATGAAAGAACAACTTCAAACTAGTTTAAATCAGATACTGATGATGATACAAGACATAAAAACAAGCCAAAAAGATGTGAACAAAAGCCAAGAAGAGAAGAAACAAGAATTGAAAGAGGATATGACGAAAAATCCAGACGATATGAAGCAAAAATTAAAGACAAGCTAAGATGATATGAAACAAGAATTAGTGCTCCTGAATACAAGTCAAAAAAAAAACATGAACCCAGAATTGAATGAAGACATTAAGAAAAATCAAGAAAGTATAAAACAACAACTAAAAGCAAGCCTGGAAGATATGAGACATAAACTTAAGACAAGTCAAAAATATGTAAAAAAAGAACTGAAAGAAGACATTAAAAAAACCAAGCAGATATGAAACGCATAGAACAAGAAACGCAACAGAGATTAGCAAAATTAGAGAAGACGGACATGGCGCAGTGCAATATACGGTGACTGAAAATAAGCTGGGATGAAAGTGCAAAATAAATTTCATCTTAATCATGCTCTCACCGACGGAACCTGCAGCTGCACAGCATTGTTTGAGGGTCTATTATCAAGTGCAGCAATGGCTTGGTAATGAATTAAAACCAACAATTTGGGGTTAAGAAATTGAAAAATCTAGTTAGAAATCTAGTTGATAAAAAAATAAGTTGCAAATGTTTAAAAGAGTGTTCTAAATCATGTGGCTGCCTTAAGCATGGTTTAAAAAGCACAAATTACTGCTCTAACGGCAACAGACAAACTTGTAAAAAGACACAAACTCAAATTGAAGTTTTTGTTAAATAAATAAATGTAGCGGTATTTTTTGGAAGGGAGCATATCCCAATTATTGGTATGGACATTCCTCTGGAGGGTTTAGAGTAAAAATTAGCTTGCTTCCTTAACAGCCAACTGAAGCAGATAAGCCCAGATCTAAAATAACTTCAATAATAATAACAACAATAGAAGCCTAAATTTAGTTGTTTTGGATAGCATGGAACAAACAACATATTTTGTACTTTGACAAAATACAAGAAAAATAGTTTGCATAATCTTTTTATCCTCTAACTAAAAATTCGAAAATCTTTTACTGACAAAAAATATTCTATTATAGATATTTGTGTGCTTCCCACACCCCATTCCTAATAGAGAATTGTCCGCTATCGTCGGAATATACTCATACTATATCACTATTATTCTAAATATTTTTTTATTAAAATTGTCTTTATATGCATGCTCTATGATTACTAACTTTTTTTTATTATATTTTAGCCCGTTTATGGACCACTTCAAGCTACCATGTTGTTACTCACAACTTTTTCTAAATTATCTTACATTTCACTTTTTGGACAGAGTTATGAAGACTTGGTAAAAATTTCAACTTATTATCAATTAATTAAAATTCTCAATAAAACTGGCGTTTTTCGCGATAAATCGGTTTTTATGCGAAAACTCAAAAATTACTAATGCTAAACACAAACAAAAATAAAATGCACAAGGTGTGCTGATGTGCTTTTATTTACGGGGAATCACTGTCTAAGTCTTCGAAGGCAAGAAGATGTTAGACAGCGAAGATGTCAACTCCTGAAACTTTTCAAATGGTTGATCGGTGCTCAATTAATTTACAATGTTATTAAAATGGAAAAATAGTGAAAACGTTTAAATGTTATTTTGGCAAATGTTCAATATGGGCTTCATCTACTTCAGTATATTTTTTTATTCTCCGAATGTTTCCCGCTGCACTGTAAATAATATTCTGGTAGTATTACAGACTTCATTAGAATGCTGTGCTGTTCTCGCTAGTAGTTCTTCTGTAGTATTTACTGGTGTTGAATAAACTGGATTTTAAATGTCCTCAGAAGTAAAAGTCTACAGGATTTAGATCTGAAGAACTTGGTGGCCATAAAATAGACCCACTTCGACCCATCCATGGACGACCAAAAACGTTTGTTAAGTGTTAAGGTTAAAATGAGATGGAGCACCACCATGCATGTACCACATTTGCATTATTCTATGAAGAGGTAAGTCTTCTAATAAATTACTTACATTTTGCTGCAAAAATTGTTAATAAATCCCACCATTAAGTCTTCCTTCCCAAAATAAACACACTTATAAGGTTATTTCCGATGATGTCGGTCCACACATTTACAATAAACCTTTGTTGGTGTTTGTTTCTAATTATAGAGGCGGATTTTCATCAGCCCAAAAATGTTAATTGTGTGAATTTATTATGCCATCTCTTGTAAAACCGGCCTCATCGGTAAATAAAATAAGGTTTAAAAAATTTACCTTTAGGTTATGAAACTGTATAAACCAGTTGGAGTATTGAAGTTTTACGGGATAATCATCGGGAGACATATTGTGTACTTTTTCAATGTGGTACGGGTGAAGTAACTGTGCTGTTAAAGTTTCATGTACAATCTATTTTGTAAAATAGTTTTGTGTCGCGAGCTTTCTTATGCTGTTTGAAAAGTTGTCAGCAATATCTGGCAAAATTTATTCCTCTACATAAGGGTCTTGTGCTCTCCTGGGAGGGCCCTCACAGCCACGTCGCGGCAACCATGAGTAAAATATGCAAAAAATTAATTCATTAACTCTAATAATTATCTTCCAATCATTGTTTACCTGTTTCTCTTAGGCTTCAAAAGGTTTGTGGCAATGTTTGAGCTGGAATCTCTCAGCATAAAGTCTTCTTGCCTTCTAAGAATTTGAGAACGCTTCACCATAAATTAAATACATATCAGCATACTCTGCGCAAGAATATTATTCCATTTTAAAAATTATTTTTACTTTAAGGCGGTTTTGACAAGTTCCGTGAATAGTAATTTATTATGTAGGTATTCACGATATCAATCTGATTTTGACCTGTTTGTGTTTAACATTAGTAACTTTTGAGTGTTTTGCATTTAAACCGATTTATCTCGAAAATCAGTTTTATCGAAATAAATTAGGAGTACTTTTTTTGAAGAAGAATGACCTAAGTATTTAAAAAATAATTTTTAAGCTCTTTAAAATGAGGGTGTAAAATTAGGCCCAATGAGTGTGGCTGCAAATTCATTCCTAACTTCTCTGATGATCTAAAAACATCTACCATATTATAATATGGTTTAATGAATCTTTATGGCTTCTATAAAATATTAAAATTTCATTAAATGATATGTAGATCGCTGGGTACCCCTTTAGAGCTCTTTATTTCGGTTAAGGGGAAGTTTAGGATTTTTTTTTCTGTAACAAAATAGGATTATTTTGACCTCCCTGGATGCTCCCGAGAAATTATGAGATACTTAGTGGACACCGTATATATATATATATATATATATATATATATATATATATATATATATATATATATATATATATATATATATATATATAGGAAAAGTGAAAATAATCCGAGAGTTTTAAGGAATTTTCTTTTTATTTTAAAATTCACTATGCATTTTTAACTCCACCCAGAATCTTTAAAAGGGTTTTAGTTATTTCTAAAAAATTCGTTGATTAACAATAATAACGCTAACAAATTAATTTTAGGGTGTACATCCACTCACGTTAAAAAAAGAAATTTTCTTGGTAATTTAAAAATTAACTATGCATTTTTAGGGGCATCCAGCACTCAGGGATTTTAAGAAAAGCTTTAAAAGGGTTTTAGGCATCTCTAAGAAATTCATAGATCAAGAATTATACCGCTAACAATTTAATTTAAGGGTATACATCCACTGACGTTTAAAATAGAAATTTGCTTGTTTTTTTTTAAATTCACTATGCACTTTTAAGGCCACCCAACACTCAGGGATTTTAAAAGAAGCTTTAAAAGAGTTTTAGGTATCTCTAAAAAATTCATAGATCAACAATTATAACGCTAACAATTTAATTTAAGGGTGTACATCCACTGATGTTAAAAATAGAAATTTTCTTGTTGATTTAAAAATTCACTATGCATTTTTAAGGCCACCCAGCACTCAGGGATTTTAAGAAAAGCTTTAGAAGAATTTTAGGTATCTATAAAAAATCATAGATCAACAATTATAACGCTAACAATTTATTTTATGGGTGTATATCCACTGACGTTAAAAAAAGAAATTTTCTTGTTATTTTAAAATTCACTATCCATTTTTAAAACCACCCAGCACTCAAGGATTTAAAGAGAAACTTTAAAAGGATTTTAGACATCTGTAAAAAATTCATAGATCAACAATTATAACGCTAACAATTTAATTTAAGGGTATACATCCACTGACGTTAAAAAAAGAAATCTTCTTGTTTTTTTTTGAAAATTCACTATGCATTTTTGAGATCACCCAGCACTCAGAGATTTTAAGAGAAGCTTTAGAAGGGTTTTAGGTATTTCTAAGAAATTCATAGATCAACAATTATAACGCTAACAATTTAATTTAAGGGTATACATCCACCGACGTTAAAAAAAGAAATCTTGTTTTTTTTTGAAAATTCACTATGCATTTTTGAGGCCACCCAGCACTCAGGGATTTTTAGAGAAGCTTTAGAAGGGTTTTAGGTATCTCTAACAAATTCATAGTTCAACAATTATAACGCTAACAATTTAATTTAAGGGTATACATCAACCGACGTTAAAAATAGAAATTTTCTTGTTTTTTTTTAATTCACTTTGCATTTTTAAGGCTACCCAGCACTCAGGGATTTTAAAAGAAGCTTTGAAAGAGTTTTATTTATCTGTAAAAATTCATAGATCAACAATTATAACGCTAACGATTTAATTTAAGGGTGTACATCCACTGATGTTAAAAATAAAAATTTTTTGGGGCTGCAGTCTGAAAACTGATTGGCTAGAAAAGAAAACTCTTTTTTGTTAGTCTAGCTGGTGATCAAAAACCATGATTTTCATATTAACTTGAACAAATCGTTAAAAGTTTAAAAAATGTATAATGTGATATACCGCTGAAAGTAAGTCATTGATTGATATCCACAAAATAGTGTTATTTTACCTTTTTTAGGGCGATCAGTTGCAACAACTTTTATACGATTTAGAATGGTACAACTGGAACGCTGAAAATCGCAGAATATATACAATATTATTTATAAATTCATCAAAACCATTAGCAATTGGTTATATGTCCTTGAGGATTAATCATGATTTTTTAAAACGGGTAAAAAATAGTATTATTATCTATAAAGTATGTCCACGGACGGGGGACTTCCACTCTAGTAAACTTCAATTGTTTTGACTTTTCGAGTATATATATATATATATATATATATATATATATATATATATATATATATATATATATATATACAGGGTTATTCACCCTATACGATACGGAATATTGCGGCCAAAATACGTGACTTTAACAAAGTTTTATTTTGGGATATATAGTTACTTTTTTAAACGATCAAAGTTGTGTTTTTTTTTAAATGGAACCCCCTGTATATTATTGCATCTTTGGATTTTCCGATCAAAATAAATGCCTATTTTAAGGAGGTTTATAGTACGTAAACCTTAAGGGTTTTTAAATAATTTGAATGTTGACAAAACCTAACCTAATTTTCATGTTTCAAATACTTAAGAAGTATTTCAGTTATATACTCAAAATTTACTGATTCTGAACTAATACGCATGCGCAGTTAAAATAGTAACATTCGCGGATAACAAAATTCTGAATTTTTAGTTACAGTTCCATGTTCGCGGAGAAAATCACTGGATTCAGGATCGATTCTGAACTTTCTACCGGCTCTAAAGATTGAACAAAAACTGTAAGTTCGGAGTGTTATGCAGCGCCAGTTTAGAGGAAATTTTAGAGTTATATAAAATTCCTAAAAGTGCTAATTATTTTGAATAGCACAAGAACTGGCATATCGCTTCACTGACTCAGAGTTGCATATTAGCAGGAATATTCTGAAAAAACATTTTATCATGTCCACTGCTGAACGAAAGCCTTCCTTAATTCTACCCATCTCTTTTTATTTTGTGCAACTTGTATCTAATTTCCACCCACTCTTTTTATGTCGTCTGTCCACGGAGTAGGAGGTCGTCTTCTACTTCTATAGGCCACATGTCTTGGCCTCCATTCCACAAGTCTCTTTGTCCACCTTTCCATCAGTCATCCTAGCCACACATCATATTCGGTTTCTTATGATGTAATTGGGTATTATATCTCTAAGTGTAACTCCCAACATTGACGGCTCCATTTTTCATTGCATGACATGTATTCTGTTAATGTTCTTTTTTGTCAAAGTAAGTGTATCAGCTCCATACGTGAGAACAGGCAAGACACACTGGTTAAAGACCTTTTTCTTAAAGTATATAGTAAGATTAGATCTCAATATATATTTGAGTCTACCGAATGCCGCCCACGATAAACCTATTCTTCGCAGGATTTCGTGCACTTGATTATCTCGCCTAATACCGATCTCATGTCCCAAGTATTTGTATATATGCACTTGTTTTAGACTTGTTGATGATGTTTAAGGGACTACTCATTACTAGGTTTGTCATGTATTGTGTTTTTGATAAATTAATTTTCAAACCGACTTTTTCTGAGGCATCGTTTAACGTATCCAGCATATTTTGTTCTTCCTGTATATTGTCTGTTATTAACACAATATCGTCTGCAAAACAGAGATGATTGATCAATTCACCATCAATGTTCATTCCTGCTGAATCCCACTTTATCTTTTTCAACATATTATCTAGCAATGCAATAAACAATTTTGGGGAGAGTGTGTCACCTTGCCTTACCCTTCTAGCTCTGTGCATTGATTTGCCGATGTTCTGATTTTTATAAATAAAACAGTATTATAAGTTTTTGTCTATTTTAGGCTTAAGTGGTATGTGACCACATTCATGATATTTTTTTAGGCTTTTCTGATTCGGTTCGTGAGAGATGAGATTTAAAAAGCTCTCTTCTATATTAAACTACCAGAAAAATGCAATGAGATATATTATATTTTTGGTGATATTGGTTATCCTTGCTCAAGACATTTGTTGTCCTTCTTCTTCTTCTGATACCATGTACCATACGTCGGCGATCATTTGGCCATCTCATAGTCACATTATAACTAGAGTGCCCTCCTCAGCCTGTCTAAATATGGTTGCGGCGTCTGATATACCACAGCAGTTTCCTATATTACGGAGCCAAGAGTGTTGTTTTCGACCTAGCCCCTGTCTGCCTTTAATTTATCCCCGTAGTATTAGCCTTGGTATGAAGTAACGCGGTCCTCTTAGTATATGCCCTAGATATGACACTTTTCGTTGTTTTACAGAGTCCATTAGTTGTCTTTCTACGCCAGCTCCTCGTAGAACTTCATCATTCGTTATGTGAGCAGTCCAGGGGATACGCAGTAGTCGGCGGAGTGTCCACAATTCAAAAGCTTCGATCCGATTCAGCCTCCCAGCCTTAAGTGACCAAGTTTCAGCACCATATAGTAGAATAGGCCAAACATAACACTGAACCACACGTATTCGGGTGTGTAGTGGCATATTTCTGTAAAGGAGAAGATTCTTAAGTTTAAAGAAAGTTGTTTTTGCAAGGCCACTTCTTCCCTTCACTTCATCATATTCCTACTTTTCATTCAGAGTAGCCCCAAGATACGTGAACCATGCAACACGTTCAATATTTTCCCCGATGATGTTAAGAGGAGTGATGTACTGATGCCTACTAATCACCATCATTTTTGTTTTGACAATATTAATATGCAGCCCGAACTGTTCATCGCACTCGTTGCGTTTTTTTTAAATATTAATTGGAGATCTTGAAAGTTATTAGCTACAACTACAGTATCATCTGCATAGCGAATTTTGTTTATTGGGATGCCATTCACTTTGATACCTCGCGTTTCATTTTCTAATGCTAACTGAAATATTTTCTCAACGTAAATATTAAACAGAACAGACGACAGTACACATCCCCACCGGACTCCCTTCAGTCTATTAAAGGTCTCTGTTGACAGATCGCCATCAATACGAATCTCAGCTAACTGTTGCCAATAAAGTTCTCTTATTATTCTAATATCTTTATCATCTATACGGATCTCCTGGAATCTTTCCAACAGCGACTTATGCTTTACGTTGTTAAAAGCTTTCTCATACTCAATAAAGCAGATGAAAACATCTTGCCTTTGGTCATAACACTTTTGCATAAGTAATTTCATTGAGAAGAGAACTTCTCTAGTGCCAAGTCCCTTGATAAAGCCAAACTGTGTATCGCGACTCATATCCTCACACTTTCTGTATATTCTTGAATGGATTACTCGAAGGAACGTTTTAAAAGCGTGGCTCATCAAGGTTATGAGTCATTATTCTTCGCAGTTCTTTGGGTTTGTTTTCTTTGGAATAGCAATAAACGTAGACTGGAATCCACTGGGATTTGCCCAGAATCATATATCACGTTAAAGAGATATGTAAGTTGTTTAATATCGACTTGCTTTAAAACTTCGGCATATATATATATATATATATATATATATATATATATATATATATATATATATATATATATATATATATATATATATATATATATATATATATATATATATATATATATATATCGCCGTGAAAATGAAAATGAAAATGATGAACCAGACAGCAAGTTCGAAATAATGTTATGAATCATTTGCAGTTTGATAAAAATTAATTATTAACAAGAGGTTTTACCGTTTTTTTTAGTTTTGTTAAAAAATGTTTTTTGAAAAAATAAAAATAATCCTAAAACTATTAATTTTTTTTTAGTTTAAATTAAACGTTCATATTTTTATTAGGCATATGCTTAGAATTTATTTTATTTTAGGCTCCCAAAATTTGAATACTGTCACGCCCAGTTTTGAGATGTGACTAGGGACGTAGCATTTAGGAATTTGGTCTTCAAGAGTTAAACTCAAAATAAACTCTTTACTTCGGATTAAACATAAAAAAAATAGTTTAATTAAAAATAGACGACATTAAGATTTTGGACTGTACATAATTGTCACTAAATCTTTAACTTACATTAAAGCTATCTTCATACTGGCACTCTTCACGGGGATTGTCACTAGTATACTCTGTTTGTTGACCTGCTCAGGACTGGGACACGCTTGGGATTTTCGCTTCACTAACAATTAACTAATTCGCGATGCTCTGCATCAGGTCAACCGACCCTTAAGCTGATTGAACCGATTCAACCGATTGAACCAATTGAACCCTGTCCCAAGCATGTCCGTCCTTTTTATCCTGTTTTGCTTTTTTCATCAAGTCAACGAATCGCCTTCTTACAACCTCGGTTCATCATGACCCGGAAAGCGACCTTGCTGACTTGGTGAATTTGCACGATCGACGGCCAGTGAATAAACATAACATTTCATAATTAAAAGGTTATTAAATTATAAGAGGTAACGTGATTGTTATTGTTAAAATTTAAAATAAAAGATTTGTAAAATTGGAAAATGCCAATTTATGAAATATTATGTTTTTATGTTTTTCCCTATGTGACAATACTATGGAAATAATATAAAATAACAAAATAGCCGATTTCAACAAAAACCTATATATTTTTTATCAAAAATTCTGTTGGCCAGACACAAAAAGTTTTATTCTAACGAAGACTGACATACTTGCCAATAATAACATTATAGTTTTGTCACGGTTAAATTTTGCGCTTAAGCTCACTATGGCTAATTTATTTAATTTATCCTTATTTTGCAAATTCGTTAAGGGCAACACAGTATCATTTTCCTTAAGTATTTCCAAGGGATTCTCCGAAGACAAACATTTCATTAAGTAAAGTTTCGATTAATTTTATTTGCCATTTTGTCCTACTTTGGTATTTCACTACACTGTGCTTAAGTATTTTCTTATCAATATCAAATTCATATAGATCTTGTTTTTTTTCCGGCCATTTATATTTGTATTTGTTAGGATTTTAGGTATGTTGGGTTGCAGAAATCAGGAAATTTCTGTTAATGTATTAATTTATATTTCTTGAATGTAAAAATAACTACTGAGATACTTATTAGATTTATTATTCTTATTTTGAGAAAAAAATGCCAACGATTAACGAATTGGCTTAACTAACTAATGCATTTCAGCCGACTGTTGTTGCCCAGTGTCTTTCTTTTTGAGCTGTCATTTCTTTCACATATGGTAAACGGACGCGCCTAACGAAAGTCGATTAGTAAGCAAGCAGGGTTATGGTTATAAATGGAGGCCGTTTTGCCTTAATTTTTAACTTTATACTGGTTTGATTCGGCCGAAGCAGCTGCAGACTTTCATCTCAATTTTTAGTTGCCAAATTTTTGGAATTTTGAGATGGAAAGTCGAAGACAATCCCAGTAATTTTATTGAGTTTCTATGTACCGTAACTTTTGCCAAGTTGGCGGTTATGTTTTTTTATCGGAATCGGATTTTGGGTAGTTTGCCTCGGGTCAACGAAGGAATCAGTCTGACCCCAGATGATCGGGGTCCACCCTTTGGATCAAAAAAAAAATCAAAACAGCCTATCCGCACTCAGGCGCGGATCCAAGAGGGGGCGATCGCCCCCCCCCCCAAGAACTTTGAGTTTAGGAAAATGGACCAGATTTTCCCTCTTATACTATAGTTTATTCAAGAACTAGAGAGAGTAATAAATCATTTTTTTCCCTTTTTCTCTTCGCAAAGTACCTGTGTTTTTTTGTCCGGTGTTTTTAGCAAAATTTGTTAGACACATATATTTTCCATAGCAATGGGTTAGAAATTTTATAATCAAAAATACCGGTCTATAATAATAGACTAAAACGTACGATTATTATCTCAAAAAATTCTAAGTTGTAATTTAAATACTTACAAAATATCCATTGTCAAAAATACAAAAAGTTTAACATATATAAAAAAATTAATTCGTCCATATAATAATAAAATATTTTTGGGGCTATCGGTCATTTTATTATTAATTAAAAACATTAAAAAAACAATAAAAATATATAAAAAAATAAAAAAACATATAAACAACATTAAACAATAAAATACAACAAAAACAAAAATTTAAATAATAAATTGTGTTTACACTAGTAAACATTACGTATCTAATTCCTAATCAAAGTCAGTGAAACTATCTTCGCTAAAATTAATTATAATTGGTTCCTCTATCTCACCGAATATGAGATCGAGTTCTCACATTTTGTTTTATTTTTCTATTATATGGATTTTCCCAATTTTCCGCAGTAACTTTATTCAAAAAAAATCTTTCAGGAGTTTAGTTAAATTACTAATTTTATTAATTGTGTTATTTCTTGCAACTCTACCTTTTACTTGAGAGAGATATTTACGTCTCCAACGGACAGTTTCCGGACGATTTATAAGAACAGATTTTCTATCTGGTTTTTCCCAGCAAAAATTAAGTTCTCTGAGCAATTTTCAGAGATCAGTTCTTTTAATTTCAGGTAAATCGCGATCTTCAATGATTTTAGTTAGAATTTTGTAGATGGTTGGGTGCTGCTTCTCATAATAAAATGTATATACAACCCCTTTAATTGCAGTTTTCATCTCTTTTTCCAACGAGGTTTTTCGTTTGCCTGTGATCGAATGTGGCTTGAGAGTATTAACAGTTCCAGTCGTTTTTTCTCCTTCAGTATTCGGTACATAGTAGATTTTCCAACTCCTGTCATGTTGGAACATATCTCAACAGAGCTTTTAACATTATTATCTAGATATTGATATCTTAAGGCATCATAAACATTCATCGTAAGTTTTTTGTTAAGGAAAAAATGCCCTGGTTTAACGATTTTGGAATAAATATAGAGGTGAAAGCCATATCTTTTGGATATCTCACTAATCTCAAATAATATATAAAAACAAGTGCAAACAAGATATATCACTAAGAAAAAACTGTAAGTTGTACTTTGCTCACTGACAGAAATTAAATTAAACTATCAGGAATTCTATGTTGCAGTAAATTTATAAAATATATTTAAATATAATGAAATATAATTAGATTTACGGCAGTTCTCAGGTACCTGCGGCACTGGAGCAGGTACGTTAGAGGTTTCGGTAACAGTTTTATTACTCTCTCTAGTTCTTGAATAGAGTATAGGAGTCTGTATGCTTGCGATCGCCCCCCCCCCCTCCCTAAAGCTTTGAGTTCAGGAAAATAGAACCCATTCTGCCATTTATATTAGGAATGAGTATGCTGCTTGCACCCTCCCCCCATTGACAACTTGTTTTTCTTGCCATACTATACTTTTGTGATATCACCGCCCCCCCCCCCCCAAAGAGAGAGGCTGGATCCGTCCCTGTCCACACTCGGGATTAGAAAAAGTTCAGATCCACCCTCTGGGCACGAAGAAGTCCAGATTCATCCACTGGGTCGATCAACAACAGATCCACCCTTAGGAATTTGAACCAATGCACCCTTAAGGACTTCCTCATCAGCGAATTAAGAGTAGAATTAATATAAAACATTTTAATCTTTATAAGTTTCATTTGACTTCCACAACTTCTTGTCCACGTTCAATTCAATATAATTTTTTTTATTAACTTAATTTTGTGCAACAAATTAGAGAGCTGAGTTGAACGCTAGGCCCAAGTAAAAACGTCCTACTCTACGGCATAGAGGCTAGCTTGGCACTTTGCTTGCTGGTGTCGCCTCTAGCTTTCAACTCTGCACTGCTCGCACGAAAAAGTCTTTATTAGCGCCTTAAAATAAATAGCAGTATAGCAATTTATAAAAACAACAATTATAATTAATTAAAATAATACAAATAGTAAAACATAATAAAACGCACAGCCCTAAAATGCATTTTAAAGTTAAATAGTGAGACATACCCATATGACAATTGAAAGTTCTGAAATCGTTCGTGGTAAAAAAAGTCCTGAACCTGTTAATAACTGATCATGCGCTGTACGACAATCCTGAACTAGTTCGGTAATCGTTTTGAATCGGTTCGGAAAGTAATCCGCGAACAAAGCTAATAACTCATTGATACTGAACAGTCTTTGAAGTTATCGAAGCCAATTTCTTAATATACGATTCTCAAAACTAATGTCTCTTGAATGATCTAAAGGCACAAAATAGTGTATTATCATTTATTAATATATATTTTTATATTTTTTAGCTAATTAGAGTATTTTACGCCTTCGGGAATGTCCTCAATTCGACATCATCTTCAACATAAGCAACACTTGTCCCTTTTAAATTAAATAAAGCTGTCTATGATAAATAATATGCCATTGTGAGTTTTAATAAAACATGTAGTTTATATATTGCAAGCAGTGTATTATTTTAAAAATTAAATTTTCAAGAAGAAATGAAGAAATATTTCGTGCCGTAGAATTAGTTTAAGAAGTTGCCGCTATTCTCCTTCACACAGTTTAAAGAAAAATATACAGAGAGTTTATTTCCTGCAAATACAGCTCCGACTTCGCGTTTCGCCCACTTAATGGTTTTATCAGTGAAGCTGTAACGAATCAAGAGCAACATTCCTGGGAAACAACTCTCTATAAAAAAAATAAATTCCGAGACATGTCGGTAATATATTAAACATACAGACATTTTCGATGTCAAAGTGAAAATTTTCCACAGTCAAACAAGATCTATACATATACCGGAGTAGTACTCACTACTTCGGTGTCTGTAGGTTTAATATCCTATATAGACAGTTATTTCCTACGAATGTGGGAGTTCAATGCAGCTTCATTGATGAGACCATTAGATGATTGAAACGCGTATGGAGAGAGGACCACAGTTATATTTTCAAGAAATAAACTGTCCGTATATTTTTCCTTTAAATGCCTGAAGGGAAATAGCGATAACTTCTAAAAATGTATTAATTTTGTTATAAGATATTTTTGTTATAAGAATTAATGAAGAGACATGGCTCGACCACTCATATATATATATATATATATATATATATATATATATATGTTGTATCGTAGGTTTTCACGGATGGTGGAATATGTATTGGAGTTTTTCCGGTTTTCATTCCATTCGTCAATAGAAAAATCTTCACGACGTTTCGCCAACATCTCAGCTAGCATTTTGAAGTGATGCTTCCTCAACAGCTGCTCGACTTGGAATAAGCGTACTGGTCCTCTGCCGGCCTTTTTATAGTTTGGCGCCTGCGCAGGTTATACCTTGGTTCTGCCTGGTTGGTTTCCTCGCTTCTCTGAGTCTGTGCCTCTTCTCGGCTCGCTGTCCTGTTTCTCTGATGTATTGTTTTTGGTTTGATTTTGAGTGGAGTTTTCAATGTAATCGAAACGTTTTGTGCATCATCTCTCTTGTTAAAGTTTTTTGTGCTTTCTATTTCGAGAGCTTCTCTGATGATGTGCATTCTATAGTGTTTTGTGGGTGCGATCTATCTGGTTTCCTGGAAATTTATAGTGTGTCCTGTCTCGTGATGATGTTTGAATAAAGTTGATGTCGTTTGCTTATGCTTTATGCTATTTTTATGTACTTGGACCCTTGTAGAGATTTTTCTGTTTGTTTGGCAAATGTATTCTTTTTCACAGTCACTACATGGGATGCTGTTAACTCCCTGATTTTCCAAAGGTATTTTGTCTTTAGGATTGCCCAATAATTTGTGAATTGTAGTTTGTGGCTTGTAAATTGTACCTATGACATGCTTCCTCAGAATTCTTCCAATTACGTCTGTTACACCTTTTATATATGGCAGTGTGGTTTTTAGTTTGGATTTGTCATCTTCTTTTTTCTTCGCTACTGCTTTCGTGTTCTGGTTTATGACCTTTTTAATATTGTGTTCTTTGTAGTTGTTTTGTCTTAGAGCTGTTGTGATATTGTTGAGTTCTTCTTGGCGGTTCGTGGGTTTAGTTTGTCGCAAGGATCTGGAAATCAGTGTGTTGGCGACCGATTGCAACTGTGATGGATGGTGGTGTGATTCGGCGTTCAGGTATCTGTTTGTGTGTGTGTGTGTGTGTGTGTATGTGTGTGTGTGTGTGTGTGTGTGTGTGTGTGTGTGTGTGTGTATGTATGTATGTGTGTGTGTGTGTGTGTGGGTGTTCTGTAGACCGTATAATCGATGCTTAGGTCGTCGTTTCTGGTGACTAGAAGGTGAAGGAAAGGTAGCTGCTTGTTAACTTCGCCCTCCAATTTGAACTGAATGCGGTGATGAATGCTGTTTAGTTTCGCTAAGAATATGTCTAGATTGGATCTTCCGTGTGGCCATATGATGAAGATGTCATCCACGTAACGTTTCCAGAGGGATGGTTTTGTTTTGGTTTTTTTTTAGGGCTTCTGTTTCAAAATATTTCATAAAAAGGTTTGCGATGACTGGTGATAGTGAAGATCCCATAGGAAGACGAAAAACAAGTTCTAAGTAAAGGCTTCAACTATGCAGTAACTCCAAAGTCCATACCAAATGAGGACATTATCGCCCATATTGAAGCCACGCTACACCAAAAGTCAGAAAGAGAAGCAGAAATAATACGACAGGAGGTAACTCGCGTATTAAAAACCAGCAAACCACCAAAATCAAACTTAAATGTTCTTAAAAACAACAAAAACATCATCATCCTACCAGCAGACAAAGGGAACGCCACTGTAGTCATGAACACAGAAGAATACAAAACCAAGATGACAGAAATCCTTCAGGACCACACCTACAAGAAAGTTACAAGAGATCCAACGACATACCTCGAAAAAACGACAAAAACCATAATCAAAACCGTCAAATTAGGAGATAAAATCGAAAAGCACATCGTTCTTCGGAAAAAAGCAAGCAGATGTCCCAAGCTATATAGACCACCAAAAATTCATAAAGAAGGAACACCAATAAGACCCATAGTAAGTGCAGTAGATTCACCAACTCAACAACTGAAAAAATACCTGGCACAAAATATGCAACCGGTGACTGAAATTGCAGATTCATACCTGAAAAATTCAGATCACCTGATTAGCATACTTCAAGGGTTAAAAATGCAAAAAGATGACATTCTTGCTAGCCTGGACATCAAATCCCTGTATCCAAGCATACCAACTGACGAAGCTCTAGACCAGATTGCTATAAACGAGGAGTTCCCACATCACTTCATCGACCTCTCAGAACACTGTCTCAAAAACAGATACTTCTCCTATGAAAATAATTTCTACCGACAGACAGATGGTGTTCCTATGGGATTTTCGCTCTCACCAGTCATCGCAAACTTTGTAATGAAATATTTTGAAACAGAAGCCCTAAGAAAAACCAAAACAAAACCATTCCTCTGGAAACATTACGTGGATGACATCTTCATCGTATGGCCACACGGAAGATCCAACCTAGACATATTCTTAGGGGAACTAAACAGCATTCATCACCGCATTTAGTTCACATTGGAGGTCGAAGTTAACAAGCAGCAACCTTTCCTTGACCTTTTAGTCACCAGAAACGACGACCTAAGCATCGATTATACGGTCTACAGAAAACCCACACACACACAAACAGATACCTGAACGCCGAATCACACCACCATCCATCACAGTTGCAATCGGTCGCCAACACACTGATCTCCATATCCTTACGACTAACTAAACCCACGAACCGCCAAAAAGAACTCAACAATATCACAACAGCTCTAAAACAAAACAACTACAAAGAACACAATATCAAAAACGCCATAAAACAGAACACGAAAGCAGTAGCAGAGAAAAAAGAAGAAGATGACAAATCGAAACCAAAAACCACACTACCATATATAAAAGGTGTAACAGACGTAATTGGAAGAATTCTGAGGAAACATTACATAGGCACAATTTACAAGCCACAAACAACAATTCACAAATTATTGGGCAATCCTAAAGACAAGAAATAGACAGATTGTGTATTTCAGTGTATATTATATTATTATTATCGGCCAAGCGCTTTCGGTCTTACTTAGACCATCTTCAGAGCTCAGACCTCGTCAAAGGGCACACCTTAACCCTGCCATTTGGAGAACAGTCTCCAACGCCAGCGTAGCTTCCACACAGAACCAGTCACATATACAATTAAAAGTCTGTCCCAAATTAAAATTAAAATATTCAAAACAAAGTATACATTAACATTATTAAAATAATAAACCCTTACAATAACAACTCAAAAGAGAGTCTATATATAGGTGATGATAATGCTGATGAGATCGTCCTGACCAAACCTGATAACTATTGTATGAAACATTTTTAGCGAGAATGCGTATTCTTAAAATTATTCGCATTATTATTACCTAGCATAACTATGACCTCTGTTTGGCACGTAAGGGTCATGTTAACTGCAAACCTTAATACATATTCGAACGTAAAATTGTCCTCTCTTTCCGACACTGGAACTACCCCACTTTACAAATAGAATTAAAATTAAAAACCGCTAAGACCCGAGGGGAATTGTCAGCTCAACCAAGTAAATGTAATTTCCGAAAAGTCGACTTGATCACATTATATAGTTGTCTTCTCAAGGTTGACTGACAGTTCTTGGAACAATATAATAATGAAGCTTTTTATAAAAAAATTATATGAAATATTTGATGTGTGTGTACCTAAAACTAAGAAAAAAAGACAGTATCCTGTTTGGTTTCATAGTACTATTATAAAAAATTTAAAACAGAAAGATAAGTTTAGAATAAAATTTCAACAAACAGGAAGTCTTGAAATGAAAGAAAGTTATACTCATCTTAGAGCACATGTTAAGAAAGATATTAAAATATCATAGCATAATTATACATACAAAAATACAACGGGAAATAGGTGTCGATGTCAAGGCATTTTGGTCTTATATAAATAACAAAAAAGGAGTGATGCATATACCTAATAAAATGATCTACAATAATAACGAATATTCTGAAATAAAATATTGATTCATCAACACGCCTTCATGACGAACAAATGCACAATATCAAATTTTATAAGTATTACTCAAGATATTTCGGGAACTTTAAATGAACGTGCTCAAGTGGACTCGATCTACACTGATTTCGCCAAGGCTTTTGATGTGGTTTCCCATAAGATTTTACTTTTTAAGCTGCAATATGAATTTGGCTTTCAGAAAGGGTTGTTTCAGTTGATTAAATCTTATTGATCTGATAGAGAACATCACGTTATAGTGAAAGGGTATTCACCATTGTCATTTTTTCCGGAATAGGGCATTTCTCAGGGTTCCAATTTAGGTCCCCTCCTTCTCATTATATTTATAAATAGTTTAACAACAGTAATAGAAAATGCAATATATCTATTATTGGCAGATGATTTGAAAATTTATTACAGAATTAATTGTGTTAAAGACTGCTTGCAGTTACAACAAACCGATATTGCATATATACTACATAAAGGGAGAGAAACTAACGCGAGTTGAAGAAATTAGGGACCTTGGTGTGACCTTTGATGCTGGACTAACATTTAATAACCATATTATACATACTACCAATAAGGCCATGCAGGTATATGTGTTTTTAGTAAGACATACATGTGAATTTAACGATCCAAATTGTAATAAACATTTATATAAGTCACTTGTACGTAGCATACTAGAGTATGCAAGCGTTATTTAGAATCCTTACTATCAATGTTACAAATATCTGCTAGAAAAAATTCAAAACAAAATTGTTAAATATATGTATTACAAAGAAACACAAGTGTGTCAATTGATAATGTCAGCCACGTGGCTGTGTCAGAAGTATGGTTTTATAAGACTTGAAAAAAAGTAGAGAAATGATGGAAATTGTGTACTTATTCAAGATAGTGCATTGTACAGTTGATGATTCCAGTTTTTTAAATAGGCTGAATTTTTCGGTACCAATCTATGGTACTAGACATACAAAGACATTTTACTTATCTACAGTAGCAATTATTCTAACTCTCCATTATATAGGCTTTGTTATTCTTACAATATACTACAGTCCGAGGCAGACATTTTCAATGTTAATAATCGTGCATTTAAAAAGTAAATTGTTGAAATTTTATCAACTATTTAAAATTAGGTTAGATTTCAATTTTAGATTAAAATTTTGTAGAAGTACTTTGTAATTGGGTCATTTTACTTTGTAAATTGTACCTGTTAAATGTTTAAATAAATAAATAAGTAAAAACAGCTGTTATCATTTAAAAATCCACTTAACCTTAAAACAATCGTTAAGGTTAGCGTCAAGATCGGAGTCAAGATCACCATGAAATCCCTCGTTTAATTTCCTGAAATTTTTGAATAAAATGATTTTCCCCAGTATCCTTAATTTTTGAGTTATCCGTTGATTTACACCAATTCATGAAATAGGAATATTTGACCCTTAAATCACCTCTGAATGTCATTTTGTCCCCTATGTTATTCATACTGTTGAATAGGAAATTTCCCCTATAATACAAAGTTTGATAAATAAATATAAATATTAACGTTCCTACTATCAAAATAACCTTAATAGTATACTAGAGTACTAAATAAACACTCTATATATAAATAAAAAACTTATCATTTTACCTTTTTTTACGTTGAGATTGTTACCAGAAACCACAAAATATTGTAGCAATGGGTAAAAATCATTAAAAATGCAAAATACACGACAACTCGATCAACAAACTGTAGTGACTTCTTAAATGAAATGACATTTTCTGACAACATAAAAAATTGACTTCTTAAATAATACCGAATAATTTAATAAGGATACGTTTTTCTCCCACCTTTATAATTTCCAGCTGGTAAATCTTCATGGATTTATTCATTGTTTTCATTTTTGCGAAATGTTTGTATTTTCCATTAAAAATCTATAAAACTTTTAAAAGCAAATACAAACAGAACAATCCATTAAGTTAACAAAAAAAGAACAAGGGGTTTACAATATAAATATTGGGGAATATAAAAAAGATAAAGAACATTTCCAATGCTTAATTTTTTAGTAGAGTGCTGAGAATGACAGAGTAACGTACTATTTGAAACAAACAGTGGAAGTAAGTAACCAACTCAATTTCTACTTTTTAATTCACACACACATATATATATATATATATATATATATATATATATATATATATACACATATATATATATATATACACATATATATATATATATATATATATATATATATATATATATATATATATATATATATATATTATATTGCTTTAATTTTGAAAATACAAACTGGTTTGCTTGTTCCTCTTTGCTAACTTTTTTACTTACCTGTAAGGACACTCATATCTTCAAAAACAAAACACTACGAAACAAGCCTAACTTCAAAAACACGAAACCCAATACTAGCAAAAATTGGTTAAATTTTAATAAAAAACGTAAACTAGGATCAACCGCGATAACAACTTTTAACTGTTTATTAAACTCTCACAATTTATGGATTTTGGTGTCCAATGTAATTTGATCGAGCGTGACGACATATTTAACACCGCTTACAGTATATAATTTGGCACGTCTCTCTTCCAGTTGACTTTTGTATTTAATAAATATTTCATATTTTTCTTTATGATGTGTAGATATTTTTTTCTGAAGCTATTTAAAAGTTCATTTTTGGTTTTTTTGCCTCTGGTCTGTGATCTAAGAGTTTAATTAGCAATACTTTCTTTTATTGGTATCCAGTAAATAAGTAATCATTTTTTCTTCGTCGCTACTGATAGTGTAATACCTATTTGCAGTATTTATGTCAAAGATTAGTTGTAGTTCTACATGAGTTGATGGTTTAAGAATTTCCATTTTAGTTTTCCCTATTGCATCTTGAGGTTTAATAGAAGTTGCTGTTTTAGGATTAGGCTGGACAGCTTTTTGGTTACTGGTACTATGGTAGTGTTATTTTAGGTTACCATAGGTGTGCTATTTGTGATTTTTCAGTTTTATCTTGTGTTTTTATGTTTTTTCCTCTTAACAACTTTTCTTTTTATGCTTTGAGCTGTAGGTTTTCTTACGTTGCCTTCGGTTTTATATTTTTTTTATGCAACTGTAAAGTACCTCATAAACATTCAACGGATCTTTGATCCGTTGTAAATAATATTCACAGTATTCACAATCGTCTATTAAACCTTTTACGAATATAATTTTCTTACTTGTATAGTAGTTTTATTATGATTATCATAGTCATCGGGTGAATTATAGTCCTTTGATTTTGGCATTTGCTGCAATAGGTGTATTTATTGTTCATTTCGCGATATATTTACACGTTACGGGCAAGTATTTTATACTATTTTCATACCCTCTCGCAAAGTGATGTTGAAACGTCCTGGGCTTGATAATGAAAATAGCATTTAATTTTTTTTTTATTTCTCAATATAATCTCCAGAAAGGCTAATACAATTTTCACATAGGTGCTCTAACTTAGTTATACCATTTTAATAATGTGAAATATTGGACTTCTCAAAATAGCTATTGACGGCACCAATAACTGCCTTGTTGTTCCAAAATCTTCATTCAGCAAGCCATTTTTTAAGATTAGAAAATCGATGGTAGCCGCTGGATGATAAATCTGTCAAATAGGGTGATGTAGCAAACAATTTGAACTTTAATTCGTCAACTTCAGCCATTGCAATAACTGATGAATGTGCTGGTGTGCAAAATGTGGTCGTTTTTTTCTTACTTTGTCGCTCAAATGCTGCCATAAATTTGCATAGTACCCACCATAGATAATTTAACACAGGTAATAAAAAAAAATGATTCTAAATGCATCCCAGAAAACACTCGCCATAACCTTCTTAGGTGACCAAATTATCTTTGCCTTCTTTGGGTTTGGTTTACCGGTCGCAGTCCACTGTTTTGACTATTCTTTACTTTCAAGGTTGTAGTGATGAACCCAAGTCTCATCTATAGTAATAAATTTATGCAAAAATTCATCAGGATTTCGCTTATAGAGCGCCAAATTCTCAACTCAGGCTCACATCTCGCTCAGAGCTTCCTCATACCCAAAAAGATATTTAAAATATTTTCTAATCATCTTTTTTTTGATATTTTCTTAATATCCGATATCTCTTAGACAATTTTAGTCTGCGATCTTTTAGCACGATTTTAGGAATATTTTATTTTTACAGTTGTATATGCCCATAAAGAGTGTTTTATGGTGTTAACCAATTCCTCTTTAATTTAAGAAGGCGTTAAATCTTTTGTATATAATAAATAATTAAAAGTATTTTATAACTGCGAATTTTTACAAATCTTCAATTTTATATAGCATCTTGATAAAAAGACGATCAAATAAATACTGACCAAGGTACTGACCTGCACCTTAATGTATAAACTAATCAAAATTTCACCTATTGGTAACATCTATTTGTCAAGCCCGAAACTTATCAGCACACCCACGTACAACTATTTCAGGTTACAAAGAAAAGTTATTTTTACCAGAAATGTATTATGGCAATTACTCAGTAGACTCCCATATTTATTATTAGCAAAAATAATTGTTTAATTTTAATTTTTATTTTTAGATTATTTGAACAAATATCTTGTTGAAACTGAAGTTGGTAAACGGACAAATTTATAAAAAATGTCAAATAATCAAGAAGATCTTTCTATTGGTAAAATGTCTATTTTATTTATAATCAGGCTAAGTGTAATATGTTAATGTAGGGAACAACTATTTTCTAAAGCAGGGTTTCACAAGAGTTGATATTAAGTTTAAAAAGACGGACTTAAATGTTTGTTTTTTTTTAAGAATAGAATATTTGAAATATCCAAAAATTACATCTACATTATAACTTTTAGCTCTATAATAACAAATTTATATAATTATCGCCTTTGTTTTTCTGATCTTCTGTACTACTAAGTTTTTAAATGATGCAATAAAAAGCGCTTAAAAGCAGAAACGAAATTTTCGAATTCAGAATAAAATTGTTTGACAAAATATTTTAATCTCTTATAACTTGTTTACTTAATTATTTGAATGGTAATAAGTTAATAAAATGGATTATTAACTAACGATGTTAATTTTCATTCTTTGAAAAATCCACAGCGCCTAATTCAGCTAGTTCGTAATATCGTGGCAATTATAAATAGGCAGGGTTTTAATGAAACACTTGCTACAAAATGCAAGGTAATCCTTCGTGAAATTGCTTCTAAAATTGATGGCGGCATCTGTAGTTTAAAACTGACAATAGTAAGACTGAGTCTCAACAGATAGACTCGAGATACGTCTACTCAAACTATGAAATTTAATTTAATAAAAAATATATGATATCTGTAGTAGAAAAACAGTATAGGAAAAGTTACACTATCCGTCAGTGAAAATTGCAATTTCCTTCACATAATATATGTAATTAGTTAATATTATTAAAACCTTTGCAAAATATTTACTGCAAATATTGACTAAATAAACACAAGACTGTTACTCGAATGCTATAATTTTGACGCTCATAAAATGGACACAACGATAGGACATAATTCATTCATCATTAGAAAGTTGCAAATGATTGAATATTAGTAATAAAATGTTGTATATATGCCTTTGTAACAAGTATAAAAGAATTTAAATTGTTGGATTTCCATTCAAAACGTGGCAATGTTGCTTATCCGTTCTGACTAAGGAGGATAAACTCCTCCTTGTTACCGCGCGGTTGCCACTTCCTAGCGAAGAAATATGTGGTATGTTCCTATTATTTAAATAATAAAGATTTTATAGATCCAGAAATTAGAAAATTGTTTGATTCTGAGAGTTCTTCAGATACCAGCCTTAATAAAATTGGACAAAATAAAAGTTTAGTTTGCCTTAATCCTGTGTCTTGAATTATAAGAAATTAATTTTTGATTTTCAATTTACGTCTCCAAAATCCCACAAAACCGATTTTGAAAGAACTTGAGATACGTACATTTAAAGCCTGACATATTTCATTCAGCCTGTTGAGTTTGGAGAAGTTTTACATCCGTAATGTTCGCTCCGTCCCCCAATTTTTCCGTTTTAAACTGACAGAATGATGTTTAAACTGACAAGAGCAACAATAAGTCAAGCAAGTTTGAAACCTTAAAAGTACAAGGACAAAAAAATCATTTACTTTTTTTACTGCATCGGCAAAAATAGAACAACGTATTGATTTTCGAGATACAATTATTTCCCTTAAAAATTCATTCAAGACTTTTATCACTGGGTTTTATTATGCCCATATAAGCATTTATTTGTTGACATATGACAATACCACAAATTAAATAAAACTGGCCAACTAAACGATCAATTTGTTATGGCAGCTAGACCGGGTTTAAATTCTTAAACCTTCTTAGTGAATCTAGCTGCAAATGTTTTGCCTAATATTAGTATATTCTTGATTTTAGAAAATTTGTTCCCAAAAATAATGTTTATTCTGAATATTTATAAATACAAGTCTGCAGTATATATTTCATGGATTATGACAGTTATATGGATAACTTTAATAATTATACAGGTTTATTATTGCCTTACGACTCTTACATTAAATTTTTTTCTTCGGTATGGACCACTATTAATATTTTCTGTTTTTGTAAGTATTGAGAAAAGACAATATTAAGTAAGTATGACTTGCACCGATATAAATATTTTTTTCAGATTTAGAAACTATAACTAGAAAGTTGTAAAAATAAGCACTTAAAAGAATTAAGCATTTAATTAAAGTTGATATTTGAGAAAAGAAATGAAGAGTAACCGAAAAAGTGAAAATAAATTTATATTTCGCACTCACAGTTTCATGTTAGTTTTATTAATAGCCACACCATGGAGATTTTTTGATATAAAAAATTCAACAGAAAACTGCGTGCATGATGATTTAAATGGTTGTCGATAGATAATTAAATCACAGTATTTAACTCCATCTAAGAAATTACACTTTTTTAAACAAAAGTAAAGTAAGAAAAGGTGGCTTTTCTGGCATGAATGAATCTCATTACCTTCAATAGGCCATTTGTAGATAATTAAAAAATCTACAAAACGGTTTTTATCTTAAATTCAAATCTTTGGTAATTTACACTATTAGGAGAAGATTTTTCTTGAAATGGTAGCTTATTATGTGTACTTTAAACAGCTGGAAGAAGAAATTTTTCACAGTGACAGTTTATATTGTAACTATGCAAAAACTCATTTAACTATTTAAAGCATTTTTTGTCAATGCCATCGTATTAACTTGATAAGTCCGATTTAAAATTACCAAACGGAGAGGTTATCATCTACAATTCGTCTACCTCAGATTTTCGTAAAAATTAGTTAAAGTATGCTAGGAATGCTTCCCAATATAGCGTGTTTCATGCGAACTCGTCTCCGAAGCCAAGGGAAACAGTAGAAGTAAAGGGTTACCAGGAGCCGAGAAGAAGTGAGCTGCGGATGGGTAGCTCAGGCCAGACGGTATGACTATATTTCATATGCGGAAATGCATCGCAAAATAGACCTAGAAATAGATAAATAAAGAGTTAACGAATATATATATATATATATATATATATATATATATATATATATATATATATATATATACGAATGATTTCGTTATTCCGGGTTTTAATCCGTTAGTTCAAAAAATGTGTGTGTGTGTATTTTTATATTTCAAATTAATTTTTGGGTATATTTAACAATATTTTATTTAAACATGCTTCAAAATATTAATACGTTGCCACGCAACCTTGATATTGTGTATTTTATACTATTATGCATTTACACAATATTCTAAGTTAATTTAATAGTATATTAATATATTGAATATCATGTCATTAATAAGTATAATAATAATTATGTATTAAAGGTTAGATTTAGTTTTAACCGAATACTGGCAACATTTGCTTAACATTATTTTATAAATTTCATTTACATGAAATAACATAGATAATGAAAAAATTTAAAAAATATATAATATACAATATACATATGACAGATTTCTTATATACCTTGAACCAGGGACAGATCCAGCCTCTCTTTTTTTTTGGGGGGGGGGGAGGCGGAGATATCACAAAAGTACAATATGGCAAGCAAAAATAACTTGCCGGCGGGGGGGGGGGGGGGGAGAGACACCTGCAGCATTTCCATTTTTGGTGTTAAAGGCAGGGTCGAGTCTATTTTTCTGAATTTGAAGCTCTTGGAGAGGGGGGCGATCACAAGAAAAAACAAGTTGCCGACAAGGAGGTTGCCAGCAGCATACACATTCCTAGTATAAGAGGCAGAACCGGGTCTATTTTCCTGAACTCAAAGCTGTTGGGGGGGGGCTATTGCAAGAAAACAAGTTGTCAACGGGGGGGGGGGGGGGGGGAGTGCCAGCAGCATACACATTCCTAATATAAAAGGCAGAATCGGTTCTATTTTCCTGAATTCAAAGCTCTTGGGCGAGGGGGAGGGGGATCGCAAGCATACATATTCCTATACTCTATTCAGGAACTAGAGAGAGTAATAAAACTGTTACCGAAACCTCCAACGTACCGGCACCAGTGCCGCAGGTAACTGAGGACTGCCATAAATCTAATTATATTTAATTATATTTAAATATTATAAGCTTTAATAAAATTACTGAACCATAAAATGTCTGATAGTTCAATTTAATTTCTGTCAGTGAGCAAAGTACAACTTACAGTGTGTCCTTCGTAATTTATTTTATTTGCGCTTGTTTTTATTTATTATTTGAGATTATTGAGATACCCAGAAGATATTGCTTCCAAAACCGTTAAACTAGGGCATTTTTTCCTCAACGAAAAACTTTTACGATGACTGTTTATGATGCCTTAAGGTATCAATATCTAAATATTAATGTTAAAAGCTCTGTTGAGATGTATTCCAACATGACAGGAGTTGGAAAATCTACTATGTACCGAACATTGAAGGAGAAAAAACGACTGAAATTGTTAGTACTCCCAAGCCACATTCGATCACAGACAAACGAAAAACTTCGTTTGAAGAAGGGATGAAAACTGCAATAGTTGTACATACATTTCATTATGAGAAGCAGATCTCAACCGTCGACAAAATTCTAACTAAAATCAACTAAGATCGCGATTTACCTGAAATTAAAAGAACTGAACTATGGAAATTGCTCAGAGAACTTAATTTTTGCTGGGAAAAAACAGACAGAAAATCTGTTCTTATAGATCGTCCGGAAACTGCCCGTTGGACACTTTCAAGTAAAAGGTAGAGTTGCTAGAAATAACACAACTTACAAAATTAGTAATTTAACTGAACTTTTGAAAGATTTTTTTGAATAAAGTTATTGCAGAAAATTGATAAAAGTCCATATAATAAAAGAATAAAACAAAACGTGGAAACTCGATCTCATGATCGGTGAAATAGAGGAACAAATTATAATTAATTTGAGCGAAGACAGCTTCACTGACTTTGATTACGAATTGGATACGTGATGTTTACCAGCGTAAATACAATTTATTATTTAAATTTTTGTTTTTGTTGTATTTTATTGTTTAATGTTATATATATAATTTTTTATTTTTTTATATATTTTTATTTTAGTTTGTCCCACTCTTTAATTTTATATATATTTAATTCCAATTAGCTGTAAATTTTTTATTATTTTATTATTGTATTTGTGTCTTTTTCTTAAGCGTGTAGAATTAACAGGTTTATTTTATTTTTTGGGGCTATTAGATTTCCATATAATAAAGTAAATTAAATTAAGATATCAGTACAATAGAAATAAAAATGAGTAAGTCTAATTTTAGCTGTAACATATTAAAACTAATTACATTTGAATCCCTTTTTAGTGTTTAATTGTAATTCTGCAGGTGGTTTAAGACATAAATAAAATGAAACGTCAAATGTTCCAAAAATATTTCTGATTAATAATAAAATGACCAATAGCTCTAAAAATATTTTAATATTGTATGGACGAATTTATTTTTTTATATATGTTTAACTTTTTGTGTTTTTGACAAGGAGTATTTTGTAAGTAATTAAATTATAATTTAGAATTTTGTGAGAGAATAAGGCTGCGTTTTAGTCCGAATGTGCCTAAAACGGTTTCTAAGACAAAACTAAAAATAATAAAAATACATTTGTGATTTGTGTTAAATATGTCAAAATTACCTACATTTTGTAATGTGTATGAATTATTAAGAAATCATAAGATATAAGATAATATTATAAAAACTTTTTATTTTGAGTTTATTACCGAAATAATATTCTATCCCATAAATACTTGGTGACAAAATAAACCTCCTTCCGACGCCTCTGACAAGGATTAAAATCCTTGTTAACACTTCATACTTCCAAATATCTAATATTATCCGACCCAAATTGTCTATTATTATAGACCGGTATTTTGGATTATAAAATTTCTAACCCATTCCTATGAAAAATATATGTCTCTAACTGATTTTGCCAAAGACACCGGACTAAAGAACACAGGTAGTTGCGAAGAAAAAGAGGGTAAAAAATGATTTATCACTCTCTCTAGCTCTTGTATAAACTATAGTATAAGAGGCAAAATCGGATCTATTTTCCTAAACTTAAAGCTCTTGGGGAGGGGGGAGATGGCCCCCATCCCTCCCCTCTTGGATCCGCGCCCGCCTTGAACCACGTTATTAAATATTAACAAAAATGTATTTGAAATGTAAATAAATGGATCCGTTTATTTACTTATTTAACTATTTATAGATCCACTAAGTGACCGTAGACACGGCCCTCTTCTCCTCCGCTACTTGTAACCTACTACTATCTTTCTTTGCTTAATATTGTAAATTACCAAAGATAAGAATTAAAAAAAAAACATTTTTGAACATTTTTCCGATTTTTCTCGGAGAAAAATTATACGGGTCTTCAAAAAATAATTTTGTAGGTTTTGAAACTAACTCGATTTATTCAAAACCTACCATAATATAAGCAAGAAACCGAAAAAGTTAGTTTTTTTTACCGGTATTATTGTTTAAAAAAATATCCCAATCCTAATTTGTAACTGTGAGCTGATCCATAGATGCCCCAATTTAATTATTTAAAATTCACTAAGTTTTAGATGTCTGTTCAGATATGGTTACCAAAATAATTCTTGAATACATTGAAACATATTTTAACAGAAAATTATTTCAAGCTAACTTTTCAAAAATTTTTCAAGAGGACTAACTTTCCATAATGATGAAAATATAATCTGTGATTTTGTCACAATGAAAGTGATTTACGAGGATGGTTCGATAAATTCTCGGCCTGATAAAGAAAACAAGGGCTTTTAAAAATATTTTTATTTATTTTTCTATACTTCAATACATTTAGATCAACGATGTTCTAACATTTAATACCCGTAGTATGATGCGATTTGTCCAACTCTGCAAAATAACCGGTTGTCGCTACTCTGACCGCGTTATTTGAAGGAAATTTTCGTCCAGCGAACCATTGTTTCAAGTTTGGGAAGAGAAAGTGATCGCTGGAAGCCAGATCCGGCGAATATGGCGCATGTGGAAGCACTTACAAACGTACGTCATGGAGTTTTCCAGCAACAACCAAAGATTTGTGTGCAGGCGCGTTATTCTGATGAAAGAGCACTTTTTTTTTGGCAAGATGTGGACTTTTAGCCTTAATCACATGCTGTAAATGGTCCAGTAGTTAAGCATAATTCTCCCCAGTGATGGTCTTGCCTTGCTCTAAATAGTCTATAAGCGCCACGTCATGTGAATCCCAAAAAACTGTTGCCATGACTTTTCCTGCAGACGGAACCGTTTTTGCTTTTTTTTGGCCCACTTTCACCTGTTCCCACCCACTGTTTAGACTGCTGCTTTGTCTCTGGCGTGTAATGGTGAATCCATGTTTCATCTACAGTTATAAAACGTTGAAGAAACTTAGCAGGATTGCGTCTGAATAAGTCCAGACATTAGGGCGAAGTGTTCACTCGAAGGCGTTTTTGGTCGACTGTTAACAAACGCAGCACCCATCGCGCAGAAAACTTTTTCTTGCAAAGAATACCATGTAAAATGTAATGAACACGATCTATCGAGACGTTTGCTATACCAGCAAGCTCTCGTACTTTCAGTCGGCGGTCATGAAATATGACATTGTGAATTCTTGTGACAATTTCATCAGTTGTAGAGGTTTTTCGTCATTCCGAGCGCTCATCATCTTGAATTGATGTACGACCTCGATTAAATTCAGCAGCCTATTTTTTTACAGTCGAAAACGAAGGAGAAGAATCATTCAAAGTAGAATCTAACTCATTTTTAATGTCCGTAGGAGTTAAGCCCTTTAAAACAAAGTACTTTATAACAGCTCGAACTTCAATTTTATCCATCTTTCAGAAAATATCGAACCTTATGTGTTCACTCGATCACCACAAACAAGCAACTGAACGCAATCATCTGAAACTTTGTAGGGCGTCATCTCGATGTTAATGCTTACAAAATATTATAATTATTTGATCCTACTAGCACCCTCTCTGTTTCAGGCCGAAAACTTATCGAACCATCATCGTACTAAACTTGTTTAACAAAAGAATTTTTTTCAGGTACTGATAGCATTGGTAATTTCATGGCCTATTTATCAAGGATGGTTGCCTTTAATTGGACTTTTTAGAAACTCTTTACCAGTGAATTCAAATGTAGTAACACCAAAAATAAAAAGAAAAATTTTTTTAGAAACACGAGAAATGGAAAATATTTTTTTGTTTAATTTATTCCTACACGTGGCAACTATTGCATCATTTCTGGTTATTTGTATTAGAAGTCCATCGACCGTCTCAATTCTAGGTCTTATCGTAGAGATCCACGTACCACAAATAATGATTCCTGTAATATGTATTTATACAATTTATTGTATTATTTTGACTATGGTTTTTGGTTGTGTGGCATATTATGCCCTAATTATTGGTGTCCTAATCAAATATCAGATGTATTCTTTAAATGACTACGTTTTAAATTACTTGAAAAATAAGAAGTTATCAGAGGTCGAGAACAACCAATACATCAATGAGCAGCTAAAAATTATCATCAGGAGGCATCAAAAACTTGTAAAGTAAATTTTAGTTTGTATTATATATTTGCAAAATTGAAGTATATCTTAGTTTTATAATAATCCAGGAGTCATCACTCGACCATTTTGCTATAATTTATATAAACGTATTATTAATTCGGCGGTGATTCAAAAACTCTAATGTTCTAATTAGTTTCAAATTGAATCATGTGCATGTTTGATACAAATTTTAACAAAACTTGTATTAAACTCTACATCTAAAATTTCGATTTTTGATTCTTACTCCATGGAAGATAGACTTTCGTCAGTAACAAAAATGTAACATTGGTTTTTTTGCTGGAATGTGTTCATTTCGACATCCTATAAAACATATCTCGATGGTAACTCTGAAAGACCTGTACAAAAAAAATGGCGGACCAAAAATGGTCACAATTTTCGGGTTTTTAAGTTTATCTCGAAAATGAAAAGTTGTATCGAAAAATGTCTCAAACAAAAGTTGTAAAGGATAAAAAACCTATCGATTCATATAACTTAAGTTACAGGTGGCGCCACTAGTTATCGAGATATATATTTTTTTCGATAAAATTTACGGTTTTTGTTTAAAAAAAAACATTTAACAAATTACCGATTTGAAATTTAACATAAATATAGATATTATCATTCTAAAAAAGTATGTTAAACCCAGAATCTATGAGTTTTTTATTTTCCGAGAAATTCGATGTCAAAGTTGAAAGTTCAACCTCAATTTTCCGCTTCCTCCTTCAATCGTGGGCCGATAAATTTTGCATAAACCAATTTTTGCACCAAAAAAATTGCGGTAACTTTTCACCAGATGAAAATGAAATTTTTTAATGCCTGTATTGAATTTAGATGTATCATTTCCGATTTAAAAAAAAAAATAATTTTGGGTGAAAAAAACGTTTTTTTTTTCAAAAATTCATAATGGCGTGGCAAATAAATATTAAGGGCTCAAATTTGCAGAAGATTCTTTTAATACTTGTACTTTACCTGTGAATTTTTTGGATCCAAGAAATCCACTTCCATACGATCTATGCTCCTTTGAAAATTGGGCCGAATCTAATCGAAAAGAGCTGCTGCAGGCCGCTGTCGGCGGGTTGCCATAGTTCAGGCGCATTATTCATTGGCGCTTCAAGAAAACTTATGCATCACAAGTAATATTTATAATATTGATGTTGTTTTATTAATTTATAGAATAGTATGTAATCTCAAGAATATACGCCCGCCCATGACGCAATGCAGGCTGAAAAATGATGACTCTACGGTCATCAAAAAGATGGAATAAATGAGACCACTATGCAGGGATTTGTTTTTAAAAAAGTCAGGGAGTCGTAAAATAGCGTTTGTCGAGAGACCATATTATGTTTATAATATAAGCTCTTTTCTAATATTCTTTTGATACGAAATTATTCAAGTGGGTTTTAATATTGTTTACAAGTAACAATTTATTTAGTTATATTAATTAATAATTTGTTTATTAACAAAACTTTTACAAAAAATAATAGAGAAAAATCCTACAGATATTCAATTATATATTACATATTGTACTGTTGTTTTTTCTTTTATATTATTATTACCTAATAGTTTATTAACAAAATTTTTATGAAAATTTCTATAGGCAAATCATATAAAAATATAATAATATATAATACGTCATATAAATATTTAATAATACATTAAAATTACGTGCGAAAATCATACAAATACAATATATCAATTATACATTCATCTTCATTTTTTTTTATTACTTCTATGTAATCGGTGTCAATTTCATCGTCTCAATTATTACTCTCACTTACATCGCACATACCATTTTTTCATTATTAACATTTTCATATTCAAAATCATTCTCACACATTATTAATTTCCTCTGAATTGTCAGCATCGTTTTCTAAATCGCAGGAAATAAAATTTCCAGAGCAATTATCGCACTGTCCTTCACAGTGCTCAAACAAATCTGTACATTTCTGAAATTTCTGAAATTTTCGTCAAAATTTGTTAATAAACTATTAGGTAATAATAATATAAAGGAAAAAAAATAATTTAATATGTAATATATAATTGAATAGTTGTATGATTTTCTCTATATTTTTTTGTAAAAATTTTGTTAATAAACAAATTCATAATTAATATGGCTAAACAAATTGTTACTATCATATAAATTAATAAAACAGCATCAATATTATAAATATTACTTGTGAAGCATAAATTTCCTTGAAGCGCCAATGAATAATGCGCGTGAACTATGGCAACCCGCCGACAGCGGCCTGCAGCAGCTATTTTCGATTAGATTCGGCCCAATTTTCGAAGGTGCACAGATCGTATGGAAATGTATTTCTTGGATCCAAAAAATTCACAGGTAAAGCACAAGCATTAAAAAGCCTCATCTGCAAATTTAAGCCCTTAATATTCATTTGCCACGCCATTATGAATTAAAAAAAAAAACGTTTTCTTCTTCTTTATTTTGAGATCGGAAATGATACATCTAAATCCAATGCATGCATTAAAAAAATTTTATCTCCATCCGGTAAAAAGTTATCGCAATTTTTTGGTGCAAAAATTGGTTTTTGCAAAGTTTCTCGGCCCACGATTGAAAAAAAAGAAATTTTAATAATCTTCAAAATATAAAACAATACAAAAAATTTCCATCAAAAGTGAGCCTTGTATCTTAATTAGAAAAGCGGAAAATTGAGGATGAATTTTCAAATTTGACATCGAATTTCTCGGAAAATAAAAAACTCACAGATTCCGGATTTGACATACTTTTTTAAAATAATAATATTTACATTTATGTTAAATTTTATATCGGTAATTTGTTAACAAATGTTTTTTTTTAAAACAAAAACCGTCAATTTTGTCGAAAAAAAAATGTATCTCTACAACTAGTGGCGCCACCTATAACTTATATTATATGAATCGATAGATTTTTTAATTCTCTACAACTTTTGTTTGAAACATACAACTTTTACTTTTCGAGATAAACTCAAAAAACCGATAATCGTGGCCATTTTTAGTCCGCCATTTTTTTTGCACAGATCTTTCAGAGTTACCATCGAGATAGGTTTTATAGAATGCCGAAATAAACACTTTCCAGCAAAAAAACAATGTTACATTTTTGTTAACAAAACAGCTCTTTTTTTATCTAATTTCCATCGAGTATCTAATCATTTTTGCATTATATTTTTATCAATTTGACAGAGATCAAAATTCTCTGAACTGAATGACAGAATCTTAAATTACCATTGACCTGCTTCAGCAGTTCAATTATATTTGCCAATAACCACATTTCAGACATAACTTTCAGGACCATTGCAATTAATTTTCAAGGGTCGAAGGTATTGTCAAGTATTCTGAAAACAACACAAAATAGAATATTTCCAAACACTGATAAAACATCAAAAGAAAAGAAATCATCTCACATTTTTATAAAACTAACAACTGATATACAGGGTGATTCTTCGGGAAAGTTATCGATCGATTGTGGGAAAACTATAATTAGGAAGAGTCTGAAAATTTGAAAGTGTACTAATACTGGAAGTAGATGTAAACTTGCTTATTTTAATCAGCACACCCTATATATTATTGCATTTTTGATTTCGACGTAAAATTCTAGATATATTTCGTATATAATATCCTATACTTAAGTCTTACCGTTTTGGGAATATTTAAATATTTATGTCAAAAATTACATTTGCGAACCAAAACTTAACTATAAATTTTTCCTGCAAGAAAGTCTTTGTTATTTAATTTGGGTTAGTTTTCTTATAGAGGAAGATCGACTTTAAGTAGTCTTAGTGTTTTTAGTACAGAGTGGTCAAAAAAGAAGAATAAAAATTATATTTAAAAATCGTCAAAAGTTAATTTTTTCAAAAAGAAACCAGCTATTTTAATAATTTTATCATATTAAGCGTTAAAAATAAGGGTAACTTTGTATAAGGTTGTCTATTCCAAAAATTTGTAGTTTTCAAAATATTGGCAATTCAAAAAACGCTATAATGCTTTTAAGTTGTAGCCATGACGACGAGGCGTGGCGAAAATAAAACAATCGAACCCTACAGAATTGTCACTATTTCTTGCCGTTTGACATTCATTAATAATAATCGTGCCGGGGCGATTAAATTACATGCACGAAGATTATTTAAACTTATTTATTATTTATGGAGAATGTGATAGAATTATTTCAAGAATATGTGATATATTCGCGAACCGATATCCACAGAAACAGAAACCAACACCACCAACTGTTAAAAGGATTACAGAAAAATTCAAGAACCAGTAAACCAGTTAATAATAACGAAAATATTGAAACTACAATTTTAGGATATTTCGCCACATATTCGACCATGTCTGCAAGGCAAGTAGCATTAGAGTCTGGATTACTTCAAACATCAGTTTTAAGGATTTTATGGAAACACATTTTTCATCCCTATGTATATTCCATAGTACAACATTTAAAAAGCACTGATTTTCCACTCTTGAATTCGTGTTACATATTTTGTCTTATTTCCGTGTCTTTTATTGTACTTTTTTTTCTTTTGATTTAGTTTCTTGTCTGGTCTCCATATTTTCCATTGGAATATTATAGCCCCTATTATTAATTTTTATGTGGCCAATTTTAGGACATACATATAAAAATTAAGGCAACAACTTTAAAACTACAATACTATAAACTGTGCAATAATATTAATGCTCGTATTCAGGCAACCGAGACTGACTATTTTGCTGTACATAAATTTTTCATGCGTAAAATGAATCCATTTGAAACTAGATCATACATTTATATAATCTTATAACAAAATTTAAGTTTTGCTACGAACTGTTGAATTTACTTTAAATGGATATTTTTAGGCTCCATAATTATATTTCAAATGAAATTAAAGTTGGATATATCATTTTTGAAGCGGCTGCGATGAGTATTACAATATTTATAGTATTTGTGGCCTTTTCTGTAAGTAATATTAATCACTTCAATATATTTACTCACAGATATATACATATATATATATATATATATATATATATATATATATATATATATATATATATAATCCATTCGTCAGTAGTAAAATTTTCACGACGTTTCGCTAACATCTCAGCTGGCATTTTCAAGTGATGCTTCCTCGACGGCTACTCGGCTATAGTTTTATAGTTTCTTTATTGGCTTCTAAGTCAGTACAAAGACTACTAACTTCTATTTGTGTGCAGAAATTAACATTTGATATTAATCTAATTATAATATAATAGTGTTCCCTCTGGTGAATGTCCTTCCCCTGATTGACGTCTGTTCCTAGTCGTCAATAAGTGTTTTCTAGATCCTGACCCTGTATAGTTTCTGATAACCTCCCTAAGCCTGGGTCTCTCTCCACATATATTTTAAGGCGATTTGGAACTGGGCCTTCATTTGTTGCATGATTCGATGTACTCTGGCGTCGATCTCTGCATTTGTGGAAGGTGTCCGATGTGGTGCACCTCGTGTCCTGGGTGTGTGTTGTTTTGATCCTGATTTGTGTGTTGTGGTCTGCTGGGGCATCTCCTGTAGGATGCAGGATGTGCCCCTCCACAGTTGGCGCATTTGGGTCGTTCCTCCTTTGATTTCTGGCATTCTGACCACTGATGATTTTCGCCACAACTGACACAGCGTGGATAGACTTTGCAGTTTCGCACTGCATGCCCGAAGAGCTGACAATTGTAGCACTGGAACATCTTGGTCCTCTTTTGTTGGACTTCTGGTTTGATTCTGTTGCCCATAATTTCTTTCATGTATAGGATGTGACTTTCATTCCTTGGACAACAGCAAGAACCATGGGCATGCGTCTCTTTTCTTTGTAGTGAGAGCGGATGACTTTTAGGGGATGAAAACCTTTTGTTTATAGGTCACTAATGACCTCGGTCTCAGTAATTGATTCTCTGACCCCTCTTAAGATAATGTGTAGTGGTTTTTGGTCCTCGGGATTGTAGATGTAGAAAGGTCTTCTGGAATCTTCCAGTAATTTTCGTAGTTGTTTATGTGCTTCGGCGTTTTTCGTATAAATTTTGACGCCTTCAGATATACTCTAGGCACAGTCCAGTTCAATGTGATTGTTCCTGCAGTTTTGGAGTACTTCACTGTAGGTTGTTTTCTCCCTGAGGACGATTGGCGGGATTTTCGGCGGCTGGGACGAGGTTTCCGGAACCTCCTTGGTATCTTGAATGTTTTGACCTTCATTTGTGTTGATTTTCTTCTTACGTTTTCTCCTTTTTCTTTTCTTTCTATGTTTGTGGCTTTGGGATTTGTCGTCGCACTGCATAGCGTCGGAGTCCTCATTGTTCATGTTATGTGCTTTTTCCATTCTTTTTATTCTGGCTAGTAGTTCCTCGGATGTTGCCTGTAGATGTGCGTTCTCTTCTTGTATCTTCTTTATGATTCTAGTGCTCTCTTCTAGTTGTTTTGTCATATGGTGTATTTTCTCGTCTTTTTGTTATGCTATGATCCTCAGTTGATTTTCTAATTCTGTGATTCTTTCTTGAAGAGATCGGGTATCCAGTTGGTGTCCGAGGGCCTCAGCCTCGTTATTCGTTCTTTTTGCTATCTCTTGTACTGTGTCAAGAAATTCTTGGTCGCTCATCTGTTCAATATCCATCCTGTGTTCTCTCGAGTTCATAGCGGTATCGACGCTACGACTCTTCGGTGTCTTCTGAGCCTGCTAGTCCTCTGTCGGTCTTTTTATAGTATCGCTGACAGAGAACCAACACGTTCATTCCAAGCGAGCAGCCGTCGAGGAAGCATCGCTTGAAAATACCAGCTGAGATGTTAGCGAAACGTCGTGAAAATTTTTCTACTGACGAATGGATTGAATATATATATATATATATATATATATATATATATATATATATATATATATATACCAACTTATTTCTGCGATGATAGCTTTAATGGATTGGATATATGCTTTAGGAAGCCGTCTGACCATTATTGAACGGGCAAATGGTGGTTCTCAACGTAGCATATTCAGGCGGACATAAACTCTTCCACTTATAAAGATGACGTACGGTCATTACGAATCCGTATCCATCAGGAAAAACGGTGAAAATATTAGAATTAATGATAGCGTCTGTGACAGTTAATTGAGAAAATTAAATTCATTAATTAATAATAAATAAAATAAATTATGATTGCATAAGCGAAAAAATAGAGAAAAATGAAATGCCGAAAATATGAAAAAAATAGCTAAGTAAAATGCATTGGATCCATGAATCTTCACTGAAATCAGAGCTTCACTTGATCCTTTCTTATCCCAATAAACAAGAAGAAAGGAGAAGCTGTTATGGTTTCTGCATATTTGGGAGGTTTGGTGGAAACTTCACCTCTGCACCTCGTGATTTGGGTTAAGTGTCATTATTAGCATGAGTAATGAAAATTGAGCAATCGGACACATTACTTCGGTAATAAAAATTAAGCATAGATCCATATTTCTTAAGTACGGTAGACGTGAACGGCGGCAAACGAAAATAACGAAAACTGGAAAATCATTAAACAGAGTTGACATTTCGCCAAAATCGGAAAAATCTTTAAGAAAATCGTCGGAAAGAAAATTGTGAAAATCAAAGTGAAAAATTAACGAAAAGTTTTCGATTCAGTGGATTTTGAACGCTGTTTTGAATCTCGCTCGGTGGCGGATCCTTGAAGAACGGATTTAGAGGACGTTTCTACAACAGCTTAACATACTGAGGTGTACTTGTTTACCCTATATTGATGAGATCCAGTGAGTTCAGAACCTGCCTTAAGATGGCGGTCCACTACCAACTAGGAATAGTTTTCGTCTTTTTCTGGTAGTTTCTTACAATTTGAAGTAGTACTTTTGCTTGCTAAATAGAACAATGCATGCCTGTCCTTTTAGTTGATTATTCCTAAATACACATTTATTCACAATATATTAGACGGAGCACAAAAATTAGGATAGGTTTAAACTCAGAAATGATATTTAAAGCTCTAGAAATAACCAATAATTCAGAAATCTTTTATTGACTAAAAACCATAAATATTCTATTATAGATATTTGTGTGCTTCCCCCACCTCAATTCCGATAGAGACTTGTCCGCTATCATCAGAATGTACTCATACTATATTAGTATTCTCCCATGTATTTTTTATTTAACTTGTCTTTATTATGCATGCTCTTTGATTACTAACTTACCTTTTTTTATTATATTTCAGCCAGTTTATGGACCACTTCAAGCTATCATGGTGTCACTCACAAGTCTTTTTAATTTGTGTTTTATATCACATTTTGGACAGGGTTATGGAGACCTGGTAAAATCTTTAACTTATTATCAGTTAACGAAAATTAATCTAATCAGACCAAAACGGATCCTGGGTTCTTAAGACTCGGGCTGTTTGCTCCTGCCAAGCTGTAGACAGAGCAAATCTAAAATAATAAAAATAATCATATACATACATATATAAAACAAACAGCAATATTTGAGAAGAATAAGTTCATCTCCTAGTTTGAACGACCTTGAGCATGGTTATATTTACATAACTTAGCTTCAAATGCTTATATAACTTTATGTTTTCGTAATGTAGAATAAATAATAAACTTTGAATAAAAGTCCGTATTTATATTTAAATCGGCCACAGGTGTATATACCATAGGGGAGGCTTCCTTTACAATTCCACAACTTCCCCAAAACTCAATCCTAAATTTTTTTTCGAAATACCTCTGAAAGTGAACCACTGATATCTATAAAATAATGTTATTTTATCTTTTTCAGGGCGAAGAGTTGCAACAAATTTTATACGATTTGGAATGGTATACCTGGAACGCTGAAAATCGCAAAATATTTACAATATTATTTATAAATTCATCAAAACCATTAGCAGTTGGTTATATGTCCTTGAGGATTAATCATGATTTTTTTAAACGGGTAAAAAATAGTATTATTATTATAAAGTATGTCCACGAATGGAGTTCTCCACTCTGATAAACTTCAATAGTCTTGATTTTTCGAGGGAAAAACATTCCTGATAAAAATATTTACTTGCCTTTGGATTTAAATAACAGTAATTAAAGTGTTGATAACGTATACATGGTGTCCAAAATATTCACTAATGTAAAATTAATCGTAATAGTCCAAACCATAGGTAAATATAGTGAAGTAAATTCCGAGATGGATGAGACTTATCCAGGGGTGTTGGGGGAAATGTAAGGACAAACCCTACATAAAATGTAACAGCAAAAAATAGGTTTGGGTCAAGAGGGGGAGGTGAAAATTGGCTAAAACAAACTTTTTCTATTTACAAGCCAAGAACTACATTTTGGAAAAAAGTTTCACATAAAACTTGTAGAGATTTTGAAAACGTATAATTTGAACTTTTATTTTCGTTAATTTGCTATTTCAAAAAGACCAAAAAGCCCTCAAAATCGGCCATTTTTTCATATCAATTATTTATTGCAAAATTAACTTTTTTGCACTTTTTTGCTTTTGAAGGGAAGCCTACATCTATCTGACTAAAATGATATTTTATAATAGTAAATCGGATAATTTGTTTCTGAGATATTGCTAATTATTTATTTCACGACGCAAAATGCTGATTACTTCTTTTTAAGTGAATATTTTGACCTTCACAAGTTTCATCCTCTTCGTGAAGGCCTAAACTTTCATATCTTGTTAGGGGTAATTGAAAAAATTAATTTTCGATCCCTTAAATATCGGTTTAATAATGAAATAAAACTTTTGTAATGAAATAGAGCTCTCCCGCGCGCGATTAAACTGAACTCGCAGCTTTATATCAGCAGCGCTCGAAAATATTCGACGTAACGAATGGATCAATTTCAGTGTTTTTTTAATCTGTGGTAGCCCAAAAAATTATGAATATGGCAAACCCACTTTTTTAGAGAAATATATATGAGGTTGAAAATTAATTTTTTCATTTACCCCTTACAAGATATGAAAATTTAGGTCTTCACGAAGAGATTGAGCCCTCGTAGAGGTCAAAATGTTAACCAAAAAAAAAAGTTGTGGCAATCTACATTTTGCGTCACAACAGCAGCAAATTACCTGATTTACTATTATAAAATATTATTTTGTTCAAAATGACGAGGGCCATTTAAAAAAATGCAAGTTTTATTTCTTTCCCCAAAACAGTTATACCTATAAAAACTGACTACGCCACTGAACCATGCATAAAAAATCGCAATAGTTCTATTTTTTAACTTTGGTGCAAGATAACCGAGATACGAGAGGTGTCCCAAAATGCATAATTTTCAAAATCGCTCTGTATCTCAAAACAAAGAGGTTTAAGAAAATTTTTTTAGTGGCATCATTTATTTCTTCAAAAAGTAGCACAATGTCACGAAAACCTTATCCTTCTATTTTTACTTATTCGTTCGGTATAGTCCTGATTGCAGCTGCAACCCATTGTACTTCTGGAACAATTTTTTTGCTGATTTCCACGATGTTATTTTGCTTGAAGTGTGCATAGATACATTGTGTCAAACAGGTTGTGATCACCTTGAATAGCGTGGAAAGACAGGTGATAGGTCGATAGTTACCAGGATCTTGGGTATTATGCTGATCTTTTGTCCAGACATATCTGACTTCGTCTGTAACAAATAATTTTTTGCAATTTCATTCTGGCATTTCCTGAACTCATTGGTACTGATCAGCCCTTGAAATTATCGAAACCAATTTATTAAGATAGAGTCCTTAGAAATAATGTCCCTTTAATAATCTAAAAGCATAAAATAGTATATAATCATTTACTAATGTATATTTTTATATTTTTTAGACAATTAGAGTATTTTACGCCTTCGGGAATGTTCTCAATTCCACATCATCTTCAAAATAAGCAGCACTTACCCCTTCTAATTTAAGAAAAGCTTTCTATAATAAATAATATACTATTGTGAGTTTAAATAAAACATATGGCTTATGTATTGCATGAAGTGTATCATTTCAAAAATTAAAATTTCATTAAAAAATAACGAAATCTTTAGTGGCATAAAATTAGTTTAAGAAGTTCCGGCTATGCTCCGGTTAAAAAAATATACAGAGACTTTATTTCCTACAAATACAGCTCTATCCTTCTGCTCATATGCTTTCGCCCACTTAATGGTTTCATCAGTGAAGCTGTAATGAACCAAGACCAACATTCATAGGAAACAACTGTCTATATAAAATATAAATTCCGAAACATGCCGGCAGGATGTTAAACCCACAGACATTTTCGATATTTGAGTGAAAAATATCAACAATCAAACGGCGTCGATACATATACCAGAGTAGTGTGCACTACTTCGGTGTCTGCGAGTTTAATATCCTGCCTACATGTCTTGATATTTATATTCTATATAGACAGTTGTTTTCTATGAATGTGGATCTTGATTAGTTGCAGCTCCACTAGTAAGACCATTAGGTGGTCAAAACCTATATGGAGAGAGGACCAACGTTATATTGGGGGCAATGTAAGAACAAACCCTACATAAAATGTAACAGCAAAAAATAGGCTGGAAGTAAGAGGGGAGAATCAAAGTTGGCCAAAACAGTTTTTTTTAATCTACAAGTCAAGGAAAACATTTAAAAAAAAAAAATTTCAAGAAATGTTGTAATAGTTTTTAAAAGCGTACAATTTGACCTTTTCTGCGATCATTTTTGTCAATTTGTTATTAAAAAAAGGCTAAAAAACTCTCAAAATCAGCCATTTTTTACATATCAATTGTTTATTGCAAAATAATTTTTTTTGCACTTTTTTGCTTTTAAAGGTAAGCCCTCATCATTCTGAACAGAATGATATTTTGCAATAGTCAAGTGGATAATTGGTTACTGAATTTGATTATCCCAAGACGTAAAATGTTTATTGCTATAACTTTTTTTTGAGTGAACATTTTGACCTCCACAAAGTCTCAATTTCTTCGTGAAGGTCTAAATTTTCATATCCTTTTAGGGGCAAATGAAAAACTTAATTTTTAACCCATTAAATATATCTTTAAAAAAATGGGTTTTTTTATCAAAAGAAAATTGAACTGGAGCCTCATCCTTACATGTTAGACATTTCTAATTTAAAAATTTGAATAGCTGAGTTCAAGACGAAGATTTTGAAAAAAAAAATTTTAACCTATAAAAGCCGAGATAGGATTTTTTTTCAAAAAATGGCAGTCCTTTTCTCTATAACAATTAAGAAACAAATCTAAAGGCGTTTGATACATTATCAGATTTTTACCTGCTTCTAGTCTGAACAAAATATTCGACTACCTACTCATTTTCGAAAAGAAATATTTTTTAGTCACCAATCTATCAAGAAAGTAAATTTTAAAGATGTTCCTATTTTGATATATTTGTAAGCGTCTGACTCTATTTACCCAAACTTAGGATTGACATCTTATTAAATTGTAATAATTTTAAAAATATATGGCCCACAGAGTTAAAAGCTTTTTATGAGCATTCAAACGATATCCCGTTTCAAACAATACATGACCACTTAAAAACATCCTTTTTAGATCCAGGATATATCTTAAGATTTAAAATGGAAGCTTTATAATTAATTTTTGCTGGCTTCAATTTTTTCCAGAATTCTTGATTTCCAAGAAATAAACAGAAAATTGAAAACGTGGAAATTTCATTTCATTTACTTACTTTTATTTATTTTTTTAAACAAGGGTCTCAGTTAATGAAGAATGTTAGTTGATTTTAAAAAATTACAAAGAGAAATAATTAGGAATAGCTGGCAGCGGAGTAGCGTGGGGGAAGCCTAGGCAAGCACTCTCCCGGGGCCCTATCCTCGAACTGGGGAACGTGAAGTGAACGGTGAAAAGGTGGCGAACGCGTATTCTTGAAATGTTCATCACTCATATCCTCGTTCGCCCGGTGGAAGGTAAGCGAGCGGTGAAACATGCGCAAATGAAATGTCAGCCGCTAAATGACATATTTAACGCACGAATTTCAAAAAATAAAATAGAATTACAAATTTTTATTTTATTTTGGGTTCTTCAAAATAACTCGCATTAAAAAAATAATATGCTTACGAACCATTTCTTTAGGACGTTTTATTTTCTGAATAAATAGTTTAAACGTTAATTGGTGGTACCCCGATATTTCCAATCTTATCAAATTTTTTAATAAAAATATCCTTAGAAATTTACAGACATAAGTAATTATTACAGGAGATTTTGTTCATAACTCATTTGTATGAGCGTGCTATTTAAAAATGTTTTTCTATGGCGAGTTCTGCTTATGGATTTAACATAAATACTTGTGTCCATAACAGCCGAGTATCTTAGTTTTAAACAGTTAAATCTAACATTCTTTTCACGACATAACTTATAATAAATTTGAGAAATCACAATTTCTAAGCTATCTGAAACTTTTATTTAAATAAGTAACAAATTTTATATTTAAATTATGTTAACTACAGCACTTAACTTAATTAGACTGTGTTAAACATTATACGACACTACAATTAAATAAATATTAAGATTATAATTTATTGAGACCTATAAATATGAACCCTACAGACCAACGAATGAGGTTCTTCAGCATAAAAACCTTATTTATGGTTACATTTGATCTTCAAGTCTCTACGAATTTTTATAAAATAAAAAAATATATATATTTAAAGTTGAATGTGAGATTCACCGGTATCCTTTAATGGACGTCTTCTGTCTGGCCTTTGGTTTCGGTCCCTGGTCATAAATAGTTTTACTATCATTGTTCAAGTTTCAGGTTTTCTTTCGTATTTACTTGTCAGGACAGAACATCTTGCAGTAAGAGGCTAAACACTTTGTGAATTCATACAATAAATAACTGATTGGATAGTTTCCGTAGTGAATTGGGATGATGGCTTTTAGTCATACTATGTAGAGTTGTAATTTCCACCGTTTCAAGGTTTATCAGTGCTGACTTTCTGCAATTACTATCAGTATATTACTTTGTATATATGATTGCTGCTTTTCTTGACATCCATTTTTCTTTATATTTTAGAATTTTCAAGTACTCGGCTCTTTGTAAGCATTTTTGTTTAACAGTTCTAGAGTGTCAATTTAAGATAAATTTAATCCAGGCAAAGTACAAATATTGTAATGGCAATCAATAACTTCACAAAAATAACACTAACAGCACTATTTTTTTTTACTTTTGACGATTAATTTAAAGTACCAAAACTACTTTTTGCCTAAAATGGCAACAAAATATACTTCGGTCTGACAGGTTAATTCAATCTGTCATCTATTTTATTTTTTGAAATTTTCGGTTTTAGCATGTTCATATCTGGCAACATTGGCTTTTCAAGAATACGGCTTTTACTGTCAAAAAGTTCACATCGCCATTCCCATCGCCATTCACATCACCTTTCACATCACATTTTCAAGGATAGCGGCCCCGGGCGACACTTTGCGACGGGAGACAAATTTCGAAAAGGTATCCCTTGGTAGACTCAGGTAAATGCACGGTCTCACAACCGCAGCCGCTGCATCGATCCTATAGGCCGCTATGAATTATTTCATTTACCGGCCCCAATTAAAAATCTACAACGATATTTTTTGTCTACAAACAGTTCATTTAACTTACGAGTATTTTTAAATAAGTGTCGTCGTACCTAAAGTTATAGCGCGCGCACATATTTAAAGCATTGCTATTTTGTTAAGTGCATAATTGAGGAGCATATTTTTCATATTAATTATTTAATATTAAATGCATATAATATATTTATATCTTAGTTATTATATTCATTATTTTTATAATACGTAGATGTAGCTTAGATTAAATTGTAAATGTCTACCTGAATCTAGCTCTTTTTGTTGTTGAAGTCTTATATCATCGATTGATTGAAGTAATCGGATGCGGCTAAACCATTTGAAATCGTGTGTTCGTTTTCGTGTACATCCCAGCTACAGTTGAGAGACAATAAATTTGTTGAGAGACAATAAATTTGTAGACTCATTCAAGTAAACGATTCTCCAAATTTGAAAAATGTATGCTGTTCAACGTATGGGTTCTAAAAGCTCTAATTGGCAAGGTGGTAACACAGATGCATCTTCAACTTCGATGTCAGACTGTGCATTCCGTTGCGTCTACCAAGGCTTTAACAACATCAGATTTTTGGTAGACTATATTTTTTAGGTGTTTTGTTTTATTAAACCATTTTATTTTATTAAATAAACTAACAAAGAAGAAAAATTTTCGCACTATACAAATGAGTCAAACAAATTTGTTCTTTCAACACCTTATTCGAGTGGTAGACCTTTGATGGTAACGCTTTCTACATGGTAGACTATCATTTTCCTTTACTTGTAAGTATCCTTTATTACTTCAAAAAGTTTCAGTCTTGTAGGTATAAGAAATTTGCATAATGGACTTTTACATTTTACATAAATTGTAATTAATGTCACCAAAGTTTAAGAAAAAGAGACTTAAAGATAAAAATGAGGTTATGCTACACAAAGTCATAGCATAACAAAGCAATTAGAAGTGTTCACGTCACTGAACCCAAATGTTCGAAATATATCACAGAAGTGCCGATAACAGTAACCCTGCAGATCAATAAATTTCAACTGCCCTTCCTTTCTGCCCTTTTTCTCATTACTAATGAAGTGATATGAAATGTAATAAACAAGAATTTAAAGAGCTTATACAGAGAATTTCTACTCAAGCTCACACATACTTGTATATATTTTCATTTTTAGACACTTCTAATTGCTTTATTGTGCTATGACTGTATGTGGCGTCACCTCATTTTTATCTTTTAAGGTTTGAGAGTATTGATGTTCACATTGTTGTTTAGTTTTAATTTGGGATTGACGTTTTAACTGTGTACTTCATTTGTACTATGCAAAGGCTGCGCTGATGTTGGAGACTGTTCTCCAATGGCCCTTTGACGAGTGAGTATGGTTAGTGAGGAATGAGAAAGCTTATTTACTGACCATATTCTCTTGTTTCTAGGGTCTGAGCCTTGAAGATGGTCTAAGTAAGACCGAAACCGCTTGGCCAATAATTCAAAAAATATACACTAAAATACACAATATCTCTTTTCTTGATATCATCGGTGTACAACTTGTTAATAATTTAACCAACGTTTAAAAACTTGGTGGACTCCAACTTTCATAAATCACATTGAATCAATAATTATTTAACTAAAAATTTGCTTTATACTCCATGGAAATTAGATCAAAAAAGAGGTGTTTTGTTAACAAAAATGTAAAATTGGTTTTTTTTGCTGGAATGTGTTTATTTTGGCATCCTATAAAACATATCCCGATGGTAACTCTGAAAGACCTGTGTAAAAAAAATGGCGGACCAAAAATGGTCACGATTTTCTGTTTTTTGAGTTTATCTCGAAAAGTAAAAGTTATATCAAAAATGTTTCAAACAAAAGTTGTAGAGAATTAAAAAACCTATCGATTCATGTAATATAAGTTATAGGTGGCGCCACTAGTTATCGAGATGTATTTTTTTTCGACAAAATTTGCAGTTTTGGGTTTAAAAAAAAAAGACATTTATTAACAAATTACCGATTCAAAATTTAACATAAATATAGGTATTATCATTTTAAAAAAGTATGTCAAACCCGGAATCTGTGAAATTCGATGTCAAAGTTGAAAGTTCAACTTCAATTTTCCGCTTTCCCAATTAAGATACAATGCTGAATTTTAATGGAAATTGTTTATATTGTTTTATATTTTGAAGATCTATTAAAAAAAAAATTTTTCAATCGTGGGCCGAGAAATTTTGCAAAAACCAATTTTTGCACCAAAAAATTGCGATAACTTTTCAACGGATGGAAATAAATTTTTTTAATGGGTGTATTGAATCTAAATGTATCATTTCCGATCTAAAAAAAAAATAATTTTGGATGAAAAAAACGTTTTATTTTTTTTCAAAAATTCATAATGGCGTCGCAAAGGAATATTAAGGGCTCAAATTTTCAGAAGATGCTTTCTAATACTTGTACTTTATCTGTGAATTTTTTGAATCCAAGAAATATACTTCCATACATTCTGTAAACCTTCGAAAATTGGACCGAATCTAATCGAAAATAGCTGCTGCAGGCCGCTGTCGGTAGGCGCATTATTATTTGGCGCTTCAAGGAAACTCATGCATCACAAGTAATATTTATAATATTGATGTTGTTTTATTAATTTATATGATAGTTACAATTTGTTTAGTCATATTAATTATTAATTTGTTTATTAACAAAAGTTTTACAAAAAATTATAGAGAAAATCATTGTTCAGAGACTCAAAATACATAAAAAAAAAACTTGGGTAGGTCCATATAAATTAGGTCCTCTGGCCACTACACTAAAATAAACAAACTCAATAAGCAAACTGTAGTGACTTCTTAAAAAAACGGCATTTTTTGGCAACATGAAAAAATGACTTCCTAAATAATTTCGCATAATTTAGATCCACAAAAAGATACGTTTTTCTTCCACCTTTATAATTCCTAGCTGGCCAATCTTAATGGATTTATTCATTATTTTCATTTTTGCGGAATGTTTGTATTCTCCATTAAAAATCTATATAACTGTATTTACTTTTAAAAACAAATACAAACAGTACAGACCATTAAGTTAACAAAAAAAGAACAAGGGGTTTACAATATAAATATTGGGGAATATAAAAAAGATAAAGAACATTTTCAATGCTAATATTTTAGTAGAATGCTAAGAAGAATAACGTACTTTTTGAAACAAAAACTGGGAGTAAGTAACCAATTCAATTTCTACATTTTTGGTTTACATATATTTTGATGCTTTAATTCTGAAAACACAAAAACTGGTTTGCTTGCTCCTCTTTCCTAATTTTTGTACTTACTTGTAAGGATACCCGTACCTTCAAAAACAAAACACTACCAAACAAGCCTAACTTCAAAAACACAAAAACTAGCAAGAATTGGTTAAATTTTAATACCAACGTAAACTAGGGCCAACCAGGATAACAACTTTTAGCTATTTATTAAACAACTAATGGTAACCTAGCAGTTTCTACATGGATACGGACGACTTGCAAATTCTGCCAATCATTTTCGATGTTGGAAAAGAAGACTGCCTTAACTTGACACCTCAAAATTTTCGGTGTATATAAATGCTCGCGCAATTTAAAATGTTATATAAAGGATTTGCGGTTTAAGGCGTAGTTATCGTCGTATAAAATGTAACTTATTAACAGGCTCGTAGCATTAGAACATCAATACAAAAAAATTGCTATTATTTTACATAGGATTTTGTAATAATTATGCAATTTTTATTTAATAAGTGTATTTATTGTTCATTTCGCAGTATATTTACATGTTTAACATCAAAAAGACTAAGTGGTTGGTCGTAAGCAAGCAAACAGATGTGTTCGGTCATTTAGAATATAACGGAAAACCCATAGAACGTGTTCAATAATAAATCAATAATAAATAATAATATTTGGGATGCATACTCAATGAAAACGGGGACAACACAGAAGAGATAGAGTCCCAAATAGAACAGGCTCGCCTTTATCAAAATGAAGACCATACTATGTAGCTGTGATATTGGTCTACCCTTAAGGACACGTATTCTTAGATGCTATGTCTTCAGTATACTCCTGTACGGAGCTGAAGCATAGACACTCACAGATGCCATGTGTAGGAGACTGGAAGCCTTCGAAATGTGGACTACCGGCGTATGATACCAATTTCGTGGATGGACAGAATCCGAAATACAGAAGTACTAAATCGAATAAACAAACAAACAGAAATCATACACAACATCAAAAAAAAAAGAAAATTAGAATATTTCGGACATATTTTACATAATGTAAAATACCAGATGCTTCAACTTATTATGCAAGGTAAAATTGATGGCAAGAGATGTTCAGGCCGTCGTAGAACATCTTGGCTGAAGAACTTACGGTAATGGCATGGAGCCAACTCAAGGACGCTTTTTAGAAGTGCGGTGGACAGAGTTCGGATAGCGCTGATGATAGGGAACGTTCGATAAGATAAGGCACGTTAAGAAGAAAAAGCTCTAATTTAGTTATACGATTTTCATAATGTGAAATATTGCACTTCTCAAAATAGCTACTTACGGCACCAATAACTACCTCGTTGTTCCAAAAACTTCGTTAAGCAAGCCATTTTTTGAGATTAGAAAATAGGTGGTAGTTACTGGATGCTAAATCTGGCGAACAGGGTGATTTAGCAAACAATTCGACTTTTGATTCGTTAAATTCAGCCATTGGAATGACTGATGAATATGCCTGCGCGTTAGATGTGGTCGTTTTCCTTTACTTTATCGCTCAAATGCTGCCATAAATTTGCGTAGTACTTACCACCGATAATTTCACCCTTTTCAAGGTAATCAATAGAATTAATTTGCATCCCAGAAACCACTCGCCATGACCTTGTTAGGTGACAAAATTATCTTTGCCTTTATTGGGATTGGTTTACCAGTCGCAGTGCACTGTTTAGGCCTATTCTTTACTTTCAAGGGTGTAGTGATGAACCTAAGTCTCATCTATAGTTATAAATTTATGTAAAAATTCATCGGGATTTCGCTTATAGAGCGCGAAATTTTCAACTTTTGCTCAAGAATTGAGATCAATCAGAGCTTCTTCATAACCAAACAAATATTTAAAATATTTCCTACGCATTTTTTTTTGATATTTTTTTAGTATCGGATATCTTAGACTATTTTAAAATACGTCTTCCACCGGGATTTTTTCAGGGTTTATCAGGTTTTTCCAATTGTATATGACCATAAAGAGTGTCTTGCTGTATTGGCCATTTCCTTTTTGATTTAAGGAAGCCTTTAAATATAATATATAAAAAAAGTTTTCCATAACTGAGTATTTTTCCAAATTTTCAATTTTTTATAGCGTCTTGATCAAAAGACTATCAAACAAATACTGACCAAGGTACTGACCTGAAACTTCACATATAAACTAGTTAAGAATAGCAGTATCATTCTTAATGCCAACATAAAATTTCACCTATTGGTAACATCTATTTGTCAAAACCCGAGACTTATCAGCCCGCCCACGTACAACTGTTTCAGGTTACAATGAAAGTTATTTTTATTCTTCACCCAGAAATTTCTCTGTTCCTCTGAAAAACGTATTATACAATTAGTTAGTAGACTCCCATATTTATTATTAGTAAAAATAACCTTAATTCTTATTTTTAGATTTTTTGAACAAATATCTTGTTGAAACTGAAGTTGGTAAACGGACAAATTTATAAAAAATGTCAAATAATCAAGAAGATCTTTCTATTGGTAAAATGTCTATTTTATTTATAATCAGGCTAATTGTAATATGCTAATGTAGGGAACAACTATTTTCTAAAGAAAGGTTTCACATGAGCTGATGTTAAGTTTTAAAAAGACAATATCCAAAAATTACATCTACAGCATAAGTTTTAGCTCTATAATAACAAATTCATATAACAAAATTTTTCTTAACGATTATCTGGGAGCTCTGGTGGTCATGTTATTAGCACTGCATCACTTATGTGAAGGCGGCATCTGTAGTTTAAAACTGACAAATAGTAAATCTTAGTCTCTACAGATAGATTCGAGATACGTCTACTCAAACTATGAAATTTAATATAATAAAAAGTATATGATATCTGTAGTAGAAAAACAGTATAGTAAAAGTTACATTATCCGTCAATGAAAATTCCAATTTCCTTCACATAATATATGTTGTTAGTTGTAACAAATATAAAAGAATTTAAATTGTTGGATTTCCATTAAAAACGTGGCAATGTTGCTTATCTGTTCTTATTGACTAAAGAGGATAAACTCCTCCTTGTTACCGCACTGTTGCCACTTCCTAGCGAAGGAATTGTCTCCAGGGTCTTTAAATAAGAAACATGTGGTATGTACCTATCATTTAAATAATAAAGAATTTATAGATTCAGAAATAAGAAAATTGTTGGATTCTGAGAGTTCTTCAAATACCAGTCTTAATAAAATTGGACATAATAAAAGTTTAGTTCATCTTAATCCTGTGTCTTGAATTTTAAGGAATTAATTTTTGATTTTTAATTTACGTTTCCAAAATCCCACAATAGCTATTTTAAAAGAACTTGAGATATGTATATTTTTGGTCTGACATATTTCATTCAGCCTATTAAGTTTGGACAAGTTTTACAGTCGTAATGTTCGCCCCGTCCTCCAAATTTTGGAAGACTTCGAAAAATATAATTTTAAGGCTATAATCTACGCTCCCAAAAACACCCATTACCAATTTTGGACAAAATTAGAAAATTATAAAATTTTTAGTCTTTCATTTTCAATTAAATCAAAATGATTTGAAAGTCTTAATCTGCACACTCAAAAACCACCCAGTTCCAATTTTGCGCAAAATCGAGGAATGTTAAATTTTTAGTCCGCCATATTAAATTTTTCAAAAATAGTTTTAATTTCGTACTTTATACCTTCACAAATCACCCATTACCAGTTTGGGACAAAATTAGGAAATATAAAATATTTAGTCTGCCATTTTGAATTTAGAAAAAAATTAATTCGGTATGTGCGAGCCCGCAAATTCCCCCATATCAGTTCGGGATAAAATGGGACAAAATTAAATTTTTTGTGTACTATATTGGGTTTTACTGAACCAATTTTGACCAAAATGTTATGGGACTACTGCTGAAACTTCCTGAACAACCCAAAAAATTCCATTTAAATCGGTACAGCGTTCCAGAGTAATCAACCTACATAAATAAATAAGTAAATATATATATATATATATATATATATATATATATATATCGTTCGAATTGAGAAACTCCCTTTCATATTTTACATTTCCAAACTCAAGTATATCACCTGTTAAATCTAAATGGTTAATATATAGTACTGTTTCATAGCCATAAAGTGATCGTCTGTTTCATGGCAATATTTGCTTTGTAAGTTTAAATGAATTATAAACGGAGGGATTAAAAACTTATACCCTTATTGTGGATTTATTATCCAACACGGCAATACTGTATCGTCTAATGTCTTGCTTTTTCACTACTATTTACTATAACAAAATTTATTGAATGAGTTGGGTTTAATATTTGGAATTTCTCATCTTGCGCTCTCGCCAAAAATAGTTGCCAAGGCGTCCATAAGTTGTGAAAGTCTTGTGATTATTTAGTCAATGCTGAAAGCTTTCATGATGAATTTAAACCTTTCTTTTTAAATTGACGAAACATTTATTAAATGTTTCATGGTGTATTCAGTATGCAAATGAATACCTCACTGAAAGGTTTTTTTAAAGGTCTTTTGAAACATTTCATGAAACGTTTCTGAAAATATTTCTAAAAACTATCTTCAACTTTTCCAGTAGCTTGCATTAAAGTTGGCTAAAATATTTCTTAAGCCTTCCATAAATATTTCGGGAAACGTTTATTGTTGCAATATTGTTGAAACGTTTTTGGAATTCTTTCACGAACATTTATTTCTTTGTAATATTATGATTTCTAAAACGTTTCAATGCAATTTTTCTGAGACGTTCAGATCCTTGCATGAAACGTTTCTGAAATTTTTCTGAAACATTGCATCTTATGTGGGCATATACTACATTTATATTTTTATGTAAATGGTGTGATGGATTCCAAATTGCGGGTTCTTTTTCATACAAATCTAAGAACAAAACCTGTCGTTGAGTATTGCGTCTTACACAAACAACAGTTTGTCTTCCGAATTACAACGACTACACAGATCTTCGCTTGGCAATTGTTCGTTTCCTTTGATTCGTGTAAATTTACCGATAACCGCTGGAAAATGTTTGGAGTTCGGCGAATGCTGAACGCTCACCTCAATCCCACTATCGATACTAGTAGATGTTTGTCGAATAACGAAGATTCGTTGTTAGGGACTCGGCGAATGTCGGATGTGTGGTGCTATGACGATTAGGAGGAGTTCGAAATATTCCTTTTATTAATATATTAACGCCCTCTATGAGCAACCAGCTGAAAATAGTGGAAGTTATTTTTGTACTATTGGCAAGGCCGCTTTAATAAAGTAGTCATGTTTCTGATACTCGAGAGTAAGCGTGTCTTTTTATTAATCTCCAAAATCCTACATTTTAACAGCTTATGGGCCCAGAGAACGCGATATTCCGCGAGTTTTCTTTCTTTGGTTGTTGATTAATTAAAATTACAACAGTTTTAATTAGTTTCGAGCAAAAATGGCCGTGAATTACCAAAGTAACTATGATGAGTGGTCATTCGCCGTAGAGAACGTTTTTGTCGTAGAAGGTTTATCGAAATGCATTGATGGCGCAGCAAAGCAAAACAATCAAAAATCAGCAGATTTTAGACAACAAAAGGATAAAATTCAAGTTATGTGCTACAAATGTAAACAGTCTGGTTATTATATGTAGAAATGTCTCAGTTTGAAAAGCCGTAATCAAAAAACTGAGTTTAGTGCCGTATTTTTAAATGGGCGTAAGTGGACATATGACTCCAAACGAAGGTTGGATTAAGAACTCTACAAAACCAAAAATTCATGAAATTGTAGTGGCTAATCAAAAAAAAAACTCTCCGTGAAGTGTTCAGGAGACATTGAAATTGTTACAGATTGTAATGGGCAGTTTAATGACATCACTGTGGAAAATATTTTATGTGTTCCATGTTTGACAACAAATATTCTAAGCGTCAAACAACTAATATTAAAAGGTAATCGAGTTTCTTTTAACAAAACTGGTTGTTCTGTTTATGACCAAGAAAACAAGCTGTTAGCTACAGCATATTTAAATGATCGAGTTTCTAAACTGAACTTAAAAAAGGAAAATTGTATGTTAAGTGTTTCAGGTGAAACATATCATAGAAGATTATGGCATATAAATAGCCAAGATTTAAATAAAATGAAAGATTGTGTAGATGGTATGATGTTTCAAGGAAATGTTGTTATTAACAAAAGTAATGTTTGTTGCGAAGACAACCAATCAAAGCTATCTTTCTTAATACAGGTATGCATAGTACTCAAATATTGGAAGTTATTCATGCAGATATTTGTGGACCCATGGAAACAACGTCCATAGGTGGAGCAAAATATTGTTTACTATTTGTTGATGATTGTAGTAGAATATTATTTGTTTATTTTTTAAAAGCAAAAAGTGAAGCCTTTGAAAAATTTAAAGAATTTAAATTTTCAGCAGTGGCCAGGGAGGTGTATTTTGCAGTAATGAATTTGAAAATTACTTTAAGCAACAGAGAATAATTCATCAAATGACAAATGCTTACACTCCACACCAAAATGGCTTAGCTGAAAGACTAAATCGTATAATAGTTGAAAAAGCAAGATATTTGCTGTTTGATGCTGGTCTAGAAAAGAAATTTGGGCAGAAGCTGTGAATACATCAAATTATTTGAGAAACAGATCTATTGCTAATGGATTATAGAACAAAACACCGTTTGAGATATAGTAAAAACCAGATTTATCAAGTTAACGTGTTTAAGGGAGCACTGTCATGATGCACTTACCTAAAGAAAAGAAGCTTAAATTTGATAAAAAAAATCCAAAATGCATATTTTAGGATATTCAGATAATATCAAGGGTTATAGAATTTCCGATCCTAAAAGTAATGACGTCACAACAAGTAGAGATGTTATCATTCATGAAAACTCAACAACTCAGAACTTAAATATAGTGAGTGAGAATGAACATAAAGAAAGAGAATTATCAGTTCCAGTTTGACAGAAAGTGAAATGACAGAGACACAAAGTAACATATTTACTGATATGTCACAGACAGACTCAGTGACAGAGGATACAAAAGATCCAAACTTTGTTTTAGATAATTTTCACAAAGAAAGTCTTATAAACTGAGAAGTGATGCCAAAAAGGTTTGAGAGACAGAAAAAAGAAAAAAACATTTGAGGCCTATGTAACTTACATGATAACTGTAGAGGAAATGTCCCGGAAGTTCCAACGACAGTAGCAGAAACTTTGACTAGATCTGATAGCAACAAATGGAAAGAAGCGATGCAAGTTGAAATGAAAAGTCTAGAACACAATGAAACATGGGATCTTGTGAAATCACCAAAAGGAAGCACAGTGGTAAATTGTAAGTGGGAATATAAAATAAAGTGTAATAGTGATAATCGGAAAAGTTATCGTGCTAGGTTACTAGTAATGGGTTTTACGCAAAAAGAAGGTATAGACTATACAGAAATTTAGATATTTATCATTTAGATGTAATAACCGCTTTTTTACATGGTAAATTAGAGGAAACGATTTAAATGAAATAACCTGAAAGTTTCACAATAGAAGGTCAAGAGAATAAAGTCTTAAAATTAAACCGTGCCATATATGGTATAAAACAATCTTCACGAGTTTGGTATAAAAGAGTTGAAAATGTTTTAACTAAATTGGGTTATAAGAAATCTAAATATGAATCATTTATTTTTATAAAGCATAATAATGATTTAATAACCATTATAGCTTTGTACGTGGATAATTTCTTTATTTTCTCTAACGATGCTTGTGAAACAAATAATCTAAAGCAAGAGTTAGCTGCAAATTTTAAGTTAAAAGACTTAGGGCAAGCTAAACAAATTTTAGGTGAGAATATTTGTATTGATAAAGTTAATAATATTAAAACTTTAGATGAAAAGCGATACATTGAGATGTTATTATCAAAATTTAATATGATTCAGTGTAAAACTGGTGATACACTCATGGAGAAAAATTTGAATTTTGTGAAAGGTGAAAATTTAAGTTTTTCAGCACCTTATCAGCAATTGATTGGTAGTTGAATGTATTTATCTGTCTGACATTTCTTATAGTGTTAGTTATATTAGTCAGTTCAACAACTGTTATGATGAAAGTCATTGGCAGAGTGTAAAAAGATTACTGAGATATTCGCAAAAAACCAAAGATTTTTGCATGAAATTTGAGAAATGTTCCAATCAGTTAATAGGCTTTGTAGATGCAGATTGAGGCAGTGATTCACTTGATAGAAGGTCTTATGCAGATTTTTGTTTTAAACTCTTTACAAATATTATTTCATTGGAAGGTACTAAGCAAAAAAGAGTGCACTTCCCAGTACAGAAGCCGAACACATGGCCTTTTTAGAAGCTCCCAAAGAAGCTATTTATTTAAGAAATTTACTAGATGAATTAACAGATTCTTATGACTCTGTTTTATTATACAGTAACAATCAAAGTGCTTTAAAATTAATTTTTAAAGAGAAGCTGTTGAAAAGAAATTAATTAGCATAGAGTATTTTCAGACGAACGATATGCCTGCAGATATTTTGACTAAAGCGTTAGGTTGTAATAAACATTATAAGTTTATGAAAGACCTAGGTATAGTTTCTACGTTGTCAGCTATTGTTAATATTTCAAACTTGTGGGAATGCTAGAAGAAGTTCGAAATATTCCTTTTAATAATATATTAACGCTCTCTATGAGCAACCAACTGAAAATAGTGTAAGTTATTTTTGTACTGTTGACAATGCCACTTTAGTAAAGTAGTCATGTTTCTGATACTCGAGAGTAAGCGTGTCTTTTTATTAATCTCGAAAATCCTATATTTTAACAATCAGTACATGAATCCCCAAGTCTTACACTCGATCGAGTTACTGGCGACTGTGCCAGAAGTGCGAAAACTATAAAAAAAAAATTGGGCTCGCAAATGACCCCTTCGCAGATACGTTAGCATTTAACGTCTTAATCATACTAAAGAGACCATAAAATCAGGTAAAAACCGGTAAATTAAATTTATACCACCATTTTTTTGCCTAGACTAGAAGCTAAACCCCCAAATTCACTAAATGGTCTAACCTTAAAACCGTCTTAAGTTGACAGAACGATGTTTAAACTGACAAGAGCAACAACAAGTCAAGCAAATTTGAAACCCCAAAAACACAAGGATAAGAAAATCATTTACTTTTTTTACTGAACCGGCAAAAATGGGGCGATGTATTGATTTGCGAGATACAACTATTTCCCTTATACATTCATTTAAGTCTTTTATCGCTGGGTTTTTAGCCTTAGTATCCCCATATAAGCATTTATTTGTTGACATATGACAATACCACAAATAATTTTAAACTGGCCAACTAAAAGATCAATTTTTTAAATCCTTAAATCTTAGTGAATCTAGCTGCAAATGTTTTGCCTAATATTAGTATATTCTTGATTTTAGAAAATTTGTTCCCAAAAATAATGTTTATTTTGAATATTTATAAATACAAGTCTGCAGTATATATTTCATGGATTATGACAGTTATATGGATAACTTTAATAATTATACAGGTTTATTATTGCCTTACCACTCTTACATTAAATTTTTTTCTTCAGTATGGACCACTATTAATATTTTCTATTTTTGTAAGTATTGAGAAAAGACAATGTTAAGTAAGTATGACTTGCACTGATCTAAATATTTTTTTCAGATTTAGAAACTATAACTAGAAAGTTGTAAAAATAAGCACTTAAAAGAATTAAGCATTTAATTAGAGTTGATATTTGAGAAAAGAAATGAAGAGTAACCGAAAAGTTGAAAATAAATGTATATTTCGCACTCACAGTTTCATGTCAGTTTTATTAATAGCCAAACCATGGAGATTTTTCCATATAAAAAATTCAACAGAAAACTGCGTGCACCATGATTTAAATGGTTGTCGATAGATAATTAAATCACAATATTTAACTCCATCTAAGAAATCACACTTTTTTAACAAAAAGAAAGTAAGAAAAGGTGGCTTTTCTGGCATGAATGAATCTCATTACCTTTAATAGGCCATTTGTAGATAATTAAAAAATCTACAAAACGGTTTTTAACTTAAATTCAAATCTTTGGTAATTTACACTATCAGGAGAAGATTTTTCTTGAAATGGTAGCTTATTATGTGTACTTTAAACAACTGGAAGAAGAAATTTTTCACAGTGGCAGTTTATATTGTAACTATGCAAAAACTCATTTAACTATTTAAAGCATTTTTTGTCAATGCCATCGTATTAACCTGATAAGTCCGATTTAAAATTACCGAACGGAGAGGTTATGATCTACAATTCGCCTACCTCAGATTTTCGTAAAAATTAGTTAAAGTATGCTAGGAATGCTTCCCAATATAGCGTGTTTCATGCGAACTCGTCTCCGAAACCAAGGGAAACAGTAGAAGTGAAGGGTTACAAGGAGCCGAGAAGAAGTGAGCTGCGGACGGGTAGCTCAGGCCAGACGGTATGACTATATTTCATATGCGGAAATGCATCGCAAAATAGACCTAGAAATAGATAAATAAAGAGTTAACGAATATATATATATATATATATATATATATATATATATATATTATATATATATATATATATATATATATATACGGATGATTTAGTTATTCCGGGTTTCAATCCGTTAGTTCAAAAAATCGTTTTCACGACGTTTCGCCAAAATCATATTTGGCATTTTCAAATACGGTTCGTCTCTTTACTAGCTGAGAACTGGTTCAGTGAGTAACGAGACGAACCGCACTTGAAAATGCCAAATGAGATTTTTGGCGAAACGCCGTGAAAACGATTTTTTGAACGAACAGCAGGGATTTAGATCAGGAAGGTCTTGCGTGGACGCAGTATTTATTCTACGACAGATAGTCGAAAAATCTATAGAATACAATAAACCAACATTTTTGTACTTTATAGATCTAACAAAACCATTTGATCGCATAAAGCTAGATGACGTAATCCACCTGTTATATAAGAGAAATATTCCTATCAATATAATTCAGACCATCGAAAACATATACGCAAACAATAAAGTTCAGATTCGCACTAACGGTAAATTATCAACACCCATACCAGTCAACAGCGGTATTAGACAGGGAGACTCACTTAGTTCTTTGTTGTTTAACATGATAATGGACGAAATAATAAAGGAGGTGCGACTTGGTAGAGGATATAAAATGGGTGATACAGAAATAAAAATTCTCTGTTACGCTGATGACGCTGTGATATGTGCCGAAAATGAAGACGACATCCAGAGATTGTTAAATACCTTTAATCTTACGGGAAGAAAATATAATATGATTATCTCAGCCGAAAAAACTAAATGTATGACAACCTCAGAAGAACCCCTCCGATGCAAACTAGAACTAGACGGTCGAATAATACAACAAGAAATGAGTTTCAAATATCTAGGAATCGACATAACTAGTTATGGCAACATCGAAGATAAAGTAAGAGGGCAGGTGGCCAAAGCAAACAAAGTGGCGAGTTGCCTCAACGACGTGATCTGGCGAAACAAACACTTACAACAAGAAACAAAGGTTCGGATCTACAAAACCACAATTAGACCTATTATGACATACACCTCAGAAACACGGCCAGAGACGACAAAAACGAAACAACTATTGGAGACTACAGAAATGAGAATACTTCGACGAATAACAGGAAAAACGCTACTAGACAGAGAAAGAAGCGATAACATCAGGCAATCATGCAACACAGACTGCATTAATGAGTGGATCCTACAACGTAAGACACAATGGAACAAACTCATAAGCCGAATGACAGAGGATAGACTGGTAAGGATCGCACGAAATAAATCGCCTAGTGGTACACGCAGTAGAGGTCGACCACGGAAAAGGTGGAGCGATAATTTAAGTCCAGAATGAGGAAAATCGAAGAAGGAACAGGTCAGGGACCTATTATAGAAGGTTGAAGAAGAAGAATATCATGTCATTAATAAGTATAATAATAATTATGTATCAAAGGTTAGATTTACTTTTAACCGAATACTGGCAACATTTGCTTAACATTATTTTATAAATTTCATTTACATGAAATAACATAGAAAATGAAAAAATTTAAAAAATATATAATATACAATATACATATGACAGATTTCATATATACCTTGAACCAGGGACGGATCCAGTCTTTCTTTTTTTTTTTGGGGGGGGGGGGCGGAGATATCACAAAAGTACAATATGGCAAGCAAAAACAACTTTTCGGCGGGGGGGAGGGGGGGGACACCTGCAACATTTCCATTTTAAAGGCAGGGTCGAGTATATTTTTCTGAATTTGAAGCTCTTGGAGAGGGGGGCGATCACAAGAAAAAACAAGGGGGATGCCAGCAGCATACACATTCCTAGTATAAGAGGCAGAACCGGGTCTATTTTCCTAAACTCAAAGCTGTTGGGAGGGGGGCTGTTGCAAGAAAACAAGTTGTCAACGGGGGGGAGTGCCAGCAACATACACATTACTAATATAAAAGGCAGAATCGGTTCTATTTTCCTGAATTCAAAGCTCTTGGGCGAGGGGGGGGGGGGGCATCGCAAGTATACACATTCCTATACTCTATTCAGGAACTAGAGAGAGTAATAAAACTGTTACCGAAACCTCCAACGTACCGGCACCAGTGCCGCAGGTAACTGAGGACTGCCGTAAATCTAATTATATTTAATTATATTTAAATATTATAAGCTTTAATAAATTTACTGAACCATAAAATGTCTGATAGTTCAATTTAATTTCTGTCAGTGAGCAAAGTACACCTTACAGTGTGTGCTTCGTAATTTATTTTATTTGCGCTTGTTTTCATTTATTATTTGAGATTATTGAGATACCCATAAGATATTGCTTCCAAAATCGTTAAACTAGGGCATTTTTTCCTCAACGAAAAACTTTTACGATGACTGTTTATGATGCCTTAAGATATCAATATCTATACTTTAATGTTAAAAGCTCTGTTGAGATGTGTTCCAACATGACAGGAGTTGGAAAATCTACTATGTACCGAACATTGAAGGAGAAAAAACGACTGAAATTGTTAGCACTCCCAAGCCACATTCGATCACAGACAGACGAAAAACTTCCTTGGAAGAAGAGATGAAAACTGCAATAAAAGAAGTTGTACATACATTTCATTATGAGAAGCAGATCTCAACCATCGACAAAATTCTAACTAAAATCAATTAAGATCGCGATTTACCTGAAATTAAAAGAACTGAATTATGGAAATTGCTCAGAGAACTTAATTTTTGCTGGGAAAAAACAGACAGAGAATCTGTTCTTATAAATCGTCCGGAAACTGTCCGTTGGAAAAGGAAATATCACTTTCAAGTAAAAGGTAGAGTTGCTAGAAATAACACAACTTACAAAATTAGTAATTTAACAGAACTTTTGAAAGATTTTTTTGAATAAAGTTATTGCAGAAAATTGATAAAAATCCATATAATAAAAGAATAAAACAAAACGTGGAAACTCGATCTCATGATCGGTGAGATAGAGGAACAAATTATAATTAATTTGAGCGAAGACAGCTTCACTGACTTTGATTACGAATTAGATACGTGATGTTTACCAGCGTAAATACAATTTATTACATAAATTTTTGTTTTTGTTGTATTTTATTGTTTAATGTTATATATATAATTTTTTATTTTTTTATATATTTTTATTTTAGTGTGTCCCACTCTTTAATTTTATATATATTTAATTCCAATTAACTGTAAGTTTTTTATTATTTTATTATTGTATTTGTGTCTTTTTCTTAAGCGTGTAGAATTAACAGGTTTATTTTATTTTTTTGGGGCTATTAGATTTCCATATAATAAAGTAAATTAAATTAAGATATCAGTACAATAGAAATAAAAATGAGTAAGTCTAATTTTAGCTGTAACATATTAAAACTAATTACATTTGAATCCCTTTTTAGTGTTTAATTGTAATTCTGCAGGTGGTTTAAGACATAAATAAAATGAAACGTCAAATGTTCCAAAAATATTTCTGATTAATAATAAAATGACCAATAGCTCTAAAAATATTTTAATATTGTATGGACGAATTTATTTTTTTATATATGTTTAACTTTTTGTGTTTTTGACAAGGAGTATTTTGTAAGTAATTAAATTATAACTTAGAATTTTTTGAGAAAATAAGGCTGCGTTTTAGTCCGAATGTGCCTAAAACGGTTTCTAAGACAAAACTAAAAATAATAAAAATACATTTGTGATTTGTGTTAAATATGTCAAAATTACCTACATTTTGTAATGTGTGTGAATTATCAAGAAATCATAAGATATAAAATAATATTATAAAAACTTTTTATTTTGAGTTTATTACCGAAATAATATTCTATCCCATAAATACTTGGTGACAAAATAAACCTCCTTCCGACGCCTCTGACAAGGATTAAAATCCTTGTTAACACTTCAAACTTCCAAATATCTAATATTATCCGACCCAAATGGTCCATTATTATAGACCGCTATTTTTGATTATAAAATTTCTAACCCATTCCTATGAAAAATATATGTGTCTAACTGATTTTGCCAAAGACACCGGACTAAAGAACACAGGTATTTGCGAAGAAAAAGAGGGTAAAAAAATGATTTATCACTCTCTCTAGCTCTTGTATAAACTATAGCATAAGAGGCAAAATCGGGTCTATTTTCCTAAACTCAAAGCTCTTGGGGAGGGGGGGAGATGGCCCTCACCGCCCCCTTCTTGGATCCGCGCCTACCTTGAACCGCGTTATCAAATATTAACAAAAATGTATTTGAAATGTAAATAAATGGATCCGTTTATTTACTTATTTAACTATTTATAGATCCACTAAGTGATGCGTCTACGGCTCTCTTCTCCTCCGCTACTTGCAACCTATCACTACCTTTCTTTGCTTAATATTGTAAATTACCAAAGATATGAATTTAAAAAAAAAAATTTTTGAACATTTTTCCGATTTTTCTCGGAGAAAAATTATACGGGTCTACAAAAAATATTTTTGTAGGTTTTTAGTTATCTACAAACGGTGCATTGAAACTAACTCGATTTATTCAAAACCTACCATAATATAAGCAAGAAACTGAAAAAGTTAGTTTTTTTTAACGGTATTATTGTTTAAAAAAATATCCCAAACTGTGAGCTGATCCATAGATGCCCCAATTTAATTATTTAAAATTCACTAAGTTTTAGATGTCTGTTCAGATATGGTTACCAAAATAATTCTTGAATACATTGAAACACATTTTAACATAAAATTATTTCAAGCAAACTTTTCAAAAAATTTTTCAAGAAGAATAACTTTCCATAATGATGAAAATAGAATCTGTGATTTTGTCACAATGAAAGTGATTTACGAGGATGGTTCGATAAGTTCTCGGCCTGATAAAGAAAACAAAGGTTTTTGAAAATATTTTTATTTATTTTTCTATACTTCAATACATTTAGATCAACGATGTTCTAACATTTTAATACCCGTAGTATAATGCGATTTATCCACCTCTGCAAAATAAGCGGTTATCGCTGCTCTGACCTCGTTATTTGAAGGGAATTTTCGTCCAGCGAACCATTTTTTCAAGTTTGGGAAGAGAAATTAATCACTGGGAGCCAGATCCGTCGAATATAGCGCATGTGGAAGCACTTCGAAACGTAGGTCATGGAGTTTTGCAGCAACAACCATAGATTTATGTGCAGGCGCGTTATCCTGATAAAAGAGCACTTTTTTTGGCAAGATGTGGACTTTTAGACTTAATCACATGCTGCAAACGATCCAGTAGTGAAGCGTAATTCTCCCCGGTGATGGTCTTGCCTTGTTCTAAATAGTCTATAAGCACCACGCCATGTGAATCCCAAAAAACTATTGCCATGACTTTTCCTGCAGACGGAACCGTTTTTGCTTTTCTTGGCGCACTTTCACCTGTCCCCACCCACTGTTTAGACTGCTGTTTTGTCTTTGGCGTGGAATGGTGAATTCATGTTTCATCTACAGTTATAAAACATTGAAGAAACTGAACGCAAACATCTGAACTTTGCAGGGCGTCATCTCGAGGTTAATGCTTATAAAATATTATAGTTATTTGATGCTACTAGCGCCCTCTCTGTTTCAGGCCGAAAACTTATCGAACCATCCTCGTACTAAACTTGTTTAACAAAAGAATTTTTTTCAGGTACTGATAGCATTGGCAATTTCATGGCCTATTTATCAAAGATGGTTGCCTTTAATTGGACTTTTTAGAAACTCTTTACCAGTGAATTCAAATGTGGTAACCCCAAAAATAAAAAGAAAAATTTTTTTAGAAACACGAGAAATGGAAAATATTTTTTTGTTGGATTTACTCCTACACGTGGCAACTATAGCATCATTTCTGGTTATTTGTATTAGAAGTCCATCGAACGTTTCAATTCTAGGTCTTATCGTAGAGACCCACGTACCACAAATAATGATTCCTGTAACATGTATTTATACAATTTTTTGTATTATTTTGGGTATGGTTTTTGGTTGTGTGTCATATTATGCCCTAATTATTGGTGTCCTAATCAGATATCAGATGTATTCTTTAAATGACTACGTTTTAAATTACTTGAAAAATAAGAAGTTATCAGAGGCCGAGAACAACCAATACATCAATGAACAGCTAAAAATTATCGTCAGGAGGCATCAAAAACTTGTAAAGTAAATTTTAGTTTGTATTATATATTTGCAAAATTGAAATATATCTTAATTTTATAATAATCCAAGGGGTTATCACTAGACCATTTTGGTATAATTTATATAAATGTATTATTAGTTCTAATTAGTTTCAAATTGAATCATCCGCTTGTTTGACACAAATTTTAACAAAACTCTACATTTAAAATTTCGATTTTTGATTCTTACTCCATGGAAAATAAACTTTCGTAAGTAATAAAAATTTAACATTGTCTTTTTTGCTGGAATGTATTCATTTCGGCATCCTATAAAACATATCTCGATGGTAACTCTGAAAGACCTGTACAAAAAAAATGGCGGACCAAAAATTGTCACGATTTTCGGTTTTTTTGTTTATCTCGAAAAGTAAAAGTTGTATCGAAAAATATTTCAAACAAAAATTGTAGAGAATTAAAAAAGCTATAGATGATATAATATAAGTTATAGGTGGCGCTACTAGTTATCGATATATATATATATATATATATATATATATATATATATATATATATATATATATATATATATATATATATATATATTTAGACAAATTTACCATTTTGGTTTAAAAAAAAACATTTATTAACAATTACCGATTTAAAATTTAACATGAATATAGATATTATCATTCTAAAAAGGTATGTCAAACCCAGAATCTGTGAGTTTTTTATTTTCCGAGAAATTCGATATCAAAGTTGAAAATTTAACCTCAATTTTCTGCTTTCCTAATTAAGATACAATGCTCAATTATAATGGAAATTGTTTGTATAGTTTTATATTTTGAAGATCTATCAAAAAAAAAGTTTTTTTCAATCGTGGGCGGAGAAATTTTGCAAAAACCAATTTGTGCACCAAAAAAATTACGATAACTTTTCACCGGATGAAGATAAAATTTTTTTAATGCATGTATTGGATTTAGATGTATCATTTCCGATCTCAAAATTTTTTTTTTATTTTGGATGAAAAAAATGTTTTTTTTTTTAAATTCATAATGGCGTGGCAAATGAATATTAAGGGCTCAAATTTGCAGAAGATGCTTTTTAATAATTGTACTTTACCTGCAAATTTTTTGAATCCAAGAAATACACTTCCATATGATTTGTGAACCTTCGAAAATCGGGCCGAATGTAATCAAAAATAACTGCTGCAGGCCGCTGTCGGCGGGTTGCCATAGTTCCAGCGCATTATTCATTGACGCTTCAAGGAAACGTATGCATCACAAATAATATTTATAATATTGATGTTGTTTTATTAATTTATATGATAGTAACGATTTGTTTAGTCATATTAATTATTAATTTGTTTATTAACAAAATTTTTACAAAAAATTATAGAGAAAATCATTCAATTATATATTAAATATTATACTTTTTTTCTCTCTTGTATTATTATTATTACCTAACAGTTTATTAACAACATTTTTACGAAAATTTCTATAAGCAAATCATATGAAAATATAATAATAATATATAATACGTCATATAAATATTTAATAATATATTAAAATTACGTGGAAAAATCATACAAATACACAGTGCTCAAACAAATCTGTACATTTCAGAAATTTCTGAAATTTTCGTAAAAAAATTGTATATAAACTATTAGGTAATAATAATATAAAGGAAAAATACAATATAATATGTAATATATAACTGAATATTTGTATGATTTTCTCTATAATTTTTTGTAAAAATTTTGTTAATAAACTTTTTAATAATAATAATATAAAGGAAAAAAACAGTAGAATATGTAATATATAATTGAATATTTGTATGATTTTCTCTACAATTATTTGTAAAAATTTTGTTAATAAACAAATTAATAATTAATATGGCTAAACGAATGGTTACTATCATATAAATTAATAAAACAGCATCAATATTATAAATACTACTTGTGATGCATAAGTTTCTTTGAAGCGCCAATGAATAATGCGCCTGAACTATGGCAACCCGACAGCGGCCTGCAGCAGCTATTTTCGATTAGATTCAGCCCAAATTTCGAAGGTGCACAGATCGTATGGTAGTGGATTTCTTAGATCCAAAAAATTCACAGGTAAAGTACAAGAATTAAAAAGCATCTTTGGCAAATTTGAGCCCTTAATATTCATTTGCCACGCCATTATGAATTTCTGAAAAAAAAAACTTTTTTTCATCCAAAATTAAAATTTTTGTTTGAGGTCGCAAATGATACATCTAAATCCAATGCATGCATTAAAAAAAATTTATCTCCATCTGGTAAAAAGTTATCGCAATTTTTTTGGTGCCCACGATTGGAAAAAAAAATTTTTTAATAGATCTTCAAATACAAAACAATACAAACAATTTCCATTAAAATTGAGCATTGTATCTTAATTAGGAAAGCGGAAAATTGAGGTTGAATTTTCAACTTTGACATCGAATTTCTCGGAAAATAAAAACTCTCAGATTCCGGGTTTGACATACTTTTTTAGAATGATAATGCCTATATTTATATTAAATTTTAAATCGGTAATTTGTTAATAAATGTTTTTTTCTAAAAAAAAACAAAACCTATAACTATATATATATTATATATTATATATATATATATATATAATATATATATATATATATATATATATAACTTATATTACATGAATCGATAGATTTTTTAATTCTCTACAACTTTTGTTTGAAACATTTTTCGATACAACTTTTACCTTTTAGAGATAAACTCAAAAAAATCGTGACCATTTTTGGTCCGCGATTTTTTGCACAGGTCTTCAGAGTTATCATCGAGATATGTTTTATAGAATGCCGAAATAAACACATCCCAGCAAAAAAAAAAAACAATGTTACATTTTTGTTAACAAAACCGCTCTTTTTTGATCTAATTTCCATGGAGTATCTAATCATTTTTGCATTATATTTTTATCAATTTGACAGAGATCAAAATTCTCTGAAGTGTTACATAAACTGAATGACATAATCTTAAATTAGCATAAACCTGCTTCAGCAGTTCTATCATATTTGCCAATAACCACATTTCAGACATAACTTTCAGGACCATTGCAATTAATTTTCAAGGGTCGAAGGTATTGTCAAGTATTCTGAAAACAACACAAAATAGGATATTTCCAAACACTGATAAAACATCAAAAGAAAAGAAATCATCTCACATTTTAATAAAACTAACAACTGATATACAGGATAATTCTCCGGGAAATTTATCGATCGATTTTGGAAAACTATAATTAGAAGAGTTTGAAAATTTGAAAGTATACTAATACCGGAAGTAGATGTAAACTTGCTTATATTAATTAGCATACCCTATATATTATTGTATTTTTGATTTCTACGTAAAATTCTAGATATATTTCGTGTATACTATACTTAAGTCTTACCGTTCGGACATATTTAAATATTTATGTCAAAAATTACATTTGCGAACCAAAACTTAACTATAAATTTTTCATATAAGAAAGTCTTTGTTATTTAATTTGGGTTAGTTTTCTATAGAGGAAGATCGACTTTAAGTAGTCTTAGTGTTTTTAGTACAGAGTGGTCAAAAAGAAGAATAAAAATTATATTTATAAAATCGTCAAAAGTCAATTTTTCAAATAGAAACCAGCTATTTTTATAATTTTATCATATTAAGCGTTAAAAATAAAGGTAACTTTGTATAAGGTTGTCTATTCCAAAATTTGTAGTTTTCAAATATTGGCAATTCAACATTTTTCTATTGTAAAAATTGCTATACGGCTTTTAAATTTTGTATTAGTTGACCATGGCGGCGAGGCGTGGCGAAAATAAAACAATCGAACCCTACAGAATTGTCACTATTTCTTGCCGTTTGACATTCATTAATAATAATCGTGCCGGGGCGATTAAATTACATGCACGAAGATTATTTAAACTTATTTATTATTTATGGAGAATGTGATAGAATTATTTCAAGAATATGTGATATATTCGCGAACCGATATCCACAGAAACAGAAACCAACACCACAACTGGTAAAAGGATATAGAAAAATTCAAGAACTTTGAATCCATAATAGCAAAAAGAATAGAATAAACCAGTTAATAATAACGAAAATATTGAAACTACAATTTTAGGATATTTCGCCACATATTCGACCATGTCTGCAAGGCAAGTAGCATTAAAGTCTGGATTACCTCAACATCAGTTTTAAGGATTTTATGGAAACACAATTTTCATCCCTATGTATATTCCATAGTACAACATTTAAAAGGCACTGATTTTCCACGAGAGTAGAGTTCTGTCAATTTATTTTACTTAGGTCACAAGAAACGCTGATCTACCCATCTGATATTTCAGTTTTTATCTCTTCACTTTGAATTCGTGTTACATATTTTGTCTTATTTCCGTGTCTTTTATTGTAGTTTTTTTTCTTTTAATTTAGTTTCTTGTCTGATCTCCATATTTTCCATTGAAATATTATCGCCCTACTATCAACTTTTATGTGGCCAATTTTAGGACATACATATAAAAATTAAGGCAACAACTTCAAAACTACAAAGAAAATATAGAATTGTAAAGCTTGTAATACTATAAACTGTGCAATAATATTAGTACTCGTATTCAGGCAACCGAGACTGACTATTTTGCTGTACATAAATTTTTCTTGCGTAAAATGAATCTATTTGAAACTAGATCATACATTTATATAATCTTATAACAAAATTTAAGTTTTGCTACGATCTGTTGAATTTACTTTAAATGGACATTTTTAGGCTCCATAATCATGTTCAAATGAAACTAAGTTGGATATATCATTTTTGGAGCGACTGCGATGTGTATTACAATATTTGTAGTTTTTGTGGCCTTTCTGTAAGTAATATTAATCACTTGAATATATTTACTCACAGATATATATATATTATATATATAATATATATATATATATATATATATATATATATATATATATATATATATATATATATATATATATATATATATATATATATATATTGTATCGTAGGTTTTCCACGGATGGTGGAATGTGCACTGTTGTTTACCCGGTTTTTAATCCGTTCGTCAGTAGAAAAATCTCACGGCGTCTCGGCAACATCTCAGCTGCCTTTTCAAGTGATGCTTCCTCGACGGCTGCTCGGCTTGGAATGAGCGTGTTATAGTTTGATAGTTTCTTTATTGGCTTCTAAGTCAGTAAAAAGACTACAAACTTTATTTGTGTGCAGAAATTATTATTTGGATATTAATCTAATTATAATATAAATGTGTTCCCTCTGGTGAATGTCCTTATCCTGGTGGACGTCTGTTCCTAGTTGTCAATAAGTGTTCTCTACATCCTGACTCTGTATAGTTCCTGATGACCTCCCTAAACCTGGGTTTTTCTCCACATATATTTTAAGGCGGTTTGGAACTGGGCCATCATTTGTTTGCGTGATTCGATGTACTCTGGCGTCGATCTCTGCATTTGTGGAAGGTGTCCGATGTGGTGCACCTCATGTCCTGGGTTTGTGTTGTTTTGATCCTGATTTGTGTGTTGTGGTCTGCTGGGGCATCTCCTGTAGGATGCAGGATGTGCCCCTCCACATTTGGCGCATTTGGGTCGTTCCTCCTTTGATTTCCGCATTCTGACCACTGATGATTTTCGCCACAACTGACACAGCGTGGACAGGCTCTGCAGTTTCGCGCTGCATGCGCGAAGAGCTGCAATTGTAGCACTGGAACATCTTGGTCCTCTTTTGTTGGACTTCTGGTTTTGATCTGTTGCCCATAATTTCTTTCATGTATAGGATGTGACTTCATTCCTTGGTACAACAGCAAGAACCATGGCATGAGTCTCTTATCTTTGTAGTGCCAGCGGATACTTTAGGGGATTGAAAACCTTTTGTTTATAGGTCACTAATGATCTTGGTCTCAGTAATTGATTCTCTGACTCTTAAGATAATGTGTAGTGGTTTTGATCCTCGGGATTGTAGGTGTGGAAAGGTCTTCTGAAATCTTCCAGTAATTTTTGTAGTTGTTTATGTGCTTCAGCGTTTTTCATATAAATTTTGACGCCTTCAGATATACTCTTGGCATAGTCCAATTCAATGTGATTGTTCCTGCAGTTTTAGAGTACTTCGCTGTAGGTTGCTTTCTCTCCTGAGGACGATTGGCGAGATTTGGGGCGGAGGCCAGGTTTCCGGGACCTCCATGATATCTTGAATGTTTTGACCTTCGTTTGTGTTGATTTTCTTCTTACGTTTTCTCCTTTTTCTTTTCTTTCTATGTTTGTGGCTTTGGGATTCGTCGTCGCTCTGCATGGCGTCGGAGGTTTTGTATTCTGGCTAGTAGTTCCTGGTATGTTACCTGTAGATATGCGTTCACTTCTTGTATTTTCTTTATGATTCTAGTGCTCTCTTCTAGTTGTTTGTCATGTGGTGTATCTTCTCGTCTTTTTGTTATGCTATGATCCTCAGTTGATTTTCAATTATGTGAATCTTTCTTGAGAGATCGGGTATCCGGTCGTGTGTCCGAGGGCCTCAGCCTCATTGTTCGTTCTTTTTGCTATCTCGTACTGTGGCAAGAAATTCTTGGTCGCTCATCTGTTTAATATCCTTCTATAGCGGTGTCGACGCTACGACTGCTCGGTGTCTTCTGAGCGTGCTATCGGTCTTTTTATAGTTTCGCCGACAGAGAACCAACACGTTCGTTCCAAGCAAGCAGCCTCGAGGAAGCATCACTTGAAAATACCAGCTGAGATGTTAGCAAAACATCGTGAAAATTTTCTACTGAAAGAATGGATTGAATATATATATATATATATATATATATATATATATAATATATATATATATATATATATATGTATATCAACGTATTTCTGCCATGATAGCTTTAATAGATTGGATATATGCTTTAGGACGCCGTCTGACCATTATTGAACGGGCAAATGGTGGTTCTCAACGTAGGTTATTCAGGCAACATAAACTCTTCTACTTATAAAGATTACGTACGGTCATTACGAATCGGTATCCGTCAGGAAAAACGGTGAAAATTATTGAAGCATCCAAATTTGTCAAAATCTCGGATACGGATATTTAATCTTATTTAATTACGATCCGAAATGGTTCTGTTCGGAAATATCGCACCTCATTAAGATATTTGGTTGAGTTAAATAAAAATTGTTTTCTTGTCGGTCCAGAAACATTTAATTAATTCGAACACGTCCTAATTTCACGATTCTAAGCAGAAACTTAGCGAGCTTGACAAAGTAGAAAGATTCCCAAAATTGACAATCCTGAACGTGGCGTGGTAGAGACAACAAATCCGGACTTGACAACGCAGATGTCGGAATTACGAACCGAAAAAGCGGTCTAAATTGGGAAAAGTTAAAAGTAAGAAAATAAGCTAGAGTTACGGACAAAACGGAAGATAATTAGGAAATAATCATGATGGTTATTATTATTATTAGAATTAATGATAGCGTCTGTGATAGTTAATTGAGAAAATTAAATTCATTAATTAATAATAAATAAAATAAATTATGATTGCATAAGCGAAAAATAGAGAAAAATGAACACCGAAAATATGAAATAAATAGCTAAGTAAAATGCATGGGATCCATGAATCTTAATTGAAATCAGAGCTTCACTCAATCCTTTCTTATCCAGTAAACAAGAAGAAAGGAGAAGCGGTTATGGTTTCTGCATATTTGGGAGGTTGGTGGAACTTCACCGCTGCACCTCGTGATTTTGTGTTTAAGTGTCATTATTAGCATGAGTAATGAAAATTGAGCAATCGGACACATTACTTCGGTAATAAAAATTAAGCATAGATCCATATTTCTTAAGTATGGTAGACGTGAACGGCGGCAAACGAAAATAACGAAAACTGGAAAATCATTAAACAGCGTTGACATTTCGCCAAAATCGGAAAAATCTTTAAGAAAATCGTCGGAAAGAAAATTGTGAAAATCATAGTGAAAAATTAACGAAAATTTTTCAATTCAGTGGATTTTGACGCTGTTTTGAATCTCGCTCGGTGGCGGATCCTTGAAGAACGGACTAGAAGACGTTTCTACACAGCTTAATATACTGAGGTGTACTTGTTTACCCTATATTGATGAGAACCAGTGAGTTCAGAACCTGTCTTAAGATGGCGGTACACTACCAACTAAGAATAGTTTCCGTCTTTTTCTGGTAGTTTCTTACAATTTGAAGTAGTTCTTTTGCTTGCTAACTAGAACAATGCATGCCTGTCCTTTTAGTTGGTTATCCTAAATGCACATTTATTCATAATATATTAGACGGAGCACAAAAAATAGGATAGGTTTAAATTGAGAAATGATATTTAAAGCTCTAGAAATAACCAATAATTCAGAAATCTTTTATTGACTAAAACACATAAATATTCTATAATAGATACTTGTGTGCTTCCCCACCTCAATTCCAATAGAGAATTGTCCGCTATCGTCAGAATGTACTCATACTATATTAGTATTCTTCCATGTATTTTTTATTAAACTTGTCTTTATTATGCATGCTCTTTGATTACCAACTTACCTTTTTTTATTATATTTCAGCCAGTTTATGGACAGTTCAAGCTATCATGGTGTCATTAGCAACTTTTTTAAAATATGTTTTATATCACATGTAGGACAGGTTATGAAGACCTGGTAAACACTTTAACTTATTATCAATTAATGAAAATTAATCTAATCAAACCAAAACGGATCCTGGGTTCTTAAAACTCGGGCTGTTTGCTCCGGCCAAGCTGTAGACAGAGCAAATCTAAAATAATAAAAATAATCATACACATACATATATAAAACAAACAGCAATATTTGAGAAGAATAAGTTCATCTCCAGTTTGAACGACCTTGACATGGTTATATTTACATAATTTAGCTTCAAAATGCTTATAAAACTTTATGTTTTCGTAATGTAGAAATAAATAATAAACTTGAATAAAAGTCCATTTAGCTTCAAAAGCTTATAAAACTTTATGTTTTCGTAATGTAGAATAAATAATAAACTTTGAATAAAAGTCCGTATTTATATTTAAATCGGCCACAGGTGTATATACCATAGGGGAGGCTTCCTTTACAATTCCACATCTCCCCCAAAAACTCAATCCTAAATTTTTTTGCGAAATACCTCTGAAAGTGAATCACTGATATCCATAAAATAATGTTATTTTACCTTTTTCAGGGCGAAGAGTTGCAACAAATTTTATACGATTTGGAATGGTATACCTGGAACGCTGAAAATCGCAAAAATATTTACAATATTATTTATAAATTCATCCAGAACATTAGCAGTTGGTTATATGTCCTTGAGGATTAATCATGAGTTTTTAAAACAGGTAAAAAATAGTATTATTATCTATAAAGTATATCCACGAATGGAGTTCTCCACTCTAGTAAACTTCAATAGTCTTGATTTTTCTAGGGACAAACGTTCCTGATAAAAATATTTACTTGCCTTTGGATTTAAATAACAGTAATTAAAGTGTTGATAATGTATACATGGTGTCCAAAATATTTACTGATGTAAAAATTAATCATAATAGTCCAAATCATGGGTAAATACTGTAACGTAAATTCCGAGATGGATGAGACCTATCCAGGGGTGTTGGGGAAATGTAAGGACAAACCTTGCATAAAATGTAACAGCAAAAAATAGGTTTTGGGCCGAGAGGGAGGGGGTCAAAATTGGCTAAAAACAAACTTTTTCTATGTACAAGCCAAGAACTACATTTTGGAAAAAAAGTTTCACATAAAACTTGTAGAGATTTTGAAAACCTATAATTTGAACTTTTATGCCATCATTTTCGTTAATTTGTTATTTCAAAAAGACCAAAAAGCCCTCAAAATCGGCCATTTTTTTCATATCAATTATTTATTGCAAAATTAACTTTTTTTGCACTTTTTTGCTATCGAAGGGAAGCCTACATTTATCTGAAAATGATATTTTATAATAGTAAATTGGATAATTTGTTGCTGAGATATTGCTAATTATTTATTTCAAGACTCAAAATGCTTCTTTTTAAGTGAATATTTTGACCTCCACAAAGTTTCAGCCTCTTCGTGAAGGCCTAAACTTTAATATCTTGTTAGGGGTAATTGAAAAATTAATCTTCAACCCCTTAAATATCGGTTTAATAGTGAAATAAAGCTTTTATAAAAAAAAAATAGAGCTCTCCCGCGCGCGATAAAACTGAACTCGCAGCTTCATGTCAGCAGCGCTCAAAAAAATTCGACGTATTTCAGAAACGAATGGACCAATTTCGGTGTTTTCTTTAATCTGTGATAGCTCGAAAAAATGGCAAACCCACTTTTTTAGAGCGATATATAGGGTTGAAAATTATTTTTTTCGTTTGCCCCTAACAAGATATGAAAATTTAGGCTTTCACGAAGAGATTGAGCCCTCGTAGAGGTCAAAATGTTCACCAAAAAAAAAGTTATAGCAATCTACATTTTACGTCTTGGAATAAGCAAACAGCAACAAATTGACTGATTTACTATTATAAAATATTATTTTGTTCAAAATGACGAGGGCCATTTAAAAAAAATGAAAGTTTTATTTCTTTCCCCAAAACAGTTATACCTATAAAAAACTGACTACGCCACTGAACCATGCATAAAAAATTCCAATAGTTCTATTTTTTAATTTTGATGCAAGATAACCGAGATACGAGGGGTGTCCCAAAATGCATAATTTTCAATATCGCTCTGTATCTCAAAACAAAGAGGTTTAAGAAAAGTCTTTTAGTGGCATCATTCATTTCTTCAAAAAGTAGCACAATGTCACGAAAACCATATCCTTCTATTTTTACTTATTTAATAACGGAGATAACCCTAAAACCATCGAAAATTGTGGTTATTGTTAATATAGCTGCCAGCCTACCATGTGGTACTAAGTCGAAGGCTTTTTGGAAATCCACTAGGGAGCGAATAGGTTCGTTCGTTCGGTATAGTCCTGATTGCAGCTGATCGAATCGATAATAAGAGTGCCCCTTGCAAGCCATTGTACCTCTGGAAACAATTTTTTTGCCGATTTACGACGATGTTATTTTGCTTGAAGTGTGCATAGATACATTGTGTCAAGCAGGTTGCGATCACCTTGAATAGCGTGAAAAGACAGGTGATAGGTCGATACTTACCAGGATCTTGTGTATTATGCTGATCTTTTGTCCAGACATATCTGACTTCGTCTGTAACAAATAATTTTTTGCAATTTCATTCTGGCATTTCCTGAACTCATTGGTACTGATCAGCCCTTGAAATTATCGAAACCAATTTATTAGGATACAGTCCTTAGAAATAATGTCCCTTTAATAATCTAAAAGCATAAAATTGTATATTATCATTTACTAATGTATATTTTTATATTTTTTTAGACAATTAGAGTATTTTACGCCTTCGGGAATGTTCTCAATTCCACATCATCTTCAAAATAAGCAGCACTTACCCCTTCTAATTTAAGAAAAGCTTTCTATAATAAATAATATACTATTGTGAGTTTAAATAAAACATATGGCTTATGTATTGCATGAAGTGTATCATTTCAAAAATTAAAATTTCAGTAAAAAATAACGAAATCTTTAGTGGCATAAAATTAGTTTAAGAAGTTCCGGCTATGCTCCGGTTAAAAAAATATACAGAGACTTTATTTCCTACAAATACAGCTCTATCCTTCTGCTCATATGCTTTCGCCCACTTAATGGTTTCATCAGTGAAGCTGTAATGAACCAAGACCAACATTCATAGGAAACAACTGTCTATATAAAATATAAATTCCGAAACATGCCGGCAGGATGTTAAACCCACAGACATTTTCGATATTTGAGTGAAAAATATCAACAATCAAACGGCGTCGATACATATACCAGAGTAGTGTGCACTACTTCGGTGTCTGCGAGTTTAATATCCTGCCTACATGTCTTGATATTTATATTCTATATAGACAGTTGTTTTCTATGAATGTGGATCTTGATTAGTTGCAGCTCCACTAGTAAGACCATTAGGTGGTCAAAACCTATATGGAGAGAGGACCAACGTTATATTGGGGGCAATGTAAGAACAAACCCTACATAAAATGTAACAGCAAAAAATAGGCTGGAAGTAAGAGGGGAGAATCAAAGTTGGCCAAAACAGTTTTTTTTTAATCTACAAGTCAAGGAAAACATTTAAAAAAAAAAAATTTCAAGAAATGTTGTAATAGTTTTTAAAAGCGTACAATTTGACCTTTTCTGCGATCATTTTTGTCAATTTGTTATTAAAAAAAGGCTAAAAAACTCTCAAAATCAGCCATTTTTTACATATCAATTGTTTATTGCAAAATAATTTTTTTTGCACTTTTTTGCTTTTAAAGGTAAGCCCTCATCATTCTGAACAGAATGATATTTTGCAATAGTCAAGTGGATAATTGGTTACTGAATTTGATTATCCCAAGACGTAAAATGTTTATTGCTATAACTTTTTTTTGAGTGAACATTTTGACCTCCACAAAGTCTCAATTTCTTCGTGAAGGTCTAAATTTTCATATTTAATTGCAAATGAAAAACTTAATTTTCAATTCCTTAAATAAAGGGTTTTTTTATAAAAACAAAAACAGAACTGGAGCCTCCCCATTACATGTTATAAATTTTTAATATAAAAATTCGAATAGCTGAGTTCAAGACAAAGGTTTTGAAAAAAAAAATTTTTGAATCAATAGGAGCCGAATTAGGATTTTTTTTAATCGCTGTCATTTTCTATATAATAATTAAGAAACAAATCAAATGGCGCTTAATACTTAGAGAGCTATATTTTCAAAATGTATTATCTTGTTCGACTACCTACTCATTTCGGAAAGAAATATTTTCTGGTCACCAATCTGTCAAGAAAATAAATTTTAAAGATATTTTTATTTTGATATATTTGTAAGCTTCTGACTCTATTTACCCAGACGTAGGATTGACGTCTTATTAAATTGTAATAATTTTAAAGATATATGACCCACAGAGTTAAAAGCTTTAAAAAATTACAAAGATAAATAATGGGAAATTGCTGACAGCGGCGTAGCGTGGGAGAAGCTTGATCGAGTACTCTCCCTGGGCGACAAATTTCCAAAAAAATATCCCTTAATAGACTCAAGTAAATGTACGGACTTCCAAACGCAGCCGCTGCGTCGATCCGCTCTGAATTATTGCATATAGCGTCGCCAATTCAAAATCTACAAAACTATTTTTTTTTCTATAAGCAGTTCATTTAACTTATTGTTAAATAAGCGTCATCTACTTTTAGTGCAAGGTAATTAAAGCTTTAATACACGTGACCTAAATTTATAGCGCGGACACATGTTTGAAGCATTGCTACTTTGTTATTAAGTGTATAATCGAGGAGAATATTTTTCATATTAATTATTTAATATTAAATGCATATAATAGATTTACACCTTGGTTGTTATTTTCATTTATTAATCTGTAATTAAGATTTAAATTATAAAATGTTTGTTGTAATATGTCAATATAAGAAAAAAATATGTTCTGTAATTATTTATTCATGGATCTAACGCTAGCGCAGCCTTTACACAGCACAAATCAAGTACACAGTTAAAACGTCAATCCCAAATTAAAATTAAAATTAAAACGGTTACGACAATGTGGAGAACATCAATACTATTATAAACACTCAACTTTAACAGATAAAAATGAGGTTATGCCACACACAGTCATAACATAATAAAGCACTTAGAAGTGTTCACGCCACTAAACCCAAGTGTTCAAAATATATCACAGAATAGCCGATAACAGTAACCCTATATTGCCCTTTTTCTCATTACTAATGAATAGGGATATGGCATGAACACTTCCAATTCCCTGATTATGCTATTACTGTGTGTGGCATAACCTCATTTTTATCTTTTAAGTTGTTAGTGTTAAAGTTGAGTGTTTATAATAGTATTGATGTTCTTCACATTGTTGTAACCGTTTTAATTTTAATTTTAAATTAGGATTGACGTTTTAACTGTGTACTTGATTTGTACTGTGTAAAGACTGCGCTGCCCTTTGACGAGTGTGTTTGGTTGATGAGTACTGAGAAAGCTTATTTACTGACAATATTCTCTTGTTTCTAGAGTCTGAGCCTTGAAGATGGTCTAACCAACGTTTAAAGCTTGGTAGACTCCAACTTTCATAAATCACATTGGATCAATAATTATTAAACTAAAAATTAGCTCCGCCTCCCATACTATAAGTAGCAGTACGAAAATGTATAGGTACTATTCCGATTTAGGACCGTTAATCTATTTTGTCAAATTACGCTTAAAATATTAGTATAACGTAAAATTTACAAGAAACAAAAAATGTTGAAAATTAAATAATATTAATAAAAATTGTAATTATTATTTTATTCAGTTTGATATTTAATGTTCGTTTTTTAACATTTCCATAAATTTAATTTGCTGAATTAAGTTAACATCACGTTATTAATTTTAATAACTTCAGCAAATATTATGTTATGGAATATTTAATTTCATGTTATGCTTTCCGTATTTGTTAATGAAAATAGGTTATATCACTGTTTGTTAATAAACTTAGTATTTTGATCTCTTTGCGTTCCAGTATTTTATTGTGTTATGTTGTGAAACTCCTACAAAAAAAAATCTTCTTTTTTCTATCTTAAATTTATTAAATTTCAAGTTAATAATGCTTCCAGGAAATTGGCACGATCAAATTACAATTTACTAGACATATTCTTTGCAAAAATTTGCTTTAATAATGCCTTTATCGATTTAAGAAATAAATATATAATAACCGCTTTTAAAATGTGGAACATTCGAATTCACCACACCAATAAACTACTGATAGTAGGGGAACCTATTTGGTTTTCGTATCCCATGACGAGTCATGCCTCCACTAAAGTTTTTATATGTATTTTGACCCCCCCCCCCCCTATTACCACTATCGAGGGTAAATTCCCAAAAAATGGTCACGTAATTTATTAACAAAAAATGATTAATTATTAAAAGTTGTAAAAAAATATTGTCGTATTTCTCCATCTAAGCAAAAAGTGTCTCTGGTTTAAACTCGTACGGAGAATATAGCTATTATAGTTTCGGATATCGTATTGATAATCTCCAAGGTAATGTTGCATGAACCACCGCCTATAGGTGGAACATCTTACCTATAGATCCCATTAAGGAATGACTTTAAATATAACATCTATTGTAAATATACAAATATACAAATACATGTACAATGTGATTAGGAATTTTCGCACAGATCGTCTAGAGGATGTAGAAAAAATCATGACCATCGGATTGCTAGAAAATCAGCAATTCACGAAACAAATTCCTTAAATAGTTGCATTGTAAGCATAGGGCAACATTCAAGCGCTATGATTGGACATTTTTAACGAAGTTTAACCTTGAATAGCGAAGTTCACGGAAACTATATAAACAGCACATTTCAGCATGGAAATCAGTACGCAACCGAAGCTTAAGTTAGCTAAAGAAAAAATTAAGCTTCGATGTAGGGATTGGATTGAAGCGCTACCACCGTTCTTTCAAAGATCTGACAGAAGAAGAAGCCAATTCCCGGAAAATTGTCGTTATAAGCTGTCATTTTCATAACATATGCGTTTATAATGCAATTTTCTCTTATCATTCTGTAGATTTCTGAATTATGGGACATTTTTTAACGTTATTTTTCAGATTTCAAGCCCAGACCTTCCCTTCAACGACGATAAGGTTATTGAAGTCAGCATAGAACTTCTAGACCTTCGTAGAACAACCAATAAAATAAAACTAAATTACCTCCGAGACCCCTGGGCCTGTGTTCTCCAAAGTGTGATGTGACAGGTGATGTGAATGGCGATGTGAACTGTCACTTCATACTTTTGATAGTAAAAACCGTATTCTTGAAAAGGCAATGTTGTCATATATGATCGTGCTAAAACCCGCGGATTTCAAAAAATAAAATGGATAACAGATTGAATTGAGCTGTCAGACCGAAAAAGTCCGTAGTATGTTTTGTCGCCATTTTAGGCAAAAAAATAGTTTAGGTACGTCAAATTAATCGTCAAAGGTAAAAAAAAACAGTGTTGTTGTGAAGTTATTGATTGATGGCGACCAATAAGGGGGGGGTCAAAAATTTTTTTCTTGAGCAGTCCAGTTTTATATGTTATGTTCGTGGTACAAAGGTACATTAAAAAGGATACTATCTCAAGAACTGAACGTGCCGTTTCGTTTTACACCATAATCGTGGTTAAAGTGAATTTATCTTAGATATATACCCATGCTCCATGTAGGCTACCTCTTTCTATAAATGTCAAAAAGAAAATTTTAGAAGTTTACTTCGTAATAGAACACATAATATAAATATAAAGCATAAGTAAAAATGACAATAGTAGTGAATATTGTATTTTCCTTATTTTCCAATACCGTAAACCGCAACTAATTATAAATAGTTATTCAATAAAAATGACTTAATACCTAAGATTAAAACAAAATCATTCCGGTAATCGGCACATATGCCGTGTTTAAATAAACATGTCTATCCGTAGAGGTTAACCTCACAGATAAACACAGCAAATGGAATTTTCCATAGCTTGAAAGCGCGACTATCTTCAGCAAAATCTATTGCATAACATTTTGAATGCCACTGGTATCGTGACGTCACATCCGACGTCAGAACCGATGGATAGTGCACACGCGAAAGTACAGCGGGACGATTTCTAGAAAAGAATGGCAAAGAAACGATTCAGCTGTGACCAAATAGTTTGATAAAAGGTAATAACATCGATCATTTAAAATATAAGTTATAAATTTTTAAAAGTTGGAACGTTGATGTATTTGCGAAGAAAATCCAACGATGTTGCAAAATTCCCAAAACTCTCAGAATTTTCGCTATGTACATTTTCTTGCATATGCGAGCAACCTTTGGACTTTTTACAGACGACCACTAGGTGGCGTTGTTGCGATATGTTATAACTATTTTCGTAAAATTTGTTATTATAAGAAGAGTTGCAGGTTAGAATCGACCGAGTAGTTTGTTTGCAGTGAGCGCTTGATAAAAGGAATGTTGTGAGAAAAAAAAGGAAAATTTACATCAAAGTTTTCGTTGGATAATTTTTTAAGAATTTAATAAAGGCCTAAGTCAACAAAAATGCATAAAATCGCCTCATTTCGCTTTCGGTAATAAAGCACTATCAGAAAAGACTGTTTGCAATTAATTTGGAGAATTTCGTGAAGGTCAACCAAAATTGATTGTTATTCAAAAATACATCGATAGTGTGCGCGAAATGATTGAATAAAATTGACTGTGACATCAAGATATCATTAGGCATATTAAAGTCTTCAATACAATCGATTTTACATGAACATTCAGCTGTGAAGAAATCTGTTTTCGATGAATTTCGCATAATTCGAATAAAATCTAAAAAAAAGCTCGTATTAATTGATGTAATTGGGTGAAATTTAGGAAAACGGCCTTTTTTTGAAAAAATTTTGACACTTACCCTCTATTTCCAGATCGTAGAATATGATTCCACTATTTTTCCTCGCTTTCCCGGAAATAGAGAAAATCACTTTTCACAACCACAAATTTCACAATAACAGAAACTTCTCTATTATAAAAAATTTCATAAATTTGCACTTTTTAACCAGAAAAATCAAGAAAAACTACAAAAAAACAAATCAAAACAAAATAGCCTGTGATGTCTAATATTGGCGCCACTTGCTTGGCAATAACGCTGTCGCCATAGCATAAATACGATTTCTGAGAGGACCCGAAAAACATCTTTCCCCTCTTTGATTTTTATATCATGCACTATTTTGTCCTTAAATAATGAAAATTTTAAGGATCATATTTGCTCTTGTCTGTTACCCCCCTTTAATTTTATATTAGGGCATGATTTTTCCCTCCACATATCAAAGGGTTTAAGAGGATCATATTGCTACTGTTCGCAGAAAGGGTTGAGTAAAAACAAAATGCAAGAAGAAGGGCAGTAATAAAAATATTCCGACCACCAAAATATGTATCACGAATTTTTTAAATACGTGCAACAGTTTTATCCCCCCTCTTTTAATGAAAATGAGGAAGAAAATTAATAATTTGGATATTTCTTTTTTCTGGTGCTAAACATTACCGTTCTTCCTGCAGATCTATAAACCCAATTTATTGGTATTCATCTTGGTCTTACAATTTTACTAAAAAAAATTTTTTTTGCAGCAGATACTGAACCTCCCGCTTTCCTACTAACTCGAGCCATTCCCAATATCCTTCCCTCTGCTGGACAACAACATTTTATAATTGATATATCTAGGTCAAGTTGAAAATCATGGTTCTTGGGTTTGGACCTTGTCAAATGGGAATTATTATGCGACGTTTCGCCTACTATTGTACGAGGCATCTTCAAGGATCTCTATTCCACGAGATTAGAACATTTCCCTGAAGTATATCCAACAATGTTTTCATTAGGAAAAAGCCTGTTCCTACCATGCGTGATTTTAATAAAACATTTTTGTACAGTATTTGAGTATTTTATATGGTTCTCCGAAGCTCCCCCGCCCCCCCAATGCTAGTATTCCATATGTGAGAAGACTTTATATTAAAGAAGAATATATAATTTTCATATGCTTAGGAGTTAGAAAATCCTTGAGGTACATAAATTTTGCCAGAAAATATCTAATTTTTTTAATTAGTATTCAAGTTTCCCAGCTGTAGTAAATTATTTTTATAAGTGGAAAAAGGGACGTATTTTGTTTTTTTTTAATACGTAAGGTTAACCTATTAAAACTAAACCGATCTTTCAATAACGCAATGTAATTTCCCATTCTTGATTTAAGATCTTGTCAAGTTCCTGCCCTGCAAAAAGAGCCGGCGTCATCAGCAAAACCAACAAGTTTTCCATTCAACTCAAATTGAAACAGATCCTTCACATAAATTATAAATAGCAATGGGCTCAAAACAGTTCCCTGAGAGACGGCATAGGTTACTTCTTTCTCTTTACTTGCTTTGTTTTCTTTTTAACAAATAACTTTTTAAGAAATTGTAAATTTTATCTCTTAAACCATAGCTCTTGAGCTTCTCTAGAAGTATTTTGTGACAGACAGTGTAGAAAGCTTTAGACAGATCCACAAACAGACACATTGATGGTTGATTTTCATCGACAGCGTTCTGGATCTGGGTAATCCAAAACTAAATTCCGTGGATCTTCCTGTTCTAAAACCAAACTGAAGTTCAGACAAGACCTCATACTTCTCCAGAAACTCAACAATCCTCTTTATTTTCATATTCTCTAAAACCAATGGTGAAAGTAAACCATATACTCAATTATAATAGGGGGATGCATACGAGTCATACATGTTGTTCGACTACTAGTATGATACTAGTTCCGTTCCCAAAACAGTCAGAACCTAGTCAGCGTCAATCAGAACGTCGGAAAATAGTTGACAAACTGTCACCTGAATGTTTTTAAACACTTGGGTTGACGCTGATTGATTCATGATATGTTTACGAACAAGCCTAGATAAACCCTCATAAAAAAGGCGATACAAACATCTGTAGAAAGAGATAGATTGATCCGCAGCAAATATGTGTTTTGGCCATCTGTTGGTAGCCCAGACCACTCTTGAGAGGTAGAAAATATAGTCGAAACTTCCAACGACCGCAATTTTATTTTCAGACTGTCGATTCAGTTCATTTCAGGCTAAATTTCTGGGCACATTTGGGCGCATAACTTGTGATATTTAGGGCACTCGTGACAAGAAGTAAATAAATCTTTATTTATATGAGTATTTAGCTTGATATTAGTAATTTGAAACTGGGATATATCGATAAATTTATTCAGTATATTTGAGGTTTTTATCTACCTTCAGAGAATAATCGATAGATTAGTGCGTAGGTAAGTGAATAGAAAATGTGATATTTATGTTTTTTTTCGATTGGATGTTGCATGTAGGAGTTTTTATGTCATACGTATAATTTAGTAAATTTAGATATTTATTTGAATATGTTTTATTTATTATTTTGTGTACTTATTCAGTTCTTGACTGATTTTTTTTAACAGTAATAATTAGAAAATTATTAAAATTATAAATTATTTTATCATTATGTTTATGTATATTTTTTAACCACCTCACACATAACAAATTCTTAGATTTTTCGTGTCAGACTGTTTTTGTATCTGTTACAATGTAGCCGCTGTAGAATTTTTCTTCTCCAAATCGACATATATTTTTTTAAACAATTCTTGTTACTCCTAAGGTTTATTCTTGCTACTTGAATATTACCTATGTTCATATATCTCTCATATTATGTATAACCCTTCATATAAAATATATCAATACAAACAAAAACAGTAGCATAGGTAATATATTTATTCAAGACTGTGATTTTAGCTTGTTTTTCCAGAGTTCAATTTTTAATAAAAGATAATAAATTTTTAACATTTCAGTACTACAAAAGTTTTTTAACATAGTTTAGAATTTTTTTTTAATAAAATATACCATAGTAAAAATATACCTTGCACATAATTTTCAAAAATTTTGCACCAGTGAGTATTCTCAATGAAATCGTTCTGATATTCCTTAAAGTTTATTTTTAAGCAAATTTGTACTGGAAATAAGATAACAAATACGTGAAATACCTTGAATATGCAATAAAAATATCACTGATTCCTATAATTGTGGTTTTAATGTTTTAAATGTTAAGGAATTTGATGATAAGAAAATGTTTTCTTAAGCGCAATGTATATTTTAAATTTTTTATAGCTTGATACGAGACATCATTTTAATTATCATTGACTTGGTTTCTAACGCAGTATTTGTATCCGATCGGAACAGTCTGATGAAGTTACAACTACTTGAAACTCACGTAATACGGTTCTGATAAAAGTTTCGATCAGATGCAACATTTCAATGTTCATCGAGTGGAAACCTTTTTTTTTAATAGTTGATTTCTTTCTTTTCCTTCTTTTTTAGTAGGCTTCTAAAAGAAAGGGGTTCTACATTCGACCGCTTTTTTTTATGTATGTACGACGATTACTCCGGAAAACTTTTGCTTTATGTTCAGGAAGTTACTGCAGTAGTCTCATATTATTTTGACCGAAATTAATATGGTAAAATTCAAAAATTGCGCTGATAATATGGCGGAGAAAAAATTGATTTTGTCCTATTTTCTCCAAAATTGATATAGGAAAGTTTTCAGGGCCGTATACCACGAATATAAAATTATTTTTTAAAAATTCAATATAGAGGATTTAATATGGCGGATTAAAATATTTTACATCCCTTGATTTATTTTTTTAAATTACATAACGAATTAGAATTCTTTTTAAAAAATTCAGTATGGTGGATCTAGTATGGCGAACGAAAAATTTAACATCTCTCGATTTTGTCAAAAATTGGAATAGCGGGTTTTTGAAGATGTAAATTACGAATTTAAAATTATTCTAAAAAAATTCAAAACGGTAGTTAAAATCTAGTATCTCTCAGTTTTGTTCCAAATTTGTTGCCGGAGGTTCTTGAGAGTGGAAATAATGAATTAATATTTGTTTTAAAAAAATATTCAATATGGCAGATGCAATATTGCGGATTCAATGTGGTGGGTGACAATTTTTTTTCAAAATTGGTATGAGAGGATTTTCGGGATCGTAGGTTACAAATATAACGTTAATTGTTTATAATTTAATATGGCAGATACAATATGGGGGACTAAAAAGTTCACATTTTTCCTATTTTGTCCAGATGGAGGGTTTCTTGGGACGTATATTACGGATCTTAAATTAATTTCTTCATTTCTCAAATATGTCGGAAAAAAAATTTACATATCACAAGTTTTTTCATTATCTAAATTGGAGGGTTTTGGAGGCCAAGGTTAAGAATCTTAAGTTCTTAAAATTCAAGATAGAGTATTTACTTACTATTGCAGATTAAATATTTGTGGGGTACATTTGCATTCAAAACTGGTATTTAGGGAATTCTCAGAATAAAAGAATTTTTTATCATTCAGTTTAATGTGTTCTACAACTATGAATCAAATGATTTCTTTCTTTTAGAAACCGACATCTAAAAAAGCACTAAAAAGCGAGAAATAACAATATAAATTTTTATGTGAAATTGAAACATTTGAGGTTGGTGCCAAATTATTACCGAATGAAACACGAGATATGGTAAGAAAGCAATGAAAATAAAATTTTCTCACTCTTTTTATGCGAATTACTTTTTGTCAGTTATTATTTGGCTCCGAATTCAAACATTTTAATTTCATAAATATTACATTGTCATATTTCGCTTTTTAGCGCTTTTTTAGAGGTCAATCAATTTATTTTACAAAAATTTTATTTTTGGTAATATTTAAGTTAACCTAGCATTTTTATGAAACAGGTAATTGGAAAAAGTTTTATAAATTCTCTTGTTTAAAATGACACAAACATAAGCAGAAAGAAATGAAAAGTTAAGAAAAGAAAAATATGGAAAATAAATATTTTTGAAATCTCTAGAGAAAAAAGAAATCAGCTTCGTTTATATATTTTTTTCCAAAATAATCGGACACTTCTGCCTACATGAAGTAATTTATAGTTATTGACTTCTTTTTTTTCTATCGCATTTCTTAGTTTATTATTATTCTTCTTCTTCTTCTTCTTCAAGTGCCTTCTCCATTGCGGAGGTTGGCAATCATAATAGATATTTTAATTTTTGAGGCAGTTGCTCTAAATAGTTGTTTTGAACTGCATCCAAACCATTCCCTTAGGTTTTTTAGCCATGAAATTCATCGTCGTCCTACGCCTCTTCTGCCCCTTATTTTGCCTTGGATTATGAGCCGTAAGATGCTGTACTTTTCTCCCAGCATAATGTGTTCGAAATATTGCAGTTTTCTCTGTTTTACTGTTATCTCGACTTCCTTTTCTTTCCCCATTCTTCTCAATACTTCGGCGTTCGTAACTCGATCCACCCACGAAATTCGTCTATAGGTCCACATTTCAAAAGAGTTAAGTCTTCTCATTGCCTCTCGATTCAGTGTTCATGCTTGCATTCCATAATATAGAACACTGTATACGTAACATTTAGTCAGTTGTATTTTCAGGGCTAACGTTAGATCTTTGCTGCAGATAACCTTTTTCATTCTAATAAAGTTGGCACGTGCTTTCTCGATTCTGGTTTTTATTGGTATAGTCATTATTTTCTGTTATTAGGGTTCCCAAGTAAGTGCACTTCTTAACTATTTGTATGTGCTGGCCTCCTACCATTAGGGTTTCATTATTATTGGTGTTGTTTTTACTAATTATCATGAACTTGGTCTTTTTAGTGTTAAGAGAAAGTCCATATTCTCCACTAACTCTTAATATTTTATTCATTATTTTTACTAAGTCTTTCAAACTAACAGCTATTATTACGGTGTCATCTGCATACCTAATATTGTTGATTAAAACTCCGTTTACTTTTATCCCTGCTGTTTCAGATTCAAGACTTTCCAATATGACCTCTTCAGAATAAGCGTTAAATAGTAAAGGTGACAATATACACCCTTGTCTGACTCCGCTTTGTATTTCCACATCTCCGGATATTTCCTGTCCAATTTTTACTGCCGCTCGCTGATTGTAATACAGATTTGATATCAATCTTAAATCTCTTTCATCCAAATTTTTGCGTCTGAGGATCTCTATCAGTTTGTCATGTTTGACCCTATCAAAAGCCTTGTTATAATCTATGAACCAGACATAGAGGTCCCGATTGATATCTAAGCATCTTTGAGTAAGCACATTAAAAGCAAATAATGTTTCTCTTGTACCCACCCTGTTTATTCTAAAGAATCAAAATAAGGATTAACGAATCGGATATAGTAGTTTTCGTAAAACGTCTCATCTCTCTCAAATCATTTCTTATATTTCAAAAAAATCAATTTATTTTTAAGTAAATTTACACTAACAATGCAAATATAACAAAAATTACCTTGAGCACGCCGTAAAAAATGATACTGATTGCTAAAATTTGTTATGCAAATGTTTTAAATTTTAAGGAATATGGTAATAGGAAAGTAACATTTCATTGAACTTTTGTTCATGATCCAGAACTCTCATCATATACGAGGGTACTCTCATATGAAATTGCGTTGAAAAAATATATCTAGTTTCTAACCATTCAACGAGTTATTTCAAAAAAGCATTACTAGATATATGTTAAATATGCAGTGAGTTCCAAAAAATTTGTATAATTCCTAAATTTTGCTCCAATATGAAACATCTATTATATTTATTTAAACACAAACTGATAATAATTAATATACAGTGCCTTCATTTCAAAACGAACCATCCTTAATAACTTTGTTAAATAGAAAAATTTAAAAAAAAGAAAAAACACGTCAATTTAGATATACAGGGGGAAGTTTAATTTTGCATTTGTTAAAAGTCTGTCAATCACCTCCTCACCTCCAGCTAACCTCACTTTGATATGTCAAATGGGAACCCCCACCTTGTGACACATCATTGTAAGCAGCATAAAATTGTCTATCCAACCGTATAAAAAAAATTAAATCGGTTGACGTACAAGCGAACAGTGTGCAAAAATGTCTTGTAATAATGCATAATATATCGGCCTCGAACTTTAGTATGTCAAATGATTACCCTATAGTGTGATACGTCATTTTAAAGGGCATACTATCTCCTATTTAGCCAATAAAAAAAAAACAAAATCTGTTGATGTACAAGCGAATAGTAAGAAAAGATGTGTGGTAATAATAGACACCTTATCACATTAAACTTTATTATGTCAAATGGCTACTTCATAGAGTAAAATATTATTTTAAATTTAAAATAAATATTTTTTTAAAATAATTAACAGTTAAAATATTTGCGAGAAAAAAACTAAGCCTGTTTTAAAATTCATCGCAAAATTCATTGCAGTCTAATCAATCTAGTGTATTTATTTCAATGATATTTTTTGCGGTACCTGATAGGTACAAGAAATCACTGCAATAAATAAAATTTTTAAGATCTTTAAACACCAGTTGTTTATTATTGTTAAAATTGTCATTGGGACGCCTAGTTGAAACGTGAATATAAATGGTGTATACGCTAGCCGAAAGAATAGAAATAATTTTTCTCTATGGAGCTGAAGATCGGTGCGCTCGTAGAACCGCCAGAGCATTTAACGAGAGGCATCAAGACAAAAACGTGGGCCATAAATATGTACTCGAATTGGTACGAAAGTTTGAAGAAACGGGATCCGTTTGTAATAAAAAATCTATTGAGAAAAGGGTTGTAGATGAAGCATGCCAAATCGAGGTACTAGGACAGTTTGCAATAGATCCAACTTTATCCATCTCAAAGGTCGCAGATTTAACCAACATTTCTGCTGGCTCTGTGCATAAAGTTTTAAAACAAAATAAGTTTTTTCCCTACAAAATTCAAATTCTTCAAGAACTCGGAGAAGACGATTTTGATAGGAGAATTCAATTTTGCGAATTAATGTGCCAACGAATTGACGAGGACCCCCATTTACCTAAGAATATCTGCTTTAGTGATGAATCAACTTTTTTTCTAAATGGACTGGTTAACAGACATAACTGCAGATACTGGGATAATGAAAATCCGCACCTTTTCCGAGAAGGGCATACTCAATATCCCGAAAAAATTAACGTGTGGGCAGGAATTTATGGCAATGAAATCATCGGGCCATTTTTTTTGGAAGATAATTTAACTGGGCAAATTTATTTAAACCTTTTAGAAAACACAATATACCCTGCCATTGTGCAATCTTTAGAAAATCAAGTGGATGAAAATGCTGTTATGGTACTAAATGAAAATAATTTGCATTTCCAGCAAGATGGAGCTCCCCCGCACTACGCTTTGGCAATTCGAGAGTGGCTTGATGAACATTTTCTAGGGACGTGGATTGGCAGACGTGGTGCAATTGAATGGCCAACACGGTCTCCAGACCTAACCCCTCTAGACTTTTTTCTTTGGGGGTATTTAAAAAGCAAGGTTTATAAAACCCTACCTGAAAATATTGACGATTTAAAAGATCGAATTGTTCGGGAATGTAGAGGAATTAGCAGAGAAACCCTTGCCAATGTTCGTGGGGAATTTCAAAATAGGCTTTTTTATTGTCTCGCTAATAACGGCGCACATTTTGAACATTTAATAAAATAATTTTCTTCAACTGAATAAAACTGAATAAACTGCTTATATTTAACACACATTTTTGCATCCTAATTGCCTATAACGTCTATTAACTTAATTTTTTTTGACATCATTGGATAGCAGATCGTACGTCCTTTAAAATGATGTATCACACTATAGGGTAATCATTTGACATACCAAAGTTCGAGGCCGATATATTATGCATTATTACAAGACATTTTTGCACACTATTCGCTTGTACGTCAACCGATTTAATTTTTTTTATACGGTTGGATAGACAATTTTATGCTGCTTACAATGATGTGTCACAATGTGGGGGTTCCCATTTGACATATCAAAGTGAGGTTAGCTGGAGGTGAGGAGGTGATTGACAGACTTTTAACAAATGCAAAATTAAACTTCCCCCTGTATATCTAAATTGACGTGTTTTTTCTTTTTTTTAAATTTTTCTATTTAACAAAGTTATTAAGGATGGTTCGTTTTGAAATGAAGGCACTGTATATTATTGTGTCTGGTTCCTTAGTTTTCTCACCGAAATATATATTTCCTATAGATCGAAATGATATAAAAATTCTTAGGTCTACTGCATAGTTTTATCAATCTGAAAATTATTGAACTTTTATATTTTGTTATGCTGATTAATTAACATACCGCATAATATCCATAAATAGGTATAACACAGTGGCGCCCCGTGACTGTTTAGACGAGTAATGCTAATACGTGGGACAAAATATAATTAATAATTAAAATAAAAGTGTTTTATTATTATTTATTTTCCCATTATTATTGTATTTTACGATACATTAACATCCTGATAGCAAACCTATTCGCAAATTTGCTGTAATTGTGATAAAATTTCTCTACTCATGTGTAGAATTACAGCAGAACATATATCACTCGTATTCACTCAATATTGGAGCTATCACGATCACGATTACAACAATGAATAAACGATAGGATTATACAAGACTTATGATGAAAGTGCATCGATATTTTGCATTCGCACGTACAACATAATTGAAGCAGATATCCAACAGTCAACTTGCACCAGCTACGTAAATAAATCAAGAAGAAGATAAGACAAGAGGAAGGAAACTAGGAAACTGGGATGCCAGGAATGTGAAGTAATTGAAGAAATGGAAGAAAAGCATGACGTATTTTATGTACAACAAAATGAAGGAAGTAACTGGATTAAGGCGATTGGTACCGAACAACATCATTGAAGTTCAGAACGGTAACAAACTAGTGGATGTCTATCAACAACTACAAAGATGGAAAGAATACGTTCAAGAATTATTTGACAACATTAGAAATTTTTAACCTGATTCTAAAAATGTAAGGTACACTGGATCACCGAATCAATAGCACCGTAATGCTGGAAGAACTAAAGATAGAAGAAGAAAGCAGAAGATCCAATTATTGTACGGAGCTGCAAGGATTGAGACAAACGAAGATACTTCTGGGGAACTACGACCAGAAGAGATTCAAAGAATGCATAAGTTTGAGTAAAAGCCAGCTCACAGTTCTGACAGGAGTCCTGGCGTGACATTATCACCTGAAGGGACACCTCAAGAAACTCGGACTGGGAGAAAGAGAAAAGTACAGATTCTGTGAGGAGGAGGACGAAACCTCTATTCATATCCTTGCAGAGTGCAGCGCTCTAGGAAACCCTAGGATTCGGTTCTTGGGAACACACCAAATCGAAGAAGGGGAGCTACCTACCTTGAAGCCGTCCAACATCCTGAGATTCCTGACGGAAATAGGACTGGAGGACCTGCGCTAGCCGATAAGGTAACTCTTACGACTAGACAGCAGTAGGGGGGGGGCACAATAGATCTACTAGGTCGCAGTGTACAGACCAGCCAACTCTACGCATATACATACATACATCAACAACTACAAAGATGGAAAGAATACGTTCAAGAATTATTTGACGACAATAGAAATTTTCAACCTGATTCTGACAATGTTAAGTACATTGGACCACCGATAACCAAGGAAGAAGTCAGAAGAGCTATCAAACTGGCAAAGACTGGAAGAGCAACGGGCCCAGATGAATTTAATACTAAAATATTTAAGTTGCTATAGGATAAAGGAATCAGAGCAATGACAGAGCTCTTCAACACCGTAGATGTAACTGACATTATGCCAGAGGACTGGTTAAAATCAGTCTTTGTTATGCTTCCAAAAAAGAACAGAGCAACAAAATGTAATGACTATCGGACTATGAGCATGACGAGCACTGTTTTAAAGATATTTCTACATATACTAGATGCAAGAATAGACAGTAAACTGGAAGATAAAATTGGGGAAACTCAGTTACGTTCTTTTTGGTGTACAGGTGTTTATTCAGTACAGGTGTCGGGATTTAAATTATGGTGAATATCTATGCAGTATTTTTTGATTTTGAAAAAGTCTTTGATAAGGTGCAACACGACAAAATGCTTCAATTCCATTAAGGGTCTGGGACAGACCTCAGAGACATCCGAATTATCCAAAGCCTGTATTGAAATCAAAAAGCAGTGGTAAAAACTGGACCGCATCTCAGTGATGGCATAGACATTTTCAACGAAGCCCTAAACGACAGCATTCCGGGAGTGGTCATAAATAGAAAAACGGTTAATAATATCAGATAGGCCGATGATACTTTGATTATTGCAATCACCAACAAAGGTCTAGTTACTGGTGAATTAGATTACAAACTCGTTTGCTCAGTATGGACTCAAACTTAATGTTAACAAAACTGAATATGTGATCATTAGTAAGCATGACGTATCTCAGGACAATGGTATTTATGTAGGGGAGCCCTTCTGGAGTGAGTTGAGAGGCTGACATACTTGGACAGTAGCATCAACGATAAATGGAAATTTCTCGATCGAATTGTTTCGAGCAGCCTTCAATAGGACTATGATTGTCGATATAGTAGCCAGCTTGATATCCAACCATCGTTAAATGGTCACAACATTGTAAGAAGAAGAAAAAATTAGCTATTACAAACTTTGCCTCACGGTGAAAAAAAAAATTAACTGTGTTTTATGCTTATCTTGCCAAACATAGAAACCATAAAAACATTATTCATGTAAGCTTTAGATATTTCAAAATCTTTATTTGAACCTATATATACTCAAAATATTGAGAGAACTCGTCATTTAGAAAGATAAATGACCTAAAAATTACATGTTATAATTTCCCTAAATCAATTAATTAATTTTGCCGTATTAGACCAAATGAGTGGTGTAGCGTAAGTTGCCCCTCCCTCCTACAATAAGAGATATTATTATTCTAAAAATAATATTTTCTAGAGGCAAGAAAACTGAAGCTGTAAATTTGAAGATTTGAAATAAAAACAATTTTCCCAAAAATATAAAACTGTTTAAAACTAGAAAACAAAACTTTTTTTAAATTTTATTTTAATCAATTATTAAAAAGAACATTATGACTTAAAAAAATTATTATTAATTGAAATCATAAAAATGCTAATAACTTTAGAAATAATAACTTCAAAAATTATTAATTGTACAGGTCTACAAAGATCTGTTGTTGGCAGCTGCGTGGAATCCAAATCCGAGGTGGAGAGATATTTAAGATTATGTACTCCAAAAATGGCTTTTTGGTTTCTTTTGAAGTTATATACAGGATGCACTATTTCTTTGATCTTCTTTTCGGTTTCCATTTTAAGTTATAAAAATATCTCAACAACGTCATGAGCATTTACATTAACCTTTTGAGGTATACATTTTTTTATTCGAAAATTCGTACTTGATGGTTTTTGTGGTAGCTGAGTACAAATATTTATTTCCAAGATGACGAATTCAAAATGGCGCATCAGAATTTGCAAAAAAAATACTAAAATAATATAATATCTAAAAAATTAAACATAGGGGTTTTTGGAGTTGCTAATTACGTCAGAAAAAAGAATTTTTAATTTTTAATTTGGTAGATTCAAAATAGCGGATCAAAATTTGATAATTGTCTCTAAAAAACTACTAAGCTGTACTTAAAATGGCCGCAAGAAAAAATGATAGGTGACCGCTCAATAGCTTGAAGTTTAAGAATAGTATTAAATGATGCAACTAGAAAAAAAGATCAACATAATTGTGTGCATCCTTTACATACCCTCAAAAGTAGACAAGAAAACATTTTTCGATTATATAATCTCAAATATCTTAAAATCCTTAGTTGAGGGGCGAATTATGACCTCGGATTTGGATTTTATGAAGAAAATTACTTCCAAAATAACCCCCAGCTGGTCAATCACTTTTTGTACACCTGTGTAATCAAAACAAGCTCGAAAGTCGAAAAAAAAACTAATGTCACTTCTCACCCATTAACAAGTGTGGTTTATATTAAATTTATTTAATAATTCCAACAGTTTAGCGCTTGACACAAATTGCGCCATAGGTGCAGACAGAAAATATTAATACATAATATCTTCTTTCTCGCTCACACAAGATTGATCTTCGTCTTTCCATCGTACCGAATCAATAAAGGATACAATCCTATGTTTCCGAATAGAGAAAATCCACTACCCCCCCCCTCCCGTTTTAAGCTGTTATCTATTGCCAGACGTCCAAATTATTAAAACAGATTCGGAAAAATTTTAAGTAATTTTTTTTTAATTGAAGTATTGCCATGGCACTGTGACACTACCCTTCGAGCCGCTACTGGTATAAAAAATAATTTATTTTATAAAGTTAAGATACCTAATGCGTTTTGGAGATATTTCATCAAAATTGTTGGGTTTTTAAAGGTCATTTTTACCATAAATTATAAAGTTCGAACTTTGATAGCAGTTTTCACGTGTAACTGCTTCACTATCCATAGACAATGATTATTTACGTAACCAGTTCGGAAATGCTTTATTTTATGTAAAGCGTAGAATATTTGCGGAACGAACGAAGCGAGTACAGCAAAATTACAATTTCACTAAATTGCAGTTTCTCATGTCTTTTCTACAGTTTTTTTTTTTAATTTTGACAAAAATGTCGATTTTAAATAAATAAAGTTATAAATTGTATTAAAAAGATTAGTAGGCATAATCGGCTTTTTGATGAGTTTTTATTTAAAAAGAAGCGTCACAAATGTGACACGTTGATCTTATCTTAAAATTTAAATTAAACATATCGATAAATTTCGGAATCGGAGACACCAAGTCAAATCAAAGAAGCCGCTCAAAATGCTTTATCATTTATAAGACCGGAAAAGTCAAAATAACAGTATGATGTAAGACAAACATTTTAAAAAGTGATGTGTGTGTAAAAAATGTAAAGCATATCAGCAAAAAACCTTTTCGATCCGATTTCGAAGGAAAAAAGTCTATGAAAGCTTCTTAGTCCGGAACAAATAAATTTTTTTATATAGAGAAGTAAGGGCAGGTATACTGTCAGAGGATTATTATACATCCAACTCAAAGCATTCTAAGGCAGGTAATAAAAAAGGCTAAAATTATGAGTCAGATGTGCTACATAAGTTCAGGGGAAAATAAAACAGGGGCAATATGGTCCCTTATAAAAGAAATAACTAATACGAATAAAAACAACATCTCAATATATGACTCTTTTCCATACAGAGATGATCTTGATCTTCTTAATGAATTTAATAATTATTTCCTGAACATTAGTTCTAATATAAATAAAAATAAACAAATAAATTTATCGAAAATTAGACCATGTAAACATAGCATTTTCTTTGAAGAACCAGCTGAGTATGATGTATTTAATTATATAATGTTAAATGCTGTGATGAGATTCCGGTGTCTGCTCTTAAGAGTGCAGCGGAGATCTTAGCACTTCCATTAAGACATATAATAAACTTATCCTTTCAAAATGGAGTATACCCTGGGGAGCTTAAGGAGGCCTGGATTAAACCCACACACAAAAAAAATGCTAGGGACCAATTTGATAACTAACTACAGACCGATCTCGCTTCTCTTGAAGGTAAAATATTTGAGAGGGCAATCTTTAATCGACTTGTGATATTTCTTAAGAGAAATGATGTTCTTGCAGAACAACAAAATGGCTTCCGTAAGGGTAAGTCTACCATGACTTCAATCTATCTGGCCATACAGAATATCATTGCTTTTTAAATGAGAACATAATAACAACAATTTTGTGTTTGGATCTGTCCAAGGCCTTTGACAGGGTGGATCATGGAATGCTTTTGGAAAAAATAGAACGATGTGGTGGAGCTCATAGGGTCGTATCTGGCTCAAAGAAAACAACGTGTAATTGAAAGAAGTGTGAGTGGGGAGCAGTTGATGTCTGACCCTTTATACATACCGTGAGGAGTACCCTAGGGCTCGGTTTTGGATCCGCTTCTCTATAAGTTATATACAAATGATATAGTAAATGTCATCGATAATGATGTTGTGCTGTTTGCTGATGACACCTCAGTAATATGCAAGGCAGAGAATGTAAGCGAGTGTGGTGATTGTGTCCTGGATGCACTTGTGGGCTTGAACGAGTGATTTGCTGCAAATGACCTGCTGCAGAATGTCCCGAAGACTAAGCTTCTCACCTTTGTTGTATGTAATAAACATAAAAAATCGGTTCAACATAAGAATACGGTAGTTGATTCCGAGGAGAGCCTTTCATTTTCGAGCATTCATGTTGATTGAACTGGAGAACTCATGTGGATCAGCTTGCGGGTAACATTGCACGGTATTACTATGCCCTTACAATTATTGCAAATATGTTGATGCCGCTCTGATAGCTTATTATGCCTATATACAATCTATAGTAAGATATGGTATTATATCCTGGCAAAACTCAGTGGAACTGACAGAATATTTATACCGCAAAAAAGATGTGTCAGAACAATTTATAAAATGAAACAAATTTAAACCTGTAAGAATGTTTTTATTGAGAAAGATTTTAACATTGTATAGCTTGTAAATATATGAGTGTATAATGTTCGTGGTTAAAAATTATTATTCTTTCTTTGGAAGTGTAGAATATAACCATAGTTATAATAGGTACAAGAAACAGGAATGTACTTTTCCAGATAGATCTAATTTCAGTCATGTTCAACGTAACGTAACACATAGCATAGTATCAATTTGGAACAAACTCTCTCAAACTTTCAAAAGTTATAAGGAATTGTATGACCAACAAACATAAAAATAAATTAAAATGTTTTCTTATAGGAAAGTGTTATTATAACTTAAAGGAATAGCTAGAAGATAAGGATCTTTCTGGACTAGTCTTTTTTTCCTTGATGTGACACGATCTACATGTAATTATTGTAAAATCTAGTGACTTATAAATAAATAAATAAAAAAATAATATATATATATATATATATATATATATATATATATATATATATATATATATATATATATATATATATATATATATATATATATATATATATTTCTGTAATATTTTCTTGGGTACGGTTTTGTTATTTGAAGATTAAAAGACGACAATTTTTCTGACGTTTCGCTCTACATACTAAGCTTCTTCAAAGTTATGGTATATTTTTCATCTTGAAAGTAGCTTTGTACGTACAAAATATTGATTGCCATAAATTTTTTTTGGGTAAACATTTTGATATTCACAAAGGCTCAATCTCTTCGTGACGGCCCAAATTTTCATAGCTTGTTAGGGGCAAATCAAAACATTAATTTTCAATCCCTTAAATATCGCTCTAAAAAAGGGGATGTCCCATATTCATAATTTTTCGAGATACCCCAAATAAAAAAAAACGCGCGAGACCTCTATTTTTTTATAACAAAAAAAAACTTTTTTCTAAGCGATATTTAAAGGGTTGAAATTTTTTTTTCATTTGCCACTAAGATATGAAAGTTTAGGCCTTCACGAAAGGATTGAACCTTTGTGGATGTCAGAATGTTCATTTAAAAAAAGGCAATCAGCATTTTGCGTCTTGAAATAAGTAATTAGTCACAGCAACAAATTATCCGATTTACTATTATAAAATATCATTTTATTCAGAAAAGCAATAGCTTCTCTTAATAGGAAAAAAGTCACAAAAATTTGATATAATTGATAAAAAAAGGGCCGATTTTGAGGATTTTCTGGCCTTTTTGCAATAACAAATTAACAAAAACGATCGCACAAAAGATCAAATCGTAGATTTTTTAAATCTCTACAACATTTATCTAAAAACTTTTTTTTCCAAAATGTGTCCCTTGGCTTGTAGATTCAAAAAACCTGTTTTAGCTAACTTTGAATCCCCCCCCCCCTTTTGGGCCCAACCTATTTTTGGTGTTACATTTTATGTAGAGTTTGTCCTTACATTGCCCCTAATCCCCATGGGTAGGTCTCATCCATATCGGAATTTACATCACTATATTTACCTATGGCTTGAACTATTAAGATATATTAGCATGATTTTCGTGATTCAAGATGCATTATTTTCATGAATTAAGGCTCTTTAAAATATTTCCACTGTAATGGGATTACTTTGATTCTATTGCATAATTGATGATTGATCTATTTGCGCCGAGGCTATTAAATTAATGGATTTCACTGGAACGTATGCATGAAGACACGCAAGGATGAAATTTAATAAAATTTCATAGTTTTTCTTTCTTAAAATCCCTAGGGGTCTTGAGTGCGAGCGAAGTCGCGACAGTATAGTTTTTATATACGCATATTGTATATTGGATTATATATGGATATTTAATTATTTTGCCATTTCTTTTTTACATAACTAATGGTGAAAAAATATTTTATAACCAGTTGGGATTTTTTTTATTTCCAACCCTTAGGAAAAGTCCTACTACTTTAAAAATCAGAAATTGCACTATACATTTCCCAAGGCCTTTAACATGCTAAATTCCAATCCGGAATCTGCTCAATTGTATATGAGGTTTTCGAGATAATTTAACTTAAAACTACAAAAAACGGCATTTCAGACCATATTTAAGGTTACTTTTTAATTCTAGGTGACATTCCGTCACAAAACTCAATATAACATTTTAAAGTACTACTTTTCCCCTTCAAAGTCGTTTTTCAATGGCTCCAATTACTTTTCTTTTCTCGCCGAAATATCGACTGTTAAAAATTCGTTTCGTCTGTCTACTGAATGTTATTCAGTTTTTACGTATTGACGAAGACACTAAATATGATAGTTTCAACAGTAGATATCTCGACAAGGAAAAAAGATATCGGGGCCATTGAAAATCGATTCTGAAGGAAAAGAGCAGTATTTTAAAATGTTATGTTGAGTTTGGTGAAGGAATGTCACCTTGAGTTAAAAAAATATGCTCAAATATGGCCTAAAATACCCTTTTTTGCAGTTTTAAGTTAAATTATCTCGAAAACTTAACGTGTTAAAGTAATTCGGGTTGCAGATTTAGATTTAGGGCATCAAAAGCCTTCGAAAAAGTATACTCCAATTTCTGATTAAAAATTTTGTCAGCCTGTGTTATTATCAACATATTAAGAATTACCTAAAAAAATATTGCCTCAGTTATCCTCATTTACCGGAATTTTAGTTCATCTTTTTTGAGTAATTTCGCTGATATGTTTAATTAAATAAAACGTGATTTAATAGGAATGATGTAAAGAATATGTGAAAATAACGGTTGCCAGCGCTCAGCCTGCCACCACCTGGTTGCCAGGTGTAAACGGTTATTATTTTGTTGATTTTCGACACTAATTGAGTTTAAAAAATTTTCTGTCAAACTAGACTTTGAATAAGTTATTAACAGGTTGTACACCGAAGAAATCAAAAAATAGACGGGTTTTGCATTTCAGTGTATGTTTTATTAATATCGGCCAAGCGCTTTCGGTCTAACTTCGACCATCTTCAGGGCTCAGACCTCGTCAAAGGGCACACCTTAACCCTGCCAGTTTGAGAGCAGTCGCCAGCCGTAGCCTCCACACAGAACAAATCGTATACAATTAAAAAACTTTCAAAAAACTTTGTCACAAATTAAAATTAAAACCAAAACATTCAACACACTAGTACATTGGCATTATTAAAACAATAAAAGATTTATTGTTTTAATAATGTCAATGTACTAGTGTGTTGAATATTTTGGTTTTAATTTTAATTTGTGACAAAATTTTTTTGAAAGTTTTTTAATTGTATACGATTTGTTCTGTGTGGAGGCTACGGCTGGCGACTGCTCTCTAACTGGCAGGGTTAAGGTGTGCCCTTTGACGAGGTCTGAGCCCTGAAGATGGTCTAAGTTAGACCGAAAGCGCTTGGCCAATATTAATAAAACATACACTGAAATACAAAACCCGTCTATTTTTTTTTAAACTAGACTTTAACTTTTTATGTACACGACAACCCGTGATTGCCGCACATAGTAGCTGGCTGCATTTAAACGATTTACTCTCAGGCTACATGAGCGTACGCGAGTGAGAAAGAATGCGCGTGCTTATTGGTGTGATAGACAAAGACACAATAATGTACAATCAAAACATTATTACTTTTCCATTTTTACTCATGAAACAATGATTTTTGAAGATAAAGGACCGCAAAAAAATAATTATATATTATTTTTTTACAAAAAAAAATGAAAAACATTTTTAGCATAAATTATAAATTTTTATTAAATATTTGTACTTTTCTGAACGTGTACGTTCTCAACCTTATCTAAACTTTCATTTCTTTCATTGGAACTTATTTTTTGAAATTTTATCAAAAGGTAAAATCATAGTTAAGATATCATAATAAAATGGAAGGTTGACTAAAATGTGGTTGTCGGACTTGCATTCTCTTTATTTTTGTTTGTTCGTTATCAAGTATAAACTGAATGTTCTCTCTCAAGCCTACGAGCTTATGTAGGCACTGTGTCCATTGAAGCGCTTCACTCTACACACCTCAATTATTTGATGTTATAGAGTAATGGCTGCCAAAGATTAGGTATTTCAACACTGGGTTTACTAAAGATTTCATTATTATTTTTAATATAAGCTGCTTCTATAAATTTTCTTTTTTTCGTGTTGGGTTTCATATAAATTGCCGCAGCTTCAGACCATTTTATCTGGTATACTTAATCTTTAGCAGCCATTACTCTGTAGCATCAAATCATTGAGATGTGTACAGTGAAGCGAAACTTCAATGGACACAGTCCCTATATAGGCTTGTTGCCTTAAGACAGAACATTCAGTTTATCGTTGATAATGATTGGAGATACAACCTAATAGAAATGTCGTACAAACAAATAAAAATAAAGACACATTTTTGTCAATTTTCAACATTGTCTACAACCTTCAAAAAAACGTTAAAAAAAGAAGGGTTGTTTTTTCAGCGTATTTTCCCAATCGATTTTTTGCAAAGCACAAAAAGTGAAAATATAGATCTCTACTAGATTAGAAATTTATGAAACTTAAAAGCGACATCTTTATATCAAAAAAATATTTTAAACAAAAAGGTTTTTGTTAAAGACCTTGAATAAAAATATATCTATTTTAAATAATATATTTCCAATTTTTCCGCAACATCAAAATTTTATTAAATAGCTAGTTGTTTTATTACCCACAAACCCATCCTACAACCGCAAAAGCTATCATTAAATTTTTTATGCAAATTGCAGTGGTAACTTCCACAGTCGCGATAACTCTCATAACCACACAGTATTCACAACATATTAAACGTGTAATTATAAAATAATCGGACTTTTGGTATAGTTATTGGTTCTTGGAAACAACGAGCCAAGTAAAATATTTTTAAAGTGAAAACAATCGATAAATAACAATGGAAAGTATATTATATCAGGTATATTAAACTGATTAGCTTATAAGAAGTAAGTAGTGAGCTAAAATAGATTTCGTTTTTATTGGCCCAAGAAGATAGAGCCTCACCATGCGAAAATATTGAGAGAGGACGGTTTTGCCAGACCTTAACGCCCAGCTATGTCCAATTTTCAAGTAAATTACCTTTTATTTTATTTTATTTTTAGATGTTAAGCACAAGCATGTCTTGAATCATTACAGTGTCAATATTTAAGACCAAATTCAATTTACAAAAAAATCTCCACTATATTTTTCTCTTCTCTAGGTGCTATCTTCGCTTCGAAGGTTGCCAATCATTAGGGCGATTCTCACTTTTGAGACTGCACCCCTAAATTACTGCAACCAAACCACTCCCTAAGGTTTGTCAGCTATTAGTTTCTTCTCCTTCCTTGAAATTTTCCTTGCATAATAATCTGTAGTATTTGATATTTTTCTCTTCTCATGACATGTGTCATATAGAGCAGCTTTCTTTTCTTAATTGTTAGAATTAATTCTCTCTCCTTATGCATACGTCTCGTTACTTCCCCGTTGGTTATTCTTTCTACCCATGAAATCCTTAACATTCTCCGGTACATCCACATCTCAAATGCCTCCAGCCTCCTCACGTCAATCATCTTCAGTGTCCAGGCTTCCATCCCATAGTATAGTACAGATGGCACATAACATCTCATCAGTCGTATTTTTAGTTCGAGATCTAGATCTCAGCAGCAAAAAAGCCTCTTCAATCTTGTAAATGTGCTTCTGGCCTGTTCAATTCTTATTTGTACTTATTGGGAGCTGTCATTGTTTTCATTAATAGTTGTGCCCAGGTCTTTGTATTCTCTCACTCTTTCAATAGGTTGATTTTTTACATATATCCTACTAATGTCCTGAGTTGTTTTTGTCATCAACATATATTTTGTTTTGTTTATGTTGAGTAATAAGTCCATATTCTTCGTTTACTGTGGCCATTTTATTAATTAGCGTCTGTAGGTCTTCATGTGTTCCAGCTAAAAGAACCGTATCGTCGGCGTACCTCAGATTATTTATTGTCATGGCATTAATTTTAATGCCCATGTCCAGATTACCGAGTGCCTTATTTACTATATCTTCCGAGTGGAGAATAAAGAGAATTGGTGAAAGTACACACCCTTGACGAATACCTCTCTGTATTTCTATTTCTTCTGAAGTTATGTCATCTATTCGAATTGCTGCTTTTTGGCCATAGTATAGGTTTGAAATTATTCTTATATCTCTGAAGTCTATCCTTCATCCTTCTCTTTACTAATGTTTTACAAGTTGGGTCATGTTTAACTTTATCAAAAGCTTTGTTATAGTCTATAAAGCACACGTGTAGGTCTTAATTCATATTTAGGCATCTTTATGACAAAACATTAAGTGCAAACAGTGGCTCCCTCGTTCCTAAGCCTTTACGGAATCCAAATTGTGTATCGCCGATGTCTACATCTAATATTCTGAGTATCACCGATTGCCCGCACCTGCTGTCGAGTGTTGCTCTGTGGGTCCCTGCCAGGAGTATTCATACTTCCCATATATTTCATCCGCCTTTTCACAAAACAAATTATGCAAACCATTCTTTTATATCAAGGGTGGCTGGATATGCTAATGGGCTGGGTGACTTGAATTTCTTTAATACGTCCTTGAATAAATTTAAACGAGGGCTGTTGGAATTGATTGTCGATTGATGTCTTGGGTTTTTGCTGTTACTTTGTAAACATCCTTTTGTTATACTATTATTGATTTCACTCTAGCTCTGTAATTAATTATTGTAAAATGGACAATGTTGTCCGTCGATAAATAATAAATAAATACTGCATCTAAAAAGCTAAAAATTTTTATTGGTTTTTCCAGGCCTGAAGGATAGTGCATCCTCAAAAACAAATCCTAGTCATTCTCAATTAATATAGAAATAAAAATTTTGTTCTGATATTTTCTTGTACATAGTTTTTATTATATCACTTATGTGCAATTAAATTCAAAAAAATATGCTAGAAAAGTAAAAGTAATTTAGAGAAGACCTCAATGTCCCGACGAAACAGGGATTTACGTACAATATTCTAATTTCTCTGATTATGTATGTATCTAAGAAAAAATCACATTCTATAGAAACGTCCGAATGTCTTTAATTTTTTGCATAAACCTAAAAGAAATTCTAAACAACTATTTTATATTTGTTAAAATAGGAGGAGTCTACTAGTTTTGAATGAAAGAACCGTTTTTAAATTTACATACATTAATTAATATCTTATACAAGTCTAATATTTCGCTGAAAATTCTTTGTTCTGAATAACAGCCCCAGGTCTTCTATGCATTGATTGAATTAAATGTCCTTATCTCCCAGGGTATTTATGCTGGACGATGTCATACAATTGGCTTAAATTGACCTCTTTTTTTCTACCATTTTAGCTTTTTTTTACTGCTGTGCTTGAAGGAACATCCTCCGCCAATACATTCATCCGATCTTAACGAATTTCCTTCCCTGATAAACCTTTTTCTATAAATATTTAAAAACTGCACAATTTTCTAATTTTTCCATTTAAAAAAAACACACACACACAAAATACCATTACTTTAAACGCTGTATGAAATAAACTATTTGACGGATCAACATGAAACTTCCATATGTTCTTCTAACAGATGTATGAATTTAACAATAACGAAAACTGATAGCTAGCTGTGCCATCTACGTGTCAGGCCCCAAACCTATTGTCTAGCCTAGTTAACGTAATAAAATTCTCTCGAAACTATCTTTTACTGAATGAGCGATATTCATATGCCATATATCAGGAATAATAAACGAAAACAAATATTTAACATTAATAATGGTTTTATTGTCTTTCAAAATATTCTCCATGTTGATATACACTTTTATATGAGTTTGAACCAATCTAACAAGCATTTTTGCCACCACGTTATCCCGAAAATATGGTTTTTGAACGCATTAACCTCCTTTTCTTGCGTAGAAAATTGTCGATCACGCAGTTTGTTCTTCATGTACGAGAACAAAAAGAAATCATTGGAAGCCAAATCAGAATTATACGGCGTTTGACCCACCAATTTCATATTTTGAGTTCTCAAACGGTTACTTGTTTAAACAGTGTGTGAGAGCTCACTTTGTCATGGTGGAGAATACTCCTTTGTCTCTCCAAATTATTTTCTTTAATTTACCGAAGACTTCTGCAAAGAAATGATTGTGTATCATTTAGAATTAACTGTTCTACGATTCTCTAAAAGCAGGGTTGTAACAGGGTGAATTTTTCCAAAAAAACAAGCGACAATTTTTTTGGCAATTTGTTGATTTTGGTTTACCATGATATACTTACACAGTTAACATTGTTTATCTTGAGCTCATACTCTTAAGTTTACTATGGCTAATTCAATTAATTTTACCTTATTTTTGCGAATATTCACGTTATGGGCAAACACATTATCCTTTTCTTCAAGTATCTCTCAAAAATTCATTGAATAAAAAACAAACTATTTATAGTTATACCGCGAGACCCTCAGTTCTACTTCCTTGCTAATTTCTAGCTCTGCTCGGCTATTTTATCTTCCTGCATTTTGCCTACATTCTTACACTATAACGTACGGTTTTAAGTTGCATTTGATTATTAATTTGACCCCTATTTTTGTTGTTTTGCTTGACATTTACTAGACTGTGGGTGGTTATTTTTATAGATGCTGAATTTACTGTTACATTTTTCCTATTAAATCTCAGTTTTATTGCCTACTATTTGGATGTAATTTTTCCTTTTATCCTTTGCTTTTGCGGTTTTCTTGAAATTATTTTGTTCAGATGTTGCTTTGTTGTTATTATTATATTCTTGGGTTAGTTTTTTTCCCCGTTACTATCAAATTTGACAGTACATCTTTTGAGTGCGTTACTGTCGTTATATACTTCCCATCGTAACTTACGTTAACGGCATATAGTCTGCTGGGTCCCTAAACTTTCACGAGTTCAGTAAATGTTGATTTTATAGAAAACTTTCTCATTACCTGATCCACCTCTGTAATGGCTGGCGAGAAAAATATTTATTTAATTTAAAAATAACTAAGGATTTACTTATTTGGTTTTGAGCCAAGAATGTTAATTAATGAATTGGGTTATTTAACAAATTTATTTAAGCCAACTGTTATTGCTCAAGGTCATTTATGAGCTGTCATTTCTGTCAAACCTCTTAAAAATTTTTGGACATCTGAAAACAGGAAGCGTGATGCGTACGCACGAATGTTTGATATAAATACGGTAGAGGCCATTTTCCTTGACTTCCCTTTTCCTCTTTGAAACGACAAAGGAAACTGTTGAATTTTCCATCTCAACTTATAGGAACCATCTTTTAGGATCTTGAGTTATAAAATTATATACTGCGAATGTTGCTCTTAGTTCGAGCTCCACTGTAGAGACCATAAGGAGGTCGAAACGCCTATGAAGAGAATATATATATATATATATATATATATATATATATATATATATATATATATATATATATATATGTGGCGGCTCTAGGCCCCTCATACTCTTTTGTCAAAGATATTTTCTATACCTTTTCATTTTACTATTTGTTATATTTGGTTATCCTGTTGTATAGATTCAATATTCTTTATAGTTCATTTTACTACGCTGCACTGAAAACGTGATATTTCTTACTTTGCTAAAATAACCTATACTTTTTCGCACAATGTAAGAATTGTACCAATAAACCAATCGGGCCCTTTTACGGTCATTGATGGCTCGGGATTTCCAACTACTTGCAAACAGATGTGTACTCGGAATTTCCAACTGTTTGCAACAAAATGTGTACGGTGTTGCCATTTAGGCGGAATTATTTACAAATTTCTGAATCACAACTAATAGACCGCTGAAAAGTTGGATAACGTGACAACATCGTACGATACTAGTAAATTATAGGCAGATCCGTTTAAATACCCTCAACTTCCAAGTTAGAGGTCTATTCTATTCTATTCTCTATTCAATACTATTCAACTCCTATTCAATAAATATTCTGCTCTATACTATTCTGCTCTGTTCCATTCCTGTTCTCTACTAGTCATACTCCGTTTACAGTGATTTCCGTTTTCAGTGCAAGCAACAACATAATAAACATTGTTAAACCATTTAAAACACGTTGTTATTTCACACTTACACGCATACTAAAAACTATAAGTTTAGCGCCCAACACAACCCGCTAAAAATTGGTGACCCCGACGTGATCTGAAAGTGTAAGTGTTAGTGCGAAAACAGAAGCGGTACTCTGGGACTCCACAGTTACATCACGACGTAAGTACTCTCGAATATTTAGTGACATTTTTATTTCAATTTCTAACTTTCGAGTTACGTGACAAGTGACATTAAACCAATAACGCCGAGAAAACTTTATTAAAAACTTTGTGTAACATCTATTGCTTTTATCGAAATATTTCGTTCTTTTTGTACAAGATGCAGAATTCATGTCAATTAGCCGATAATATTTACGCAACCTTACCTCCACCTCGGTCGGCAATAACAGTTGTAGCAGCTTCAACGCCTGAGACCGATTCCAGAGAAAACCAGCTCAAAACATTACTTCATAACTTAATATTACAGATGTCCGATTTTAGAGCAGAATTAGGCAACATCAAACAAAATTTCACGGCAAAACAAGCACTGGGTCAACCCGATCGTCCTTCACGATCGCATTCGCACACACATAGGCGATCTCGCTATCGTTCAGGTGATCCTCGCCCTCCTGACATATGCTGGTATCATAAGAAGTTCCAAGGAGCCGCTCATAAATGCACCAAGCCATGCAATTGGATGTCGGAAAACGATCAGGGCAGTCGATAAATGCGGCAAATAACGCCTGCCCAACGAGACCTCGCCGCCTTTTCATTTGGGATAGAATTGCAAAGGTTTACTTCCTAATCGACACTGGAGCCGACATTAGTGTGTTTCCACGATCTAGAGTGCAAGGACCACATGTCAAATCCACTTATGACCTTATGGCTGCTAATGGAACACCCATTGAGACATATGGAACGATTACAGGCATCTTGAACCTAGGTTTACGGCGAGACTTTTCATGGCGATTCGTTGTGGCCAATATTTCAGCCTATTTTGGGAGCTGATTTCTTAGCCCACTATGGTTTACTGCCAGACTTGCAGAATAGCTTACTTCTGGACCCAGCTACTCAGCTTACCTTCCGAGGCGAGGTAACTGAGAGTGACTTGCCTAGCATTCGGACTATCTCTGGAAATTCACCGTTCCACACCCTTCTCCAGAAGTATCCAGAAATCACCCGCCCGTCCGGAGTTTTCAAAGGAGTAAAACATCAAACCAGGCATCATATCATAACCACGCCAGGACCTCCAGTAGCACAAAAACCAAGGCGACTTGCACCTGATAAACTAAAGATCGCGAAGCAAGAATTTGAAGCCATGCTTCATTTAGGACTTGCTCGTCCATCTAAAAGTCCTTGGGCTTCTCCTCTACATTTAGTCCCGAAAGATGGCGATGGATGGAGACCGTGTGGTGATTACCGCGCGCTGAATAGCCGCACATGTCCCGACCAGTATGGAGTACGTCACATACAAGATTTCTCGCAGATGCTATATGGAAAAACCATTTTTTCTACCATTGACCTTGTACGTGCTTTTAACCAGATTCCTGTTGCCGAAGAAGATATTCAAAAAACCGCCATTTCCACACCCTTTGGACTTTTCGAGTTTCCTTTCATGACCTTTGGCCTCCGGAACGCAGCCCAGACATTCCAGCGTTTTATTGATGAGGTTACCCGAGGGTTGGATTTCTGTTTTGCTTACATCGATGACATCCTCATAGCTTCTACATCACTGGAAGAACATCTGAAGCACTTAGAAATACTCTTCACACGTCTAAAAGACTATGGAGTTGTAGTCAATCCAAGTAAGTGCAAATTTGGTTTGCCTGAAGTTAAGTTTTTAGGTTACCTGGTATCCAGCGCCGGTTCACGTCCCCTTGCAGAGAAAATAGAAACCATTAGAGCCTATCCTAAGCCAAGTACAGCCAAACAGTTGAGAAGATTCTTGGGTATGCTCAACTTTTACAGGAGATTTATGTCCAGTTCTGCAATCATTCAGGCCCCACTTAACAGTCTTCTCCAGGGAAACATTAAAGGAAAGACGCCAATTAATTGGACACAGGAAGCTGAAACAGCTTTCGAAGCCTCCAAGGAAGCCCTGTCACAGGCAACGCTTCTTGCCCATCCCAAAATCGACGCACCACTTGCCATTTTCTGCGACGCTTCAGATTTTGCTGTTGGAGCAGCTCTTCAGCAATGGATCGATGGACAATGGCAGCCACTGGAGTTCTTTTCCAAAAAGCTCAACTCAACCGAACGCAAATATGGCGCTTACGACAGGGAACTTCTAGCTATATTTTTGTCCATTAAACATTTTAGGCACATGCTTGAGGCAAGGCATTTTACCATATTTACTGATCATAAACCTTTAATTTATGCTTTCCGTCAGAAAACTTCGCAGATCTCACCTCGACAGTTCCGCTATTTGGATTTCATTGGTCAATTTTCCACCGATATCCGTCATGTAGCTGGCAGTGACAACGTAGTCGCTGACGCATTATCACGCATTGAGGAACTTCAAGTCACGATTAACTACGAGGAACTAGCAGCATCACAAACCAAAGATGAAGAGCTGGCAAAACTGCAACGCGAAGGGACATCAATGCAACTCAGACAAGTTCACCACCCTGGGACCAACTGTATGGTATGGTGTGACCTTTCTACCTCTAGTGCCCGCCCATTCCTAACCAAGCCATTCCGGAAAACAGCCTTTGACAGCACCCATCGACTAAGCCATCCGGGAATCAAGGCAACAGTTAAGCTCATGACACAACGCTATGTTTGGCCATCCATCAAGGCCGATTGTAGGAGATGGACTCAATCCTGCATCGACTGTCAGCGATCCAAGGTCACGCGTCACGTGTCAGCACCAATTGGCTCATTCGCCCCACCTTCCGCCAGGTTCGAACACGTCCACATGGACCTAATCATAATGCCTTTGTCTGATGGGTACAGGTACTGCCTTACAATGGTAGACAGATTCTCCCGTTGGCCTGAAGCCGTTCCGCTCAAAGATCAGGAAGCAACCACCGTCGGCAAAGCTTTTTATGACAACTGGATTTCCCGATTTGGCGTACCATTACGAATCACCACTGATCAAGGCCGACAATTTGAGTCTCACCTTTTCAAGCAATTAAGCCGCTTGATTGGTATGACTCACATACGCACAACTCCATATCATCCAGCAGCTAACGGTATGGTGGAACGCTTACATCGGCAGCTAAAGGCAGCACTGAGTTGTCACCAGTCCAGCTGGACATCGAGTCTCTCCACAGTTCTTCTTGGCATCCGACTCGCATGGAAGGAAGATTTAAAAGCCACAGCAGCAGAAATGGTTTATGGGCAAACGCTAAGACTCCCAGGAGAATTCATGGCACACCCATCCCCAGATCAACGTGATGATGGATCCTCAACTTTTCTCAAGGAGCTACGCCAGCAGTTTAGTGAACTTCGTCCAGTTCATGGCACCCACCACACTGATAGGAAGCCTTTCATTTTCAAAGACCTATCCTCTACCACGCATGTCTTCGTTCGTCACGATGCCGTAAAGAAACCCCTTCAGCAACATTACGATGGCCCTTATCCTGTGGTTAACCGAAGGGACAGAACTTTCCTAGTTAACATCCGGGGCCGTGAAGTCAACATATCCATTGATCGCCTGAAGCCTGCATACATCCTCGCGGAAGACATGGACATGCCACTGACACAGAATATGCAGCCGGATTACGTAATATACCATCCTCTTCCACTCGACCAGCCAACAACACATCCCGCACGACCAAGTGTACAAGCTGGAGAGTCTACAATTAAAGGCAACACATCACCAGCAGGAAGTCCATTGCCTGCTAACAACGATCCGCCGTTCAGGGAACCACATGTTCAGGGTACACCACCAGCTGCGGAACAGCCTTGTCAAAGTCAACCAAGCACAGAACGACGAACCAGATCCGGCCGACGAGTCCATTTCTCGGAACGTTTTCAAGCACGATTCTCGTGAGCTAACTCACTGGCAGGGGGGTGATGTGGCGGCTCTAGGCCCCTCATACTCTTTTGTCAAAGATATTTTCTATACGTTTTCATTTTACTATTTGTTATATTTTGTTATCCTGTTGTATAGATTCAATATTCTTTATAGTTCATTTTACTACGCTGCACTGAAAACGTGATATTTCTTACTTTGCTAAAATAACCTATACTTTTTCGCACAATGTAAGAATTGTACCAATAAACCAATCGGGCCCTTTTACGGTCATTGATGGCTCGGGATTTCCAACTACTTGCAAACAGATGTGTACTCGGAATTTCCAACTGTTTGTAACAAAATGTGTACGGTGTTGCCATTTAGGCGGAATTATTTACAAATTTCTGAATCACAACTAATAGACCGCTGAAAAGTTGGATAACGTGACAACATCGTACGATACTAGTAAATTATAGGCAGATCCGTTTAAATACCCTCAACTTCCAAGTTAGAGGTCTATTCTATTCTATTCTCTATTCAATACTATTCAACTCCTATTCAATAACTATTCTGCTCTATACTATTCTGCTCTGTTCCATTCCTGTTCTCTACTAGTCATACTCCGTTTACAGTGATTTCCGTTTTCAGTGCAAGCAACAACATAATAAACATTGTTAAACCATTTAAAACGCGTTGTTATTTCACACTTACACGCATACTAAAAACTATAAGTTTAGCGCCCAACACAACCCGCTAATATATATATATATATATATATATATATATATATATATATATATATATATATATATATATATATATATATATATATATATATATATATATATATATATATATATATATATATATATACAGGGTGCGGCATTTATCTTGAGACAATGGAATATCCCGGTGGTATCACATTTTTTTTTTCGAAAAATTATAGGATAGTAGAGGGCCTAATTAGCAGTGATCTTGAAGATGACCTTGACCGTGTCCTTGAAGGTCACCCAAAGGTCAACCTTAGAATTTTAAATGGGATCCCTTAATTTTGACCTCGGAAATCAAAAGGGTTGTAAATTTTACCATCAGATGTGATCTTGACATCAAGTTGAAGGTGAAATATCAAGGTAATTTCAGGGTCAAAACAAAAAGATCGCAGTATTTCGTGAAATACTTGTACAAAAGTTGTTGGGTGGTACGGGGACTAAGCGGCAGTGGCCTTGAAAATAATTTTGACCTTGACATTCAAGGTCATTTAAATAGCAGTTACAAAATTTGAAAAGGAAGCCACAGTTTGATCTCCGAAATGCAAAGACCGATCAATTTTACAGTAATTTCATCATCATATATGAGCTTGACCTCAAAATTAAGGTCACTCGAACGTTATTATTTTGTAAAATATTTCATACTAAAGTTGTAAGGTTGCAAAGTTGCTATAACATTACCTTGATCTCTATCTTCATGAAAAAATTCATTCGTACAGAATTGTTAGCAAGAACTGTACTTAGTACAACTATGTGCATGATTAACTACTTTTAGCACTACCCAGGAACAACAACGTGGATGCAGGTAGTTGTTGGTTTTGGTGAATCCCCTCACCTCTCACCTTCGGGGTGCTTGTTTTCTATGAGTCCCTTCGTCCCTCATCATTTTGTATGATCATGTTATAGGTTTTACAAGAATTTATTTCAATAAGTGCTCCAAATAGTTACCTTCAACTTCAATAGACTTATTGACCAGCACTTCAAAAGATTGCACATAACTGCGGAGCATTTGACCAGCTAATTTGGAATAATCTGCTGGATATTTCAGCGTGTTGAAACCACATTTGTTACCTTACATCTAAGCGTACGTCTTCAAGCAAAAGTGGAAGTAAATTTTCTAAAATATCACGATATTTTGCGCCCTTCAAATTACCTTTTCAGATTTTGAAATTGAGCTTCAAATAACTTCGAAGGTTAAGGTCAAGGTTATTTTCAATGTCACTACTACTTACCTCCGTGCCACTCAACAACTTCAGCTAGTTCAAGGTCATTTTCACGGTCACGGTTATTATATGGTAGCCCCCCTGCTACCATATAATAATTGTATATATATGTATATATATATATATATATATATATATATATATATATATATATACAGGCAGAAAAATAGATTTATTTACTTCTTATTGAAATCTTCATTTTTAAATTTTGCACTACTCCGGTGAATATGTTCGACTGGCGATATTTTTCAGTCTAACATCGAAAAGTCGGCAGGTTTTAATATCCTGCCGACATGTTTCGGAATTTATATTTTATATAGACAATTATTTCCTGCGAATGTTGCTCTCGGTTCAATACAGCTCTACTGACAATACCTTAAGATGGTCAAATCGCGTATGGAGTAAGGAGAATACATTATATATATATATATATATATATATATATATATATATATATATATATATATATATATATATATATATATAGTAGGGTGATTGTGCTAGTAGTCGGCCAATTTTGATCAATTGCATCTTTAATATTTGATATTTTTTTTCACTTCTAACTAAGGTTTAACAGCTGGTAACTATTGTGCAGCATATTTATTTGACTATTAATATTATTAAGCAAAAAAAATTCTGGAATAGCTAAAAATTTTTTGTTAATTAATTTATTGAAAAACAACAGTTTTGCTAGTAGTCGGTCATTCATTGCTCACTTGTCGACCACAAATATCCCAATTGTCGGCCGCCTATTTTTAACCAGGCCTGTATTTAGTTTACCTTTTTTTTGTGGGAATTATAACAATACATATTTCCGTCGAGACATTATATACTCAGTTTTTTTTTGAAACATATGTATGATTATTTGTCTAATATACATGTTAGGATTTTTGTATATTAAAAATAATGAAAATTAACTTATTTTTTTCAAACAAAGAAAACATTATAATTTAAAAAAAAAAACAAACATGTAAAAATCAAATACAAGATACAGAAATATAAATATGGAAACATTACATCCAAAATATCAATCGTCAGCGCAAAAATCACAGAAAAAATCTTTAGTAGAAACAGAATCATATATCTCCCCAGCTAATTTTGTGCAACTAAGATGAAACCATCTTGGGCATGTATCACAGCCCACATTTTTTTCTCCGTCCTCTTCTGCATCACTATCTAGTACAGCTTCACAAACTGCACACTTTTCTTTCTTTTTAATTATTGTTTCTTCAGCAATTCCTTCATTTTCTTCTTTACTCTCCTTAACAATCTGCGTCTTTTTATTTTTTGTCATTTTTTCTAATTTCTTTTTCTCAAATTCTTCTCTTTTCCTCTTTTTCAAATTTAGTGTTTCTAGTTTCTTATTTTCTTTTTCAATATAATACATTCTCCATGCTTCTGCTGAAATAGCACTTATAGAAGGTCCAGACAGTTTCCTTTTAGTCTTTTCTAAAGGTTTTGGGTACTTTAAATGATTCTCAAATAAATTTAACTTTTTTCTAGAACAATAGCCAGATACTGAAGGCTGATCTTCTGAAGAATCGAAATTGTTTGTTTTAAGTTTATCGAGAACCATAATTTGGTCAGTTTGCTTGGTATCTTGTTCCGTATTATTTTCAATAGGTGCAAGTGTCTCATTATCAGCATTATTTTGATTGGACGATTTAAAATTTATATTATCAACGTAAATTTCTGAAGAAGTCATATCTTTTAATTTAGAATCTTTGTTTGGAGGACTGATATCCATCTGCAAAATATTAATATTTGGTTCTTTTTCTTCTACTAATGAAAGATATCCATCATCGTTAACTTCGTATTGAACAAAGCGGCAAGTTTCTTCTGAAATCGGATTACTGAGGATTTTCTCTTCGTATGATTTCAGCTCTTTTACAATCAAATCAAGATGATCAATTCCTTCCAAAAGATTTGACCTTAAACTGTCCAAAACCTTGTAAGTGGTTTTAAAATCATCAGAATTTATTTCTGTTTTCTTTGTTATTTCAACAGGTTGAGTTTGTTCTAATATATTTTGTACACATTTTGTATAGTCCACTGCTTCGGGATTAAAAGGAAATAATCCACACCGCCTAAAGGCTTTTCTAATGTGGTCAGAAATATTTTGATTATTTAAAGCTTCTTTAAATATTGACGCAAACTCTATCTTCGTAACAGATTTTCCCTCATGATTATTCTGCCAAGTTCTAGCAGCTTCACGCCAATATTCTTTTAAAGGTTTAAATAAGCCAACATCTGCAGGTTGCATTATATGCGTGGAATTAGGAGGTAATGCATATAGAATTATGTCGTTGTCATCACAAAACTGACTAAGTTCGACGGACATATGTGAGCGATGTCCGTCAACCAAAAATAAAACTGGTTTTTTGATATCACCCTGGTTTTCAATCCAAGGATTTAATCCGTTTGTCACATATTCATAAAATACATCGGATTTCATCCACCCGGAGTCAGATCTTCCTATGATCCAGTCTGGTGGCATAGTTTCTGTTATTGCTTTGGGAGGTTTAACATATGGATATACGACACAAGTAGGACATAAACTTCCATCTGCAGAAAAACATACTAGTACTGTCAAATTGTCTTTTTCATTGCTCTTTTTAACTTCATAAAAATTTTTATATCCCTTAGGACCAAGAACCTTCCCAGTCTTTGGACACAGGCTAAAGCCCGATTCATCAGCGTTGAAAATTCGTGTCGGAGATGTTAAAATGTCTGTAGCGGCCTTTTCTTGAAGAAAATTTTGCAAATCTCTAAACCAGGATTTCAGGAATTCTTCAGTAATTTTGGCTCTGGATTTATTTATTGATTCCGCAGTTCGAGTGGAAACTTCTGGATGTCGTCGAAGAAAAGACTTGAACCATTTTTCTCCAGGTTTTCCATTTTTAAATGGTGTTTTAATATTTTCTTCCAGTACAATCTTTTGTACTGTACTTAACAGCTCCTGTTTTTTAATTGGAAATCCACATTTGGCCAATTGGATTATCCATCCAACAATTTTATTTTCATTGCCGAGACTTAAATAAGGATCGGGTCCCATTTGTCGTGATTTGTTTGAAACTCTTCCATGAAGACGGTCCTGTAGTGTGGCTCGAGGTATACCATAATCTCTACATATTTTCCTTACTTTTGCTCCATTTTTGACCGCTTCCAAAGCTTTTAATAAGTTTTCTTCGGAATATTGATGGAATTTCCTTTTGCATTGATTTGGCATTATCTAAAAGCAAGTAAAATCAATTTTCTAAGCAAAAAATCAAACTTTACCAGGAAAAAATTTTGTGGCCGATCACTAGCCAAATTTAAAAATGGTTTACTTTCCGGTAGTCGGCCACCAATTATAATCTTTGATACTGCTTTAACAGCAAATATATTTGCGGCCGACTACTGGCAACAAGAAGCTGTAGACTTCAAATAAATTATTAAAAGAAGGCAGATATATGTATAGGGTCTTATAACCTAAAGAAGGACAAAAATATAAACTGGTGTCTGAACCAATAGTCGGCCACAGAGGCCGACCACTAGCTGCTCATAACAAAATTCATTCCAATGACCGGCCACTTAATTTTTAGCTCTAAAACTAAAAACAGAAGGCTCCTTTGTCAAATCTAGAATAATTTAAAGTATACATTAGCAAAAAAACTATTAAAAAACTGTACAATATTAAAATATGAATTTTAACTTACCTCAATAACAATGTCACTTTATCTTTCAATATTTTTAACAACTAACTTGAAGACTTGACTGGAAGACAAGTGCACTTTGCGCGGGAATTACCGGTCTATAGTTTGACAGATGAGAAAAAGTTTTGATATTTTGGATGTATAGAAGTAGCAGGTTTGATATCAACATAGAAAACAGTTGATAATTGGTGCCTAATATAAGTTATTTAAAGAAAATGCCTATAATGGCCGACTACTAGCGGTGGCCGGCTTACTAGCGCAACTACCCTATTTATACACGACAGAAAAATAAATTTATTTATTCTTTATTAAAATCTTAAATTTTGGTTTCATAATAATATTTATTTCCTGCAAAAAATTTCCATAGCCTATTACACAGAACCATAAATAATTCTAGTTGTTTATGCCATAAAATAATCTTTTGATGATATTTATCTTGGATACATATATAGTTAAATTGACAATTCGCCAGACATTTGATTTAACATGCTTAATGGTTTGTAAACACACTTTCCCGATAAAAAGGTTTAAGAAAAGTTACCTTCACTGTTCAGTTTTTTTCCTGATATAATGGCAACTATTTTTTTATTTTTAAAATTTAATATTAATATTATATATATATATATATATATATATATATATATATATATATATATATATATATATATATATTTGATACTGGTAATTAATACTGTTTTTTCAGTTTAAATGATTTTAACTCTATTTATTAATTTTATTTACCTTTATAAAAATAACTCAAGTTTTATAAATCAAAATATTTTTGAATGCGTACGATGTCCCCTCAGTGTCCAGCCGTTAACGTCATGCGAAAATTAAAAAAAAAAAAGTTATTTCAAAAACAAACAAGTTATTTTAAAAATTTGTCGTTGCCAAATTTTAATTTTCGATCTACGATCGAGCGTCATTACAATTTTAATTTAGTTTATACGTGCTTTTTAAAGATACATTTAAAACGTTCCAAACACAAAATTTAAATCAACTGTATTGCCATATGTTTATACTCTATAGTACTCAGCTTTCGCATATTTTAAAAGAGAATTTTAAAATTATGGAATGTTATTTATAGTTGTAAAAATTGTATTTAAATTTTTTTACGTATTTATTGTCTTCTTCCACATTGTTCTCTGGCGATCCCTAGTTGATTTTTGCTCAAGAAATCTAGAATAGTCTTAACATACAGGAGGGTATGACTAAAATATACGAAATAGGAAAAAATATTTTCTGAAATGAAGATTATTTTTTTACGACAAGAGCGAAGTAACTTTAATATATAACAATATCCTCAACTCTCTTCAATATCTATTCCTTATCTAAATTTCATGTAACAAAAATATCGATTCCTGAAAATAAATACTGTAATTTTGTCCTTAGAAAATGTAATTTTAATTAAAGTCTATTGTATGTTGTTCAGCTTGTTAAACGACTTCTATTGGGAGGTTCTAAATTGGACTGCAATGTATTTTTTATGTATGTGCATGTAAATTTAAAATGCAGGATAAAATTTTACGTGTCAAGTTATTTCAATATTGGTAATGGCAGGTTTTGGTGGACTATATTACTAATTCAATATTATTTTAAAATTTAAGATAGTGTGTGGATTTACTATGGTCTGTCTAAATATTTGAGTTATACGATTTTATTCAAAACTGGTATTTAGAGATTTCTCGCAATTAAGGAATTTTTGGTTGTTCATTTTAGTGTGATGTATAACTTTGGATAAATTGGGTACTTTTTTCCGACTTTGGTATCCTTGCGTGGTACGCCAATCTCGCTTAGTACTTATTGCAAATAATTTATGGCTATCATAAATAAATCACAACCAAAAATCAAAAATAAAATACATATTTATAAAGAAATTTATCGACTTCTAAAAAAGCGCTAAAAAGCGAAAAAATAAAATTTTTATAAAAAAATTGAACCGACTTCTAAAGTTCACTAAAAAGTGAAAAATAACTATAAATTTTTATATGAAATTGAAATTTCTGAATTCGGCACCAAACTAATACCTGACAAAATGCGATTCGCATGAACAGATTAAAAGTACTTTATTTGTAATTGCTTTCTTAACATAATTTGTATATATTAGTAGTTATTTATTTCATTTACAAATAATTTGGGGGGAATTGAACCCATTCCTCAAAATGCAATAAAAGGAGACAAATGACAATATAAATTTTTATACGAAATTGAAATTTTTTAAGTGCCAAATTATCTCTAAATGAAACAACAACTAACACGAGATATATACAAACTACAGTAAGAAAGCAATTAGAGATAAAGTATTTTTTAATCTTTTTATGCGAATCACATTTTGTCAAGTATTAGTTTTACACACACAAAAGTGTCATATAAAAATTTATATTGTTATTTTCCATTCTTTTATTCCATCTTTAGATTGAATTTTTAATTTTATTTTGTAAAAGTTACTGAATTCCCATTGTGAAAACATTGATGCAAAATCTATTTCTATTTCACCAAAAAAAAACTGTTTTAATCTTATTAATTATCAGTTATTTTGAGTTTCAATTACCTACATACAGTTGACTCGAGTCATATTGCATTACTCTAATATTATGTGCGAATATTTCCCCTACTGTACAAATATGCATATTTGTGCAAAATTAAGTTGTTTCACGGCGAAAAAGTTAACAAAAACATGAGTAAATGGTATCTTAGCATGTTTTTAATTTTTCTTTTGACTGTTACGCGCCGAATACCGATAGCGGGGAGGGGGAGGAGGAAGAGTGGTGTCAAACGCTTGACTGGCTGTCCAAGTTGCTGCTATCCTAAAAGAAAGATTTCAACATTAGGGTAAGCATTACTACGGTAAAAAGAAGGCTTCATAAGTAAGGAATTTATGACAGGATAGCAGTGAAAAACCCTAGTTAAAAAATATTAATAAGAAAAAACGATTGAAGTAGGCCAGAATGCATGCAAAGTGGACTATGAATGAAGACAAGTTTTATTTTCCGATGAAAATAAATTTGAGATATTTTTAATAAAGAGCATTTTCATACGAAGATGCACAAATGAAAAATATTTAGAAGAAAATTTATGTCCTTCGGTAAAGCATAGTGGAGACTCGGTTATGGTGTGGGTCTGTTTCGATGGCTCACATGTTCGAGATCTAATAAAAATAGATGGAATTTTGAATAAAGAGAGATACAAAGAAATATTAAAAACCATGCAGTTTCTTCTGAAAAAAAAAGAAAATGTAATATTGCTGATTTGGAGAAGAAGGCAAAATTAACTCTATAAAGTGGCGACCTGGATTCCCATATCTCAGCTCAATCAAACTCTTGTGGGAAGAGTTGGACAGATTTGTACTAAGTACTCAGATCTACTTCAAAAGCTCACCTATGAAATATTTTACAAACCTCTAGCTCGAAAGCCTCGAATTCGTAAAGCGATGATAATAAAAGATGGACAATTTGATGAGGAAAGTATTTAGTTTATTTCATTAATTCAATAGCATTAGTGTAAGTAGGTGTGTAAATAATGCGATCTCAAATGTATATAATTTATATTTTCAGGAGTTAAAGAATTGTGAAAATAATTATGACAACTACACATTTTTCAGGCTGTTATTAGTATAGTTTTTCTTTTTAATAAAATTTAAAAAATTTCTTTCAGTAAAAAATCGATTTTTTTTTCATTTTAATAGTGAATACATAGATACTTTTTGCAAAATGCCATATATCTTATAAAATAAATGTCTAAAAAAATTTCTTCGAAATGATTGTTGTCACTTTGGGAGTGTTCAAATGGTCATTGCAGTTTTTTGTCGAGCTACTTCCAATAAAAAAAATCGCATCAAAGAGCATGAAGGAAATTGAAAATCTGAATCTATTTTTTTTCTTCTAGAAATGTTCCTAACTGTCAGTTTTACAAAACAAAGAAAACATAAATTAAAGGAAGTTTAATTTTACAAACACCATATGTAAAATAAAAGGTAGGTTAATACCAAACCGCGAGCATATAAAAATATCAATAATTGTAAACCCGGTGGCTCGAGCTCAATTATTCAGGATTTAACTGGATGTTTTTATAATATCAGAATTTAAAGTTAGAAATATCGTCAGCTGCTTTAAATAATAACCAAATATACAAATACTTTATTTTAGAAAGAAAGGATATGATTTTAAGTATTTTTTGCAATTAAAGTACCAATGTACACTTAGTTATATAAAAATTATTGGTGCGGATTTAAATACCATACTTGTTTGAGTCAATTTACTTGGTAGGTCCAACACTCGAGGCTCTACATTACATCGCCTTGTGCACTGATATTCGGGAAGTTTATCAGAAAAATTCATAATGGGTGCAAAATATAAAATATTTGAATCAGTTTTTTGATGTAGACACAAAAAAGACCCAAAAATGACTTATTCTAGAGCTGCAAAATAATTTGGTTATAACACTTTGACGGTTGGATTTTAGAATGCCATCATATCACTCATAAGGAAACGGAAAGATGGGGATGATGACGAGGTCAACGACGCTGTAAAAATAAATCGAGAAAATAATGAGCTATTTTAAACCAGCGGAGTAATTGCAAATACTCGGAGTAATTTTATTTCGACTGTATCAAAAATATGAACTGTCTCGAGATGAAGCAGCAACCATCTTAATATGAAAAAAGACAGTCGTTTAGTAAAATATATTTTAAAGATAGAGAGCAAATTCCACAGCTTGAAGAGAATTATTTTCGAAGAACCATCATCTCAATATTTATCTAGATCTCAGATCTCTCCACTTGATTAAACTAATTTGACAGAAACATCAATCTCTGGGCTTAGGCGCCATGTGAAGTTTCTCCTTCATATGGCGCATCTGAACATAGCAGTTTCTCTTCAACTAAAACATCAATCTCACTGATATTGAATCTTTAACTTCCAGACCTGATCGCTCCAGCCTGGGTTTGATATTTGCTTATGACAGAATTCTATTGCCAGTTAAAAAGAGAAAGACATCTAATAAATGCTGAACAGCTGCTGTAGCAGCAGTAATAACTTCCTCGTCTTATAAAAATTATATGATAGAGAAAGAAAGAAAGTAAAAAGAGAAAAGAAATCGACCAATAGACAGAATAAAAAAAAAGGACAAAAGGAAAGTAACCAAGGAAAAAACTAAGACCGTATTGTTTGTTTTTCAGGTATTCAAGAAACTCATCATTTCTTTCAACGAATGAATCGATCAAAGTCTTCATTCAACGATCAACGACAACGGTTTCACTCACAGTCGAAGATTTTCTAGAAATAAAGCAAAACTACATTTTTTTTTTAATTTTTAACAGCAAAAATTGAAATCAAAAATATTATCATTAAGCACGTCCATTCACTGCAAAGAGACATTTCGTACTAAAAGCAGTTATTTCTTTTACGTCCTTTAGAAAAAGTTAAACCGTCACCACTCGAACAATGGAGTAGCACACAGATGTTCAAAGTTATACGGACGTTCGGAATTAGGGATTGCATCTATATTCATTCAGAATTATATAATTTGAACGTATTTTGGTGTTCAAGTCGCACAAATCAATACTTTCATATTTTTACTCATATTAAACTTCCAATGACGTATACAGATCACGTAAGAGTACATATTAGTATTTTTGATGCTTGAAATTGCGTTATCTCAGGAATAGTGATTCGTAGGAAAAAAATATAAGTACAACTTTTGTAGAGAAATACATGGTCTATAACTTTTATTTGACCTTACCAAGGAAGTTGGAGGGAGTAAAAGGAAGGGGAATACCCTAAAATAAATTCGGTCCGGCATGTAAAGCTGTACTTGCCTTAAAAAGGCTATACTGTATTGGCACAATAGATCGGGGAACAGGACTGGACTTTTATTACCTTATTATACTGGAAAAATTACCATTTAGAGTTCATTATTAAGTGATTAATAAAATAAAAATTGTAATAAAACATTCTCGGTAAAAATTTGCATTATAGGAAATCTAGGGAAACGACGTGTTTTTTGAAAACATTTCGGTACTTTTCCCTATTTCGAGGTCGTAGAACACGATTCTGACCTCCATTTTCCATAATTTTTCTTCAAGCTCAATTTTTTGTAATAAATCGTTAAAATTTTGGTACAACCACAAATCCCACCCTCTGTATTATATAGAAATTTATAAATTAGCACATCTTTAACGCAAAAATCAAGAAAATGATCAAAAAACTCTCCTTCTTAAAATTCGAAAAATTAGCGCTGTATGTATATTGCCAATACGATATCTGTGAAATTGACATATATTATTTTCCTTCACAGATTGTCCCACCTTTACGTGGTCTCTGTTGGACGATAACATTTTTAATTTATAAATCTAGGTTAGTTCAGGTTAGTAGTGGGAATAGGGGGCTTCTAGTTGACCCCCCCACCACTTTTTTGATTGGTCAGCCAAGAATGACCTTGTTTCTGATTGGCTGCCCAAGTTCGCCCCCTATTCCGATTGGTTTCATAAACTCCGCCTCTTTTTGCTCCACCTCCTACCTCCTTCCTAACCACCACAGTAGTTGGAGGGGAGCTGGTAGCAGTTGGAGGGGAGCTGGTATTTTAAACGATCGAATCTGAGCGAACTTCAGTCATTCGTGCGCGATGTCAAATAGCGACCAACAACAACAACAACAGCAACTCATTGAACGTGTAGGCCAAGTAATAATTTCCTACCAAAATAACGGAAAAAATCTTACCGATTTTGAAGATCAAGACTTGGCCTTCTTTCCCATCAACTACTTGAAAACATTCGTCGATTCACTTAGTTTACAACAAATTTGGAAAAGGTTGCCGGAAAATTATAGAAGTGACGAAGAATTGCAGCTAAATTTGCCGTGTTTTAAACACTATCCACTATATCAACACCACATAGACGGCCCACCACTATCAATAAGAAAGTGTTGTAAAATTAAAAAATAGTGTGAACAAGTGAATCGAGTTTCATCGGACAGTCTTCGAAATGGATCAGACACATGTATATTTAGATTCTGCTTGCGATGAAACGATCCAGTCAATGTACAAAGATGAAACAACTCATTTTAACTTGGCTGGAAGAGGAAAGTTTCACGCAAGACAGGATTCTCTGATCACTATTGATCGAAATAATTTCGAAGACGACGATGAAGATGAAGAAGATGATGGGATAGAGGATAATGGCGTTCCAAACGGGTGTGGAGAAGAGGGGCTCGTGAAAGTGGCAAAAATAAATGCAAGTGATACATTGACACCAAATTACCTTACGCGAGAAGTGTGCGTTTTTCAATCTTATGTCGTAATTATTTCATCTTCTGGCGGTGCATATAATTTATGTTGTGAATGTTACTATATACATGCTCTAAATTGCCCAAATGGGAAAAATAATTTTGTTAATAGCCACTATAAACGATCCTTTATATGTTGCGAAAAAGATCTGCAATGCAACACGTGTGAAAACGATTTATTCATAACAACTCCTTCACAAGCATGTATAATATGTAACAAACCAGAACTAAAGAATATGCAAAACCATCTAATCGAAAAATCAAATTTTAAATAAATTTATTTCACTTGCACTTATTCATGCACTATGGCGTTTTTAATATTAAGTTTAAATTTAAAATATTTTATAAGAATTTAGATTTTGTTCTGCTAAGTTAAATAAATATAAGAAACTATGTAAATAAATATAAGGGAATGATGTAAATTAATATAAGGGAATGATGTGAATAAATAAGAATTTGTATTTATTCCCATTGAAAGAAATTATAATTTTGTTCTTTCAGTGTAGAATAATTCTTTTCAAATAATATGCACAACAACCCTACCGATAAATCAAATTTAAATAAATGAATTTGATACTCCACTTGAATTTATTCATGCACCCTAGTAGTTTTTGAATATTAAGTTTAAAATGTCAACTAATTTAAATAAGATTTCATATAAAATATAAGTTGTAAGATATAAGTTATAAGATATAAGTTATAAGATATATATTAAGTTTAAGTTAAATAAATATAAGGGTGCCATCTAAATAAATAGAAATTTGTTTATATTAAGATTCGAAGAACTAATGATTTTGTTCTTTCAGTGTAGAATAATTTTTTCTACATAATATGCACAATCAATCCTATCGATAAATTGAATTTTAAATAAATGAATTTGATACTGCACTTGAATTTATTCATTCACCCTAGTATTTTTTAATATTAAGTTTAAAATGTCAACTAAGACATTTAAATAAGATTTTATATATAAGATAAAGAACAATTAGGTTTAATTCCCTGACAACAGACTATGATTTATTCTTCCATGTTAAAAAAAAAAAAACCTAGTTTTCATTACTGTGCTTGTAAAAAAATTATATTCATCCTATTCATAATAATTCTTTCAAGTTAAAGAAACTTGGTTATTAGGTGTGATTCTGTATAAGAAATAGAAAAAAATAAAATATTTTCTTCAACGACTTTGTTTTTTATTATTCCTATATCCAAAATACAAATATACATATATACATAAATACATATTTATAATTTATACCATTTTGGGTTGCCAATTGCTGCTGTCTGCCAGAGGTTGCTGCTGCATTCCAGAGGTTGCTGCTGCATGCTAGAGGTTGCTGCTGCATGCCAGAGGTTGCTGCTGCATGCCAGAGGTTGCTGTTGTCTGCCATAGGTTGCTGCTTTGCCATCGGTTGTTGTTGTCTGCCAGAGGTTGCTGCTCTGCAAGAGGCCAATTTATAATTTATAATTTATTGGCCTCTTGCATTTTCGAGGGTAACTCTGCCTTCGCTGCTGCTGTTGTTGTTGCTGTTGTTGTGGCTGCTCCTGATGCTGTTGATGTTGCTGTTGATGTTGCTGCTGTGGCCTCTTGCATTTTCGAGGGTAACTCTGCCTTCGCTGCTGCTGCTGTTGTTGTTGCTGTTGTTGTGGCTGCTCCTGATGCTGTTGATGTTGCTGTTGCTGCTGTGGCCTCTTGCACTTTCGAGGGTAACTCTGCCTTCGCTGCTGCTGTTGTTGCTGTGGTTGTGGCTGCTCCTGCTGCTGCTGCTGTTGTTGCTGCTGTTGTTGTGGCTGCTCCCGCTGCTGCTCCTGCTGCTGTTGTTGCTGCTGCTGCTCTGCCATAGGTTGTGGCCGATCTTCTTCCATAGGCTGTTGTTGCTCCATCATCAAAGGTTGAAGATCCATTGCTCGGTCTGGATCCCACTCAAAGGCGATAGGCTCGGGATCCAGGTCTGGCTCAAACATATTGATAAATTCTTCATCTAAATAGTCAACCTCTGATGGTGGCGGCCACATCACCGTGTTCTCGGAATTTGGACTCTGACGATCCATCAGATTAATCTGATTTTCCAAGAATCCCAGAAAGTCTTGTAGTGTTATAATTATGAACGTACTCATTTTGAGACTTTAAACTTAATGAATGCTAAGTCAAGACGCTGTAAATCCTTATATACAATACTGAAATACCACTTTTCCTACCTCCAGCGGCAAAACCAGTCCGAAGAATGAGAAGAAGAAGAAGGCAAAGATAGCGTGAACTCGAGAGAGGTCGTTCAACGGTCGTAAGTTGTTTTGTTCTTAAGAAAAAGACGAGTAAAGAGGAGAAGAAGAAAAAAAAAAAGTTGTTTTTGGAATAATATAAAAAAAAAAAAAAAAAACTGTTTTTTATATTATTCCAAAAAACAACTTTTTTTTTTTTTTCTTCTTCTCCTCTTTACTCGTCATTTTCTTAAGAACAAAACAACTTACGACCGTTGAACGACCTCTCTCGAGTTCACGGTCTCACGGTTCCCGTCGTACCATGCAGTGCCACGCCGTACCAGCCGGTACCAGGCTCTTGGCTGCTTTAAAAGGCGGCTGGGTACGAAGCGTCTCTTCAGTTTACATCTCGCTATTAGCGTACGCTTGTAAAATTATCGAATCTGTTGTGAATATATCTAGATAGTCCGATTTATTTCGAATTGTGTGACGTAGTGACATATTAATTTTTATTTGGTTTGTATTGTTGATTTCATATTTTTGATTTGATATTTTTGATTTAATATTTTTGACTTAATACTTTGGATTTTCATTCATTTTTACTTAATCTTCTAAAAGCCAATTTTTGATTTTTGTTGATTTTTCATTTTTGTGGATTTTTTTTGATTTTTTATTGATTTTTTGATTTTTTTATTGATTCATAATTTTTTTATTTTTTAATTTATAATTTAAAATGTCATTTTTAAATGTAAAAATTGAAAACATCGACTTAACAGCCTTCGATTTAAACGACGCTTGCCTTGTGCATGATTTGATTGATTGTTCATTTTGTGGGCTAAGCGACGAGGAGCTAGATATTAAATTTAGGGAAATTGATATTAATACATTTAACAATTCATCTGAATCTGGCGATTCTTCCGAAATTGGTGAAAGCGATATTTTGACACAGCTCTTAAAAGTTTTGGATGAATCTATTATCCCTGATATTCCTCAAGAACCTCTTGAAACAATTAATTTCGATGATTTAAATAATGATATATTAAGGAAAAATTTAATTAACAATTCTGAAATAAATGAGGGATATAATTTGGAACAACTTTTAGATATATTAGAAGGGGGTGAAATTGGTGAAAATAGCTCAGGGCAAAATTTAATTAAGGGTGATGTGGAATATCAGGAGACTTTTGAGAGCTGTGAGGAACAAAATAATAAGGGGGTTTTAAACAATAATAATAATGGGGTTGGTAACGAGGGAGCTTTAAATAATGATAAGAGGATTGGCATTGGGGGTTTTTCGAAAAATAATATGGAAGAGGTTTATCGCCCCCACTATTCGCCAATTTCAGATGCATCGTCAGATTCATCAGAGGATTCCAACGACAGCGTTGAGACTGTTATAAACGTCTCAGCCAAAGCTCAGCATAATTTTATTAAAGTGTTGGATCAAAATTTAATTGAAGGGTTGGATCAAAATTTTATTCAGGGGTTTGAACAACCATCCAAATTTGGCTATACCAGAAATTCAGTAAATTCGGTAGATGTTTTTGATTTGAGTTGTGGCGAAATTGTGGGGGACATTGAGGTATATACTTATACTGAAAATTTTGAAGATGAGCAGCCTCAATGTCCCTTAATTTCTTCCTGTAATCAAAATCAATTTTTGAAAAATCCTTCTGGCCTAAATTTAGAACAAAGTTCTGAAAATTTAATTGAAAAAAATTTACCCAAAAAACGTTCTTTATCAGAAACAAATGATTGTTCAGATTTAAAAAAGTCAAAATTGGACGGTGATATTTCTAGTTCCCAAACTTTAGGGGCACAAATTTCAAAAAATTCTTTACCAGTCGTTGTAACAACAGCTCCGAAAATCAATCCAACAAATAAAGTCGCTATTGGAGAATTAGATAAGTTTCTACATAAGAAAACTAAGCCGAGCTTAAATAGGAATGAAACAAGGTGTGCCACATCTAGATTTAAGTCAATGGTTTATTCCTATTTAAACTTAGATAATATATGTAATAATTTATCTAATTCGACTTTAAAAGACGTTAAAAATTGTATTCAACGACAAGGCGATCTTCTTTTAAATTTGGGAAATATATTTTTTAAAAAAAATCCATGTTTTTCTTCAAATTAAAAAGTGAATCCAAAAGTTAATTCAAAAGTAAATCCAAAAGTTTTCTAAATTGCGCGAGCTGAAAAAATTGCTAATTATTCTATGTCATTGGGTCTTGATAGATCAAAATTGTATTTATTTAAAAGCGACACGGCCCTAACCGATTCCATTTTAAAATGACTCTCCTTTGCACACACTGCTTAAGAGAATTTAAAAGAAAATCACATATTGTACGCCACCTTCGAGAAAATGTTGTTAATAACGAAAACACCTTTAACTTGGAAGATTATATAATTAATCGTAAGTATTTTTTTATAACATATTTAGCTATAATTTTCCTTTTAATTTTTCTTTTTATTATTAATAAAGGTTTACAGAGGAATTAAAAAATAATAATTGTTTCAGTTGATGAACTACTTTCAAGACCTCCAATGCGATTTTGCCAAGATTGTGAAGTAAATGTCAAATCTAATTCCTGGAGCACACACTTGAGGACAAATATTCATAAAAACAGGAGCTGCATAAAATATGGAAATGGAATTGACATTATCAGGAGTGCATTTAAATGTCGAATAGCTTCCTACAGAATATATTCGCAGAATTATCACATCGACATCAAAAAGTTTCAGCAAGATATTGGTAATAAAGTGCAAACATTAATACGCCAGCGTCAACAAGAATTTACATGTGCTAAAGTAAATTTGGAATTATTTGGAATATATTATTCTCCAACTTTAACCTCTACTTCAATTAAGTCATTTAATACACCGTTCTTCATTGTAACCCATACAACTGATCTACAACAGCTTTACGATGATTTATTCAAGATTATTGAAACCAAAGTAGATGAATTGCCGGAAAGAGACTCAGGTAATTATTATTTAATCTCAAGAGCTAAGTTTTCTTAATCTCAAGAGCTAAGTTTTCTTAATATCACTTGTACATCTCTAACAAATATTATTCAGAACTAATTTTTTAATTCCTATTACAGGGTGGGCTCTACAAAGAATTCTGCATTTGGAAGTCAACATCAATAAGTACAACCCATTGAATGCCTCCTCCTACATTAAGATGCATCACTTTTCTAAATCAATAGTGAATGTGATGAATGAGGACAATTGCTGTTTCGCCTGGGCAGTGGTTTCAGCAGCATACCAGCCAACCGGTAATCCTCGAAAGACCTCATCATATCCAGACTTCAGAGACGCTTTCGATTTTACAGGTATTGAATTTCCAGTAAAATTATTAGATATAAAAAAGTTTGAGGAAAAAAATAATTTGTCCATAAATGTATATGGAGTTGAAAAATTTTTAAGGGATAATAAAAAGGCATATGAGATTGTCGGTCCTTTACATTATAATAATGAAAAGAAAAAATTACATATTAATTTGCTTTTAATAAGTTCTGATGATGGAAATAACCACTACTGTTGGATAAAGGATTTAGGTTGCTTGGTATCCAAACAATTATCAAAAAAGAAAATAAAAAAATACTTATGTGATGGATGCCTTCAATATTTTGGAACATATGAAAAACTTAACACACATTTAGAACGTGATTGTAGTTTTGTTCGAATTGAGCTTCCTTCAGATAATTTGATTTTGGATAAATTTGGCAATTATATTCCTGCAAATATATTAAAGTTTCAAAATATTCAGAAACAGTATAAAGCTCCTTTTGTTATTTATGCCGATTTTGAATGTTATTTGAAAAACATTGAGTGCCAACAATCTACACCTGATTCGACAACCTCATATACTATTAAAACTGCTGAACATATACCCTATTCATTTGCTTATTATATTAAATCATCATTTGATGAGAATGTTGTGTGTCTTAAACTTTATAGAGGTACAGATTGTGCTATAAAATTTATTGAATACATTGAAAATGATGTAAAAGAAATTTATAAAAAATATTTAAAATATCAAGTACCATTGAAAGATTTATCATCTATGGAACAGATTGAATATGAAAATTCTAGCATTTGTTATATATGTGAAAAACCTTTTTCAAAAGGAAATTTCATAAAGTGTAGGGATCATTGTCATATTACAGGTAAATATCGAGGAGCCGCCCACTCAATATGTAATTTGCATTTTAAACCTCCAAAATATATACCAATAGTATTGCATAATTTAAAAAACTATGATTCTCACCTATTTATTAAATCGCTTTGCTATAATAAAGAAAATATTAGTGTTATAGCTCAAAATAAAGAAAAGTATATTTCTTTTAGTAAGGAAATTTTCGTTGATGTGTCAGAAAAGCGGAAACCAGTTGCTTTGCGACTACGCTTTATAGATTCTTTTCAATTTCTCCCAGAGTCTTTAGAGTCACTATCACAAACTCTACAAGATTCACAATGTTTTGAAATTAAAAAGTTTTTCTCAAATGCTGATGAATTTCGATACATTAGACAAAAAGGGGTATTTCCATACTCTTACATAGATTCCAACGAAAAATTAAATGAGAAATCTCTACCATTGATTGATAAATTTTATAATAACTTAACCGATGAAAATATCTCTCCTCAAGACTACAATCGCGCTGTAGAAGTGTGGAATCTATTTAAGTGTTCTACAATAGGGGCTTATTCCGATATTTACTTAAAATCAGATGTTTTACTTTTGGCTGATGTTTTTGAAAATTATAGATCCACATGTATTAAAACCTATAAGTTAGATCCTGTTAATTATGTCACTAGCCCTTCTATGTGCTGGGATGCAATGATGAAATTAACTAATGTAGAATTAGAATTATTAACGGAACCAGATATGCTTCATTTTTTCAAAAAAGGTGTTCGTGGTGGGGTTAGCACTTGTTCCAAACGCAAATCTGAAGCAAATAATCCATTCTTAGAAAATTTTAATCCTGAAAGACCTACAACATATATCGCTTACTTAGACGCCACAAATTTGTATGGTTATGCTATGAAACAATATTTGCCTGAAAAAAATTTTGCTTGGGTACCTAAGCTCGAAATAGAAACTTTAAATATATCCGAACTTTCAGATACATCATCTATAGGATACATATTTGAAGTTGATTTAGAATATCCAAATTATTTACATGATAGTCATAATGATTTCCCATTTTGTCCTGAACAATATACACCACCAATTTCAAACCACTCAAAATTAATTCCAAACTTACATAATAAATATAACTATATCATTCACTACCGATATCTGAAACAATGTCTACAATTTGGACTCAAAATCATAAAAATACACAGAGCAGTTAAGTTTACACAATCACCATGGTTAGCGGAATATATAGATTTAAATACAAATTTACGAAATTTATCTAAAAATAAATTTGATAAAAATTGTTATAAATTGGCAAATAATTCAATTTTCGGTAAAACCATGGAAAATGTTGATAGGCGAGCAGATATTAAATTAGTATCTCAATGGGAAAGACAGGGTAATAAATTTAGTGCCGAAAAACTTATTTCTAAACCTCAATTAAAGGATTTTAAAATTTTCTCTGAAAATCTAGTTGCTCTTCAACTTCAACAGGTTTGCATTGAATACAATAAACCAATTTATGTTGGGATGAGTATTCTGGATATTGCAAAAACTGTAATGTATAATTTTTATTATGGGTATTTAAAAGTAAAATATGGTAATAATTTAAATTTATTATATACGGATACTGATTCCTTAATTCTTGAAGTTCAGACCCAAAACTTTTATGAAGATATGAAGCTAAATCTGGATAAATTTGATACTTCTAATTTTTCTGAACAAAATATTCATTGCATGCCTATTACAACATCAGTTGTTGGTAAATTTAAAGATGAGTACAAAGGGATTCCCATTGAAAGTTTTTATGGAACTGGTGCTAAAGCATATTGTATAAAATCCAAAAATAGTGTAGATAAAAAAGCAAAAGGCGTTAGTAGATCATGTATAAAAAATCAATTAACATTATCAGATTATAAAGATGTTGTTGAGAAAGGTGACAAAATATTCTGCACCATGTATGTATTCAAGTCAGATATGCATAATATATACACTAATTTGTTAAATAAATTGGCATTAACAACTCATGATGATAAAAGATATTGTATACCAAATTCTACAAAAACTCTTGCATGGGGACATAAGGATATTTTGGAAACAGATTTTTTTGATAAAGATATGAAAATGATGTATGATACTCTAACTTTTTTAAGTTCTGGAAACGAAAATGGATCTAAAAATAAAAAACCGCGATTAGAATTAACTACTCCAAGTAATTTTTCATCTTTATAAAGACATCATTTTATATGATGATAAATTATGTAAGTCGTTTTTGAAGCTTTAAAAGTTGGAGGGGGAACTGAATCCAAAAACATATATATTGTATAGAAATACCATTATTTGTTAGTAATATTACAACAATGACTGCTGCATCTTTAATAGTTTTAGTTTCCCTTGTTGGAAATGTGATATATGTAAATTACATTCCTAATACAGTTAGGGCTGATATATGTATAAATGCCCTCAAAAATGAAACCGACTGCTACAAACAGATGAAAATGACATATCTTGTTGGAAATTCACACTTTTTTACCTATAATGTAACTGATTCTGCTTTGTGTGAAAATACATACATAAAAATTAAATATTCCATGACAAACAAACCATTACAATATTCAGATTGGATTCCTTTCAATAATAAAAAAGAAGAATCTTGTCATTGTGTCTGTTGTTATATATTTGTTATTATATTTACAGCAGCAATATTTATTTGTACATGTTTAATTTTATTGTATTTCATGAAAAAATATCTATAAAAATATTTAATAAATGTTAAAAAAATAATATAAATTTTGTTTTTTATTGATTTTCGTTAGTATAAAGACATTTAAAGTTTATCCCCTCCTCTTAAATGGAGAGGGAAAATAAGTTTACCCCTCCACTTGAGAGGAGAGGGAAAATGTATAAAATTTAGGAGCAAACGGATTGATAGTTAGTTTTTTGAGAGCAAGCAGATAGCCAGTTAGTTTTTGAAATACATCATTTAAAATGTTCAGTAATCAGAGTAAAAATATATTTGAAAATTCACCATTAAAAAAGAAAATAAAAAAAACAATTATAAATTCTACAAAATATAATTTAAATAATTCTAACTCTAAATATGCTGTGATTGGTTTGTGGGTGGAAAGTGATTTTCTACCATGCATTGAACTTGGTGGTAAAAATGGTCAGTCTGTGATATTAAATGAAGATGATTGGAAGAACTTATTGCAATATCAAGGAGTTATAACAAATTATATGTTTTCACCAAATGTTTTCAATGAACCGATATATTTGCAAAATTTATCTATTCATTTTGAAAAGATTGGTGAATTACCAATAGTGAAGATTGTGAAAAGCTGTGATTTTATTTACTATGGAAATGAAACTGTGTGCAGACTATGGGAACAAATTCCACTTATAGAATATAGACTAAATGTTTTACAAAAACAAAACTTTCGACGTTATTTCAACGTTTTTAGAAATAACAATTTTTACGACGGAGATTCTTTTGACAAAATATATAATGTCCTTTCTCCAAAACAAAATCTAAATAGTGAAAATGTGTGTTCCATGCTGGAACTGCTGTTGAATCATCCCGAAGAACTAGAACAAAAATTAAAGTCTAAGCACTATTATGAAGAAGACAGTATCTATTGATGAATCAAGAAACCAAATTCATCTGATGGTTGCTTGGAACTTCGCCTACAGAAAAGCTCGTATGACTTCTGAAGAGTTTATAAATCAAAAACATTTTAGAAGAAGGATTAAATTGACTGAAGAAATTTTAAATCCCATATTAGACTCTGATTATAGGAATATTGTATTTAAAAAAATGTTTATGTAATAAGCTTATTTTTAAATAAAACAAATATATATAAAAAATCATTTTTTTTTATTACAAACATCAATTATTATTACAGCATTAATTACTATTACATCACATCTCTCTTGAAGATCCAAGAGTTATAAGATTTATCTAATCCTAACCATTTTACAAATACTTTGTTTCCTTTCTTTCTTAACACTTTTTCCACCAGATATACATTTGGGTGTCTTACTTTTTGAAGTTCTTCTTCATAGAAACCTCCTTGAATATCTATCCCATTTCCATCTTGAATCAAATACGTTGTTGGATTAGTAAGCTGGATTTTTTTTATTTGAAAAATTTCGTTTGACCAGTTGGGCGTGTAACCTTTAGAAAATTGTTCGCGAATCTTGCTTATTCGTACTCTATCACTGACACGAAATTTTGGTGATCTGGGATCCACAGTTTTCCTATGAGTATAAGCTGATTTCAAGATTTCCATTTCATTCTTTTTGTTAACTTCGTTTGGTTTTTTTCCGATTGTTGAATGCTTAGTATTATTGTATTCTGTAATTATTTCTTTAAGAAAGCTGATCCATTTATAATTACCTAGTAAACTAAACTTTTTCCACATTTTGTTTTTTATCGTTCTATTTACTCTCTCTACAATACTAGCTTTCATATTAGAAAATGTGTTGTAATGATTAATTTTGAACTGCTCCATAAGTTTCTGAAAGTCTTGATTAAAGAATTCTTTACCCTGATCAGTATTCAGATTTGTTGGGGGAGTTTTTAAAGTTAATAGAATTTTTTTCATTGCAGCTGCTACATCTTTACCAGTTTTGGATTTTACAGGTTCTGCCCATACAAATTTAGAAAACACATTTATTACCATTAAAATATATCTTAAACCCCTATTAAATTTCGCATATGGCTGCATTTCTATCAGATCAGCTTGAAATAGATCATTAAGCCCTTTTACAATTGTTCGTCTCCTTCTATATCGCCTTCTCGCCGGTTTATGTAATTCATTTACAACGTCTTGCTTAATTTTACTCATTATTAATTTATACCTTACTCTCGTAAATAAATCCCACAAATAACTTTACCTCCTTCTAAACCGTTTATAAAAGCCCTTTATCGCTGATGTTGTAAAATATAAAAAAAAATCATCTCAGTTTTTTTTAGTAAGTTCTTTAATTTTATTTTCCATTGCTTCAAATGATTTTTTATTTTCATTTATAATTTCTTTTATTGACGAATTTATTTGGGTGATGTTGTTAGTAAGATCAGAAATTTTTACATTAAATTTATTTTCCATTGTTTCAAATGATTTGTTATTTTCATTTCTAATTTCTTTTATTGACGAATTTATTTGGGTGATGTTGTTATTAAGATCAGACATTTTTACATTAAATTTAGTTTCCAAAAGAACATTTGATAACGTATAATCTTTTTTGAAACCACCTAATGTTGAATTCATTTCTTCTCTTGCATAATTCATTGTATCATTAAATTCTTTTCTAGAAACTTCAGCAGCTCTTTGAACTAATTCGTTTAAAGATTTTATTTCTTTTGTTAATTTATCTTCTAGATTTTTTATATCTTTTCCTAATTGAAATTCTGCATTTGTAATATCTAATGTCATTTTCACAATTTTTTTTTCTATATTTTTTATGTCTGACACTGTCTTTTCAGCTTTGTGTAGTATATCTGTATAAGATGTTTCAAGTTCTTTTATGAGTAAAGAAGTCTCCTCGATTTTTGAACTATTATTTTTAATTTTAATTAATACATCCTTTTTAGAAACTTCTATTATAGCTTGCACTACTTCTAGTAAGGATTCTAATTCTTTTTGTAATTTCTCATCGATTGCCTTTGTAAAATTTCCCTCGTCAAAAGACGTTTCAGATTTGGTTTTCAGATTGTTTAACTGCTTTAGTATATCCTCGATTTTTTCATTATCTTTTGTAATTTGATCTTTGAATTTTGTTTCAATTTTTTCATTTTCGTTTTGAAAATCCTCCTTCAATTTGTCTTCTAAATATTGTAAATTTGATTTATATGCATTGATTTTAATTTCAAATTCTTTAATTTGTTCTTTAAATTCATTAACTTTGTCGGTATCTTTTTTGTGAATTAGGAAATGAGTGTTCATTGATTTTTCAAGATTTTGTGTATTTTTATCCATAACGTCATGTATTTTCTTAAAATTCCTTACTTCTTCTGCTACTCTATCATTAAGCAAATTAGTAAAATTTTGAAACTTTGATGTAATTTCCTTGGAAATACTGTTCTTGACATTGTCAATTGCTGAAGTATCCTTAATTATTGATTTAATTGATGTAATTTCATTTTTTATTTCATTTTCAAAATCATCAACTTTATCATATTTTAACTTCACTACGTCAAAGTCATTTGCATATTTAGAAACTTTCTGAGAAAATTTTTCTACTACATCATCATTTCCATCAACAGTATTTTTCAAATTAATTATCTTGTCATTATATTCAGGAATAACTTTATCCTCAAATAACTTAATCTTTTTTGCAATATTTTGTATATTGTTATCATATTCATTTATTCTCTTATTTAAATTATTAACATCGCTTTTCAACCCGGGATCTAAATTTTGAATTAATTTGTTTTCAATATATTTGACATCGCTTTTAAAAATTTTTATTATTTTCTCTTCAACATTTGAGAATATTTTATTTTCTAGTGATAATAATGTGTTTAGAGCAGATTTTTTTGAAATATGACGACCAAATTTATCGATGGTCATTTTAGAAATGTTTAAAAGTATCTATTATGTCCTTTTATATAATAATATTCGCTTCTCTTAGTTCTTCAATAATGGAAATAATTTCATTGTTATGACCAGTGTGTCCCGCAAGCATGGATGCTACCAATAGTCGAAGTCTCTCAACAAGTTCGTTTACATTATCCCAATATATGTAATCTGTATTAGGTTTATTAACTTTTAAAGTTATACCAAATCCGGTTTTTTTTGAAGACACTCGACTTTCTCTATATGGAGCTTTGCGTCTTTCAAAAAATCCCTGGACTGCTTGTTGAGATTCGGGATTTAGAGTTTTAGTTTTTGTAATTCCTTTGCTTTGCAAATAAGGTCCTATTATAGAAATATATTTATGTGATCCATTCCCCTGCACCTGCTCATTTGGATCATTATTTCTACGGTATGCATTGGTTCTTTTTAAAATATCCATATAATTTTCCAAATCTTGTTTTTTATACCCTATTGGTTCTTTTTTAAATAATAACTCATATAAACCTGGTGTACCTGTATAGGTTATTCCTTCAATTTTGATGTTTTTACCAATAATTTCGACAGGTTTTTGAGTTAAACCCAAAAAGAATTTCTCGGTTTCCAAATCATGAACTATTCCATATTGGTGATCAAACTCATGTTCAACATCTTTTACACCGCTATCAATATATTGGCGAGGTAATTCATCAAATCCTAATAAATATTCTTTATATAAATCTGTATCAACAAATGTTCTAACTGTTTGCCGTGTTTGTTCCAGTATATCTGAAAGATTTCCTATTGTGGATTGTGAACCTGAAGAAGGGTTTGTTTCTGCAATAATACTTGTTTGTTGTATAGATGGCATTTGACTTGCTGAAGCTAAACTCGCGTCCCAGTCAATAATCGATGGTATTTCTGTAGGAAGGAGTGGAGTTTTTCCCGTCTTTCTTTTTTCTGGTGTTGATGTTCCATATTGTAATTTTCTCTTTGGTGTTAGTGTTTGAATTGATCTTTTCTGTGGTGTTTCATAAATTTTTTTAATTGGTGTGTGTAGCTCTTCCTTTATTTCAACAGGTTCAATTTTACCAATCGTTGAAATTAATTCTTGTAAGGGTTGAGTTATCGGTTTATATGTTTCCTCCAATTTAGTTTGCGCCTCAAATTCCGCATTTTTTAAACTCTGATATTTTTGTTTAACAGCTTTTCTTGATTTAACTAGCTCTCTTGCTAAACGTTCATCCATGATTGGTATAATTTACCATCAAACGTTTATTTTTATAAGTAAATATATGAATCAAATCCTTTTCGATATCGGCCAGATTTCACATTAGAGTCTTTGTCTATTACTAAAAATCCAAATTTATCTTTCCAACATATTAAGCACAACTCATTAAATTGGTTTAATGACATATCAACATTAACATGATCATCATAAATATGTTTTAAGTTTGTTCGATCATGTTGAAATATAACAATTAAATTTGCATTGTCACGAATTAATTGTTTCGGAATAGAAGAATATGTTTGACATAAATAAAAACAATCAGTATTTTGTGTCTTCCGAAACAAAAATAGTCCTTTACAACATTCTGATTACAACACACTATATCATCAAATATTATTATAGAGTTTGGTTTAACTTGTTTTGGTGAAACAATTGTTTCTTCATTTTCAGATTCGTAGTATCCAATTTTTTTCAAAGGTTTAAAAAGTGTTCTCAAATATTTATACTTTGGTTGATATAAGGATTTTGAATAAACATACAGATTTTCAAATCGCAAACCATTCGGATCTTCAATCAAACTAATAATAACATTGGTTTTGCCACAGCCTGACGGGCCAATAATTAACCCTCTTTTACTATTTCCCTCAAACAGTTTTCCATGTTTTCTAAAACCATTCACTGAACTTTCATGATCCTTAATTGTTATAGAGTATGGTTGTTTCTCAACTCTCATTTTATATATAAAACAAACTATTAATATTCAGTATTGTGATGTAACTGGTTAGTTATCACTAGGATTGCAACTATATATAATGTTTCCATCACATAATAAACGAATCATTTACAAGACAAACAGCAAAAGGAAAGGAAGTGGTTTAGTAAACTCATTAATAAATAAATTACCCTTTGAATTGCATATTCCTGGTTATAATTTTTGTGGACCTGGAACAAAATTGGAAAAACGATTGTCAAGAGGTGATAAAGGTATAAATTTATTGGATGAGGCTTGTAAAGAACACGATATTGCTTACTCACAATCAAATGATATAAAAAGAAGGCATTTAGCTGATAAAGTATTAGCTGACAAAGCTTTATCAAGGTTCAAAGCTAAAGATTCTAGTTTTGGGGAAAAAACTGCTGCACTAGGAATTACTGGTGCTATGAAAATTAAAAGAAAATTAGGTATGGGACTTCGAACGAGAAGAAAGTTCAAGCGAAAAACTCGAAAAGGACGAGGACTATCATTATCTCAGGTAATTTCAAAAGCTAGAAAAGGAATTAAGGGGAAACGTTTTAAAGACCTAAATGAAAGTATTCAAACTGCTTTAAAAGCTATTAAAAAAACTGGTAAAGTCTTACCTCCAAAGAAAAGGGTAATTCCAATCCCAAAGACTGGCGGATTTCTTCCACTTATACCTTTATTTGCTGGTTTGTCTGCTCTTGGTGCTCTTGGAGGAGGGGCTGCAGGTATTGCTAAAGCAGTAAATGATGCAAAAGCAGCCAAAGCGAAATTAGAAGAATCTAAACGACACAATCAAATGATGGAGTCCATTGCGGTAGGAAAAAAAGGAAGTGGACTTTATTTAAAACCCTATAAAACAGGATGTGGATTATACTTGAAACCTTATTCAAAAAACTGCTAAAACATATACCTCGAAAAGCACTTACAAATTACGATTTACTTAAATACGCTAAATATTTACAAATTCCCAACTTTCGTGGTATTTTTATGAGGGATAAATTACCAAAAAAGATAAAGTTAATTGAAAGTGCAATTGTCAATCTAGATAATCACAGTGGTGTTGGTACTCACTGGATAGCATATACAAAAAAAGGAAAAAACATAATATATTTTGATAGTTATGGTAATTTGCGACCCCCTTCTGAATTAATTAAATATTTTTATAGCGACCAAAATAATAATATTGTTAATTATAATTATAACAGTTATCAAAACTTTAACAAAACAAATTGTGGTCAATTGTGTCTAAAATTTCTTTATAACCATATGTAACACCTAATTTTAGTTTATTATTAAACATATTTTTAAAGTAAAATGTCATATAGTTTTGTTCTTAGCGGCAATTCCGCTATTTTAACATCAGAGTTACATCCTCCAATATATTTAGATGAAGATGTTGAATATGTTATCGGTCTTGTAAATTTCGAAACATTTAATGCAATTCCCAATATTGATGTTGGGAATAATGTATTAATTCATGATGAAAATTTAGAAATAGCCATACCCCCAGGTAGCTACGAATTAGAAGACATAACAGATTTTTTAAAAAAACACTTGGATGAGGATAAAATTAGTTTTAGTCTTTATGCAAATAATAATACTTTACGTACACATCTTAAATGTTCAGCCCCCATAACTTTTCGTGAAGGAACTATTGGTAAATTATTAGGGTTTAAAAATGGGCGATTGGAAGCCAACATTGAACATATATCAGATTTTCCCGCGGAAATAATTAAAGTAAATTCAATAAATATAGACTGCAGTATTGCAGAGGGATCATATTTAAACGGGAAACCTGTTCATATAATACACCAATTTTTCCCGAGCGTTGCTCCAGGGTTCAAAATAATTGAGTCACCTCAAAACGTCATATATTTCCCAGTCACCGTTAAAGTAATTGATAAAATAGCCATTAAAATAATAGATCAGGAAGGTGATTTGGTTAATTTTAGAGAAGAAACCATAACCATCAGACTACATCTTAAAAAAGTAGATTAAAGATGGTAATATTATATAACAATAAATCTGCAAACTTTACTAGAAAATTTAATAATAAAAACATTAATAAGACAAGAAAGAAACCAACTTCCTTTAGTAGGAAATCAAACTTCCAAAGGTTAACACCTTCTAATAGAAAATTTCTTCAAAGTTTGGGTTTTAAACTTAAATAAAAATGGATTATTTAAATGTAAGAGAAAATGTATTGGTTGATGAATCAATATTAAGCTGGGAAATTCTTTCTTTCGATCCTTTTAATCCTACAAAACTCGGACCAAATGATGAAATCAGAATTGCTTTGCAACAAACAGGAAAATATCCTTTACCTTGCAAAAGTGAAATTTATGTGGAATTGCAAGTAACTAAAGAAGATGATTCCCCTTTAGCTAATACTGTTTTAATTAATAATGCTCCGGCATTTTTATTTAAAGAATTACGCTATATTTTAAATGGTGTTACTATTGACTCCGTTCGGGATATTGGTATAACTTCAACTCTTAAGGGATATATTTCATTTAATCAAAATGAAAGTGCTAAATTGGAAAATGCCGGTTGGTATCCGAAAACAAAATCTAAAGAAAAAATTATGACTGATGACAAAGGTAATGTTTCATTATGTATACCATTAAAGATGTATTCAGGATTTTTTGAAGATTATAATAAGATTATTCTTAATTCACAACAAGAACTTATTCTAATAAGAAGTAATGATGATACAAATGCATTGTTATCCAGTAATGAAGATGAAAAACCCAAAGTTAAAATTACCAAGTTGTGTTGGAGAGTTCCTCATCTTACTGTAGCGATTCCGCAAGAATTAGCACTTACCAAAATTATTGACAAAAATAGTGATATACTAATAACCTTCCGAAGCTGGGAATTAGTTGAATATCCAGAGTTATTGGAAACTACGAGGCACAACTGGCCCGTAAAAACATCTACAAAAGTCGAAACGCGACGTCATGTTCTAATTGCTTTTCAGAAAAATAGACGTGGTAATCTAAAAATGGATATGAGTAAATTTGATCATTGTAATTTAAGAAATATGAATGTCTTTTTAAATTCAGAAAGATATCCTTACAATGATCTTCAACTTGACTTTGAAAATAATAAATTTGCTACTCTGTATGAAATGTTTACAGACTTTCGTCAAGGGTATTATAACTCTCCAGTGGAACCAATTTTTAATCCGAAAGAATTTAAAGAAAATGCTCCTATAGTTTACATTAATTGTTCACATCAAAGAGATTTACTACAAACAGGTCCAGTAACCATGAGAATTGAATTTGAAACCAAGGAAAAAATTCCCCCTAAAACAGCGGCATATTGTGTTATAATTCATGATAAAGTTTTCAGTTACAATCCATTAACAAAAATTGTGAAACAGTTGTAATACAATTTCCTTAAGATAAAATACTCTTTTTAAACAAACCGCTACTTACGCTTAAGAGCGCACGCGTCAATTTTGATATTTATTAACGTAGCCAAACCAGAATTCTTCATTTATATAATGTCTTACGAGATTTCAGTTCGAGTATTAGATTTTCAACTTCAGTTGCAGAAATTAAAAAAACAAATAAGTGAATATCAATTAAAAGTAGAAATGATCAAGAAATTCAAATATTTGAAAATATGAAACTTATTCTAGATCTTCAAGGATTCAAAATTGAAAATAATAAATTTATTGTAAAGGAATTAGCAGCGTACGATGGGCAAAAGACAAGTCATTTTATTTTCAAAGCTCCATTTCCGATGGGTCATTTACCATCCTATTTACACAAACAAGCTCTGTGGTTAATAAAAAATTACCATTGCATTGAATGGTGTGAAGGATTTACACCATTACACAAATGTGGAGATATCATAAGAGATTTAAGCGCTAAGGTGGACTATGTTTATGTAAAAGGGGAAGAAAAGGCAGATTTCGTAAAGAAGTATTCCATGAAACCAGTTATCGAGATTGATGAACAACCCACCCTAAAGAAAATGGATCCTTGCTGCTTTTATCATCAAAAAATACCATGTGTATGTGCATTATCAAATGTTTATTACCTTTACAACAATTTTTTTATGTAATAAAAGACTTGATTACAAATTATGTGTTTTATTTTCTAACATTGTTTTAATACATGAAATATTATTATTTAATCCTAGTTCTTGAAGTTTACATATTAAAATATCTATATTTTTATTTTTTAAATATTCGCTACAACATTTAGCTGCTAGTAAACATAATTCCGCATGTTCCATATAATTTAAAAACAATATAATATTCTGCGCTTCACTTTCTTGACCTTCATATGCATAAAACTCGGAACAGGCTGCGGACATCAAAAACTCTTCATACATTTCTCTTATTAATAATTCCATAATAAATCCTACACTAAAACCTCCCTGTTTCTCAATATCTCTTTATCTCTCTCTTCCTCTTCCACGATTTCTTTTAATATATCAGGATCTTTTATATAATCCTTCAATATCCTTAAAAAGTAACTGAATCCTATTTTCTTTATTTCATGAAAGAACTTCGGCAAATTTTGGGTTTTTCTATAATTTAAACAGGCTTCTGCAGCTAATTGGTATTGGAAGGCAGTCTCATAATATACCTGTGCCCACTCGGGGTGTGTTTTCCTTAGCATTGCATTCTTTAATTCGGAATTTTGAAGTTTAGTAAACTGTTTACCTAATTTGATTATTTCATTTTGCAAATCACTGTTCATAACTACCACTTATTTTTAATTTAACACTGTTCTTTATTAGTGATGAATCTTCTATATAAGCTTAAGACTAGTTGTAAATGAATGTAGCTCGCTCAGATTCAGTCCTTTAAAATACCAGCTCCCCTCCAACTGCTACCAGCTCCCCTCCAACTACTGTGGTGGTTAGGAAGGAGGTAGGAGGTGGAGCAAAAAGAGGCGGAGTTTATGAAACCAATCGGAATAGGGGGCGAACTTGGGCAGCCAATCAGAAACAAGGTCATTCTTGGCTGACCAATCAAAAAAGTGGTGGGGGGGTCAACTAGAAGCCCCCTATTCCCACTACTCAGGTTAGTTTTAGTTTCTCGAACTAACCAAAACTAAGCTAAACCTGAACTAGCCAAAACTGATCAATAATTTTGGGTAGTTAAGATTAATTTCCCCTTTTTTATACATTACAAAGATTAAACTATGTTGTTAACTGTAATGGATAAATGTTATAGTTTATATTACGAATGTATCAGTCTAGATCAATTTAGGTTAGTTCAGATTAGTTTCAGTTCTACAAATTAACCAAAATCAAGCTAAACTTGAAGTAACCAAAAATGTTGGGTGGATAAGATTAATTTTTCCCTGAGACTGCTTAAAACATTACAAAAATTAAACTGTATTGTTGACTGACATGAACAAATTTTATAGTTTATACCACGAAAGTATTTTAAATCTGGCAACGTGTCAAACGAATATTAGTCGTTTTGGCGAGTCTGATAGTCGATGGCCTATCCGGAACGTATTTTTTTATTTTTCGTTGAAAGTTTTTCTAAATTTATTTACTAAAATTTGTGGAAAAATAGTTTAATTTAACTAGTAATATTGAAAATAAATATATAAATTCGGTGTTTTCTTCAGAATTAAAAGTGCTTGGTGAAGTGACGCTTGGCGTTTCTTGAGTTTTTCTGAAAACAGAAAAATCAAGAGAATTTTAAGTATCGGGGACGATGACAAACGACCACATTAAACACAAAATATATTTCAGGACACCGATCGCCACTTTCGCAAATCCTGCTTTGGTTTTCTGGTACTCTTGAGGTCAATTTATGACATTTATTGTCTGCATGTTAGTATAATTTTTTTGGCATTTAGCCTATTTTTGTAGTTTTCCATATCGCCTCTAACTTCCTTGGACCTGACGCGAAAAACCGATATTTTTTACTTTTGACCTTGAATAAAAATTTTAGCAGACATAGAATCTGTGGAATTTTTTGACATTTTATTGTAATAGTGTACTTAAGAGTTCTGCCCATTTTCAGCTCTTTGCGAATTATTATGAAGTTAAATGTCTATTTTGACTGGATTAAAACTCCGGTGATATCAGTAAATTATAAATAACAGTGGCGATTAAACCCTGTATTGAATTACTCGAATCTTAGACCAAACGCCAGTGTCTCCAAAAACGTAAGACAATACTTTTTAGACAATTACAATTTGTCAATACGTTTTTGTGGAACTAATTATCTATACTTGTCTTTGAATTTTTGTCATTTTATTAAAGTTAGCTGGTAGAGATTATACTTTCTACATTACTAGGAAACCACAATAGCCATATTCTTGTTGGGCAATAACCCTACTTTCTTTCGGTTTATTTTCCATTCAGTCTTTTTAAATGACATTTTATGATTTATATTTAATTTTTTTTTTCTTAGTCACTAATATGCATAACAGTATTTATTAATTCCCATTATTTTTTTTTCAGATTTAACTTTCATCACCAAACTATGCAACAATCACTCAACTGCTTCGCCTAAAAATATCATAACCTCAATCGAGGTATCGTTTCCCGATATAACCGTCCATTCCTTCCGGTAATTGATGAGAGGTCACGGGATTAAGCGAATATTGTCCTCTATACCAAACACCCAACTTGGCCGTGATCCAAAGCTTAATCTTCAAGGCTGGTCCAAACGCTGGATGAGCTTTAACAGAAATTGTAGTATTTATATTATTCCAGTCAATTGAAAATCCCAAATTTTTGGTTGTTACCCTTTTTTTGAGTTCTGTTTTGAGCATTATCAGTAGTAGAGTGTGATTTTATTTTTATCTGATCTCAAACCATGGATAGTCAGAATCAGAATAACAAAGCCCCAATAGTGTCCCTCTCAACAGTGGCACCATCTCTTGATTCCACTCCAGCAAGAACACCCAATAATTGTATTATTCCTATGGATATGAATGATAAAATTAGCGAGGTTAGATTTAAAACTGGTTCTGTATCATCATCATCGTCATCGTCAAGCTCCGAAGATCAAGAAGATAAACCGAATATTCCCGATGGAGGATGGGGATGGGTAGTGGTATTTGCATCTTTGATACTTTCGATGATTGCAGATGGTATCAGTTTTTCATTTGGACTTCTATACGTTGAATTTTTGAATGAGTTTGGAGCTTCAAAGAGTGTGACCTCATGGATTGGTAGTCTTTTCATGGCAGTTCCTTTATTAACAGGACCTATTATGAGTGCCTTGGTTGATAAGTATGGTTGTAGATATATGACCATAGTAGGAGGAATAATTTCTGCTATAGGTTTCATTATTAGCTCCAAGTGCCACTCTATTGTCGTTATGTACCTAACGTTTGGTACTTTAGCAGGTTTAGGACTTGGACTCTGTTACGTCACAGCGGTAGTTTCAATTGCCTTTTGGTTCGACAAGAACAGAACCTTGGCTGTTGGAATAGGAGCTTCTGGAACTGGCGTTGGAACATTTGTATTTTCTCCGTTAACAACGTATCTTTTATATGAGTTTGGGTGGAGAGGCACAACGTTGCTTTTAGCAGGATGCTTCTTAAATATATGTGTTTGTGGTGCCTTAATGAGAGATCCAGACTGGATTATTGAACAGAACAGGTTAGTTTTTGCTTTTAAATTTATTTTTACAAATTTTAGATTTATAAATTGAAAAATACATGCTTGATTATTTAAATTTTTTGTACAGATTAATTAATTAAGGTATTTTTCCCTTATAAAGGGTGTTTTTTATAGAGGTATAAAACTTTAAGTTGGCAACACTTTTTTAACTGGCGGCCATTTTGTCAGCTGTCAGGTGATTTATGTTTAGTTTGGTTTGGCATTTCAACATGAATAGACTGACGCCTGAACAACGCTTCCAAATTGCGCAAATTAATTTTGAAAATCATGATTCTGTTCGAAATACGTATCGCGCACTACGTCCATTTTACGGTCAATATAATCGTCCATCAGAGCAATTAATTCGATTAACTATGAAACGTTTTCGCACCACGTTTACTTTAAATGATAATACGCATCCACAGAGACGTCGTACAGTGCGTACAGAAGAAGTCATTGCTGCTGTAGAGCGTAGCGTAGAGGAAGACCCGAATCAGTCTATCCGCCATCGTGCACAGGAATTGGATATGTGTCCATTCACTTTATGGAAGATTTTGCTGAAAGCTCTTGGATTACGTGCTTACAAAATCCAACTCGTTCAAGAATTGAAGCCACACGATCACCTAGCAAGGCGTAGATTCGGTGAACGGGCCCAAAACAAGATTGCTGTTGATCCCGATTTTCATAAGCGAATTTTGTTTAGCGATGAAGCTCACTTTTGTTTGAATGGATACGTCAATAAACAAAACTGTCGTATTTGGAGTGATGATAATCCTCAAGTGTATGTTGAGACACCGTTACATCTAGAAAAACTGACTGTTTGGTGTGCTTTATGGGCTGGTGGAATCATTGGTCCGTACTTCTTTAAAAACGATGCTGGTCAGAACGTTACAGTCAATGGTGACCGCTATAGAGCCATGATTACTGACTTTTTCGTTCATCAATTGAACAACCATGATGTGCAGGAGCTGTGGTTTCAACAAGACGGCGCAACATGTCACACAGCTCGTGCCACAATTGATTTATTGAAGGAAACGTTTGGTAATCGCATAGTTTCACGTTTCGGACCCGTGAATTGGGCTCCAAGATCGTGCGACTTAACGCCGCTAGACTATTTTCTGTGGGGATATGTGAAGTCACTAGTCTACGCCGATAAGCCCGAAACGATTGATCACTTGGAGGACAACATTCGCCGCGTTATTGCCGATATACAGCCACAAATGTTGAAAAAAGTCATCGAAAATTGGACCTCCAGATTAGACTACGTCCAAGTCAGCCGTGGCGATCATATGTCAGAAGTCATATTTAAATTATAATGCCAGAGGGTTATCTTTCGAATAAAGTAAATTTCATGTCAATTTTAAAAACTCGTCTTTGTTTTATTCCATTTAAAATTTCTATACCTCTATAAAAAAAAACACCCTTTATTTTATTGACATATAACTTGAAAACAATGCATTTATTTTTGATGAATTAACTTCCTCGTTTTGAACTAATTTGATTAATATTATCAAGGTGTTTTTAAATTGTTGACAGCACGCAAACATTTAAGATAATGTTTCCGTTATTTAATTTTCCTGTAAGTACAACACGTAAAGAAATTTAAAATACATTAGTGTCTCCCGCTTTTCTAAAAGTAGTTTTCCATGTATAATTTGTGCTGTAATTGGGGTATGTAAAATTGTATACACAGTGGTGGTCAACATAAAATTTAATTAAAAAAAATAATCAGCGCTTATTAAAATTTTAATATGTTATTCTGAATATTTGACTTAAAATGTTTAAAATATGCAGTTACAGTCTTAACGTCGTCTTAGCAGCGTAGCGGTTGAAGATGAACCGTCGATTTCAAACCTGCCTAACGTTTACAATTTTCAACATTTCGAAAAAATTCTTTTACGTACACATTTTCGAAAGATCACGCGGCCCCACCAAAAAAGTGTCTTAAGCTAGAAACCAGAACTGAATTGTGACCCTCTAATCACGTTTTATCGTGTTGTCCCTAATTTCCAAATAACCTCAAAATTTTCGAATTTTGAGAAAAAGTTATTTTATTAAAACACATGATTTTTTTTAATTAAAAACAGGCAAGAAGTACAGTTCGAAGTGTTTTGTGTTGAGTTTCTTAAAACAACAACCCACTTAGTTCAATAACTTTAGACAAATTACTGAAAATGTCGATATTCATGTTTTTCGAACATTACTTTAACATTAAATAAATTAAATTCAGCGATAAGTTCAGAACATATTTTTACATCGTAACTACTGTTTAATAAAACATTGTGTCATATTTACAATAAAACTTCGAATGGAATTATATTTCATTACCATAAAAATCTATTTGGAGTAGCAAACTTTTTAACTTTCAAAATTTATTTTTCTCGGAGCACTTGTTTTTTTTTTTGTTTATTTGTTTAATTGTCCAACGATGGTAAGCTATCATATTAATATCTCACCTTTCTTAGTACCTGCGCTCCATTTATTTTATATTCTGTCGAAACACTTCACCTTGCTCTTCACTTCAATCGTCCGGATTCTCCAGAAAATAATCAAAATGAAAATTCAAATGGTACAATTTTAAATTCATCAGACAACCTAATTCTTAGCCAATGAGACTACCAACTTCTTCTAATTTTTCCTTCTTTAATTCCCTAAAAAATTTTTCACGTTTTTGTTGTTGTTCATCCTTTTCATTTTTGTAATAAAAATATCATCTTTCAGTAGCTTTTGCAGGTGAAATGTGGTGAAATTTTTGCGTAATATAGGCTGTATTTCTTAGAGTAAATTATCACTGATCAAAGTGAAAAAAGTGAAACTGATAACTTCATGTTCTTTTGAATATGCATTTACTTGTCATTGGGTCGGAGTGATCATGATTACTTCAAGTGATAGAACTGAATGTAATAATGATTCAAAAGAATATCTCCATCTTTGTCTAAAGCTTTCATTAATTGCGTCTGCAAACCGAAGTTTACATGAAGAGGCGAGAGCAAAATTTTTGATGGATCTACTAAAGACTCTTTGATGACATTATTCGAACCAAATGTCACCTCGTTTCTATTAGGTAATTTTTTGTAATGTTTCTTGCGATCTTGACTGTCTCAAAAATATAAGGATTTTTCTTAAACCCTCCTTGTTGCCCAAATATGATTGTTGCAAACTTTAAATCTCCACAAATGTTCCACTGATGACCAATTTGACTTCAACTTATGCATTAAACCTTCAATGTGATATCAGAAACTAATGAATATTTTTATTCAACAGAAAAAACTTATGAAAGCTTTTATGTCGGTCAGATATTCTGACTCATTTTTTGAAAGTCCAAGATCTCTGACAAGATCATTCATTTCGTCCTGAACAAATATTTCAAGTTTTTTTGATTCTTAGTCATTCAAAAAAGAGGTATTATCAGTTTCTTTTTTATCCTCACTTACACAATCATCTTCATCAGTTTTCTCACTAGCAATATGGTTTTTAAAGATAAAAACAGTTTTTTTTTTCACAGATGAAACTTGAGAATACTCAATTTTGGTCCATATTCTTCTATTCTATCATCTGTGTTGCAAAAATTACAGTCAGTTCTGCTTCTCGGTTGTTTCCGTATTGTAGGTTTGTCATATTTAAGATGTTTCCAATCGTTGCTTTCTTCCCATCGCCAAAACATATTGTAACAAGCACTACATATTATTTATGGAACCGAAGTCTTATTTTGGTTCGTAATTTTGGTATTGAAGCAACTTTCGATCATTCATCATCTGCCAATTTTTTGTACTTCATATTTGCCACATACGTCGCAAAATATATCCAGTATCGCAATCCAGTTTTGTGATGTCAGAGTTGCTAATTCGAAAAATACTGTTATATTTACTTAAAAAAGAACGGGGGTTTAGCGTCTTAAGGATGATAACCCTCATATTTCCTCAGGCCTAAGTATCAGAGCTGTTTGACTTTGATGAGGATTCAGTACAGCTTCATCCTCACACCCTTAAGCTGTTTGCTCATGAAATCAGTAGAGGAGCGTCTACTCGCAGTGTTGTCCAACGTTGCCAGATAGTCTGTATTCGGAACATTCATTAATTTCCGCATCCTTACAAACTTTTCTTCGCGCCTTATTTGAATCGTGTAATGTGCTTGTTGGAATGATTCAATTCCTACGCACGTATTTTAGCAGCCAGATATTCTTTAAAATCGATCAATATGTGGTAATAAATACGTTAATAAATAAAATTAATTGTTCATTATTATAATTGAGACAGGTAAAGTGCTTATATATACGATAATCAATTATTTATAACTTATTATTTGTTTTTATTATTTATGTTTCTTAATTAAAATCTGAATAAAAACCTAAAAATTATTAAAAAAATATATTTATTGCAACATTCATTTTCACAAAGGCACAACTGCTTTTTTTATTACGTTTTGTATTCATTTCCATTGTAGTTATTCATTTGGAAATTTATTTTTTAATTTGAATACATAATTCAGTGGCGGATTTACGGGTAGGGGAGGTTCAGGTTCAACATTTTATGAAGATTTGAGCCTGATACAAAACCACCATAAAATCATTTTGACGTCCACACTCCCTCATGCGAAATCAAATGAACGTTTCTTTGATACTGCAGCTATATAAAGAATATTTGCCTATGAATTTTGTTTCTTGATTTTATTGCAAAATGACTAAAAAGTACTTTATTTAGAAAATATTGAAGGGAATAAAAATTCTCACTTATTATTTTTTAAAATTTTTATTTAATGCAAATATGTAATTATACACAGACACTTTAATGTTAGATAAAGGTAAACACAGAAACAAACTTTATAAAGTGTACTTAGACAAAATTTAATAAAACATATAAATCTACAGTGAGTGTAATAAGCTTTTTATTAATTAAAAAACAAAAATTAAAAACAACTCTTAATAATATTCATACCAACACCTAAATTTCTAAATCTATTAAAAACAAATATCATATCAATCATTTCTTAACCTTCATATTGCTAACACAAATACATAAACTGTACTTGGACAAAACTTAATACAATATATAATCCTACAGTGACTCTAATAACTTCTGTATTTATTAAAAAACAAAAATTAAAAACATCTATTTATATGAATACCAACACCTCAATTTACAAAAAACAGATATTCATATATACTAAAATAAATAAATACACCCAAAACTTGGTTTTCCGTACAGCAGAAAGATGAAGATAACTCTGAAAAAGAACAAACTGTCATATTATGTAGTTTTAAGAAAACCCTTTTATTTTTTTAGAAAAAAACTGTTTTTCCATACTCTTTTGTCTAGTTATTTCATTTCTTTTCCGTACCATATCTATTCTCTCAAATCCTGTAAATTCAGTCCCAAATTTCTGATTTTTATCCCAACCTTGACAGTAACTATAAATTATCTTAGACATTTCTTCTTGTGCAATCTATAATTTTAAATTTCCTAATAAACTTCTACTTTTCTATACCCAATTCAAAACAAATCTTATATACCTCACGTCTTCTTTCAAAATCTGTTGATTAATTAATACTAGCATTAAGCCCCTCAATAAAATTACATAGTTTATTCTAGTAATGCAGTTTGTTTCTTCTTTTTTTTATCAATATATAAGGGATCTTCTAACTCTCTTATGGTGTTTTTTATTTCAATAATAAACTATTATATCCACAATCAGAAAAAATTATTAGAACAGCCTGAAAAAGAAGTGTTCATGAATCTGAAGCTTTAAAATAACAAGTTTAGGTTAGGAAACAACTATTGGCGGGAAATGATATGACGCCCATTTGAATAAATGCTCGAGTTACAGACTATCTGGCAACGTTGGATAACACTGCGAGTAGGCGCTCCTATCAGTAGCTGAGCCAGGCCAGTATTGTCTCCATGTGAATGATAATATTACGACAGCGCAACTGTCTCAAGCCAACAGCGTTGCCAATATATCTCGTTAAACTTAAAAAAATCAATATAAATAGAAATCGATTTAATTCATTTTTCTTTAATTTACTGGCTGACTTATATTACTATTACTACTCTTGCTTTTTTTTTGGTTTTGAGCGAAAAATAGATCGACTGAAGGAATACGAAATTCACCATGTTGCGTAATTTAAGGTAGTAACTCTAAAGTCGCAGTTTGAATGAATTTCGGCATTATCAGTAATTTGTCTGCAGTTTTTGAACTTAATAAATGACTGTCCTAAAAAATTCAGCACAAAACACGTCAAACTATAATTCTTGCCTATTTTTAGTTCAAAAAAAAATTAGATCATTAGGAATCACACGATAAAACGGCTTTCAGTTTTGTAAACAGCGAGTCAAAACCAATAGGAAATGGTGGGTCTCATTTCTAGCTTAAGATACTTTTTTTTTGAAGCAGTATCATCGAAAAAGAAAATATAAAAATCGAGGTTTTATGTCATATATATTTTCTTAAGACAGTCTAAAAAATGTAGTAAATATTCTTGGTTGAGAAACCTACCTACCATTTTGATTTATTTATTAACATTATGTTTTTAATCCTGGATGATTTTTTTAGGAAAAATTCAAATTTGAAACTGAACAAATCAGAAAAATCTAGTAAAACAAGTTTAGTATCGGTGTCATCAACTAATCCATCTAATGCAATAGATATAAACGAGTTAAAGTCTTTGTTAACAAGTGGAAAAGATGCAGAGTTTTTATTACAAGACTTAGAAACTTCTTTGGATAATACTGAAGATAAGGATAAATTAAAAAAGTACTTCCATTCGGCATTAAATCTTCCAACCTTTGTCAAACAAAACGAAAAGGTAGATATTTTCAGAGTTGCTCTAATATATATATATATATATATATATATATATATATATATATATAGGTAAGTTCTTGTCCGTGTAATATAAAATTGCTAATTTTGGCAACAAAAGCCACGTGCAGCAAGCCTGGTTGCCTAGTACTGAATAATGCGACCCCTATGCTTTGGGCCGCGAGTTTCGTGTACTCGATTGTATAGATTTCTGTTTTTATTCACCGCCGCGCCACCACATGGCGATTTTTACAAATTTTGTTAGATTCTGTGGTTCTTGTGTTATCAAGTGAACCATCAAGATGTCGCCTTTGTCGTCCTGTTTGCTGTTTTTAATTTTAAATTCAGCTATACGGGATGCAAAGGCGAGGTGATGGTTTGTACCGAGTGCGATGGCCTGACGAGTCTCATATTAGGACGAAACAGCGCTGTCGCCATCTGTCGTACCCGGAGTCTTTCCATACTTTGGAGTGGTCCGCACTTTTTAACACGAGAATAATGCAGATTGGCAAATTTCACATCCGCTAAGCCAAGATTTCATTATATATATATATATATATATATATATATATATATATATATATATATATATATATATATATATATATATTTATAAATTTCAAAAAATACTGCCATCAGAATAGCGGTGCAAAAGATTATATACAATGGTTTGCAAAAGTCTGCGTACACCCTATGTACAAAATTTCTATAAGCATTTTGAACCAAGAGAACTGTTTAATGTAAATGAAATAAATAAATACTTGTTTGGTAAACGAAATTTTATTCACAGTAAACAGAATAACCTATTTTTCACTCATAGTGTATGCAAACTTATGAAACGCATTTTTATCAGCAACTTCCGATATGGACAGGAATTACGTGTGTTAAGGACAAAAATATTTTCTTTGTACTGTGTTAAGATGCATAGATAAATATTTGATAGAAAACAAAAGATGTTGACATTTGGGTGAGTTTACTCAGTGCAACTTAGCATAATTATACTGTTTGCTACGTATATCAATAGACAGTTTCTATTCTGGTTAGATTATACTCTGAATATGACATATCATTTTGCTTTTTTTCAGGTTCCTATAGAAGTATTAGAACTATTAAGCGCCAACAAAAAATTATACAACATTATTTTACAAAATTATCCAAGTTTACTTATGAGTAGAAGTTCTTCAGCTGATAATGGTTTGAACAAATTAAAAAATGAAGCAATAGATAGAGTACCTGTAACGTTCAGTATGAAATTAAAGAAAGAAGAAAAACCGAAGGTTACCATTGCAGAAAATGGAAATCAGAAGAAATTGCGATCACCACCAATCCATCAGGTAAAGTGAGCATTAATACTGATCTGAGAAAGGGGTTATGAGGTTTTTAAAGGTAACAAATATCAATAAGGACCTGGGTATAAAATTAAGTAACTTAATTTCTGGCTGTTTTAACAGCCCAGCGGGTTTTCATCAACGGTGAATAGACATGGCTCTATAGAAGTGCTCCCTGACTACTCAAAAAGTTGTTACCTTCTACATTAATTTTAATTATCAGTTTCCTTAATTAAAAAGACAGATTTCTGCTTATTTAGTTCGAATTCAATACCTCAAAGTATCCTAATTTTTGGTGGAATTAGCTTGATACTGCTTTTGTTAGAAAACAGAACGGATTTTATTTATTTTTTTTAGATTTCTTTACCAGAAAGTTATGATGTCGCTATTAAAGAACCCCTTATGGGTACCAAAAACTCAAAAATTCATCCCAATGCATCATTTCCCAGACTGAAACAACAATGGCACACTACACCCCGTCATGAAAGCTACTTTAAAAACTTAAAATTGCACAGGCAGTCTTTGATACATAGAGGTGCTATGTTTAATATGAATAAGTATAGATTTAAGGCATCAAGTTGTCCAAATATCTACAGAGTCTCAATGATGTCGCTTCCTAAACAACGAGGTCAAGAGGTAAGTAGAGAAGAGATATCAACAGGCATTTAAGAAGCCTAATCGAAGATTATGTTTTAATTGAAACAAACCTTATTAAGTGGTCTAGAACTTAACTATAAAGAACTTGACTACTCGGGCTGTAAAAAGCCAACAACAATAAAATAATTTGAAACGATACAGGGGACAATGAATAGTTAATAGTTCTAGATTACACTACCTCTCTACAAGACTAAATTTCAGATTACATTACCTTGTTATGCTAGAATTTGTTAATTTAAATTAAATTTCAAACATTTTACATACTCGAAAATCGATTAGGCCTCTTAAGTTAATTGTAAACTGCTGATGTTTATAACGTGTTAAAAAAATTTTAGCTTTATCGGTCTACACTGGTCATAAGCTTTTAAATTTTATTAGTAATTTTGAAAATATTGGATTAAAAAAATTATTCTAAAATGCGTCAAGATTTGATTTATATTCTACGGGTATATGAAGTGTTAGGTATATCCTTCGTTTTGGCCTGAACCTTCATAATTATCAGTTAAATTATCATTGTTCTTGGTGGCTAACTGATTTAAGGGATTTGATTATTAATTTAACATGTTTACATAAATCAGCAGTTAACAAATAGACCGTCCTATAGGTAAATTGAGTAACAATAATATTGAAAACCAAGTAAGAACCTTTCATCCCTATAATAAAATAGTAAAATACATTCTTTGTCGTGATCTCACCATAACATATAGATCAATCACATACCAGAAAATACTTCTCGAATTTCTGATCTTAAATTTAAAATCATTACTTTCCTAAAATTTATCGTAATTTCGAAGGAAATTCTCGGCTATGCGAACAAAGACCGTTGATAAAAATTACTCTCATGTTAAAAAGTGCGGAGAACTCCAGGATCATAGAAAAAGCCCAGGTCCAAAAAATGACAGCGCTGTTTCGTCCTAGAATGAGACTCATCTGGCCATTGCATCAGGGTTGCCAGATGATTTTACTTAATTTCCCTAGATTTTTGTCAAAAAATTCCATAGATTTCCCAAGGCAAGTTCACAGGAATCTCCAATTTACGGCATTCTAATTTACGGCGCGCTCTATTTTACGATAGAATTCTTATCTATTTTACATTTCTTCTCTCTTCTTTACCCCTACCATATTTCACGTATTCGGCGCGGTATTTGAAATTAACGAATTGACGCCCTACATGTGACGTCGCCGCAATGTGATTGGTGGCTTTTACCCCCGTAAGTGAATTATAGTTTTAAAAATTTTTGATTTATTTTTTAAGTTTATTTACCTACAAATAATAAATCTAAACTTTAAAAAATGTAAAAGTGTGTACTTAATATACCGAATCACTAACCCATTCTAAAAAAAATATAAACATAACACTTTTTTGAAATATATGATAGATTTTTGTTCTCTCGATACAAAATTTCTGATTTAAATATCTTAACCATTTCCGGGCTAATACAGAGATTAAAACGATTGCTTGACTTTAACAAACTTTTAGTATGCAAAATCCCACAAAATGTGTTCGGCAATGTTAAGTATATTTTTACCAAATCTAGGGAAATTTCTCTAGGTCTGGCAACCCTACATTGCATTCGGTACAAACCATGATTTCGCATCTGTGCCCTATAAACAGATTTCACGGTTGAAAAATAGTAAATAAGACACAGTGGCGACATCTCTATGGCTCACTCAATAACACAAGAACAACACAAAGCAATGATATTGTATGAAACCGTCAAGTGGTAGCGCGACTATTGATTTTTTGTCGGCATAGCCGAGAATTTCCTATTTTATTTTAAGATTACATGCACGATTACTTCTCTCTTCTTATATTTGTTGGCTTAAAAAACACGTCACAGCTCTCTTAGGGAAATCGTTAGTGCTACACTTTACTTAAACTATTGAATTCGTGGTTGATTTGGTTGCCGATGCCGGATAATGCGACCTCTATCCTTACCCTGGTAGCAAACATTTCTCAATTCTGGAACAAATCTGCATCTGTAAGCTTAATCCGAACCATATCTCTTCTGTTTCCGACTTTTATATATTTACTTACTTAAAATGCTGATGGATAATGACGGGACAGCAGCTTTAAGTAAGTTCATCATACGATTTAAAATATTCTCGCTCTGATATCCAGCATCTTACTGATGTTTTGCATACGTTTTACTTATGATTCTGCTCTACGGTTTGAAGAAATAAATTGGAAGAATCGTACTTAATTCTGCTGTAGATCGTTAAGAATATTTCATAGATTGCAGCGTCTTACGGATTTCTGCTGTAAATATGCTCTAAAGATAGTATGTCATTTCTTCAGCATTGTCTGCCGTGCAAGGTGTGTTACCAGGGTAGAGTAGCACGTTTCGTGGGTCCAGTTTTGATATATTCCTGTTTTAATTTGCCGTCGCGCCACCACATGGCGATTTTATTCAACATTATTGATTTATGTTGTTCTTGTGTTATTGAGTGAGCCATCGAGATGTCGCCACTGTATCTCATTTACTATTTTTCAATCGTGAAATCTGTTTATAGGACTCAGATGCGAAATGATGGTTTGTACTGAATGCAATGGCCTGATGAGTCCCATACTAGGACGAAGCAGCGCCGTCGTCATTTTTCGGACCCAGATTTTTTCCATGATCTTGGAATTCTCCGGACTTTTTAACGAGAGTAATATTTTTCAACGGTCTTGGTCCGCATAGCCGAGAATTTCTTTTATTTTAAAATTACAAGGACGAACTTCTCTTTATATATATATATATATATATATATATATATATATATATATATATTCAACAAGGTATAACAAAGGTTGGACGCCTAAAGTATAATAATTTTTTTCATTGAAAAAAAGACATCCTTTTTTTATGTCACGTGACCATATGTAACGTTCTTACTTGTGTTTTACCATATTTTGTTAAAAATAAACCACCCAATTCCCTGTAAAAAGCATCACTCCTTTTAGCAATGGTACACCGAAATAGTTGATTTGGTGAAGGGCATGTTCGACTATTCTTTATTCTTAGAGCTCCATTTTTTCTTGCTGTCACTGTCAACGATAACCCTTTTTGTTTGGTTTATAGTGCCTTATTTTTACCTGGCTGAGCTTATGATTAAGCATGAATACGACACCGATGACGCGTCCCTTACTATTTCGAATATTGGTATTGCCAACACTATTGGTATGGTATGTATATTTGTTTTATTATCGAAGTCAAACGACTTTTTTATTTATAATACGAAAGTCTGTGTGAAATCTGTAATTTTAATACGATTTGATAAACATTACTACAGTAGAAATATGTACAATCTATTCTAGTGTATCAAGAGGGTTTTTGTTATATATAACCGAGAAATCCTCAACTAATCACAACCATATTTTAACTCATGTTCCTTGGCATAACTGGGAACGTTTAAAGCTATATTTTCTTTCGAACAAGCACAATTTAGAAATTCATAAACTCCGCGATGCAGCAGGTACAATTACAACAGATAGAGAAAAAATACTCCAAATAGTGGAAGATTTCTACAGCGCGTTATACAAAAAGTACACCATTGACAATGACCTAACAAACATTCCAAATGTCTGCAATGAAGGCTCAGAAGATTTACCAGAAATTTCATCATCAGAAATTGAAGTGGCCTTACAGGAGTAGATGGCATTGTTATTGAAAGTATTAAAGCAGGAGGGGAAAAATTAATGAATGCTCTCAAAGTCCTATTTAGTAGATGTTTAGAGACCGGACAAATCCCAACCTCATAGAACAATGCCATAATGATAATCATAAATAAGAGAGGCGATCCCACCGACCTAAAAAACTACCGTCCAATCAGACTCCTCTCCCACATGTACAAACTATTTATAAAAATAATAACAAGACGATTGATTCCCAAATTCGATTTCTACCAACCTAGAGAACAAGCAGGTTTCAGATCCAGTTATGGTACAAACGACCACTTGCTAGTTATGAAAACGCTCATAGAAAAAACAGTGGAGTACCACAAACCACTGGTCTTAATATTTGTGGACTACGAGAAAGCGTTCGATTCAGCGGACCAAAACAAAATATTTGCTGCACTAACTGATTGTAGAGTCGACCACAGATATGCAGCTTTAATTAAGAACATATATAATAGCGCAACAGTGAGTGTGAAAGTCCATTCCAAAATAACATCTACATTTAGAATGGAACGTGGCGTACGACAAGGTGATAACATCTCACCAAAACTACTTACAATGCTGCTAGAATACATGTTTAAAAAAATAGGTTGGGGGAACATGGAAATCAATATAGATGGTGAACGATTAAACCACCTACGCTTTGCTGACGATATCGTGTTAATTTCTGACAACCTCGAAGAAGCCCAAGAGTTACTAAGGACACTAAGTGCAGCGTCAGATGTAGTAGATCTAAAAATTAACCGTACAAAAACTCAATGTATGACAAACTGAGTTCCAAGTAGCAACATATCCCTAAACCAATCTGAAATCGAGTATGTAACATCTTATAAATATTTAGGCTATGAACTGAGAATAAACCGAGATAACCAGACCAGCGAAATTCAAAGACGCATAACCTAGCATGGGCGGCGTTCGGCAAGCTGAGAAAGAACGTATTTAAAAGCAATATACCGATTTGCTTGAAAAGAAAGGTTTATAAACAGTGTGTGCTCCCTGTGCTCACATACGGTGCAGAAACTTTAACACACTAAGAAAAGTTGCGAAAAAATTAGAGTGACTAAGCGAGCCATAGAGAGGTCGATGTTGGGAATAACACTGAGAGATAAAGTTCCAAATGTAATTATTAGAACTAGAACGGGGATCAAGGATGCTATAGAAAGTATAACACATATGAAATGGAACTGGGTCGGACATGTGGTGAGAATGGAAGACGCTAGGTGGACTAAACGCATTAAAGAGTGGCGTCCTAGGTTCCAGGCATTTAGAAGTAGGGGCTAACCTCCAACACGGTAGACTGACGATATCAAGAGAATCGCAACAGACTGGATTCAATCAGCACAAGATCGGGAACATTGGAAATGCCTATGTTCAGCAGTGGACGCTACAGGCTGTGTAATGAAGCACAATTCTATTAAAAGTAAACATTTAAAAGATAACGCTTCGACACATAGTATGTTTACTCTCCATTAAACGGTAACTAAATACTCTGTGGTGCTCTACATCAATAAGCGTTAATCGGAATGACTTTTTAATATTTTGTAATCGCCTCGGCGGTACATACACTAAAATTGGAATGATACAGAGAAGATTATGCTAATCTTCCTGCGCAAGGATGACACGCAAAATCGTAAAGCGTTCTACATTTTTAAGCATAGACATACATTCAAATTTCTATCAGGATAATCACCTCTTGGCTACATTTCTGGACTTATCCCATGCCTATGACACAACATGGAGATATGAAATTATGAGAACCTTACATAGTTGGGGCTTAAAAGGCAATCTACCCATCTCCATATCCAACTTTTTGTCTAACAGAACTTTCCCGGTCAGAATAATGGGTTCACTGTCCTTCATCCATATATTGGAAAATGGTCTTCCTCAGCCCATCATTGTACTTAATTGCCATCAATAGTGTCAAATTATACATTCCCCGAAAAATCTCATATCGACTTTTTGCAGATGAGATAGTCATATATCATTAATCCTCAAATCCCAGAACTAGCCAAAGAATTATCTAAATTTGCCTTAAATCATTAATAAGATGGTCCAATAACCATAGATTTTCTTTCCCTCCCAACAAATCTTCTTGCACCCAATTCTGCAGGAAAAGGAATTGCCCTAAGGTACAAAACTTGGAAATGCAAAATATTTCCATGGCAAATTATCCATCGTCTAAACTGGGCATAATATTCGATAGCAAGTTAAATTGGATAGAATACATCAAATACCTCAGAATAAAGTGCCTTAGAGATAACGCTTTACTTACAATGTTATCAGAAAGAACATGAGGTACAGACTCTCTCATTGCTATCCCTATTCAAATCTCTTATCAGAACTAAAATGGATTATGGCAGCCAGTTATATAATATATATATATATATATATATATATATATATATATATATATATATATATATATATATATAACTACACGAATTTCCTATATAAATATGTTAAATACCGTCCAAAATACATCGATTAGACTGGCATTAGGCGCATTTGGTACACTTATCTCAAGTCTTAATTACATCAATAGAATTCTCCCTCTTCACTATAGAAGACTAGCCTTACTTCTTCAGTATTCTTCAAGACCATGAAGTAAACCTGAGCACCCTCTCCACGATAAATTCTTTTTTCTGCATAATATACAACTTTGTCCTACCACTATCTCAATGCCAAATTCACCCAACAGGCTCCTAAAAAATATCTTGTTAGATCATAACTTACAATTCCCTCCATTCTTGGCATTTCACCCAACATTTCCCCATACAGAATTAACTATTCTCTTCTTTCCCATGAAAAAAATCGTCTAGTCCTAAGAAATAAGACTTACCTGAACTATAACTATAAAGTTATATACACACATGGATCAAAATTCCCTAGATTGGTTGATGCTGTTATTCACCACACTTAAAATCATTTAAACTCAGGCCTTCATCAAGCATTCTCTCTGCAGAGTTGTTTGCTATAGAAAGGGCAATTGCATTCATTCACAAATCCCCAATTGCCAAATAGTTAATAGCATCCGATTCCCTCAACTCCTTTATAAAAACAGAATCCTTTTCGTCGAATCATCCTTCATTAAACAGAATTAATTACCTGTTCTATAAATGCCATAAGTTAGGACACACTATCCAATTTATACGAATACCTAGCCACGTCGGTATCAGAGGCAGTGAAGAAGCAGTTCATCTCGCTAAAAACTTCAGTGGCCCTATATTTAATTTTGCTCTCTATATAAAAGATTTGCACCCGGGCATTCATAGATTTATCTCTGATCTCATAGACTCTGAATTAGATTTATTGGAGGGAAGTAATAAATTTCGCGAAGTCTTTAACTCTGTTCACAATAACTTCTTAGAGCTGAAATTAACTAGGAAAGAACAATCAAAAATTTGTCCCCTCCTCATAGGTCATACTAAACTTACTCATTCGTACCTACTACAGGGTGATTACTCCTCTGAATGTCCTCACTGTAACACAACACTCACAGTAAAAGCACCTATTTACAGAATGCGAGGGATACTCTACGATTCTTCAAAGAGACAATATACCTACTGATTCTATTGATCGCTCTTTGTCCATTAACCCAGCCAACATACCTAAAGATATTGAATTCTTAAAAGAGACCCTACTATTTGATGAAATATAAAACATCAGCACGGATAATGTTTCCATGATACAACAGTTTAATTTCCCAATCAGTGATCTAAATCAGAGAGGTGACGCTAAATGACCTCGTTGTCGATGCGTCATTAATTAAAACTCTCTCTCTCTATTCTAATAGCCCCTTCAACTGAATAAATGAGCAAATAAATCCCGTCTATCACCTATTTGCATCGTTATTTTGGAATATTGATATTTTCAGCATTTGTTATTTGTAAAATTGGCAACGTCGCGTATTCGACACCTACCTATGTCAGTACTCGTTAAATTTATGTTTTTTTATATTCATGAAGAATAATGCACAAATCAATTTAAAAAAAAAATAATATTTTTCAGATTTACTCATATCGCTACCCTCGAAAACTTGTCTATTTCGAATATAAAACTCAACATTTCTCGTGAATGAAAGTACAGGCATTAGCTCGCAAAAACATTAATGCGTTCGTAATTGTTATAATAGCTGAATCTCAGCTTAAAAATATTGTTCAACTGATGTGCTGTTAATAAAATGTGTGCAATATACATACTGCAGTGCAATATTGAATTTTATTCATTACGCCACAATTTAAAAAGAGATTGTAATTGTTATGCAGAACAAACATCAACCTGCCCGTTCTCAAACATAGATATAATAACTGAAGTTCCTTATGCTAATCTGTTGTTTATTTTATGATTACATGCTTATATTTAATATATAGAAAAAGATATTTGGTACAATATCATAAACAAACAAAACTGGCAAGTAGAAGGTCTAAGTTTCAGGGCAAAAAAGTTAAAAAATTTTGCTTTTCTGATTGTAAAGTTTATCTTGTCAACGCCACTTTTGTGATTCGAATTTTGTTTACTTGTTCTAAACCTACTACTGATAGCTTACGATTTCATAGATTTTTAATCTAGAATAATGATTTCATCTAGAATCAGATATTTTGGAAAAATTTGGTTTCCGGTTCACTTATTTATCTCGGATAGAAGTAAAAATAAATATATTTATTTTTAGATATTCCTGGGATGGGCTGGTGATCGACCATGGATGAACATAACCAAAACTTATGCAATATGTTTGGTATTATGTGGCATCTCAATCGGTGGAATAATGTTCTTTATTGACAATTTCATACTAATGGAAATATTCTCCGCACTTTTCGGTCTATTTTTATCAAGCTCCTTCTCATTTACACCTGGAATTCTGGTGGAATTGGTACCACTGGAAAGATTTACTATTGCTTATGGTTTGCAGTTGCTGTGTATGGGTATTGGAGTATTAGTGGGACCGCCATTTTCTGGTAAATTAACGATTTCTAGTAAATATCAAATAAACCAAAAAATTTCTCCCTAAATTTCGTTTTGATGTTTTTGAAAACACTTGAAGTTATTTTATTTATTATGTTATACTTTTAGGGTTGATGTATGACGTCACCGGAACTTGGCAGCAATCGTTTTACCAAGCAGCAATCTGGACAGTACTCTCTGGAATACTCGTGGGACTTATTCCATATACCAAAAATCGAAAAATCATTGGAAGAGGATCAGTAGAAAAAGTCATTGAAGAGTCTGAAGACAGAGTGATACCTATAGTATTTTTACTTATTGCCTTAATATTATTAACTGTCTTTGTTTTATACTTGACTGTGGTAAGTCTTACGTCAGAACGGTTAATTACTGTGTCTTAAATTTAAAGAAGAAAAGACAATTTAGGAAGTACATCTTCCATCCATAGAGCTGAGAAACTAACAGAGAATACCAGGTTTATTCTAGATCATAAAATTTTTATTTAGTTAACACCATGATAAATGCATCAAAGGTGAAAAACAATACCGATGTCGCGCCCTTCTAAGTACATAATGCTTATCTGCGCACACTACTTTTTGCAACTTTTCATTTGAATTTTGCTAATTATCCATTATTTTATAATTAAAGACATTTGCCAAAAAAAAATACTCAGTCGATAATGTCGAACTGAAAATATCACAAATTTTAAATTTGATTTGTCAGTACAATTATAGCCGGATTCTATTATTTTCTTTGGCTGTCTCTGTTAGTTGACCAGATCAAATTCTGTTTAATACAGTAGATTCTTCACTTGCACAAAGTTTTTTGAAAATATTTAAAAAATTTAGCACTAGTTTCGAATATCGGCCTTTAAAATTACTAAGCTCACGCTTCTTACCAAGAAAACTATTGGTATTTTTAAAAAATTAGGTAGAAATGGTTTTATTCTATACTTATAAAGGATATAGTTTAAGTTTATTTATCTAAAGTTCAAATACTTTATGTTGATGTACCTACCCAACTTTTAAGACTGAGGATGGGATTTTTGAAAAAATCTTTTAAGTGTTTTTTGAAAGTTAGAATAAACTTTAACACACTTTCGACGGCATGCTAATTTGAAACTACTTTGGGTTGATATCAATGTCAGAAACAAAAAACAGTTAAAATTTTCTATTTTTCAGTTGTTAAAATAACCAATTCAGAATGCTTTTCTATAATTGGTATGCCGGTGTCAGTGTCTATATTATATATTAGAAGAAAAATTATATACATATATATATATATATATATATATATATATATATATATATATATATATATATATATATATATATATATATATATATATATAATTTTGTAGTATTATTAGGACGTCTTACTACGATTACACTATACCTGTTTTTTCAGCTGTGTTAAATGTTAATAAATATGAGTATTATATTATTTTTGCCAAACTTCACGTCAACCAAGCATGACTTATATAAACACAAATTTATGTATTCGTTTAAGTACCTGGTTTTTCATTATTAATATATATTATATATATTCAAAAATGTGTTTTATTTATTTACCTAAATACGTTCATAGGTGGTTTATAAAATTAATGCGGACCACTCGATTTTTTCCGTTTTAGGCTGATCTAAAATGTGAAACATCTTACAGAAAGAATAAACAAATTTTCCACAAACTTAACACAATGACATATTAATAATATTTATATTAAAAAAACTTTCAACTACTCTCAACTCTTCCTATAATTAAAAAAATATAAAAAAAATTACTTTACCTAAGCCTTCAAAAAAAGACCACACTTAACTATTATTTTTCGTTAAAAATATACAATCAGATATTTTCACCACCCTTTACTTTAACTTCACAATACACAAAACAAAACTAAATATGAGAAAATAATAAAATTATTGCATATCTACGTAGTATGTATCGCTTCCAACTTTTTAACACATCTTTCTAAAAATTCGGATCAAATAAATAGGATAAATATTCATAAAAATAATTATCCGCTTTTCGCGTCCTGCCTTTATCGGCACTTCTCAAAGAAAATAGGCACTCGCCACAATGTCGCTACTGTTTGTCGGCAGTTTACACAGGAGGCGGTGCCGCGTTTTATTTATTTTTCATATATTTTTAGAATAATATGCCATTCCTGCTACCCCGGTAGCTACGCCACTCTTCCACACACGTACGTTTGAGCAATGAGGCAGACACACTGTAAAAAGAAAATGCATTAAATTTAAGGTCAATGTGCTGGAATCAAATTTCAAAAACGTGCATTAAATGCATTTAATGTGATGCATTTAATTTAATAATTTTTGCATTGATCTAAATTCATTTATTACATTAAATTTAATGTAATCAAACATTAAATTTAAAGTTTGATCATTACTTTTTAAGATGACTATGTACATTAAATATACAGCCAGTGTTCATTGAATTTGAGATATGTTATCACATATTTAATGCGCCGACATTAATATGAGTTCAAGAAATTATGAAACTACCAGGAAAAGGTGGACATTTTTTCTATAAGTAGTGTCCGCCATCTGTACCAGCTTCGAACTCATTGGTTCCTGTCAGTACGGGGTAGACATCAACACGTCACTATAAGAAAATTGAGTCCTTTAAGTAACTTTTATCATCTTCATCTTCTTCATCATCCAGTCCTTTGCGTCCACTGCTGGACATAGGCCTCCCTCATTCTTGTCCATTGTGCTCTATCTTGAGCGATTTGCATCCAGTTTTTTGCAATTCTCTTGAGATCGTCAGTCCAACGAGTAGGGGGTCTTCCTCTACTTCTTTTGGCTAATCTCGGCCTCCGCTCAAGTAATCTCTTCGTCCGCCTTCCATCATTGATTCGGGCGACATGTCCGACCCAGTTCCATTTGAGTGTAGCAATTTGGAAAATTACGTCGGTAACTCCTGCCTTTCGTCTCGGGTCTTCATTTCTAACTCGGCTACGCAGCGATATACCTAGCATTGATCTTCCCATCTTTCTCTGAGCTATTTGCAGCATTTTAGAAGTTGCAATTGTCAATGTCAAAGTTTCGGCACCGTAGGTCATAACCGGTAACACACATTGGTCAAATGTTTTACGTTTTAAAGAAATTGATATCGCTATTAAAAATGTCTTTAAGTTTTCCATAGGCTGCCCATGTGAGATTTACTCTTCTCCGTAGCTCGCGTGTTTCATTATCTCTTGTGATCTTTATTTCGGGTCCAAAGTATATGTATTTTTCCACAAGCTCCGTTGTCTCCAATATTGATATTTCCACTAGGTACCAGATTGGTCATAAATTTTGTTTTTGATATATTTATTTTAAACCCACATTGGCGCACACTAGCTTGAAGTTCATGTAACATTGTACATATCTCCTTGAGATTATCGGAAAACAAAACTATGTCGTCCGCGAACCTCAAATTTGTTAATCTTTGGCCGTCTACATTCAGGCCTCTTTTTCCCAGTTAAGTTTTTACAGGCGTATTCTAGTACTGCAGTAAACAGTTTAGACGGTATCACCCTGTCGGACTTCTCTGCCAATAGAGATTCCTGTGTACTTTCACCGACATAGTTGCATTCCTGTATATATTGTAAATTAACTTTGTGTATCAATAGTCAATGCGGCATGCTTGCAAAGCTTCCATAATTTTGTCAAACTCTACCGTATCAAAGGCCTTATGGAAATCTACAAAAGGCAGAACGAGTGGTCGATTGTATTCGATAGTTTTTTCTGTTACCGCTTTGATGTTCTGTAGGTGATCGTTTGTTTCAAACCCAGTACGAAACACCGCTTGCTCTATTTGTTGGTAGAAATCAAGTTTTTTCTCAAGTCGATTCGTTACTATTCTTGTTTATATCGGTGACTAAGTAGGCTTGTTGGTATGTAGTTTTCCAAATCATGGGAATCTCCTTTTTTGTAAATCAAAATTACCTCAGCATTGTGCCACTTGTCGGGTATTGTACTGTCCAAAAGGAAAAAGGTCTTTTATTTTTTCAAGTAGACAAACATCTCCGATTTTGATTGCATCAGTAACTACACCATCTTCGCCTGGAGATTTGTTATTCTTAGTTTTTCTTAGGGCTAGTTTTATTTCGTCTATTATGATTTCCGGCATTTGTTCTGATCCTTGGTTGACAATGCCCTTTTTCCTTGTCAATATTTCTGGTACTTGATCTTTGTTATTCTCTTTGTTTTAGCTTCTGTATAGTAATTTGTAAAAATCTTCGACTACTTTAAGGATTTCCTCTCTGGCTGTTGAAAACTGACCATTCTTATCTTTCACTTTGATTATTTGTCTTGTTCCCGTTCTTAGTTTTCTTCTCGATACTTTCATACTTTTATTGTTCTCAATGGTATGTTCGATCTGTCCTTGATTGTGTTTTCGAGTGTCTTGTCTAACAGCTTTGGATATTTCTTTATTTATTTTTTGTAGTTCGTCAGCTTTAGTGTCCGTTTCGCTTCTCATTCCTCTTCTTTTCTGCATTAGTTGTCTGGTATTTTGGCTGAGCTTCACTTCTTTTTGGGTTTTAGGACAAAATTTGTTCTGACTTCCTAGTAAGGCAGTTTTTAATTTATTACTTAGGTCGTTAGCGCCAGTTTCTGCTTCAGGGCTACTATACACTGCTGAAAACCATCTACATCTGATGGTTTCATCCATGGTCTCCCTTTGTTCTTCTTGATCATCCTATACCTCTCCTTTTTTAAACATATTTCTATTTTACCTCGTACCATTCTATGATCGCTATTGGTAGCAAACCTGTTTAATACCGTAATGTCTTTAACTATGTGGTTCTTGTCAGTGATAATGAAATCTATTTCATTTTCTTCTGAAAAAAACTCTTTATTTGGTATAGTTCATGTTGCAGCAGGAATCTTAACAGTATTTCACCTCGTTCATTTCTGCCATCCGAGCCAACGTTTCCCACATATAAGGGTAAAATGTGCTTGTTGATCTTTAAGAGCAGCTTCAATATCACCGTAGAATAGATCCACTTCTTCCTCATCATGGTTTCTTGTTGGTGTATAAAAAAGTTATACCTGGTGTTTAATTTGAGAGTAAGACCAATCACTCTTGTGGTGAATTTCTTTAGTGATGCTATATTTGTTTCGTGACGCTTCTGTATAATGAAGCCTGTTCCTCCCACGGAATTATTGTCGTCACCTACGTGGTAAAAACTATGTACGGATTTTAGTTTTAAAAATTGTTCGCCACGTCTTCTGACTTCGCTAAGACCGACTATGTCCCATTTAATGTTTCCTAGTTCGCATTCAAGTTCAGTAATTCTTTCATCTGATAATAGGGAACGTGCATTGTATGTTCCAATATAAAGTGTCGTCTTATTCGGGTGGCCTTTTATTGTCTTTGTCAATTTTTTGCCCCCCCCCCCCCAGAATCCGTGGGACAGACTGATAGGTTATCAGTGCAAGATTCTGGAGATGATCTCCTACTTGCCTGGGATACTTGTGTGTTTTCAAATGATATTGTCATAAGGGGTATTTAGCCCTTAAAAAACCGCGCTGGCTAGACGTGTTGGTGAGCGTTAGTTCCAGCCGCCCATTCTGGGTCAGATGTTGCTATGCTAGTTTTGGTCCTCCCCAGGTATTTAACTTCCCTGGTACCACCCATATCTGGGAGGCATTCCCCTATCCGCCACCCGGGGAGGCGCCTTATGGGGAACCAGCAACCCCTCACAGAAAGTTCAATACAAGTTGCGCCATCTCCCGGAATCTCATCCTTTAGCATTAAGGTAAACATGAATTAATTTTAATGTGCAGAAGTTGAAATATCTTTTCAGTTACTTTATTGAAATTTAAGATACCATTTATTCAAATTTAATGGACAACGAACTGATATTTCAATGAACTTGCTTTAAATTCAAAGTAAATGTAAATTATTCACGATTTAAAGTACATAATCATTAAATTAAATGTAGAATGAACATTAAATTTGCATTACCTTTGAGGTTATTTTTAACAGTGCACTTAAATCCAAATAACGCATGTGTGGAGCCGGTCCCTAGGTGGTGATACAAGAACTCCACACCTTTAACAAGGTCTGCCTTATGGAATCTGAGTGAGGCAAAAATTTCTCACGACCCAAATACTAAGTTAAAACCCTAGGAACTAGGGGAAATTAACAGGAAGGGACACGTTGTAAGTACATTTGAAAGATTATATTACGAAGGAGAATACAAAAAGGTTATCAACACATTTAACGGCACATTTCACATCTGCTGCAAAATGTCATCGGAAAGGAAGGAAAAATGACCCTTCAAGTACAACAAAAATTTTTTCACCTAATAGTTTTTTCTGTGGGAAATTATCATATAAAACACATTAGAATAATAATTTCGCCATTTAATTCAATTCATAATAACCAGGAAAATGTTTTTCTGAAACCTTGAAATTAAATACAAAACTATTTATATGTTTCGATGTTTAGAAAGTTACTGGGAATCGTCAGATGAACGTGTCGTCTAAGCAAAAGTAACAATATTGAATCATATATCTATTGCGGATTAGGAGATTACCAGTATATATACGTAAGATAGCGTTTATCTTTGCTATCTTATCGAAAAATTAAACTTATTAGAAAAATTTCCGATGTTAAAGCCTACAGTAACTTCTAATACCGCGAATCAATTTTTAGACTAAGGCGTTGTCTCAAAATGTTTTCAAAATAAATAAATTTAAATTAACCTGAAGAAAATGACAGAATCATCAAAAAATAATACCACTGCAGTGCTAAACCTTCCAAGTATAAACCACGATAAAATATCACAAAATATGGAAAATGGAACTAACCCACTATTAGAAAACCAAGACCGTTACGTGAAAGATTTTGAAACTGTCAGGTTTAATACTAGAAAGGCTAGTTCAAGTGAAAGTGAAGATTCTTTAAGAAGTGCATACCACTTAGCAGTACCAACAAAAGAAACTCTTTTATCATCACGGATAAATCTGTGCGTTGAAAAAACAAAACCGAAAATTCCAGACGGTGGATGGGGATGGTTAGTAGTATTCGGGTGTTTTTTTATCAACCTAGTATCAGATGGTGTCGGTAGCACCTTCGGACTATTAAACATAGAGTTTCTAAAGGAATTTAAAGCCTCTAATTCTGCGACTTCGCTTATAGGAAGCTTATTTTTATCAGTACCTTTACTTGCTGGACCCCTTGGTAGTGCCTTAGTGGATAGATACGGATGTAAATACATGACAGTGCTTGGAGGTTTAATTTGCACTATAGGTTTTGTGATGACGGCTTTCGTACAAAGAATATGGGTCATGTATATTACTTTTGGAGTCATAGGTGGAATTGGATTCTGTTTGTGCTTCGTCACAGCGGTGGTTTCCATAGCTTTTTGGTTTGAAGAGCATAGAACGTTAGCACTAGGAATTGCTTCTAGTGGTACTGGTTTTGGTACAGTAATTTATTCACCATTAGTGACTTATTTATTAGGGGAATATGGATGGAGAGGAACATTACTGATAATAGCTGGAATAGGTGCTAATATGTGCGTGAGTGGGTTCTTGATGAGGGATCCTGAATGGATAATCGAAGAGGACAGGTATACAATAGTTTTAGAAAATAATAAATAAGTTATATAGTCCTTAATTTTCCCATTGACATTTTTAGAAAAGCATGTGAAAGGAAAAAGCAAATGAAACTTTTAGTTCCTAAAATTAAATTTGAAATAGAAGATATTGAAGCAGCTGTATCTCACACTCAACAAGATAAAAAATATAGCAGTTCTCTAGTTGAACTGCCGACCTTTTTACATGAACATGAAAAAGTAAGTCTTCAAAATTATTTACACCCAAAACATATGATTTTTTTTATTCCAAAGTGAAACCATTGTTTACCTCACTGTCTCCTTTATTCGTAATTTTTTTAATGAAACCAGCCAATGAGATACAGTATTATTTATTTAGTAACATGTCGCAATCACCAATATTTTTAAAATTTATAAATAGATATAATCACTTCCTTGAAAAAAAGATCAACAAGATTGAACAGGATTAGAACATGTGATTGTATAAAGTAAACTAAAACATTATCTTAACATTATTCTCTTATCATATTCATTTTACAAACCATTCAATCATTCCATTACTTTTGGAGATATCAGCGAAACTGCAGTGAAAATATGACAAACTTTGTATTTTTAAAATAACGCTGAATACGTTTTCATTAAATATTACAAATAAACAAAAATTTTAATATAACAAAAAACATTTCTTCAAACAATTTTAGAAAATACAAAACGATAATTTTTGCAGTTACTGTATATTTTAAGTTGCTTTAAAGATCCCTACAATAAAATCGTGTACTATAATTTTTTAACAAATGTAATAACACTTATATGAAAATTTTATTCTTACTATTCAGTAAACAAAATACTTACTATAATTTATTCAGTTACTGTGGGTCTTGGGTTATTTTACACATCTTTGGAGTAAAACCTAACTCTTATGGGTTTGAGTTCCCGGTCGATTCGTCTAAATTTTTGACGTGTTGTACTTGACGCCCTCTTGATCCAAAGTGTTCTAATGCACAAAGTCCAGAAATGACCAGTTTTCGAGATATCAAGAACGCAAAACCTTCTAAAATGAACTATTTCCGTAAACCTGAAGATCGAAGCGATCGCTTTTGAAAATTAAAATTATCCGTTTGGAATGAACTTGGATCAATTGGAGTAGTCAAAATGTGTATCTGGAAAGATCAGTATGACTCCACTCCCGGGCATCCCCAAAATAAGGGTTGAGAAACTAAAATCTTTATATTTCAGGTTGTTACGAGAATATCCACCTGTTTTTTTTCATAAATCATTTTATATGGCTAAGAGCACGTTCGAAAAAATTCGCAAGTCATTTTCGTCCCGAAACATACACAGGGTAATCAGTTTTATTGTTTGGTACCGAACTTCAGACCAGTGCATGGTAGCGGGATATGACGTGTACAGAAGTTGTAGAGCTCAGAAGAGATCAGCTGCCTACAACCTCAAACTTGACCTTAAACTTGCTTCAGGTCATTTAAAGGTCACCGTTGGAATTTTAAATAGACACTCCATTTTTTATCGCAGATTAGATAGGAGCGGAAAATTCTACGTTTAGATGAGATATAATATGTAGGGTCTAATTCAGCCCCTAAGGTCAAGTGGAAATCAATGTAATTTTCCTCCTCATTATTTCACTCAGAAATGACACGTCAAAATAAATAAATTAAAATAATAATAAAAAAGCCAAAGTAGCAAAGATTATAATAGAAAATAAAAATCATATTTCATGATTTTTCGGAAACCATACATTTATCGTGTCATTTTTAACTGAAATGATGAGGAGGAAAATTATATTAATCTCCAGTTATCCTTAGGAATTGGAATACTTAGGACATATTATGAGAAATGAACAGCGATATAACCTCCTCCAATTAATTCTGCAAGGGAAGGTGTACGGCAAGAGGGGGCCAGGACGAAGACGAATCTCTTGGCTCCAAAACTTAAGAAAATGGTTCAACATGAGCACGACTGGACTGTTCCGCGCAGCTGCCAACAAAGTAAGAATAGCCATGCTAGTCGCCAACATTCGGAACGAATAGACACCGCAAGAAGAAGATCCTTAGGAAATGAATTATATCCTATACATAATATCTCATCTGAACGTAGACCCTGTCTCTTACCTAGGAATGTGAATGTTACTAGCATCTCCCCTCCCCGTCGGCAACTCGCTTTCGCTTGAGATCGCCCCCCCCCCCCATCCAAGAACTTCAAATTCAGAATTGCTGGCATCTCCTCCACCCGTCAACAACTTGGTTTCCCTTGCCATCCTGTATTTTTGTAATATCACCGCCCCCTCCAAAGAGAAAGACTGGATCCGCCCATGCTTGCATCGCCCTTCCTACACCAAATATCCTCTTTTTTATGTAAAAACATTTTTTTTTATCTGCCATTTTGAGTATGCAAAAATAATACTCTGTGTGATACATACAAGAAATCTGAATAAAATGTTCGTGATAATTTTGTCGTTGCTCATGTGCATTTTCATAACATGTGACGTTCCAGCAGTTAAAATGGGGATAACCTTAAAATGTCATAAATATGAAAGTTTCCGAACATATAATCGAGAAACCACAAAATAAGGAATATTTTGTGCAAGAAACAATAAGTAAATATTGAGGGTAGCTTGATTACCAAACGCGCGCTGTCAATTCACAAATTTTATTCTGCGTCGATTTTCGCGCACTTTCCGCATTTTAGTCATAAAAATAGCTTTGTTCGCGGTAAGGATTTAGAACCGATTCTGAACTATGTCATTATGTCAAACCATTTATCATACAGCGATGAGGACTTAAAAGAAATTTTAGAGTTACTCAAAATTCCTAAAAGTGCTAATTATTTTGAGGAAATTTTGCCCCCCCCCCCATTTTCAGTTAAGCTGAGAAATCGACAAGAACTGGCGTGTATTATGGTTTGCGATAAATGAAGTTGCATCGTATGGGGACGTATCAGACCAGTTTTTAGTTTTATTAAACAATAGATTTCTGTTAAAATATATATTTGTTTATCAAAAATTCTATTCAGCAAAACCAAGACGTTTTATTCCAAAAGGAACTGACGGTTAGACTTTATATTATATAAGAATAACACTTATAATTCAATATTTCTTTGAAATAATACAAATAATAAAACCTAATAAAAGACAGTTTTAAGTTATTTAAAACAAAAAAAACAACTAGTTTAATCAGCATTTAACACCGTATGCATACCAGAGTGGACGATTCAAAGTTCCAAAATCGTTCGCGGTAAAAACAAATCCTGAACCGGTTAATAACTGAGCATGCGCTGTACGGCAATCCTGAACTAATTCCGTACTAGTTCTGAATCGGTTCGGAAAGTGACCCGCGAACAAAGCTAATATAGAACACGTTCTATATTTTTACGCCGAAAATTTTAACAATAATTCTTTCATGTGTAAAACAGCAAATTAGTTTTATGAAAATTTTCGGAAAAAATTCGTAAAGAGTGAAATGATAGGAAAATGACGTTTTTTTGAAAAAATTTTGATACATACCCCCTATTTCGAGGTCGTAGAATACGATTCTGACCTCGGTTTTCCATAATTTTTCCTCAATTTTGCGGAAAACAGGGAAAATAACTTTTCACTTTAGGTTCAATTTTTTTCACTAAATCGTTAAACTTTTGTTATAGCAACGAATTCCACAGTGATAGAAGCTTCTCCATTATACAAAAATTCAAAAATATGCACTTTTTTTATCAAAAAAATCCGAAAAATTACCACGACAAAAATTACAACAAAATCAAAAGAAACGCCGGCATTCAAAAATAATAGTTAGCATAGTTCGCTAAAGATGGCGTACTGTTGAAGTCGGCGATGTTGCCAGATTGCAAAAACGATTTCTTTAAATAATCTCTTTCTGTTTGAATTGGAAAGAAAAGGTTCAAAAAAGAATGTTTTCCTTTCCTTTGATTATTGAAGAACTATTAATTACTCTTATGCTTATGTCTTCGATGTGCGATTTTGACTCTAAATAATATAGGTTTTAAGGATTATAGTTGCTCTTGTTTGTCTCCCTCCAAATACCAGTACTTTGATGTGCGATTTTGACTCTAAATATTAAAGGTTTTAAGGATTATAGTTGCTTTTGCTTGTTTCCCTCCAAATACCAGTAGTTTTAAACGGATAATATGAATTGATCATATTGCTTATGTCCGTTAGCAGAAAGTGTCGAGTGGCAGAGCTTGTCCCGCCTCCACGAGGTTTCTGCTGGACAATGACATTTTTTAATTATTAAATCTAGGTCAATTTAGGTTAGTTCAGGATAGGTCAGGTTAGTTTAGGTTAGTTCAGGTTAGTTCAGGTTAGTTTAGGTTAGTTCAGGTTAGTTCAGGATAGTTCAGGTTAGTTCAGGTTAGTTCAGGTTAGTTCAAGTTAGTTCAGGATAGTTTAGGTTAGTTCAGGTTAGTTCAGGTTAATTTCAGTTTTTTAAAGTAACCAAGACTAATGTTAACCTGTACTTACCAGAACTAACCAAAAATTTTGGAAGGTTAAGATTCATTGTACCCCTTTTTATACGTTACAAACATTAAACTATGTTGTTAACTGTAATGGGTAAAGTTTATACCAGGAAACTTTGAATCTAGGTTAATTTAGATTAGTTCAGGTTAGTTTCTGTTTTCCAAATTAACCAAAATCAAGCTAAACCTGAACCAACCTATTTTAACCAAAACCAACCAATAATTTTGAAGAGATAAGATTATTTTTACTTAGAAACTGTTCTGAATATTAAAAAAAATTAAACCATGTTGTTGACTGAGAAAAACAGATCTTATAATTTATATTGTGAAGAAATTTTAAATCTGGCAACGTTGCACCTTTTTACGTGATTCGGTGGCCAGTTTAGATGGTCTGACCGTCGATGACGTTTTTGAGACGTGTTTTTGATTTTTCACTGAAAATATAAGTTTTTCTAAATTGGTTTGCTAAAATTTGTGCAAAAATAATTGAAATATATTATGTACAATATTTTTTAACTAGTTCCATTGAAAATGAAGACGTAAATTCGGTTTTTAATTGAAAAGAAAGTGCTTTGTGAAGTGACGCTTTTCTTTTTTTGAGTTTTCCGGGAAAGTGAGGAAAAATAGTGAAAAATCAAGGCCTGGATTGTGTTTTAGGACGTCGAAATAGGGGGTGAGTATCGAAATTTTTTCAAAAAAACATAATTTTCATGCTTTTCACGCTTTGCAAATTTTTACCCATAATTTATACAGTAGTTGTCGTCGAAACTTGTATAATCACCCTATAAATGTATCTTTGATAAGATGCTAAGAGATGGCGCCACCGGCATTCGGAAAAGAGAAACAAGAGGTGATTTTGGAGAACGGCGCATCGAATAATAAAAGTGTGAGTTTTAAACTTATTTTAAAGACGTTTTGAATAATTATTGTTTAAAAGTGAATAAATAAAAAGGTACAACTGGATGGGAGTGTTTTACTTTACTAATATTCATATAAGTGAGTCTAATTGTTAGTTTAAGCTAGCTGGCGCCCAAGAACAAGAAATTAAAGAAAAATCGTAGTCATAGTCTGAACGTTATATGGCAAAATGGTAAAAAAACATTTCTTCCCTTTTAAGCCTCACAAAAAGGAATTTGAGAAAAGGCAGAAATCACTTTTTAGATAATCATATGCAGAATTAAATTTTTAGATATTGTCATGAACCACCTTTTGAAACTAAAATAGAATCCATATCTCAGGAGATATCGATAAGTTTATCAAATGATAATTTACCCCTTTTCATTCTTATAGTCTGCGAGTGTTGAAAAATCCTTTCTACATGGTGTTCCCAACCTTTTTCCAATATTTCATGATTCGGGCTTAAATAATTTGGACTGTCCATTGATATGTCAGTCAGTTGGTTTCAATGTTGTTGACAAGAAAGTTTTTTTAACTTGAGCTGTTTTACTCCTTACTTCGTGCTAGATCGATATATAGTATAAAAATATCAGCGTTTGTCTTATTTCCAGTAAAATCAGAAATTTGTGTGTTAATTATTTCAAATACATGTTAAGATGTGATTACTTTTGATCATCAAAATCTCTAGCTGATATCTTCGGAAGTAACAAACTATTAGAATGACTAAAAATGAATCATTCACCATACATTTTTTTCATTGTTTAGGTACCCCTAGAAGTCCTTAGAAAAATGAGTGAAAATAAAAAGCTGTACAACATAATTTTAGATAAATACCCAAATCTTTTGTCGTATAAAAGTGCATCTGAAATTATATTTCTTTCCGACAAAAGTCTACATGACATAAAGTCAAACGAAATAAGAGTTCCAGTACAACTTTCTATGAAATTAAAGGAAATTCAAACTGAAGGTAAGTTAATATAGGATATATGTTTTAAAGATTGAACTGATAAATTTAATCTAGGAAAATCATGATATATTCTTATATATTCACTGTTTTACGTTTTAAGCCATTTTCTTCCTTCTTGTAACTTTTCTGATACTTATTTTGTGTCGTGTATTTAAGCTGTAGTGCTATCTCGTGCAGGACTAAAAATATAATTTCAAGTTATTTCCAACAAAATATCAATATAAAGCACTCTTCACAAGTTCATCAAAAGTATTTTTAGGAAAATAACATTTGGATTACAGAACTTAACTCCATTGAAAATATGTAGAAAGAAATCAGTGAAGTTTGAAGAAATCATTTCAAAAATACAATTCAAAGTTACATTGACTCAATATAGTGATCGCAATAAACATAAATGGATGTTTTAACATTCTACACAATTTTTTTTCAAGTTTTGCCTCGCATATATTTTTAAGCTAATGGAAAACATATGTGTACAAAATTTCAGACGTATGAACAGACAGACAAATATTGCGTAACTATGAATGTTTATGCATATAATTGGGGTTTGTCCACTGCGACCTAATAGATCTATTGTGCCCCCCTACTACTGCCAAGTCGTAATAGATACCATACCTGCTAAAGGAGATCCTCTAGTCCTATTTGCCTCAGGAATCTTAGGATGTTGGAAGGCTTGAAAAGGGGTAGCTCCTCTTCTTCTATTTGGCGTGCTCTGAAAGCATATGAACAGAGGTTTCGTCCTCCTCCTCGAAGAATCTGTACTCTTCTTCTTCTGCCAATCCGAGTTTTTTGAGGTATCTCTTCAGATGCCCCGTTAGAATCCCTGTCAGAACTCTGATTTGGTTTTTACTTAGGCTTATGCATTCTTTGAATCTATTCTGGTTGTAGTTCCCAAGAAGTATCTTGGCTTGTTTCAATCCTTGTAGCTTGGATCTCCTGTTTTCTTCTTCTATTTTTAGTTCTTCCAGCATTGCGTTACTACTGATGCCACAGAAAGGCCCCAAAAATGGTGTCTCAGTCCCTTTTCTCGCCAGCGTGTCTAATATTTCATTCCCTTTCACCCCGGTGTGTCCCGATATCTACATGAGGGTAACCTTATTATTCTTACTCAATTCATTTAATTCCTATAGGCATTCCCAAACCATCTTGGAGCTGACTACTTGAAAGCTCAGCACACTGATGGCTGCTTGACTATCCAACATTATGATAATCTCTTGGTCGCGATAGTTTTTTCTTTGTTGAAATGAATACATTTCCTAAAGACATGTATTTCTGCCTGGAAAATGTTTGGTGACTTACCCGTTTTCGCAGTCTGTTGCCGGGTCCATACACTCCTATTTCAGTTCCTTCCGTTGTTTTGGAGCATATCATTTAATGGATTTCTTATTTTTCAATGGTGTCTCTGTGCCATTCGCTTTTGCGACTCAACTTTGTACTGAAATTTTTCACAAAGTTGAATTTCTTTTTTATTTCATCTTCTGACGTTTCCCAGATTTGTTGATTTCTGGATGAGAGATTGGTCTTTCTTTTTATGACCTCATCTCTCGTCATCCTATAAATTGTCCTCTTCGCCATACTCTCCACAAGTATATGTAGAGGATAGGTGAAACTATAAAAAGTAAAATTTCGAAAGGTAAAATAGGGTGTAACTGATATTTGGAATTTAATATTCTTTAATTAAAATATCTAACGCAGCCTACTACAAAATATCCAGTTATCTGTTTTTAAAAAGCCTATAGAAAGATAAATCGATCTAAGCAAAAATATACAGCGTGTCCCATTAAAGAAATCAGAAGTTCGATTAATATCTCAAAATTTCCTCTACCTTAAGAAAAGCAAGACTCTGGATGTTACATAAAAATTTCTTATTTGTTCTTAAATCTCTTTACAATTGAGATTTTAATGGACTTATCTTATATTAGATGAAAAAGTGGTGCCACAACATGAAAATAGTAACCTTTTTTTCATGGATCCTTCCGAAAACTTGATGCCCTAAGCCCAATAAAGTTAACTTGGCCTCCTGAGTCAATTTGTATAGGTCAGCTCAAGATATGTTTCATTCGTATCCAGGTTTGTTGACCCGAAGGTTTATTGTCTCTTTCGATCCAATTACTCGCAATCGCATATGATGTATTTTACCATTTCCTCACCCTGACCACATAGCCTGCAGTTGAGGTCTCCATTGTAAAGATTTATTTTATGCAGGTGGCAATATGTCCTATCGTTATACCTGATAATTACTCTTAGACGGGTTTTGCTCATTTGGAGTAGTTTCCTGGCCAATTTCAAATCAGGATTCCCTACAAAAAATCTGCTATGATTCAATCTCTCTCTCTGACTGCCAGTGATTTGTGTGCTCTTTTTTGAGCCATTGTTTAAAGGCTTTTTGTACCTCACACCTTGATACCCTAAGAGTCGATTCTGGATCAGTTGAGATGATGAACCCGCTCTCTCTAGCTCATTAGCTTTTTCATTTCCATGTGTGCCCTCGTGTCCTGGGACTCACTGTGGGATAACTCTGTTATCCTCTCATATCCTTCCAATCAAAATGATACCTTATGACCCTTGAGATCTGCTTGTAAGCTTTCCTCGTTATCTCGTTCGCACATTGCAATACTGCATACATTTCTGTATGGAAACCTCGTTTCCCTTGGTTGTAACCCAGCTCCAGTACCCTCTTTGGTCTTTGGACCGTCCGTGAACCAGAAGATAACTCCAGTTTAACTTGTTTACTTACCCTTATATTATAACGGTAGCACGAGGTCATATGGTTTGTGTCCAGTTCAAACTCGGTGCTCCGATTTTATTACATAAATTTCATGTCTTGTTATCAGCATTTGTGCTATTGACAGCCGGAGAAGCCCCATTCTTATGTTTCCCTGAATCACGAAATGTAGCGGAGGAAGATCGCGAATGCACTTCATTGGTAAAGCTGGGGTCGATTTAATAGCCCCCATGATGCTCAAACAGGCAACCCCATGTACATATATGCTGCCTAACTTGGTCATAGTTCTGCACATGAGTCACCGGCCTCACCACGCTGGTGTATAGCCAATACACTATTTTTGGTGAGAGACCTCACGTTTTCCCTTAAAACCCTCTATAATTATCACAAGGGTTGTTTCCGATTTTCTTATAATTTTCTTCCACGTGCTTATTCCAGGTCAGTCCAAGATTACCCCCACATATTTAACCTCCTGGGAGAATGCTATTATTTCCTTGTATGATAATGGAAACGACGTCCGTTAGTTTCCTCTGTTTTGTAAATGGGATTAAGTGAGTCTTTGGGAACTCCTTCCTGTCTTATCCATCTTTCTACAACCGAGAGCCTGTTCCATTCACTCTCCCACAGTCTTATTAAATATACCTAGGGTTAAAATTACCACATCGTCAGGATACCCTAAAAGCAAGTGTCCCTGCCTTCTAAGAGTTCGCAAAAGCCCATCCATTACTAGGTTTTTAAGCCGTGCCCCCCCCCCCCCCCTACAGACATCTTCTATATACCTGAGGCTTTAGTAGCAGAATTTTTTTTGAATGAATGTTTCAAGGTATAGTTATAAAGTCATTTTTTGTATAATGCAATTTGGCATAAATATTATCTAGCAAAAGTTAAAGGTTGCGATTTTTAACTAATTTTTTACTGTACGTACTTTGGCAGAAATACTAATGATTACTATCATGACTGGAAATAAAGGTTCGGGCAAAATCTGCCACATAAATCGATCTTCTACTCAGAAACCTTAATTTCCAAGAATTAATTTTACTTGTAACTAACCATCTTGTAAACTGAGTTTTTTATTATTCTTTTTTATTGTACAGCATATGAAAGAATACAACGCCATTATGAGTCAATTTCGAAACAGAAACATTCCTTAAGCTATTACTTTTCAGAGGATAAGTTGGAGAAAAACACATTACGCTTGCAGTTCAACTATTAACGACACTTTGGTTTTTTAATTCATATTAATTATCTCATTTTGATAACATACAAAACTTAGAAGTTACTAAAGATACAGTGCTGCCATCTAAATTTATACCAATAAAAATTTAGGGTTTGATGTACAAAATAACATATAAGTCCAATATTAAATTCTTCAAATTTAGTAGTAACAGCTAAAAATTACTTTTACATAATTTTTAGAAGATGCCAATGCAGAACTACAAAATGAAAATGGAAGCAAAAGAGTGCCATTGTTAAGAAGTATTTCAACAAAGTCAAAAAGAAGTCCTTCACCACCACCACACCACAATTATTTAAAGAACATTCGTTTTAGAAAGAATTCTATGGGATACAGAGGAGCGATGCTAAATCTACACAAATACAGACTTACAGCTTCTAGTTGTCCGAACTTTTTTAAAAATTCCCTATCGTCGCTTGAAGAAGATGAAGATGAAGTACGTTTTGTTTTTACTTAAATGTTATTTTCATTATCTGATCTATCAAATATTATTGAATGTTAGTTATCAAAGAATCAATCTTTTTTAGGATTGGTATGAGGATTACGTAGACGTACTTAAAGATATTATGAATTTATCCTTATTTAATGAGTTACACTTTCTATTTTTGGGCGTGTCAACAGTTATAATGTGCATTTGGTTCGTGGTTCCGTTTTTTTACCTGCCTATTCACATGACAAATAATGGATATTCTGAAAACCAGGCATCTTTTGTCCTATCTTTGATAGGCTTTAATAATATTATAGGAATGGTAAGTACTCAAAAAAACTGTCATAAATGAAATTGCCATCTTAATGTTTAGTTAAAGAATGTGATTATTCACTATGAACAAGTTAGAAAATATTAAAGAGAAAACAAATTTATACCCTGTTAATATAGATAGGTTCATATTAACCTAAGATTTGCAAGTATTTTTTTGCTGCTCTAGATGTTTGAACAGTTGAATTTGTAAATGATTAGTTTATCCAGAGATGGTAGCAAAAAGCAAGTATTGTTAAGATGGCGAAAATAAGCTTTTGTATTATTTTATGTTAGGAAATAAAATCCTAGTTTTTCTCAAGTTGTTTGAGTTATTTTGGGCCCCAGATACCACATTTTGACAACTAGTGATAAAATTGCTATTAGGAACAACATATTTTCCAGTTTTCGGAAGCAGTTCTGATAATTTTTGCAAGTTGTTGCGTCGCTTAACACCGCAGTCGTGTAAAGTTAAAAAAGATTGAGAACGTGGCAATTAAAGCAACGAATGTTACAGTGGCAAATACAGGTAACATTGCAAGTTTAACCATTTTTGAAGTCGGAGATGATTGGGAAATTTTTTATGAAAGAATAGAGCAGTTCTTTTTAGCTAATCGAGTGGAAAATGAACGTAAAGTATCTGTACTTTTAACTTCAATCAGGGAAGAAGTTTACATAATCTTAAGAAATATTTGGCATCCCGATAAGCCCAGTTTTAAAGTTATACAGAATTGATTGACTTGTTGTCAGGACAGTTTAAACCCAAAATTTCTGTATACAGGAAGCGAGTATATTTTGATTTATTGAGACAAAAAGAAGAAACTATAAATGAATGGTTGTCAAAATAAAGAAAGCAGCATCCGAATATGAATTTGGTACTTTATTAGAAGCAAGATTTTAGACAAATTTGTAGTTGGTTTTCAAGCCAGGCCCTATTTTAGATCGTTAGTGTGAGGAGAGTACGTCTAAGTAGTTGAAATTGCACTTTCCAAAGAAACAACGTTAAAGGAGACGAGACAGTCAGTGTCCGATGTTAACAATGTACAAGGTAAATTTAAAAAGTTCTGGAAAAATGATAGGGCTGAAAGTAAACATTGAAAAGAACAGGTGAGAGACAGAAAAATTTTATGCTATATATGCGGAGAAAGCGATCCTGTGTTCAAAAAGTGTAAATATAAAAGTCATATTTATTTAAAATGTAAGAAAAAGGGTCATATTGCAAAAGTTTGTAAGATTAGAGGTAAAGATAATATTAAAGCTGATGCTTTAAGTAGATTGCCATTGCCTATGTCGGAACCAAATGATCCGGTGGAATATGATTATTTAAACTTCTTAGAGTCAGTTATTCCTATTGATATAAATAAAGTTAGGTCAGAAACAAGACGTGATGAAATATTTGGATAATTTTTTAATTTTTTTTGAAATAGTTTTCCAGATCATACAGATAATGAATTGCTTAAACCTTATTAGATAATCTGAATTATACATTGAAAACGAAGTAATTTTGTGGGGTTACAGAATTGTGATACCTACTAAGTTAAGACAGCAGTTGTTAGCAGAGTTACATAGTACGCATGAAGGAATATGTAAGATGAAAGCAAATGCTAGAGCAAATTTTTGGTGGCCGTCACTTAGGATATCGAGAAAGTAGTGTCGCAGTGTAGAGTATGTTCTATGTCTAAACCTGAACCTAATACGTCCACATTAATGAGTTGTGTGAAATCAAATTATTTCTATGAACGAGTGCATGCTGATTTCTTAGGTCCAATTCAAGGTAAAATGATTTTATTATTATCGATACATATTCAAAATGGCCCGAGACTTTTATTATGAAAAGTACTGATTCACAAAGTACTATAGAAAACCTTCGTGAATGTTTTGCGCATTTTGGTCTACCTAAGGTAACGGATAATGGTCCACAGTTTTGTGCAGAGGAATTTTCCAAGTTTTTAGGTTTCAATAGGGTAAGACATCAAACAGCTCCTCCATACCATCCTGCAACTAATGGGTTAGCTGAGAATGCTGTGAAAAATTTTAAAAATAGTTTATTAAAAGCATTTAAAGATAAAACCAATAGTGGTACTTCTTTTGAAACTTTAATGAATCGTTATTTATATCATTACCGTAATTATGTGTCACACCAAGCAGTTTAGTTCTTAAGCATAAAATTAGATGTAGGTTAGATCTCCTTACTGAAAGAAATGTAAATTTAGATAAGAAAGTGTTAAATTATGAGGGAAAAAGAAATGAAATTTTTAAGGAGGGAGATATAGTGTTATGTAGAGATTACAGGAATCCTAATAAGCCCTAGGTTGAAGCTAAAATTGATGGAGTTTTAGGCGATAGAGTTTATTTGTCTAAAGTTTTAAAAGAGGGTTTAATCTGAAAAAGGCATGTTAACCAAATATTGTATAGTAAGCTAAAATATGAATCTGATAATGTAAACTCAACTTTGGTTGACATACCTGACCATAGAGTTAGTGAAGATAATTGTATTATACCGAATAAATTGTATATTCCTTCTTTTGGGACTGATTCGACTAATCGTGAAAAGGACAATTTAAAAAGTGAATGTACCGAGATTACAGTACCTAGTGAAAGTGTCGAGAGTGTTAAACCAGAAGAAAGTCTTATTCAGGGCAATAATAAAGATATTAAGCGTTCAAGTTTAAATGTCAATGAGCGTCCAAAAAGGCAAATTAAGGCACCTATGCGTTTAAATTTATAGGTGGGGTAGATTGTAGTATATTGGCCTTTTGCTGCTCTAGATATTTGAAGAGTCGAATTTGTAAGTCATTTGTTTGTCCAGAGATGGCAGCAAAAAGCAAGTGTTGTTAAGATGGCGAAAATAAGCTTTTGTATTATTTAAATCTTAGTTTTTCTCAAGTTGTTTGAGTTATTTTCGGCCCCAGATACCACAGTTGTCACCACCTAAATATTTTTTGGAATACTACAATATATATTTTCCCTTGTTAATATACAAAGTAACTTTTGTTTAAAATTTGCTTAGATTTATTTTCCGCAAATAATATACCGATGATAACGAACTATAAGTGAAACGCAAGATGATGCTCTATCCTGCATAAACCACGTACATCGTCTAACAGATAACTAAAATATAAGATTGTGCATACTTACTAATATCTTACCTTCTTTATTATTTCCAGGTATCATTTGCAATTATTGGCGACAAACTAAATGTGGTAAAAGTATATGCTCTCTGTCTAATTGGATGCGGTGTCACGTGTATTGCAATGATGTTATTTACGAGCAATTATACGTTGTTGCTAATTTCATGTGGATTATTTGGATTATTTTTCGCCAGTGTATATGCTTTAACACCGTCAATCTTAGGAGATTTAGTACCCCTCGATAATTTCACCATGGCCTATGGAATGTTTTTGTTATGTCAAGGAATTGGAAATTTGGCAGGTCCACCATTAGCAGGTATATGTATGATTTGTGTACTTATTGGAGGGCTCTAAAATTATACCAGTCCATTTGGACCTTCAGGTTTAATTTCTAAAATACATACATAATAATTTTATTCACTGTTATGTTAAACTGTTGTAAAATCCTTGTAGTTCTCAATTTATAAAACTCTTGTAGTTCCAAAGATGATTTACTAAAATATCAAAGATTTGGTATGTTAAATTAAAAATTGACCGAAAACCCAGGAAAAACAATCTAAAATTTACGATAAAGGGCCGGAAAAAACAAAATACTATGATTAGTTGAGTACTAAAACCACATCAATGCTGTCGTAAATGACGGTAACTAAATAAAAGCACCTTTATTATACTGCGTTGAGAAACAATATTTGAGTTTGAAAGATGGCATCCTGCGACATTAAAAACCTAACCTCCCAATTCACTAACATGGTTTAACTTTAAAACCGGTCTAGATTGACAGTAAAGAATTTAAATTGACAAGGATAACAAGTCAAGTAAGTTTTTAACAATTAAAATACAATTAAAACAATACCATAAGAAAAACAAAACTGGTCATCTAGAAAATCTAATTTCCAAGGCAACCTAGATCGGGTCTAAGTCTTAAACCTTCTTAGTCAATCTGGCTATAAATATTTAACTTAGAATTAAATTTTATTCAGCACATTTTCATGGTAATAAATATCAGCCCAGTTAAACAAAATAAGAACTATTCTAAGTACCTTATTAAAGTTTTTAAAACAAAACCACAGTGATATGATTAAAAATACCTCACTAATAACCAAGAAATTTAATTTTCTTGTCAATAGGAGATTTGGGTGAGCAAAACAGAGATCAGAGAATCTTTAAGCAACCAATGAAAGATCATTCAGTCTTTCAAAAATTGTGAATGACTACACAGACTCCGCTAGAAGCGATAAGAGACTGACTACTGAAAAGTGGAAAGTTGATATAACAAACTTTTTTAGGGAATCTATAGAATGTAATTTTCGTAAGATTGTAAGCATGTAAGAATGAAATATTGTAATTTTAACACCAAATACAATCGGCATTTGGAAATATTTTAAATTTATTTTACATACTTGTAGTATGTAACTAAGTTCAGGCCTAGTCTGTATTTATATGAATCATTTTAAGCATTATTTTTCTCCACAAAGGAGGAGATCTATAATTTATTACATCTTACTAAGATTACTGTTTACGGAGCCTTATGAAAATTGCATGCTTTAATCTCTACGTATACGCAAACCCATAAAAAGAGGTTGGCGACAAGGTCACGTAATATCACCAACACTCTTGACACTGGCATTGGAAGATGTATTCAGATCATTAAGTTGAACATCTGTTGGGGTACTGAGGAATAAATATAGAAGAAATATTAACAGAATTTAACCTACAATAAGTACAGAAGAAATAGTTCTGACAACGTTGTTGTTTTAGTTTGGCAACTTACCTGCCCATACTGATAAATTAGGAAGATTGTTTACATTCATCATCATTATCTACAGCCTGTGACAAACGATAAATTATATATATATATATATATATATATATATATATATATATATATATATATATATATATATATATATAAAATTTAAGAAAGACTGTTAGATTCCGAGTTTTCAAAAGAGTTCTGATCACTTGATCAGTTTGTAGCGAATTGACGTTTTAGGTACACCACTCTCTACTGTTGGGTATCTTTAATTTCACACTGTACATACAAATTTGCAAGAGATGTAATTTTTAAGTTAGTAATTTATTTCAAAGGCTTCTTGTGCGGCTTTCTCTGTCCAATATTTATTTAGAGCAGCAGCGTTCCTTCTACATAAATTAATAAATAATCTCTATCTCAGTGCGTTGAGTGAGGGTATTGTCAATAGTTCCTTCTCCAAACACCATCTGCACGTCGTGTCGCCTTCGACACCAATCTTATGAAGATGGTTCTTCAGGTGACAATGTCCTGTCAACAATCCCACCACAATTGGCAGCTCTTTCCTTCCTAAGAAAAGAAGCTACTTAGTACGCCGTGCACTAGGTCGAGTTATATGTTCCTTAGTATACCTCATTCCAGGAGCTCCCCTCCACGATTCAATAAACTTGCTTTCCAGCATCGATTTTAATTCCTTTTTGTCATTGGCAATTGGGACAGGTAGAATCGGTTGGGGTTCATATGGTTCAGTTGCCGAACTCAACTTTGCCAGACGGTCTGCTTCCTCATTCCCGCATTTGCCCAAGTGGTCTGGGATCCACACGAGTCTGACTGTGCAAGCGTTCCTTGTCATACCATTCAATAAGTCCTTGCACTCAGACACCAGTCGCGAAGTTACAACACTGGACTTCAGTGCCAGTATCGTCTGAGCATATATTTATTACCCTATTCCTGTCTATAACCTTCTCACAGAGATGGCCACACTGCAGAATAACATAAATTTCCGCTGTGAACATCGTCGCACGTTGTCCAAAAGGGTAGTACTCTCTGACTCTTGTGCTCCTGCCGAACAGTCCGGCTCCAGCTCTTTTATCTTGTCGAAGTCCATCAGTATACCACCAAGATCCATTCCTCGGAAGATTTTGCTCTCCCTCCCGATCCTCTCTACTTGGCAGAAATATCTCCAGAGAGAGATTGGGTTTTAAAAGCGGCATCGTATAATCGGTCTGCATGGGGAGTGATGGACACCTCTCCCCCGCGCTTTCCCATACACCTGAGTAGCCGCCCGTTCCAATTCCAAGATGCCCTAGGCAACTGAGACGAAGAACAGTCTTCAGGGCCTCGTTCTCTATATATAAGTGAAAAGGAGGCACGTTCACCAGGACTTCAAGAGCCCTAGTGGGAGCAGCCCTCATCGCACTCAATATTCCCACACAAGCCATTCTTTGAACTTTGTCAAGTTGAGGGCTGTGTTTTTGCTTTATTGTACTACGTCACCACACAATAGCGGCGTACGTTATCATGGGGCGGATCACCATAATGTATGTCCAAAATAGCACTTTAGATGTCAGCCTATATATGCACTCAAGGGCTCGTTTACAAGTCCAGAAAACACATATGACCTTCTTGGTTTGAGCCTCAATATGATCGTTCCAGCTCAGTTGTGAGTCCAAAATTACTGTCAGGTATTTAACTGTCCCCTTGTATTGAATAGTCCTTCCTGCCAGTGTAATACTGGGAAGTCTTCTCATTTTCCTCTTTTTTGTACAGAGTATCACCTTGTCTGTGTTTATTGTGAGCCCTTCACTCTGACACCAGGGTTTCGCAATCCGGAGGGCTCGCAATAGGTCCCGGATATCGCAACCAGGGCACCAAATGATGAGATCATCGGCAGAGGCCTGTGTATCCAAATCGGCATCATTCAGTTCACTCAGCAGACTATCCACCACAAGGCTCCACAACAAAAGCGATAGAACTTGACAGTGATTTAACAGTTACATTGTTAGACTTAGCATATATTATTCTCTGAAATAACATTGCTTTGATTCATGCAAAAATGAGAGGGGGTAATCAAGAATTCGTGCAACGTGTAACTAAATAGTGACACACTACGATCTTTAAATAATATATCGATGCAAATATTTAGATTTTTTACATGCACTATCGATATTTCGGATTGAAAAATATTGGGCAAAAAATCGATATTTATCCACCATCCTATAAGGATATTCACAAAAGTTATTATTAGGAAAAATTCTCCAATTTAATACAATTATTTGAAAATTAATTTGTTATTTAATTATCTGTGGCGTCATTTTACTAAAACAATAACTCTTGTCTTATAGAACTGATATATGTCACAATTTTTAAGTATGTACTTACACATAGCAAAATTTATAACAATAATTGTTTTGTAAATACCCATTTCTATTATCATCTATATCTAAAGTACTTAGATTTTTTTTTACGTTTTAGGATGGCTGTATGATTTGACACAATCCTACGCACAGTCGTTCTATCAAGCTGGATTTTGGATAATATTTTCCGGGATACTGGTAGGACTTATACCCTATACAAAAAATCGGAAGATTTTCGGGAGTGATACTGTATGTGCTACGGATCCAATGACTAAAAGTTGATTAAATTAATTTATGGTGACATTTAAATTTAAAATTAGATATAATTGTTATACAAGTAAAGTTATTTTGGCTGATAAATTCTATACTCGAAAGGCGCTTAATCTTGTAATGTAAGTATGCCGTATCGAATAAGAAAATTAGTTAAAACAATATTTATTATTTATTACGTAATATTTTTGTTGAAAACTAATACCTTTTATAATTAGTGACCTAATAATTTAAGGTGATTTTCTATATGACATATAATACTTAATATAATTATATTGATGTCTTTGAAAAATCTATTTGGTTCTGTTTTTTTCTGTCAGATGTCAGAAATTAAATCAAAACACACAAAAAATGTTATTTCCACAATTAAATAATAGTTTTGTGATGTATATGATTTTGATTTCATACTTAATTTTTAACCCAGGAGTCGTGTGCAACACCTTATTACTTACAGGTTGCTGATCAATCAGCACGCAACCAAAAAAATTAACTAAAAGGCAAATACAATATCATTCCCAAGTCAACCATGTCGTCAAATGAAATAATATTGTAACGAACTTTATAGCAGTATATACGTCATAGTATTAGTTTGTATTTCTAGTTTAAAAGGTTATAAAAAATACAGTGTATTTAAAGACCGGTCGTCCGAAACAAATTGATATCGGAAGTGGATTCAAATCAAGAAGAGGTTAAGGAAAAAGTGAACTGATGTTATATGCCAGTGGAAACGAGAAAACAGAAAGCAAAAATGGACGAACAACTAGTTTAAATCAGATAGTGATGATACAAGACATGAAAGCAAACCATGGAGATATAAAGAAAAACTAAGAAGAGATGACAGCAGACATGACGAAAAATCAAGAGGATATGAAACAAGAATTGATGACACTGAAAACAAGCAGAGAAGAGATATAACAAGAATTGAAAGAAGATATGACAAAAAATTAAGGCGATATGAAACAGGAATTAAAGACAAGCCAAGATGATATCAAACAGGAAATAATGACACTGAAAACAAGCCAAGACGATATGAAACATAAATTAAAGACAAACCAAGAAGGGATGAAACAAGATTTAAAAACAAGAACTAAAAACAAGCCTGAAAGATATGTGACAGGAACTTAAAAAAGAATCAAGAAGATATGAAGCGCATAGAACAAGAAATGCAACAGAAGATTAGCAAAATTAGAGAAGACGTACATGGCGAATTACAACATGAGGTGACGAGAATCCAGAAATAGATGCAACAATTACATTTGAAAATCGAGAAGGTAGCCAGTATAGGTATGATAAAGGTAGACGGTGTGATGAAACCACCTACCTTCGACGGTAAAGTACCTTGGCTTACTTATGTTCGTCAATTCGAAGCCGCTTCTGCTGGTAATAATTGGAGTCCATAAGAGAAAACACGTGCTCTTGTTCTAGCTCTTCACGGTGATGCTATGGAGATTCTACGTAACATTCCCGAAGAAAAACAAAATGATTACGAGTTTATTGTTACTTTTCTGGAGATGCACTATGGGGAAGGCCATCTTCAAGAAGTTTATAAGGCCCAACTCCAAGAAAGAAGACAAAAATACTACGAAAGTCTTCAAGAATATGAGGCGGATATAATGAGGCTATTAAATTTGGCTGACCAACATATTCGGAAGAAATAAAGCAAGAGTTGACAGTAAATAGCTTTATCGAAGGTTTACGCGACCCAAAAATAAGTCAAACTCAGGAGACGTCTATGAAAGAAGGTCTGGAATTTTTTATAAAACTATATTTCCTTATTTTCGACAAGGAAAGCCTATAACAGAAGATCAATAAATCCATCTAGAAAGATCCGTAATCTTCTGGTATCAGGAAAAAGGGAATATAAATGGTCCAAATCAGCTATCGTGGGCAGTATATTTTAAAAAGTCATTGAAGTAACTTGAATTGTTTGACAAGTTGTCAGAATTGAAATTAAATAAAAGTTATAAAGAATACAGAGTGTGTAAACATCGGCCGTCCGGAACAATATTAATAAATTTATCTTTGCTTATACGATAACGAAAATCTTTAAAAATTGGTACTTATAAAGTAAATCTGGCAATGCGTGTGAAAATCCACATTCATTATCCGTATTAGACGTTGGAAATTCATATAAATTCGAATATATTCATATATGTGGCAATATTCCCCATTTATAACAAGAGGTCCCAAAATTGTGAAAGAACAGGATAATCATATTCACCTACAAATAGAGGATTTCCTCTGTCAAATTTTCAAAATTTATCGCCCCTAGCAAGGTGTTCCACGGTGTAAGTGTCCCCCTGCCCCCTCTACTATGCCACTGTTAAAGGGGGAAATTAATACATCATTTGAAGTAGCAGAGGAGGCGAACTACATAAAAATATTTATCTTACCTGATTGCCTAAAGTAATACGAACGTTTTGAAGCTTCAAAGATTTTTGTTACTTCCATACCTACGAATAATGACCTTCATTAGATCCTCATTAAATAATATATTGTTTTCAAGAGAAAAGACATTAATAAATTCAGTACAAAGTAAAGACTATCAATCTAAAAATACTTGACACTAGTACCAACGAAAACAGTTCCTTATAGAAGCGCGGTTCTCTTTGGGTCCCGAGCGATTTCCACTGTTTGATGTTATTTCCTTCGCACTCTACAAGTATCTCTCTTCCACAGTTCCTCTCCACCACAAGTTCCCCTACTAGATGATCCCTACCGTTTCAACGGTAGATTTGCCATTTTTCGACAACAGCTACTGTTCTACAGTTTCCACTGTTTTGATGCTTTTAGAGACACCATTCTCCACCAAGATCATTCAAACCTTATTCTCTGAGGCTATGTTAAAACTGTACTACCAACTTTGAAATATTTTTTTCCGTACTAAACAGAACACTGACGCTAGCAAGTTAGAAAAAGACTAAAAATGTATCAACCTTAAGGAAAAAGTATAATATTAAAGAACGGAATATATTGGCAAAACACTGATTATTTATTTTGATAACATTGCAAATAAGATAGACTGATAAATTTATATAATAAATAAAAGCTACCAAACTGGAAATATTTACTTTAAAACCCGAAAAAAATTAGGAAATACTATCAATTTTAAGGTCGAATCTTCTCTTCTTTACCAGCCTTTTACAATCTATTTTTGAACGTAGGCCATCCAATAATATATCTTCTCCAACTACCTGCACTGCTCCTGACGCGCAACATATCCCGCCCACCACAACTTCATTTTTGCTCTTGAGGTTCTTACATCGTCCACCCTTTTTCTCCTATTTGTTTATTTGTAACTTAATCTCCTAGACTGATACATTCTATGACTCTGTATTCTTCTGAGTTAATTAGTCTAACTGGTGGTCATTGATGTTGTTTCAATACAACAGGGAGTATGAAGGTGTTAAAGACGTCTTTTCCGTTGTTATCCATGTCAATCCAATACATCTTATAATCTTAGCTGTTTAATGTGTTTTATCCAATTTGATATTATTCTCTAAGTAGATCCATTCCTCCATAACTTTTATGAGAGTGCCATTAACCTGTATAGCCATTTTTCCTGGACTCATAACCTTTTGTTTATTGACTCCAATTCAAATGTTCCAATTTGGAATTCCCTTAAGATTTCTTGTAGCTCTTACATGTCATGACTAAACAATAGAATGTCATCTGCGGAACGCAGATGATTAAGGTACCATCCTTCAATTTTAATGCGTTCTAATCTCAATTCAGAGTTATAAAATCATCCACTAAAACAGGGGTAAAAAAATTAAATAAAGTCTACTAGTTATTACACTAACGTTGCTAAGAAGAATATTTGGTCAGAAATTTAAAAATAACACAGATTTGGTACTAACGAATTATTAAATATTTAGTAATTAACAGATATGGCGTATAAATATTGAAATTGATGCAATGATAACAAGTGCAGCTCAGTATTTATTTTTTTCATTTGTCTTTCATTAGCTTTTAACTCAACCAAATCGTAATACAATAATTGCAAATTGTTGCTTTGTTACTTTGATTTAGTGCTATTTATATGGTCAGTGTTTACTGTTGGGATACTAATATGAAATTTTCGCTAGCAAATAAGAATTTTTCGACTATTGACATTAACGTTATTCCAAGTAGAAAGATACAAATGGATTTAAACATTTTTTGTTGCTTCACGTTTAGGGTTGAAGCCATCAACTTTTATAACATTGTTTTATAGGAGTGCTTCAAATTATATTACAACGCTTTTATTCTATTTTAAATGGAGTAAGTATTATGAAGCAAACTTTATTGGAACCAACTCGGCATACTTTTGAACAGGACGGAATAATGTACGAAGAATAAATTTTAATCAACAAATCTTTTGCCATCTTTCTTGCAGCTTCATAATTTTGCACTCATAGAAATTGAGACGTTCTTTGCAAAAACCTCATAAGTCAGTTTTTGTGACAATTGAGTAAATGCCACAAGAAGTACAAGTATTATACTAAATTTACGGAGGATGAAAGATCTCTTATTTTCAATCAGTTTCACTGTTTAAGCAATAAAGATGAACAAGATAGTCATCTGATAGGTATAAACAGCTATCGTGGCTTTTTTGTAAAGTTTCAGAAAAATATAATTCATTTTTTAGGGCTATCATATCATGTTCCAAACCAAAGACCAAGTTGTAAGACTATTGTGCAGAGTGATATTTTACAAAATGAAGTAGAAGACGAAAAAATTAGCAGTGCTCAAGAACCTCTGTCATAACCCGGACGACACTTCTTTTTCTTCTTTAGTAGCCCTACAACCCGGGGTGGGTCTTGGCTGACTGCACAACTTGTTTCCTTCTCACACGGTCCTCCATGATAGTTGGGTCAGTGGGTAACCCCATTGTTCTTAAATCTGACCATATGTTATCTTTCCATCGCAATCTTGGGCGTCCTAAGGGTCTTTTCCCTGCCGGAGCCTCCTCCCAAATTAACTTAGTAAGGCGGTTATTAGGGAGCCTATGGACATGGCCAGCCCATCTTAGGCGTTGGGATTTAATTTCTTGTACGATGTCGCTAGCGTTATATATCTGTTTGACCTCGGCATTTGTTCTTATTCGGTATTGATTAGTATTGGGGTCGTGATAGGGTGCGAAAATCCTTCTAAGGATTTTCCTCTCAAAACATCTAAGTTTCATTTCCATTGCTTTTATCAGCGTCCACGTCTCACAGCCATACATGAGCACTGATCTAATCACTGTTCTATATATCCTGATATTTGTGGTTCGTGTTAGGTTCTTGGATTTGATGGTGTTGTTGAGACTATACATACATCTGTTTGCTGCCTGAATTCTCCCTTTTATCTCCTCTGTGATATCTGCGGTGATTGTCGCTCCGAGATATTTAAAACGCTCCACTCTTTCAGTTATATGTGTCTATTGTTACATTTTGTCCTATTCTATCTCGATTCTTTTGTCTGTTTATGCACATGTATTTGATTTTCTCCTCCTTGACCATTAGACCAGTTTTCCTTGCCTCTATCTCTATTTTGTTGAAAGTTTCCTTTACATTGATGACGGTGTTTCCAACAATATCAATGTCATCCGCGTATGCTAGTAGTAATTTTGGTCCATTTATTGTTATTAGTTCTGTTCTAATTTGTGTTGTTCTCACTACTCTTTCCAGGATTATATTAAAGAGGAGGGGTGACAGTGCGTCTCCTTGTTTTAGGCCACTGTTTATTTCAAACGATTCTGAGAGTTGGTTACCTATTCGTACCCTGGATCTACAGCCATTTACGCATACTTTGGCGAGGTGGATCAGTTTTTTTTGGAATCGAAAGTTCTGCCATTGCATTCCACAGTTGACTGTGCTGTCGTATGCTTGTCGGAAGTCGATGAAAAGATTGTGGATAGTACTATTGAATTCCCATCCTTTTTCAAGTAGCTGCCTTATAGTAAAGATCTGATCTATAGTCGATCTATTTTTCCTGAATCCGGCTTGGTATTCCCCTAGGAAATTTTCTACAAAAGGCGTTAGTCTACTTAATAGGATATTCGATAAGATTTTGTATGCCGTGTTAAGTAGGGAGATTCCTCTATAGTTGGATCACTTGGTTTTCTTTCCTTTTTTATGGATAGGGATTATTATGCTTTCGTGCCATTTTGCTGGCATTTTCTCTTCTTTCCATATAAGTGTGATTAGTGTGTGTAATTGTCTATGTAAAACCTCCCCTCCGTACTGAGAAATTCGGCCGGTATATTGTCGGAGCCTGGGGATTTTGCGTTCTCTCTGTCGCATTTATTTATAAAATTCGTTTGAGAGGAAAAGAAGAACAGTTCTGTGTCAAAGCTTTGTGTTGTTTTCACGGCGTTACATTTGAGAGAGTAAGACGAATACAGACACATTTATTTACACGAAGGATTAGCCCAAGATCAAGGAGGAAGACATTCCTATAGACCAAATAAAGCACCAGATAATATTCAGACTTTAATAGAAAACCATGTTAGATTATTTAAAAATATGCAGTTGTACTATTCTAGAAGAAAAAACCTATTATCTCCCTGAAACATTAACTGCAAAGAAAATGTTTCATATATTTATGACTGAACATCCAGGTCTTAAAGTATGTTACAACCTATATTGGTAAATATTTAAGCGGAAATTTAACCTTAACTTTGAACTCCCGAGAAGTGATACTTGTGGCACTTGCGATAAATTTGAAAATCATTTAGTCTGCTTAGAAAATACTGATGAGATACGTGAACATAACAACGAACAGGAGTTACATTGAATAAAAGCTGATAAATTTTATGAATTAAAGGAAAAATATAAACCAAAGCAAGGCTTGACGTCAAAAATTACACATCTCTGTCATTTGACTAAATGCAAAATCTTCATTTATCCCATATCCGTACGAACGCAGTTTTTTATGCAGGACAGCTATCGTATTATGTATTCGGTGTCCACAACGATGGAGAAACTAGTGCCACTATGCATTATTACAATGAAACTGTTAGAAGAAAAGATCAGAATAAAGTAGTGTCCTTCAAGCGAAGTGACAACCAAAAATCTAATTCTATTAAGCGACGGCTGTGCAGATCAAAATAAAAACTACATGGTTATCAAATTTTTGTACATGTTAGTTCACTGCGCGCACATGTTCAAAACTATAATCCATTTATTTCCTGTACGAGAACATTCTTTTTTAGCTTGTGGCTAAGATTTTTCTTTAATAGAAATGGAACAATATAATAAAGAGTGCTAGACACAAACCATCTCCTTTTAAAATAACCAATGTTGGCCAATCCATAATTTTCAACATTGCAAATACTGTATCGCCATATTTCCTTAAACCAGGTCGGTCTCAAGTTAATATTACCAATTTCTCACCGAAAAATTGAAACTCTCCAAATGCTAACCTAGTACCTAATAAAGCCTGATGCTTAAGACCTTTTATAATAAATTATGCAAGATAGAAAACAATTATCCGCGACTTGATACGACGAAGCCTGATATTGACGAAGACGACAATAGCAGTGGAGAAAGCGATAATGAATATTTTTTATTTAAACAGTTACATTTTATTAATAAAGATGTTTATTTTTCAACTTATCGGTCGTTCTGTTAAAAAAACATAATTTTTATAACGATAATAAAAAATTATCGCAAAAATCTCATATGTCAAGGGAAAAAATGCGCCTTAATAAAAATAGACATTAAAAACGATTTTCTGTAAATTATGTCTATTTCATGTAGGTATTAAATAATCCAGTCACGAAAAGAAAAATTTTTACCAATGCGAAATTAGAAAGTTTTTTAACTTTCTGAAAATTCAAACTTTTTAGCATAAGGGGACTTTGCAAAAAACGCCTCAATTTAGTCCTTCTCAGCAAGAAATTGAACCAAGTGTGATTTAAGATCATCATCATTTGTAAAAGTTTTACCATTCAAAGAAGTTTTGCCAAACTCCAAAATAAATGGCAATCAGATGATGCTGTATGGCTGTATCAAGGATGCGATATGCTACATCACTTCCAAACCAAACTCCAATGATTTCCCACGAGTTACTGAAGATGAGAGAAGCTTTGCATTATCATGATAGAACACAATTCCTTTGCGATTTGCCAATTTTGTTCTTTGTTCTTTGATTACTTCATCCAGTTAGTTGTTGACAGTAAACATCTGAATTGCTTGTCTGACCCCTTGAAAATATCTCAAAATACACAACACCTTTGTAATCTCATCATATTAACAGCATGACCTTTCTTGAATGCAATTCAGCTTTAGATGGGGTTTGTGCTGATTCGTCACGTCTGGATCATGATCATTTTCGAATAATGCTGTAGATGACCCATTTTTCATCACCAGTGACGATTACTTTCAAAAAAGGGTCGATTTCATTGCGCGTGAGATGCATATGGTAATATCCAGCTTCTTAACTAGTTCAAGAGAATTGAAGTGATTTTCAATTATTGTCTGCAATACATTTAACCTCTCTGTAATCTCTCTAGCAGTTATAGGGGATTCTCGTCAGTTATGGTTTTGATTTTGTCATCATCAATTTCAATAGGTCGACCAGAAAAATTGGTTATCTTTGAGTAAAAAATTTCGAGAAGAGAATTTTTTAAACCAATTCTGACACGTGTCTTCTGTTATACAATTAACACTATAAACTTTACATATCTCTTTGTAAGCCGCAGCAATTTTGTTTCCTTTACGGATGTTAAGTAAAATATTTGGTTGTAACCATTCAAATAAAAATAGACGACAAGACGAAAACGAACCCCATAAAATAACAAAGAGGAGTGAGACAAGGGGACACTATCTCGCCAAAACTGTTCACCCTAGTACTAGAGGACATTTTTAACGAATTTAAATGGGACATTAAAGGTATAAACATCGACGGAATATACTTGAACCATCTCAGATTTGCTGATGACATAATCTTAATAGCAAGTAATCTCCAAGAATTGAACGAAATGCTACAACAGCTAAATGACGTATCCGCATCTGTAGGTCTTAAAATGAACTACAACAAAACAAAAATAATGAACCACGAATAGGCAAACATAACAATACAGAACCAGAGATGGATTAGAGACCATGTCCCTCATCAAAAAGTCCGCTAAAAAATTAGAAACAGTCCAAAGAGCGATGGAAAGAAACATGCTTGGAATATCATTAAGAGACAGGATTAGAAACACCGAGATAAGACGCAGAACGAAAGTCAAAAACATCGTGAAGGAGGTTGCAAAGATGAAGTGGCGATGGGCTGGTCACATAGCCCGATATGAGGACAACAGATGGACACGAAGAATCCTGGAATAGAGACCGAGGGAGACAATAAGAAGCACGGGAAGACCTCAAAAAAGATGGGTAGACGACATAAAGACAGTGGCGGACAAACAGTGGATGAGATTGGCGAAGAATAGAGAAAGATGGAAACAATTGAGAGAAACCTACATCCAGGAATGGATGGACAGAGGTTGACAAAGAGAGAGAGAGAGAGAGAGAGAGAGAGAGAAGTAAAATATACCAAAAATGCATTTCATGCTAAAATTGACCCAAACTAATAGCCATAAACACAATTACACACAAGTTACTTCAAAAGTTATCTAAATTTTATTAACCAAATGTCAAAAGGAAAAAAACTCTACCACAGAAGTCCTTCAAAGCAATTACAACGTTCTTTATCTCGATAACCAAAACTAATTTTTAGCACAAGATAATTAATAAAGGTTAGCGGCAATTTGGATAAATTGAATTTGATCTTGGGCTGCTGTAAATAAGGTATGGGATTCCATTCTTTAATATTCTTAACCAATAAGTGTTTCTTGCGACTTATTCCACATTTTCCCTCGATGCTTCCTTGCATTATCAGCAGCAAAAATTTTTTACGAAAGATGTGTCCAAGGTAGGCGGTTTTCTGACATTTAACGATCAGCACCATTTTTCTCTCTCTGTGTTAGTTACGCGTTGCAGAAATAAAAAAAAACCGACTATACATCAGCCTCCCCTCTATAGATGAGGTTTATTTGTTTCTCCCATGGAGCCACGCCCGAATCAGCTATAATACCGAACTCTTATTACTAAACAAGAATGAAAAAAACCCTCTGCTGATGCAGTCACAATATTACCAAAATATTCAATCTAAATTTTGCAACCATGAATTTACAAATAGTTCTAAGGAGGATGCATCCGTGAGAACCACATATTACTGCAAAAACGCAGAAAAGGTAGGTCTTTTCACTATACTAGCGTTTCCCAAGCGACAGTTTGTCGATCCCTTGGAGCTCGCGAACTTTGTAAAAGAGGTTTTTACTTGGCATACTGATAGTCGTTAACCTCTTTGACTCATTATCAAGTTCTACCTTTTGAAAAAGATTAGAAAGGCCAAGTTTTGTGGAAATTGTACTCCCCCGTAACTTAACCAAAAGCTCTTCAACGCATGATAATGGAAATTTATCATCCTTTAAATATGAATTTAATGTAACACTATAATCACTAAGATTTTTACTGTTCCGTTTTATGTTAATACCGGGACTATAAATGTAGCATGTTCACAGGTGACAAAACGCTTAATTTTACTAACCTACCAAGCTCCCTCTAAACCCTTTCCTTCAAGGCCTGTTTTTTTTAAACTGAGTGAGCATTTTGTCTGAACCCTCCGCCACAACCATACTGTGTCTTGTGGACCAAACTATTTATATTTCATCAAACAGACCCACTTTCTTGATATAATCGGTGATCATGTATAGTGAGCAACTTTTCAGTTCCATTAGTGCATTAATGTTATTATCAAATATCGAAAACTTGATCATCACAATTATCGGACAAGCGCACAATGTATGTTCTACTTATTCATTATACTCGCTTTTATTGCCGAAAAGTAATTACCTCGAACAAGCAAAGGAAAGAAAAACATAGGAGAACGGAAAATTAACAGGAATATTGCGAGTCACAATAAAAAATTAACAAACAAATTTTCGTTGGATCGCCTTAGAGACGTAAATCAGAGATTTAATTATATCATTCCCAATATTGCCGAGATGTAGTTCCGGTTTGTTCAGGTTCTGCTTTGTTCTTGCTATTAATACATGAAGCGTCGTAGTAATTATTTCTTGTTGCGAAAATAGTCCATTGATTACACATGTTTAAACAATAGATATTTACATTTTCTATAAACACTGTTTCTAACTTGTGCTAACCGTAAAGAAAAACTAGAAACGTTGATACGTTTGACAAATTTGAATAAATTTTAATTATGAAATAAATTCAATGTCGTTTATTGTATTGATATTTATTAGCACCTAGAAAATATAAAGGTCTTATTTAGGAAAGATTCTGCATCTTTTTGTTTAAGAAAAATATGTTTGTTAGTTCCAGAAATACAAGGCGTCCCACCTCTAACTGATCATACAGAATCTCTGAATGCTATGAATTCACGTGTTGAAAAATACTTCTAACCGGGTTAAATTACAACAGAATAAGCATACTATTTTATTGTTTAAATATATATATATATATATATATATATATATATATATATATATATATATATATATATATATATATATGTATTTGTTAAAGCGGATATCCTCACGGGTGTGAGGGATTGCCGATATCTCCTGCATTCGCTAACTTATTTATGGAAGAATTCGAATCAAAAACTTTAGAGACCCCCTCACACAAACCACGACTATGGCTGCATTCGTTATCTGGTAACATGAAGAAGAAAATATCACAAATTTCCTAAATCACATAAACACCCAAAAATCAAATTCACCGTGGAAGCAGAACAAGAAAGCAAACTATCTTTTTGTAGATATCCTACTGAAATGAAAAGAGGATGGCTTGCTTTCGCATACTGTCTACAGAAAACCCACTCACACCAACAGATGCCTCAACGCCGATTTACATTACGACCCCGCGCAGTTATGTGCCGTAGTGAAATCACTTGCGTTTCGATGGCAGTCCCTTGCAGATCAAGAAAATTACCGCAAAGAGATGAACATACTGCAAAACGCCCGAACAAAGAAAAACTGTTATAAAAAAGAACATATAGATAAGGCTCTAAAAAACCAAGAGAATAACTCCAAAGTTTTTGTTCCTTATGTCAGAGGTACCATAGACAAATTTACAAAAATTCTCAAGAGAGACAACATTGAAACCATTTTCACTACAGACCATAAAGTAAAAGATCTCTTACCAACACCTAAAGAAAGAATCCCTCTAGAAAACCAGGGAGTGTACCAAAATCCGGTGCAGAGAATGCAACTCATCTTACGTAGGTCAAACCAACCGTAAAATAAGCGCCAGAAGAGACGAACATATAAACGCTGTCAAGCAAAAAAACAACTTCTTCTGCACTGCTTAAGCACAGAACATAAGATAAAAGGAACAAAAATGCTATCGAGATGTAAAAAGCTATCTACAAGAGTTATAAGGGAAGCCATCGAAAGTGCAAAGAGGCCCAACAACTTAAATAGCAGATATGATAGCCAGCGATTGCCTAATACTTGGAAAAATCTGCTTACAAAATATCAACCAGTAGTAGGTAGTAATGAAACAGGTTACAACTCGGCAACGCGACCCCAAACACTGGCAACAGGGCGATGACGCGCAGCAGGTCTCACAACCTGATCAGTCAGGATCATCCGTTCAATGAACGCACCCCACGTACACATGGGACCAACAGCACCAGAGTCGCGGGCATCAGTTCGCTCGTGGACGCTGTACAGTGAGTTTTGAAAATAGTGATGAGATTTCACCGAACCTCAGCTGCCTTATAGTCCTGAGAGGGACTCAGCACATACATGGGATACCCGAAGACCTTAGATTACATATATATATATATATATATATATATATATATATATATATATATATATATATATATATATATATATATATATATATATATATATTAGAAAAACGCTTCTAAAGTTCGAACATTCCTTAACATATATTTTTAAATATGAATTCATTTAAATGTAGTGGATGAATCCCATAAAATCTTTTCAACAAGTACTTCAATCGAAAATGATTCTAATCTTTTAAAAAGACGACTTTGACAACGTATAGGAGTACTGACAGATTAGCTGTTATCCCACACTTACAATCTAATTACATAGATGTGAACCAACCGCCTGACATCCATCTATGAATAATATTTCTATTGGCTCACGAAATACCTCAATATTTGAAAACATTTATAGCAATATCTAATTACACATAAAAATAGACAAATCCATCAAAATAAACAATATCAAAATTAGATAAGGTGCACAACAAAGAGATACTATGTCACGTAAGATTTTTACCCCAGCGCTGGAAGATGTATTCAAGAAACTTCTAGGAGAAAATATAATCGACCGAGCCTATTTAAATCATCTGCAATATAACGATGACATCCTGATGATTACAAAGCTTAAAAGAGAACCTGCAATGATGCTACCACAACTTAATTATGAAACAAAAGAACGGGAATATAAATGAATTATTCAGAAACAAGAACTGGACTTAAAAAATATATAAATAGCTTTAGAAATTCACAAAGCAGAGAACACGAGTAAATATAACTACTTAAGGAAATTAAAAACGAATTAGACACTTCTTGGGAGCTATTGGAAAAGGTTTGTCGCTTCATTTCTTGACTATATCAAATAATCCCTTTCTGAAAAACGTCTATATCGATGTAAAAAGTCCTCAGCTTTCAATCTAGACTACCAAAAAAAAATATTAAAAATACCTTTCTTGAGATATAATACGATTCGTGTATTTTCAAAACCAAAATGCCAAATTTTCAATTAACTAACTATACGAATGGAAGGCTGAGAAAAAATTCTTTAAAAACGTATATTGGAAAAGTCTTCTTAAACTAATTTCAGTATCGAAAATATGAAGTCAAAACATTGTGATTTTTTTTTCGTGCGCTGTTCTGACACCGAGAAATGAAATGAAGCAAAGATAGACTATAAGCAGGATGAGTAGACGGCCATAAAGAATTGGACGTAAAAGATGGCACCAGAGAGCGCAGCACAAACAGGGGTGAGTGAAAAGCTGAGAAAGAGGAAAAGGAAAAAGATAAAATTACTGTTATTTTCTGTTATTATTTCAAAAATATGCGGTAATACAGAAGATCTTAAAAAAAAGAGCATAAACAGCGAAAAATTAGTAATTTCCGCGCATCTAAATTAAGAATATAAATTAAATAACTGTATCAAACACGTGTGACTTAGTAATGAGACAAAAGATACAGCAATAATTTCGAGAACGTATATAGAACCGATTTTTTATAATTTTTATTAAAGCTAGCGAAGCTATCGTTCCCTATCAATATTTTTTATTTTATTTTAATAATTTGACGTAATACCAATTAACTGAAAAAAGTACATGGAGAATAAATTCGTAGTAATTTTGGTCAGCTAAGTATTCTTTAAGTACAAAACAAATAAGGAAATATTTGGGATTTTCCAAGTTTTTTAAAGAAAAATCAACAATTATTTTAAGTGAAAAATGTGTGGATTCTACAGTGTGTCTCAATAATTATATATAATTTCACATTCAGAACTCTTCTCTTTCTAATGAGTAAGAGCGGCAAGAAACTATAAAATAATAAGCATAATTGAGACCCTAAATTTAATCTTTAATCAGCAACTTTCTGTAAAGTCTAGTATTTTTTCGGAAGTCGAAAGAAAAACAGAAATGAAAAAAATTTTTAAAGGTGACAATAAATCAGAAACATGTACCTTAAAATACTTATTTTCAATTTACTGACTATTTTAAGACATATTTGAGTATTACTCCACAAACTGGGAAGTTATCTCAGAAACTTTTTTATACTTATAATAAAAAAATCTTATATGCGAAAATATTGGGTATTATTTTAAAAATTCATCACAGGGGACTGTTTTGTGTGTCACAGGACTGCTATATACATTAAAAATGCATTTTAATTATGTCTTTAAATCTTTAAACAACAGAAAAAAATCAATAATCCCCTTTATAATTATCCTATTTCTAACTAAAAAAATCAAACTGGAGTAGGTGGTTAAAGTTATTTAATAATAACTACAAATATCAGTCAAATTCACATAAATACAAGTAATAAGTAATCAGTCTGAAAAAAGTATCTACTCTCACAGTAACAAAGGCTTACAGAATTTTATTACTATAAACTTGAAGTATTAAGTAGAAATAAGGCACATAACAAAAGAGACTAAAGAGTATCAGTAAATACAACATAACTTTTCAAAAACATCCCACATGTGAATCAAATACATAAAAGACCATTGTCACATTTGCTACATCGGCTAGATCAAATTTAAATATCTATTTCTTATTGTCATAGAGCTTCAAGAATGTCACGCGAATTTCATCTACATGGATAATAACGCTCATAAATCTATATTCCACATTTTTGACAGGAAGTCTAACAAGGACACAATCACCAGACTTAAATGATGTCGCTGTAGTAGAGCTCGGTCCAGCTTCAGTCTCCGTTTCTGAATTAATGTATACATCTTTCACATTTAGTTTCGACTTGACTTCGTAATCGATTCTCCCGATATAAAAGTATTGGGAAAAACTATTACTACAGAAGTAACCTAAAAGGTTCATCATCAATATGACAGAGGTTGATTTCAATCCTAAAATGTAATCAGTTTTCAGTTACTTGGTAAACTTTGAGATTTAACTGGTTCAATTGCAGCACTAATTCCTTATATATATATATATATATATATATATATATATATATATATATATATATATATATATATATATATATATATATATATATATATATATATATATATATCTTTGATAATGTTGACAGTAATAGCTGTACATCTCTCTTTATTATTGTCCACCAATTTTATTAAATTTTCTATATCACCTGCTATAGCAACAACCTCATCCGCGGTCCTCTTGCAAGTAATTCCACCACCGTCTGGTGCGTCTTTATCATGGGCACTTTCTGTATAGTTCCAGGTAAATTTGTAAAAATTTGCAAACCTTTCTGGTAATTTTATGGCCATGATGTAAAACATACTTTTGGAAAGTGTGCAACAAAATTTTACTGAACTTTTCAAATACACTATGGCTATGTGGAGCCTAATTTGCATAATCAATCCACTATATCTTCTCCATACTTAGAAGAATAGTTTTCAGAAAAATCAATATGAATTAGTGCTTCTTCCTCAGTTAGGGATTCTTTCAGTTTCTTTATGGCACTAATATATAAAAATTTATCAAGATTTTCATGCAGTTCTTGAATGAGATGACGAGGTTGCACAGTAAATGACTTTTTAGAATATTTGGTTATTCCATGAGTGTTTTTGGATTTAGGTTCTAGGAATTCGTGTTTTTCACTTATCTGTTTTGTGTCTATCATCGAATTCTTAATATGTAAGAAGCTTATTTATACACTTTTAATATTCTCTAGATAAGCAAGCTCATCATGACGGTAAGAACACAATTCATGAAGCAACTTTTGATGACCATAACTCAAAATTTTAGCACGGTGCATGACTGACAACTTCAGGGCTACGTTTGCATGAATAATGTACAAACATATGTTCCGGTTATCAATTTTTGGTTGAAAATGCTGTATCGCTTTTCTTTGGGTCATTTGCTGTACAAAATTAATATATTAGCATGCTACTAGAAACAATACACCAAAAAAATAAATAAAACACTTTATATTTATTAAAAAAACTCCGACCAGGGGACTGTTGATCGTTATGTACCAACGTGGGCTCCTCACCCTAAACTGGTTTAGCACTAAACAAAAGAACGTCGGCATGCTTTTGGTGGTAACCTTGCATATTTTAGAGCATTTACATTTGGTTTAACATAGAAATTTAATCGATTTCAGAAGCTGATGTTGTAATTAATTCACTGAATACTCGTAGGTTTTATGACACTCCATGGAACTGTTGTTTGGACATTAAAAGATGAGATATTTTAGGTTTTGTGCGGCAAATTATAAATTCAGATTATTAAGTTAAATGTAATATTAATATTTTTCCACATATTTTATGTGAGATATTTCTTACTTTACTGAAAAACGCCTATTTTAATCGGACGAAGTTAGGAACTTATCGCAATAATATTAAAAAATAAGTTATGTTAATTTGCAGGCAACAATTAGCCTTTTAAAAGAAAACTAAATTATAATAAAATGGATAGAACAATTTTAGGAAAAAGTTAATCATAGATTACGACGTCACCGTAGAAAGATAAAATTCCTAATAATATCGCAAATAATTGAAAACAACTTTCAATTTGCTTATCCTTTGATTTCATGACTTAAAGTATTTATTGATCCTTAATTTATTTTTATTTTGGTACCAGTCTCGTAGCTTAAAACTTCATCCTTAGGTTCAGATGACCCAAACTTTCGTCGGTATTAAATAAGTGAGGTTATATTGTTTCATTTTGGTCACTCAACTTCATTATCCGCGTCTTCAGGCTGCAGTATCACGAAAATTAAGAATTTTCTTTTTTATTTGATCTGAATGACTTCGGCTTAACAGACAGAATTTGAATAATTTCAAAATGCATCCGAAAGGAGGTTATTCATACCTTATGAACAAATTGGTCGAAACTCTTACCAAGAAAGTGCTTTGGTATGATACTAGTTCGAAGTACGCAGTAGCATTTTTTGTTCTTCAAGTTAATATCTCCAGAAGTTTTCACATAATCGGGAAAGTCTAAATACAGATTCGTTTTCATTATCGCAAATTATATTGAGACTAATCGCCTGTTTAATGTCAAATTATGCAAGCCTTTCTTATGGTGTGCTTCTACTATTCTCCAAGTTAATCCTCGAATTTGTCACTCCCTGTATACGATTAGTCTTGTAAACGCGTTAATTTCTTAACAAAACTGAATAACAATTAAGCGTATGATTTCAATTAATAACATCAACTTTTGACATTACTGTTCCAACGAAAGTCAGATTGATAATTATGGCTTAATCTTTCATTAAATCTGAAAGAACAAAGATAAAAACAACTAATTGGATAATTTTTGTTGGTGACTACCTATCATAGCTACGTATTATAGAATCAGTGTTTAATTCATATATTTATGAAAATATTTAATAAATATCAGTAAATGGTAAGTAATTTCAAGAGTGAGAAAAAATTAATTTAGATAAAAATACTACGTATGTCGCTGTTCTTTGTTATTGTGGAAAAATCGGCAATGGTGTTTAATTAATATTAAAGAATTTTTCTATAATAATTTTTATATAATGATTGAAAAAGCTAGTACTATAATTAAATTATTTTATTTTATTTCAACAAATAATATATTTTATAAACTTTAAAAAAATGTGTCAAAAAGAGATCCGAATAAAAGTCATCATTTCATTTTAACAGCATAGGAAAGACATTCATCCTATATCTAGTTTTCATGTATACAATAAATTAATAATTGATGCAAAATTTACAAATATTTAGAACAAATCTAATTATTTTTAATATCACAATATCTTCATTTCGTGATTATTTTCTTAAATACTAGTTAAAATTTGTTTGTGTAATCATTTTGCTATCTTTGTCACTATTCTTTTTTTACGATAAGCCATCAATTGTTTTTACGCAAATTTTCATGATTTTTTTGTGTGTTTAAATATTACCCAATATTTCCAAAGCATTCCTGAACATTTTTCTAATTTAATTATTACCTTTTCCGCTAAACCACTTCCCTTCTGATAAGTTTGTTTAACTTTTTTAAAATTTTTCTTCGCAAATCTTCATTTTACCACTTGCCTTCTAGCAGTGAGGATAAATGAAATTTTGTTACCTAATCAAAAATTATTTGCCTACTCTCCCATAAAGAAATTTTGATATTACAATATTTCCTTAAAGTTACCGTGAAGATACCTCGAAAATATTTTTCCTGCTTCCTCTAGCGCTTTAAAAAAAATAATAGTGTAGCATTAATTTTGAAAAAATATGTGATAATATCGTTTTTAACAACATACGAACTACGAAACATCGATGTGTGATGTCATATCTACTTCACGATCATGACTATTGTAACCCTTTTTTCATTCTCTTCTGAATGTAGACCTTCCTTAGTTTATTCCATTTCTCCCTGTCCATCACCAATGTCATTTACTGTGCTACAATATCCTATACAACATAATGCCATCCTCACTTTCGTCATGGTCGCCATTCGAGTATTGACTTAATACCATCTACCATCTTTTCTACGTGCTACATGGTCCCCCACAACTACGTTAACCTTACTACCCGCTCTATATTATCTTCTACTTTTGTTTATTCTCATAATGAGGTCTTGCATTTTTGTGAGTCATTTAAATATCCAATATTTATCTTTCGTGTGCCCTTGTTGTCTTGCAAGTTGCATTGTTTTTTGTAAAACTCCATATTGCGCAGCCGTAAGCTACAGTTGTTAGTGACATCTTTATTTTTTGGTATGAAGTTGAGCTTTTCAAACGTGGACCATCCCATTCGAATACGTCTGGCGATATCCACGGACATGTTGTTTTTAGCATTAGCTATAGATTGTTATCAGTGTCTGTCATTATGTTTGTTATAGTTCCATTGACACATATTCATCGCCAAATTTCAAAGGTTTATATATTTTTCACATTTATTCCCATCTCTAACCAGTTTAACTTTCAAAAACTATCTCTAACACCATAGTTAATAGATTTGGAGCAATTGTATCTCTCTGTCATAAGGATATATTGTATGTGACTGTCTCTGTTTTTACATATGTAGTTGCATCATTCATATGTTTTTTTTTATTAATAATTCGATATACTATTGTATACTCTATAACTTTTCAAGGCATTAAGTATAGCCCAGAATTCTACCGAGTCAAAAGCCTTCACATAATCAAGAAATATTATTTATAGTTATATGTTATACGCTTTTCTCTTCTCAAAAATATTCCTTACTATTTGTAAGTGGTAACATGTAGCAGGTGGTTCAAAAAGTCCCGAGACTGGCACATAGATGTCGACTTTAATAACACATCCATATAGTTTTTAATTAGTACCAACTAAAGGTTGGTACATTGATATGTGTCAAAATTTGACCAATAGACATCAAGATATGGAAGTTTTAGTGACGCATCTTTTGATATTTCCAAAAGAATGAACAAAAAACGAATTTTGGTACCTTGATAAATCGCTGTTATTTGATGGGAAAAATATAAAAACTCAAGAATGACTTGAAAAGTGTTATTAGGAATCCGCACCGTCAAAGGAAAAACATAAAATAATCCACCATTTTGAACAACGGTGAAGTTAAAGTGCGTGAAATAGCTGACATCGTAGAGATATCAATACACAACGTACTTAATATTTTGCACAAATATTTGGGTATGCAAAAGCTCTGTTCGACAAGGGTACTGCGATTGCTCATAGCTGACCAAAAACAACAACAGGTTGAAGTTTCAAAACGGTGTTGTATAATATTTATCGAGTATCTTAAAAAGGTAAAAATCACCAATAGCAAATATTATGCGGCGTTATTGGTGCATTTGAGGAAAGAAGTCGCGAAACAATGATCCCAGATGAAGAACGATGGCAAAACTGTATGAACTGAACTTGAAGTTGCTTCTGTATCCATCGTGCTCAGCGAAAAGATATATGAAGTGATGATCCCTGAAACTAACGCATATTTTGAAGGATTGAAAAAATTGTTCTGTAAAAAACACATTGAAATATGTGCGCGGTACTAGAAGCAGACTGTGTTGATGAATAAACTGTGTGTTTTTATATATTAGTCTCGGGAATTTTCGAATCAACCGTTATTAAGTTCGGAGCTTTTTGGTTCTATTGGTTGGTTAGCATCAATTTTGTTAAAAGCATCTGTGGTATATTCATTCAAATTCATCTCCTTCCTCCCTCGACGTTTTAGATATGATATTATCCGGCCCATGAACTCTATTTGTTTTCATTTTTCCAAGATCATGTTGAAGTTCAAGTGTTATTTTATCCGATATCCACCTTAAACTATTTCATTTATTGTAGTAATTGTTATTTTATGAATTTCACTAAAGGGTACAAAATGTGAAAGGCATTTTTCGTGAGAGTACTACGTGACGAGAAACTCGTACCGTCTCGGCTAACTTGGGACTGGAATCAGTCTCTGAATCAACTGGCCAGAAACAAGGTAACTTCGATGTGTTTGCTAGTAATATGATCAAGATAAAAATGCGGATAGTCTTGCAAAACGGTTCTGGTTGCATTGGTTAGTAAAGGTTGCTAGGTAGTACTTGTTCGGTTTGGCAAAAGCACTACCGTGGTTTCAACAATATAACAGAAAACTTCGTATGATTTGCACTGATTGGCAAATATGCAAACCAATCCATAGATGGGCTGTTCTATCAGTTTAGATGAAGGAACTAACAACCAATACACTACTTTATCGGTTTCTCATATAATCCTAAAATTATATTAAGTTTTTCTACAGAAAATATCTTAACCATTACCAAGTAATATTACGTAATCTATCTTGATATATTAAATTAAAATCAATAATAAGTTGAAAAATTTCCAAAAACCATATATTTAAACTTTAAAAAGTTTTTTTTTCGAGTAATCCATTTTTCATTGGGAGATATAACATCCCAAAAACTATAATGATCTTTAAAATTTTTTTATAATCTTAGATACAAAAGAAACGAAATTTTCCCATATATACATTTTTTGCCTTATATTTAAATATTTGTCAACCAATTATTATCGCACAAAGTGCTAAACACAATAGAGAATATTTTATCGGTCGTGTGACTGCCTAATAAGTAAGTGATAATTAATTGCTTTCTCACCCAATTTGTTATTTTTTTCTAAAATATTTTTACCCAAACTACTCAAATTAAATACCTAATAGGACACATCACTATGTCTAGGAATTTACTATAAGAAAAAAATTCAATGAAGGTACGTTTAAGTGAATACATCAATAAAAATGGTAGTCTTTGATCTTAAGCTCTTAGAGGGGTATTCAAGGGTAATGGGTATATTGATTAAGCAACACAACTATTGTGTACGCGCAGGATATCGCGGTTTAGTTTGCCGGATTATTTGTCCAACAATAATGTTCTGTGTTTGTGTCCCGCAATATCCATCCATGACACTTGGTGGTGGACACTTTCTTCAAATTTATTTATTTAAGTAAAAAAGCAATATCATTATCAAAACTGTTTATTTCCATTATTTATAAACAAGATATTTATTAGACTTTTTTAGTCATACAGATTTTTTTTTTTTGATTTTAAAACGTAAATATATTGTTCTTATCTTCTTATTGTGCCCTCTCCTTTTTCCTAAGGTTGGCGATCCAAATGGTACTTTACCCTCTATTATGAGTCGGAGTAACTCGTATCTCTCACTGTATCTTTCTCTCTTTGATGGTGTTCAGCAGTTCAGATTAAGGTCTGATCTTGTAAAAAATGTTTTCATACTCATGAGTGTTTTCCTTCTTCTTCTTGTTCTTCTTTAGGTGCCATGCCTGTATTCAGACGTTGGTGGTCATCATGTTTACAATTTCCTGAAATCTTTTTCTATCGGCTGCTGCGCGAAATAGTTCTTCTACCGTGCAATCACACCACTGCCTGATGTTACGCAGCCATGAAAGCTTCTTTCGGCCTATCCATCTTTTTCCTTCCACTTTTCCTTGTATAATAGAATAGACCATACATAGCATTTCAGGGCCCTTTTACGAATATGCATTGATAGGTTCCTGTTGCATAGAACTGGTTTCCATGTCATAAAGGCCTTCCGCGATATTTCTATCCTAGCTATTATCTCTTCATCTGAGTCCCCATTTACATTCAACCAACTGCCAAGGTATTTGAAATGGTTTACACGCTCTATCCTCTTCCCATCGAGCCAAAGTTGACATTCATCTACAGTAACCTTTCCAACGGCCATCCACTTTGTTTTTGAGATGTTGATTTTAAGGCCTCTTCGGCAGCTCGCTTCATTGACTAGGTTTACTAATGTTTGGAGATCCTCGATGCTTTCCGCAAGAATGGCCGTATCATCAGCAAATCTAATATTGTTGATTACTTCTCCGCCTAGTCTTACTCCTTCTTGTCTGTCATCCAAAGCCTCCCTAAAGATTTCTTCAGAGTATACATTAAAGAGACAGGGTGACAGAACGCAACCCTGTCTTACTCCACGTTTGATGGGTAGGTTTTGAGTACGACTGTTTTCAATTTGGATAGAGGCTACTTGATTGTAATATAGATGTTTTAGCAGTCTTATATCGTAGTGGTCTAGACCTGCCGCTTGTAGGCACTCAAAAAGTTTATCATGTTGTACTCGGTCGAATGCCTTTTCAAAGTCGATGAAACAGACGTAGATGTTCTTTCGGAATTCACAGCTCTTTTGTAGGAGAACGCGCATACAAAATGGTGCCTCTCTTGTTCCTAGACCATTTCTAAATCCAAATTGCTTATCACTCACTCTATTTTCGCATAAATGGAATATTCGGTTCTGTATAATTCGTAGCAGTATCTTAAGTGTGTGGCTCATTAAACTAATCAGCCTAAAGTCGCTGCATTTGGTGGGTCTACTTTTCTTTGGTAATGTTACAAACAGCGATTCTAACCAATCATCTGGTATTATTCCTTCGTTGTAGATTTTATTAAAGAAAGTGGTTAGGTAAGAAATATTTTCCTCATCTAGAAGTTTAAGCAACTCAGCAGGGATCTGATCTGGTCCAGGTGCCTTATTATTTTTGGCTTGGTGTATTGCTTTCCTGACTTCCGACTTCAATATACTGGGGCCCCTGTCTATCTCGCTACTGCATATAGTATGTGTATGTGCAACGTTTTCTCGAGTAGCATCGTCAAAAAGGTCACTGATGTATCTCTCCCATTATCTGCACTGTTGTTCGTGATTACAGATTCTTCCGTCGGCGTCCTTGAGTAAATGAGCATTTTTTGGTTTTCTGATTCCGGAGGTATATTTAAGTTTCCTGTGGAGATTGAAATTGTCGTGTTTTTTTTGGAGGTTCTCTATTTCTTTACAGGAATTTTCGAGCCAGAGTTCTTTGGCTTGCTTAATTTTTCTTTTTATGAGTTTATTGACTTCACTGTATTTGTCAGTATCTATATTTTTATATTTCCGTCGTACCTCCATAAGGTCAAGAATTTTCTGTGTCATCCACTCATTTTTTGCCATTCTTTTAGGTGTTTTCAGAGACTCTTCCACTTCTTTCAAAATCGAGTTTTGTATATCGTACCAACGTTCGTTAATGGTTCTGTTTCCGTTTGGTATTTTCGATATTTTGTGCATTTCGTTATTTATTCGCTGCGATATGTGTTCACGTGTTTGAGGATTTCTGAGGGGTCGAAGCACATCCTGTTTTGTTTAGATGGCTTTGTTAATTTCTTTAATTTAGTTTGTATTTTGGAGCAGAGTAAGTTATGGTTTGAGTTTATATCAGCGCCGTGGTAAGTTTTTACATCTTTAACATTGTTACGAAATCGGTGGTTTATTAGAATGTAGTCTATCTTGTTTTTCACGCTGGTTCAATTCTTGACAATATTTCTTTTTTCGGGTTACACTGGCTATTGGTATTAACACCCAGGTATTTTATTGATGTTACCTGTTCTATTGTTTGTCCTTTCATCTGTAGATGTTTTGGAGACATTTAGATATAAGCCGAACATTTCATTATGACGAACCACGGAATTTATTATATTTTGTAGCTCTGGTCTATTGTTTGCTGCCTCGGTATCATCAGCGTACCTAATGTTGTTTATCATAGTTCCGTTGATCTTGATTCCACCTTGAGCATTGTCTAATGCTTCTCTAAATACAGACTCTGAAGACAGATTAAACAGGAGCGAAGACAACACGCAACCCTGTCGGACTCCTCGTCTAGTCAGAATATCTTCTGATGTTGTTTGTTCCATCTTGATTGTTGTCGTTTGGTGCCAATAAAGTTCTGAAATAATACGTAGGTCTTGTTTGTCGACCCCGGTTGTTCACAGAATTACCATCATCTTTTGATGGTTAACGCAGTCGAACGCCTTTCTGTAGTCTATAAAACATGCGTATACATCCACATTCACGTCTCTACATCGCTGTGCCAGCATGTTTAGCTTCTCTCGTTCCCAGTCCGTTACGAATCCGAACTGAGCGTCATCCATCTGAGAATAGTTTTAAGGACATGAGATATCAGACCTATTATCCGGTAGTCATGGCATTGTGATGAGTTTTCATTTTCTGCGATCAATTTAAATATTTCGACGATGATTTTGTTAGTGCCGATAGCTTTTCCATTTCATTTCCATTGTTGGGCACGCTCATTACAAAATATTGAGCTGACAGGATCTACATTTTGTGGAACTCATTGTACTAAATAAAATACATCAAACATAAATTAGTTATTTAAAACATTATAAATCGGTTTAAATCGCACACCACTGACAGAGCAAAAAAACAAAAATAGATTTGTTTGAAGGCTGTTTATCGTCGGTGGGGGAGACGCTTTTTTGATGTTTGACAGACATAAACATGTTTACTTATCTTTTCTTTCAGTTTAATTGCTTGTCGTGACTTTCTTCGATGTTTTTAAGTGTTAGAAATTACTATAAATTCGAAGTTTACAATTAATATTAACAAAAAGAGGATTTAAAAACTTATTTTTATTGGTAAATATTGTTGGATATTGTTTACATATTGAAAATAACAATAATAATAATAATTTAGGCAACCATATATTCATACTTTATGTATTCAGAATTGACGTACCGATTATCATGGTACTTGTTTAAATAATGTAATTAGATAAAGATAACATAAAATATTATTACGTTATTCAGCGTTGAAACAACTGGGCTCTAGTTCTGACGTTATGCTAATTCTACAGGGGTATGTTCGAAGATTGGCACCAAACCGGTAATGTTTGTTTACGTGACACGTTTTCAAACCAAGGGATCGATAACTTGAAATCGGTCGTGCGCGTGTCGAAAAGTAGGAGGTTTTAAAAAATAGGTTTGACACCCAATGTGCACAAACATACTTTTCGTCCGTGTTTAGCTATTTCTTATTTTAACAGCTTATAAGAGTTCCAGTCCATTATGGAGGTCAATGGCATTATTAATCGTTTAAATTAACGATGTTTTATGATACAAAAATTTAAAAAATAATAGCGCCACAAAACGTTGAAGTTGAGTTCTGACAAAAAAGTTATGATAATTAAATCATACCTATCAGAGAGACTTCAATAGGTCAAATTGGATAATAGGATTTCTGAAATACTTATGTTACAGCAGGGTGTACCTCAGGAAAGATTCCCATTTTTATGTGATACATATATGTAACTTTTTTTAGCTGTCTTAGATTCTATAAATATCATCTTTAAGCCGACAACACTCAGCTGTATTTCCCATTTAAGCTTTGTAGTTCAGATGATGGATACAGTTCATCGTATAAATGAGGACTTACAGTAACTTTTGGAATTATCGGTTGATCATGCACGCAACCAAAACATGCACTTTCATAATTGATACTGAAGAACAACGAGTTATTATAGAGCGTGTTACATGTTTACACCTGGGAGTAGACATCGTTTCTTTTAAGGACAGCTGTAAAAGCTTCAGTTGATACAAATTTGGATTTTAGGATTATATAACATCGTGTCTAAAAAAAGCGTTTACATTATTAAGGCTTGTATACCATCAGCCTCAATATTTAAGTATAATTATCGAAAAAGAGAATATAGTGACATGCAAGCTGAAGAGCAGGCGGGATTCAGGACAGGAAGGTCGACGATCGATAACCTTTTGCGTCACACAAATTATAGAAAAGAAAATGGCTGTAAATCAAAAAACACATTGCGTGTTCGTAGATCTGAAGAAAGCATATGATAGTGTTCCACAAAACAAACTATGGGAAGCGCTAGAGAACACAAACGTGAACGTCAACCAAACTAAAGCTGTGAAAAACATATACAACTCTACAGCTAAGATCAAAATTGGAAGCAGTACCTCAGAAGAATTTAATATCAGACAGGGTCTCAAACAGGGATGTTGTCTATCCCTTACATTATTTAAGATATACTTCGAATACGCTAACGAGCTGGAATAGAAAATGTAAAAATATAAGCATACCGATTAACAATAAAACCATATATACACTATCTTTTGCAGACGATCAAGTACTCATAGCGCAAGATTACGAAGATATGGAATGTATGACGAGCAAATTAATCGAAGAATACAGGAAATGGTGATTGGACATAAACATAGGAAAAACGGAATATATGTGTATTGGTGGCGAATAGAGATACCGGAACTAGAAAACAATCAAGTAGTTAGACACTGCAACAAGTACAAATATCTAAAACTAACTATCACAAAAGACGGAGGTATGGACAGAGGAATAGAAGAAAGAAACAATCAAGGAAAAAGATCCATCACACTCCTCAACAGTGTACTGTGAGACCAAATAATTTCCAATATAAATAAACACCGAATATACAACACCATTGTCAACGGCATAATTGCTTATAACTGTGAAGTATGAACGCTGAAAGAGCGAACCAAAAATAAATTAGAAGCTACAGAAATAGACTTCTGGATTCGCTCAGCCGGAAGATCCAGGTTGGAAAGAATTACCAACGACAGAGTTGAACAATTTTGACAAATTATGAACGTGCAGCATTCAATCGTATACGAAATTGGAACCCAACAGTTGAGATGATATGGACACGTACAGCGAATACTAGAGGAGGGACTGCCGAAACAGATCTTAGAGTGGGCTTCCCATGGAAGACGGAAACGAGGAAGACCACGTCTTAGTTGGAGAGAAGGAATCGCCCGAGAGATGAGAGATAGAGAACTGGAAAGTAATCTCTGGACAGACCGAGATAGATGGCGATTGGGTATCGGAAAGCGTTGAACGTTGTAAACCGGTACATATATATATATATATATATATATATATATATATATATATATATATATATATATGAAAAAACCTATATGTAATGTGTTAGTTTTATTGCATTTTACCTATTGTAACTAGGTTTATGGTCCTTGTCTTGAAAAGATCAGGTTGTCTAAGAATAATTTATAGTATAAAACAGCCGAATCGAATGTCTCACAAGCTAAAGGATGCGCATTGGCTCTCGATGACAAAGCATCATTTTCGCATCTCGATGTACGACGACGTCATAGATGATCTCAATTTCTCCTTATCATACAATAGTTTTAGAAAGCAAATAAAAACCAAACATTTTAATTCCCAATAATTATGATAGTATATTTTTGTGGGCTTTTAATGCATTTTAATTATTTTTGTATATTATATTTATTCATAATCATAAAAATAAATTAATAACCTACCATGTATGTATGTAAGAAAACGGTTTATTATTATTATATATATTTCCGCGAAAACTAGGCTAAAGTCTCATTTCGCAGTATTCTCTGTCTCACAAAACGAGAGTGAAATACTAAACAAAATTGCCAATAAAATCGTTAAGCTTAATACAATAATATAGTATTTGGATGAAATGGCGGATTTTAAGATTAATATCATTGTCACGTGTCAGATTCTTAAAACAGTGATAGGTAATTTAACAAAAATGTTATCAATCTACCAAATTCCAAACGTATACGTAAAATATATTTTAAAATCTGAATATCAAATATAATATATTTCTTTTTTGACATAATTATAGTTAATAAACATTAAATTTAGACCTTCGGCATCTATTGCCAGGTAATTTTATCAGAAACTGGATTAAATTGATCCAAAAAATATTTTATAAATGCCTTATCAAAATAAGATAATAGAATATAATTATCTAGGCATTTACTGTTTGCTAAGTATCGGTAATATTATTTTATTAGTAATAACCTATTTAATACATTTTTATACAATAAATTTTAAATCTGTTGTCAATAATTATTTCTTATATTCTTAATATTCAAAATTGTGTTCAATTAGTGGTATTTTTCCTATACAAGTATATTGATGTTCTTGAAGAAATATTCATATTTGTATAAAAATTGAAAGTCGATTAGGTAAGTTAACACCATATGAATTATTACTGTTATAACGTATATATATATATATATATATATATATATATATATATATATATATATATATATATATATATTAAACTGCTTGCGCTCTCGATCCACCCTCACTATAATCAAAAATATAAAAACAGGAGGTGCCAAGAAAGGAGAGTGAACCGACAAGAATTTTTCTAGTAAGGACACAAGGTTAAAACAAAATTTTTTGATGATGTCACGGTCTTAGAACAACTCCCACAATATATCTGCAGTTAGGGCTATTAATACACATATTAGATTTTCGATATATCGATATTTTTACAATTCCGAAATTTTATAAATAAAAATAAATCATATATCGACTATATTTGGAAAAAAAATCAACCCTAAAATGAGTTACACACTCTTCTAATCAAATATAGTTATTGAATAAATCAAAATTACATTATTTTACTGCACAAATTATTTGAAACATTAGCTCCAAACAATTGAGAATTTACTGTGAACGACATATTATTACATTTTTCACTAATTAAATAAACTGAACTACATTAAATGATCATGTACTTGTTACAGCAATAACATTAACATCAACTAACATAACTTCTCGTCTCGGTTTCGATTATCTATCATAGACTTGTCGAATGCAGCTGAAATTATTTTTCGTTTCAAAAGATTACTTAGTTAAGTAAAAAAAGAGTGGAAAAAGCATAGTATAGTTAACATAATTTGCGATAAGATAGTTTAAATCATTGACGAGAAAAATGGGAAATAATGACTTATTTTAAAAAATATCGACGCCGACACTATCGATATATCGTCCTAAAATATATTAGTCATAGATATTCATATCTCCAAAAAATATCGATTCATCGATATTTTATCAAACAGACCAATATAATAGCAGTACTTTTTGGTTTTCAGACTGACGTTTGTTGATCTAAATTTGAAACTATTGATTTTTTGTTTACTTTACAAATTTAAATAGTATTTTAAATATTTCTGATATGAGAAATAGATGTTATGTACCCAGTTATTATGGAAATTACTCACCTGGTTTACAAATCGTTAAAAATAAGAGTTAGAATAAGATCAGCGTTTCAGTCACTAATCACTTAAAATATGGACTTCCTCAAGGTAGTGTTTTGTCACCTTTACTTTTCCTACTACTTATAAATTAAGTGGAAAATTTTCTGAACGTCAACGAAAACTCCTTTTTGATGTTGACACCACGATTGCTGTGTCTTATCCCACCCTTGATTTTCTCAATCAACAAGCATATAACATTCCCAACAAAATCAATCTCTGGTGTCGGAGAAATAAATTGATAGTAAATGAGACAAAAATGAAATACTTAACTTTTCACAAAAGACGCATAGTCCCTCAATTTCAATTGAGTATGAGTGGCTTTCAAATAAGAGAAGCAGAAACCCACAAGTTTCTTGTCCTGAATATAGATAGTCAATTGACATGGTTAATACTTATAGATTTTGTAGCAGGGAAACTAAGCTCGGCTTATTTTGCCATTGTTAACCTTAAAAATATCCTGTCTGAGTCTTTACTACGCTTTGGTGTACAGTCATTTAAAGTGTACGTTCCTTTACTTGAGACAATCTACGGAGATTACGAGTATATTTGCTTTGCAAAAGCGTATACTTTGGAAGTTATTTTCTTTGAGTTCTACTAAATCCTGTAAGCCCCATTTTAAAACACAAAATCTTAAAAAATTTTAATCCGACATAAAGTTGATAACAATGTTTAGCGGCCGCCTGGTGATGACGTCAGAAATCAGCGGTATGTCTTTGTATTCTAGGAGTTGTTGGAATAGCTCGGTAGTGTGAATCGGCCCTTAAAATGAAGATTTCAATCGATACAAAAGTTTTAACCTTTCAGAGAACTCTGTAAAAGCCAGCTACCTTCCTGTGCCTCTTAATAACTAAGATCCAAAATTTATCTTTAGAATAATAAGGGTTCTAAAATTTTTGCTCTAATTCTTGGAGATTAAAAGATTTAGTACGCTTTAACGTACTTATTTAACAATTGTGTCAGTTCAAAATTAAACTGGCATATTTTTACTTTCGTGTTTTTAAATTCATAATTATAAAATTCTGAATGCTTTAGCTTTTATAACGGAGAAAACAATATTCCTTTAACATATGTCAAAGTCCAAACGAAGAGAAGCCATAAGCAAAAAAACTATATCCAAAAATAGCAAATTAAATTGAAAACTCGAAAATGCTCTAAATTTATACCAAAACTAAGTGCGTCCATTCTCGAGCTGTTACTCGATTTTACTTTAACAATTTATAGAACCATATTGTTAACTGAGTTTCAGTTACCATACTAATTTAATCATAATCCAACCAAGTTAACAGAAATTACTCCAAACAATTAAGAATTATGGATGATACAATATATTGCTATTTTCTTCAATGTATGTCTAATATTAATATCTGCACTTTATTTATGATTTCTTTTTACAATCACTGCTTTTATGAAATAATTATTTGATTATATTTATTAAATAATTACCTGTTCAATAAAACAAATTCCTTCAATCAACGTCATCTTTAGAAATGAATAAAACTCTGTGCATTAATCTTTGTCATATAAATTTATAGGTAAACTTCAAATCATTTAAGTTTGAAGCTCTAGATGGACGTCAATCGGGCGGCTAAATAACAGCGAAATATTCAATAATATTTAGTTACGCTGATATTTAGATACGGACAATGAAAAAACAAAGACTGGCGTCCATCAAAGGCTGAAGACTGCATTAAATCATTATTTTTTAAATATTCCTGTAAATAATCATCACTCTTACATTCTATTATAGAAATATACTCTTGAACCTTCTTAATACAATAATTTTTTACAGATTAACAAGCATTGAAAAACAATACATATATTGTTTATATGGTATTTATCGGTAACAAACAATTTATTTCTTAGGGACTATTAAAAGCAATCCACAATATCCTTATCAATAAATAGGTTTAATGCATGTCTTATTTTAAATTTACTTCACTTTATTATAGTTAGCCATCTGAACTCATGACATGTGTAAGGAATAGTTTATTTTCAAATTGTTTTAATAATTTTAGGCAATGGAGAAAATGTAACAGAAAAAAATTAAAATCAGTGACATAAAGAAAGAAAATTTGAAAAAAGAGGTAAGTGAGATTTCAAGTCTAAAATTAATTATATTGTTTATCGTAATAATTACATTCTTAAATTAACACAATAAATAATTTTTGAGAGATATTGAACGTACCAAATATTGTGTTTATTTTTAAAGATTATGGTTCTACAAGATGAAAAACTAAATTATTATGACTATCCGAATTTTTATCATATGTAGAAATCGTAAGAATTTTTAAAGTAAACAAATATATTTTTTAAAGAACACGTGAAAGTCGTTTTTAAGAGCCAATTAAAACATCCAATATTTAGCCTTTCTGAGTTAGGAACTGAAGTACGTAAATTAAGTAACTAGACGCGACGTTTAATCTAACACTTAAGACGCGGAATTTGGAAGGGCAGCAGGTGAACATGTGATACGCCCAAAGTTTCCAACCCTACTGATTTTAGAAATATTGACGAAATTTTAACTTTTTCAAAACATAAAATAAATTTTTGGAAAAAATAAAGCACTTATGTTCGACCGATGCATGTTCAATGTTTAATTATTAGTAGGTTTGTTCTTGACCACTGATGTTTGCTACATATATATATATATATATATATATATATATATATATATATATATATATATATATATATATATTGTGACGATTTTGGGTATATTGCACCCGTACAAATTATTTGCCCGGAAATAAAATTTTAGAAACTTTGTTATTATTTTATTTCTAAATTTATATTTCAAATTTTCAAATTATTTCCAAAATTTAATTAAAATATTAATATTTATTTGTTGAGCGCCTGGTAAAAAATAATTATGATAAATTATAGTTATTCTTTACCAATTTTAAGTATTTTCAATTTTCTGTATAGATATAGATGTGTTCCTAGCTGTAAATTGACTCCTTCTCAGGTGAGTTCAGTTGTTTATAAGATATTAATCAGACAATCAATACACAGAATGATTAAAACACAAAATATAAATTTTATTTAACAATATAAAAAAATGGTACAATATTACTAATTATTGCTAGATGAAACTTAATGGTCAATACTTTTATCTTTTATTCAACACTATTTCTAATCAATATTACTTATTAGTTACTTTTATCCACCATGCATTGTCTTTTAACGACCTGTATCACAAATTGGCAACGTTTTAGTTTCGTAATTGTCTACTAGATGGCTATAGTGCAGTTTTATATGGAAAGCGTCGTTTATTTATTAGAAATAATTTTATTTTAAATAAATTATCGTGTGCTGTGTTGTGATACAAGTAGTTAATATATTTTCACACCTAATATTTATGATAATGGATATTATTATTATATTCTAACAGGTTAGTATAGCAAACTATAATTCATTAATTTTATTATTTTTATTGAATTGAAAAATTGAATTTTATGATGGCATTTAATTTTACCAATTTTCACTGGAATTTCAATGTTTTTATTAATATATTGACCTAAATCTGACATAACAAGGATTTATATTAGATAAGGCAGTAGACATTGAAAATTAGCATCTAATATTTACCTAACTTTTGTTAAAATAAAAATCATAAAATTAATGAATTATACTTTGCTATACTAACCTGTTACAATATAATAATAATATTCATCATCATAAATATTAGGTGTAAAAATATATTAACTACTTATATCACAACACAGCACACGATAATTTGTTTAAAATAATATTATTACTAATAAATAAAACACGCTTTCCATATAAAACTGCACTATAGCCATCTAGTAGACAATTATGAAACTAAAATGTGGCCAATTTGTGATACAGGTTGTTAAAAGACAATGCATCATGGTAGATAAAATTAACTAATAAGTAATATTGATTAGAAATAGTGTTGGATGAAAGATAAAAGAATTGACCATTAAATTTCATCTAGTAATAATTAATAATATTGTGCCATTTTTTTATATTGTTAAATAAAATTTATATTTTGTGTTTTAATCATTCTGTGTATTGATTGTCTGATTGATATCTTATAAACAACTGAACTTACCTGAGAAGGAGTCAATTTACAGGTAGGAACACATCTATATAAAAAATTTGAAAATTGAAAATACTTAAAATTGGTAAAGAATAGTTAAAATTTATCATAATTATTTTTTACCTGGCACTCAAGAAATAAATATTAATATTTTAATTAAAGTTTGGCAATATTTTGAAAATTTGAAATATAAATTCAGAAATAAAATAATACCAAAGTTTCTAAAATTTCATTGTGCGGGTGCAATATACCCAAAAATCGTCACCATTGGCGCCCAACGTAGGGCGCTAATTGTGACGATTTGGGTAAATTATTGCACTCGCACAAAGTACAGCCCGCGAATAAAATTTAGAAAAGTTTGTTATTATATTAATTTTTAATTAAATTTTGGCAATATTCTGAAAATTGAAAATATAAATCCAGAACTAAAATAATAACAAACTTTTCTAAATTTTATTCGCGGGCGATACTTTGTGCGGTGCAATAATTTACCCAAATCGTCACCATATATATATTGTTAGAGGGAAAAATAAAATATAAAAAAATAAGGAACTTATTTACTATTTTTTTCCCTAATTAATTATAATAGATTTACGGACATGTACTAATTCAGTATCAAAATAACCCGAGCAGCGTTTTATCCGAGCAGCCAGAATAGAATGACGACACATCTTTCTTCCAAAAGCAATAATAAAAATATATCAAATATCACTACGTCGTCGTATCCCTATTCCCGCTGACCGGCGGCGGCTCATGAAAAGAACCAATATTGTAAACAAATTACAAACGAGTCGTCTTGGAACTATTTTTAAATACTGGGTTATTCTTACAACTGTCAGGTTTCTAACACGGCCATTCTGACATGAGCGACGATCTCGAAGCTCCAAAGTTCTATCGAAAAGAAGTTACTAAATGTACCAACCTATTCTAGTGCTCATATCTTATAGCTTCTACCAATCTTCTTTGGCCACTGCTACCTACTGATTACAGAATATTACTTGTCACGTAGAGTCCGCAGTCTCTACTTGACTTCACCACTTATGCAACCCAGGCTAATAAATGGTTATTATTAAAAAAAAATAAAAATAAAAATAAATTAAATACCAGTATTTTCCAACATGTAGGGACCGCAGTCACCTCTTGGCTCCACCTCAATCGGGACAGAGACAAAAAATTTAACATTCACACGTATGTGGAGACCTCAGTCACCACTTGGCTCTACCTCTAACGGGACAGAGACCAACAACTTAACATTCACAAACATGTGGAGACCTCAGTCACCACTTGGCTCTACCTCTAACGGGACAGAGACCAACAACTTAACATTCACAAACATGTGGAGACCGCAGTCACCACTTGGCTCTACCTCTAACGGGACAGAGACCAATAATTTAACATTCACAAACATGTGGAGACCTCAGTCACCACTTGGCTCTACCTCTAACGGGACAGAGACCAACAACTTAACATTCACAAACATGTGGAGACCGCAGTCACCACTTGGCTCTACCTCTAACGGGACAGAGACCAATAATTTAACATTCACAAACATGTGGAGACCTCAGTCACCGCTTGGCTCTACCTCTAACGGGACAGAGACCAATAACTTAATATTCACAAACATGTGGAGACCGCAGTCACCACTTGGCTCTACCTCTAACGGGACAGAGACCAATAATTTAACATTCACAAACATGTGGAGACCTCAGTCACCACTTGGCTCTACCTCTAACGGGACAGAGACCAACAACTTAACTATTCAAATGACTCGCCTGGGTCATTCAATTTACCTGCTGCATTGATTTCTAAGAACTCCAATATTTCTTCCATATCGCAAGAAAGATACCAGTGAGTTGGCCATGGTCTTAGCTGCTCAATCACTGTCGTTGTAATGATATTGGTGCCAACTTTCTTGATGTAACGGTCATTGTGCAGACATTGTATCACTTCATGTGCTAAAAAAAAAAATTCTTATTCCCTTTTACTTCCGTGCATCTGTGAATTCCGATGCATCAAAACGAAATCACTCACCGAGAACCGAACACTATCTCTTCGCTTTCGATTTCTTTTAGACCAGGCTTCAAAGACGATCTTTACGCAACACGTTTTCTATTCAGCTTCTGATTGCGAATTGGATTTAAATCAGCTAAAAGATTTTTCAGTAAGGCCTGAATTAATGGGGTTACGCTTTTAACTCCAAGCAAAAACTGTAGAGAAGTAGTTTTTGTAGATTTCTGAATGCTCGTATTTAAATCTAGTTGGATTTTCCACAATCCACTCGGCCATTCTGACTTAATTGTAGTTTCTATCCTCAAGAAATTTCTAAGTTCGCGTTTACCTTTTGGCTTGGCCGTTACCTCGATGAACGTTTGACGTCGTAAAATGATGCTTAATTTTCCACTATTTCAAATATTTCGGAAAAGTAGTATTTTTAAATGATGTTTCAGCATCCATTATAATTTCCTTAGGTATTCCAAAAAAATGCTTAGATACTTTAAAGTTTCTCACGAATTTTAGCAATTGTTACCGATTTCATAGGCATAAGGATTCAATATTTAGTAATTGCGTCAACTATTCCTAGGAAATGTTTAAAACCATCTAACGATAAAGGAAGAGAGCCCAAACAATCCATGTGCAACCTATAATTTTTTTTTTACTTCTGTGGTGACATTTGTGCTTTCTTTTAATACAATGCTGCAAGGAAACAACTTTTGCCTTGAATAGTTCTAATAATTTCTCAGAAATGAGAAAAACATCTGCATCTGTGTCAACTAAACTCCTCGTATGCCAAAAATTTATACTTCGACGTTTATCAATGGCTGCTTTAGTAAAACAATTGGAAATATTATGACCACATTTAGCACAAAATGCGCACGCTTCACTCTGATTCAAGGCAGATACGATAGATAAAGGTGGTCGAGAAGTTGCTTAAGCTTGATTAATTCTTGATGATGAAAAATCAGACTAAAACTTTGTTCTTTTTTTAACATGACAATTTGTCTTAACATTCCCCACTTTACCACACTGGAAACACCGTTTGAGAAGATTCTCGGAATTTCCCGAATGTTTTTCATCAAAGGAATATTTCCTTTTATAAGTCGAAGATTCGCCAATTTTTTTTATACATTTTATGAGAATATTTTACTACGGGCTTCCCAAAAGATGACAATAATATCAAAAGTTCAGATTTAGTTTAACAATTAGCATTTATTGCCGCATTACGTACATCTATCTCAGAAATCCCGTGCAAAATAAGTTCCACTAAATAATTTTCAGACCAATTTGCACATAAACTGTTTAACATAGCCGATTTTTCATAAACATACGTTTCATATATGTTTACGTGAGAACTCTTGAACTTCGCCGCCTCTTCAGGCAGGCGCCCTAAATTCTATTTTGCAGAAAATTAATCAGTAAATTATTTTTGAAAAGTAACCCAGCCTCGGGTTTCTGGATTCCACCTTTCGAGCCATAATTTTGCGTCATTTATCAAAAATCGACCCATCCTGGCTAACGTCTGTACATCAGACCAATTACGTTCGCATTTTAGAGCTTCAAAGTGACTTACCCATTTAATGGATTCATTTACCTCCGATCGAAAATACGATCAACGTGAACTTGTTCACTAGATCTTTGAGATTGCAATGCTCTAACTAATTCACTAATTAAAACTTGAGCAGAATCACTAGCACTTTCATGAAGCTCCATAACGAATGTCCACAAAATGAATAACGTCGCACAGTTTCTTTAAAACAGTATCACAGTCCACAAATAGTCTTTGGATACTATCCCACTTCTGATGTTAGAGGGAGAATTAAAATATAAAAAAAATAAGGAACTTATTTACTATTTTTTTCCCTAATTAATTATAATAGATTTACGGACATGTACTAATTCAGTATCAAAATAACCCGAGCAGCGTTTTATCCGAGCAGCCAGAATAGAATGACGACACATCTTTCTTCCAAAAGCAATAATAAAAATATATCAAATATCACTACGTCGTCGTATCCCTATTCCCGCTGACCGGCGGCGGCTCATGAAAAGAACCAATATTGTAAACAAATTACAAACGAGTCGTCTTGGAACTATTTTTAAATACTGGGTTATTCTTACAACTGTCAGGTTTCTAACAATATATATATATATATATATATATATATATATATATATATATATATTATATCTGGAAAAGTTGTTTCATTCTCCTTAAGACCATTAAGAAAGAGGACAGTCAGTATATTCTCAGCGAATTCCACTCTGGTTCTCTCTCCGTTCTAGTTTCGACCATCTAATCATCTCATTAGTGGAGCTGTAATGAACTGAGAGCAAAATGCACAGAAAACAATTGTCTACTTAAAATCCCCATATCGTAAAATATCGGTAGGATATTACCCGCAGTACTTGATGCTGGACTGTTATCTGCAATAGAACAAATCAACATCTAAATATTCCCCGGGGCGGTTAGAAATTATTAAAAATAGACAATTTTACGATATATGTATTTCAAAAACGTACTTTATTCTGCCTCTGACCGTTAAGAAAGGGGACATTTGTGCACAATGGCCTAAATGATGACCCCGCAAAATCTAAAAAGTTCTGGAAAAATGTTAGAGCTGAAAGTAAACATAAAAAAGAACAGAAAGAACAGGTGAGAGACAGAAAAATTTTATGCTATGCATGCGGAGAAAGCGATCATGTGTTCAAAAAGTATAAATATAAAAGTTATATTTGTTTAAAATGTAAGAAAAAGGGTCATATTGCAAAAGTTTAAGTAAGATTAAAGTAGAGAAGAATGCGGTGCGGGGGAGATCAAGTCCCTTGATAAAAATGAATAAATACGAAGGATCAAGACGGGTGCAAAATAGTAGGGCGCATTCAAAAATCTGCGGGGGAGGGGGGCACATAGTCTTAGTTACGTCACTGTTTGTGCATTTTTCTTTTGGTTCGTTACAGCTCCACTGATGAGACCATTAGGTGGTCGAAACTAGTATAGAGGAAGAACAAGAGTGAAATTCGCAGAGAATATACTGTCTGTCCCCTTTTTTAAGGATCATAAGGAGAATAAAATAACTTTGTCATATGCATAGACCGTAAAATTGTTAATTTCACCTATATATATATATATATATATATATATATATATATATATATATATATATATACATATCTTACAGTATTTTTTGATTGATATGCACAAGCCTCATGTGATCAGCCTCGGATCCAAGCGGGATGGTGCAATCCCCTCACGAGTTGAATTATTTAAATATTTTTTTGAAAAATATTTTGAGTTTTATTTTGAGTGGGAAAAAATTTTTTATCTTCCACTTTACTTTTATCTAATCTAAAACAGTTTTATGTGAAGATATTTCTATTAAAAATCCAATTGCACCAAATTCTTGTTACAGATTTTATTAAAAAATAAATAAATCTGACGTACTAGAATGGTTGTCAGTCACGGTCATGGCCCAAGTCGTGGTCATGGTGGTCATGGAGCTCATGGAGGACATCACGGAGGCCATGCAGGTCATGGCCACTACAAGCCAGTGGAGAAAACGGAAGAGGAAGAAAGAAAACATCTTGGAAGGTTACAAGGGAGGGAGTCATTCCTTACTTCTACAATCAGTGTGTTCGTAGATGAATATCAACCTTTGATTCCAGACGGAGGTTGGGGATGGTTCGTAGTAATAGCAGCGTTATTTATTAATTTAGTGTCTGACGGTATTACGTGTTGTTTTGGACTATTGTATATAGATTTTTTGAATGAGTTTGGTGCCTCTAAATCCGCCACATCTTGGATTGGGAGTCTGTATGTTGCTGTACCATTAGTGGGTAAGTTTATCACTAAAAGGGTTCTTTACAGTAAAGCAAGGACACTTATAATCGCTATAAATCTTTTTTTAAAAACTTTATGATAGTAATAGGCGGTTTAAAATACCATGATGATAGGGTTATACACAGAATATCATTCTGGAGACAACATATTTTTATACTTTATACTGCCAAAATGACGTTTTCATTAAATACGAAATTTGGCACATATACAGGAAGAGTTGAACTACGTTATTGAAGCTTATATCTTCATTAACAAAATCACAACGAATAGTGTTAATAGTGAAATAATTTATTTTATGATATTGAAGACGTTTATTTCAGGAAATGTTTAAAAAGGAACTACTATGTTTTATACCACTAAATTTATTTAGAAAACAGTGACTGCAGTTTCAACTCACAGAATCATTTTTAAACTGAATTACAAAGGTAGACTAAGTATTTAATACAGAAACATGAGAAAATTTAACATGCTTAAAGAGGAAAACCATGTTCAGTTTTGGTACAGATATGTGGATGATGTTTTAACATGTTTTAAAGGCACTATAGACAGCTTCAAAAATTCTTACAATACATTAATAATTGCCATCCAAAAATTCAATTTACTCTGGAAACTGAAAATAACCATAAAATAAATTTTCTTGATCTCATCATATGTCACCTCAATAATCAGTGTAATTTTAAAATTTTTAGAAAACCAACGTTTACAGGTAATACTATATCTAATGACTCTTTTCACCCCTTACAACACAAAATGGCTGCATACAATTCAGTGATACATAGAGCATTCTCTTTACCTCTCTCTGAAGAAGATCTTCAAGACGAACTAAATATCATTGAAAACCATAAAGAAATTAATAACTAAAAAACAAAGACAACTAGTTTTTAATTCAATATATCCCAAAATAAAAAAATGATAAAGATAGTTCATCTTATATATCTTTGTCATACTGTGGTACCCTATCAGAAAACATAGCTAATACTCTTTCCAAACATAACATAAAAGTAGCCTTTAAATCTTTACACAATCTGTCCACTATCCTTGACAATGCTAAAGATAAAATTAATAAATTTGATAAATCAGGAGTTTATAAGTTAAAATGTTCGGAGTGTGGTGGCTTGTATATTGGACAAAGTGGTAGAAGCTTTAAAACTCGCTTTTCAGAACACCACCGATCATATAGACTACAAAAAACAGACTCGAGCTTTGCCAACCATTGCTTAGAACACAGCGACAGTTTTCCTGATTTAAGCAACACTGACATATTACATTATTCAACAAAGGGCCAAAAGTTAAATATTCTTGAATCTTTAGAAATATATAAACATAGTAAAAATAAAAATGTAAATTTGCTTAATGACCAGACAGAACTTCCCCGTTATTTGTTGTCGCCAAATAATAATTAGCTCCCAAAATTTAGTACCTCTCCTTTGTAATAATACAATTTCTCAGACAGTTGTTATTTATTGTTAAATTTTCTCATGTTTCTGTATTAAATACTTGGTCTACTTTTGTAATTCAGTTTGAAAATGACTCTGTGAGTTGAAACTGCAGTCACTGTTTTCTTAATAAATTTAGTGGTATAAAATATAGTAGTTCCTTTTTAAACATTTCCCGAAGATGATTAACTACCACACAGTAACGGCTACCAGCATCAACGTTTATTTCATATCAACTGCTTTTCTGTTGAAATTTGAATAGGGTGAGTCAACAATTCGCTAGAGTAATTTATGGATTACAGATTAAATGTATCAATAAACTGTATTCACGAGATAAGATACAAAATAGTAGGGTAGCATGAAAGTAATTTTTGGATAAAATCTTTTTCCAATTTGCGAGATACACTAATCTCGCATAGTGCTTATTTCAAATATTTTATGGATCTCATAACGAATTCAAAACCAAAAGTTGAAAAATTTCAGTGAGACAGGAAAGACAACTGGAATATAATTTATAAGATTATATGCCTTAATTGTGACCAAGTATATATAGGTCAAACTTCTAGAAATTTTTTTGTCACTCAAAAGAGTGACCGCAAAAATAGGGTTTTGGTATGTGGATCTATATTTTCTCTAGACTTGCTAGACCCAGAAAAAAATACAATGAATGGTGGTTAATTCGATAATATCGATAATACGCAAGAACAGAACCATTTCTTAGTCATCGTAACTTCATATCACTGCATCTATTATGCCGATGAAGTCGCATTATTGAAAATAATCAATCTGAGATGAATTCAGTGAAGTTTCTGTCTGCTAACAATCGTTGAAATTAAGACGCGTTTGAGAATAATTAAATTCTGTTGGATAGACAAGAAATATTTTTATTTAACCCTTACCGAGTAGACTCAACTCGGTGCAAATGCTTCCGAATGGAACCGTTTCGGTTCGCTAAATTAATTAGTTTGTATATCCGTATCCGAGATTTAATTTTCCCGTGAATTTAGCTGATTCGAACGCGCCGTTAATTCTCGCCGTGTTTTCCTGCGGTAATCGATCGGTTTGAGTAAGCTATCCAGATCTTATATCGACTGTTCTGATTTATTGTATCAGGTTAACTTCATGTACCCCCGAGACCTGTCAGATTCTGTCCCATTTTTTCATTACCTAGCCCTCAAACAAATTTTCTTAAAAAAAGCCTCTATTTCAAGCCATGATTATCTTCAACAATACTTGCAGTGACATCGATGTTTACAGTCTATCCCCTAAGAGATTAACACAAGCTTTAAAGTTAAAGTAAAAAAAAATGTTAAATATTTTCTTTTTGTGAATTATTGTATGAATTAATGACTGATTTTATTTTTTCTTATAATTTTGTTTACAAGCCAAATGACTTCGCACTCCCTCCAGCGATTCTTCACTCATACCAGATATACAAAGATATCAAAAGTATGAAGCTCTGTGGGAACCCCTTCCATGTTATCGAGTCCTAGGTAACGTGGTCTGCTGCATTGCCTACGAACTTTCGGACGGTCCGCGCGGTTGCAAGGAGAACTGCTTGCGGCATTGGTTTATACAGACGCTCACAAAGGCCCAGTCCTTTGATGTTCTGCAGAAGGTTCTTTGGTATCACTCCAGTTATTGATAAAATTATGGGAATCATTTGAACGCTGTTCATTGCTCATTGTCTTCGGATTTGCACCTCCAGATCTCTGTATTTGGCGATCTTCTCGTTGTATTTTGGCCTTAGGTTGTTATTGTTAGGTACAGCAATGTCGATTAGTGTAGTTCACCTAGAAATTGTATCTGTCAGTATAGTGTCTGGTCTATTATGAGCAACTGCCTGGTCCATCAGAACCGTTCGGTCCCAATATAACTTGAACTAGTTGTTCTCAAGAATAGGCTCCGGATTGTATTTGTAATAAGGCACTTTTCCTACCTGCAATAGGTTTAACTTATCTGCTAACTCTTGATGGAGTATCTTAGCGGCTTAGTCGTGTCTTTCCTTATACTCGGTTGCGGCAAACGCTTGGCATCCTCCAGTTATGTGCTGGACTGTCTCTGATGTTCGACAGCCATATCTACATTGGTCATTTTCTATTGAGGGTTCTCTAATGATGAACTTCCGATAGTTCTTCGTCGGAATAACCTGGTCTTGGATAGCTAACAAGAAGCCCTCCGTTTCCGGAAACATCTGTTCTGAAATCAATCAGTAGTTCGACGCTGAGTTGTCGACGTTGACATCATTTGAATGCCGTCCATGATGTGGCTCCTGTCGCCAGATTTGTAACTTCTCTTGGTCTGTTTGGTGATGAGAAGCAATATCCTGTTCCCTCAGCTGTAGCGGCGTTGAATCGTCTGCCTCGCATATTGCTCGATGTAGTGCAGAAAAGTTCACTAACCTGTGGAAATATGAACGATGTAAGATCATTATTATTATTATTATTCGCAATGACCATATGCTATAGCAGAAGATGTTATATCGCCGAAACGACCTGAAAGAGCACCACGAGCGTAGCCTCATGAAGACAAGTTGTCTTAACCAAACCAACTTCCGAAGTCCTGATTATCACAGATCGGGGTGCATTTTTATATCGTCCATGACGTCACGCCCCGAAATCAGGTGATGTTCCCAATCAGAGCGCCGTCATTTGATGTGTGATTTTCGAAATAAGTTTTTACGACGAAATTTGGATTTTTTTTTGTTTATGATGTTTTTGAGTTTAATTAGGGAGTTTGGGGCAATAATAAACTGATTATTTAATATTTTCTTGTTAAGAAAAAGTGCATTTACAACACCTGGAACAGTTCCCGTCTGGGGACTCATCAAGTTTATGATCGACCGACCACTAGCATCACGGATGGAAAATTTAAATGTAGTACAAGATTACATGTAGAATAGAAAAATTGATTCACTCTAAAAATTTTAATTTCATGCTAGTCTACTTTTTTGGTTCACCCAATATAGCCTCAAATATATTTTTTAAAATCTATACAACTATATTTTGTAATTATGGTAGTTTATGGATAAATTTCCCCTCTAAACCATAACTTACTCGATCTAATCATTGGCCTATCCTGTACACTCACGCATACATATAATAAGTGTTTTATAAAACTCTAATTTGATAGATACATATGTCTTGTATATGTAGGTGGACCCTTAGGAAGTGCCTTAGTAGACAAATATGGCTGTAGGAAAATGACCATAGTAGGAGCTCTGATCTCCACCACTGGTTTCATACTCAGTACTTACGCAAGGAACATAGTAGTCATGTACTTAACCTTTGGGTTCCTTGGAGGTATCGGTCTGGCTCTGTGTTACGTCACGGCGGTAGTTGCTATAGCGTTCTGGTTTGATAAAAAGAGAACGTTAGCACTTGGTTTGGCTGCAGCAGGGTGCGGGTTTGGTACTGTGATATATTCCCCGCTTATAACAATGTTATCTAGAGAATACAGTTGGAGAGGAACTGTACTAATTCTTGCTGGACTGTTTGGGAACATGTGCGTTTGTGGATTGCTTCAAAAAGATCCTGACTGGATTATTAAAGAAGAACAGCAGAGGTAAATAGACTTACTTAAATCAAATTTTAAAAATCCAAATGAAGTACAATAATATACTAATAACTTAGTCCTTAGATTATAGATGTCATAATTCTGATTCTATTTGATTTGCGTCAATTAGATATAGGAGGCAGTTTTGATGGCGCCTTTGAACATAAAATGAATTACTTATTTATGTTTAAATCCTTATCAATCATTATTAAGAAGTTTCATCAAAAAAAAAAAAAATAATGTAATGATTTCTGTCCTATTTTATAAATTCTTTCTGCGAGACTGATAAAAAATCCGATATATCGTTAAATCGTTAACATTATTTAATTATTATTTACTTAAAATTTATGATGTTTATAAACATTTGAAATTTTCAAAAAACATATCCTATTTGCATAGGTTATGAGAGTATGGAATTACATGTAAACATTTTCGAGCAATTATTTTTCACAACTTTCAACATAGTTTATCTATACAAGAATGCATCGATAAACTTAATTCGTTATTTGGCGATGAAGTACCTACAAAAGCCACTTTATATTGCTGACTGAGCCAATTCAGTCATGGTCGTCGTTCGCTTACTGACAAGTTGCATGAAGTTCGTTCAAAAAGGGTTGCAATTCAAGAAAACATAAATGCTGTGCGTGAACTGATAATGCAAACTCATCATGTAACTCAGATATAATAAAGCAGAATTTTCCTTTATCTTTCCCAAAGTTAAATGAAAAATCAAAAATAAACCTTCTTAACAAACCGGTTATAGGCGTAATGTAGCTTCCTCTAACAGATTTCAAAATGTACCGCTTCGAACGAATCTTAAATCGTAACTGATGATTATTGATTCTTAAAAAGCTCCCTCGAACTATCCTCGCCGGACTCCCCGCAGCAATTTCTATTAGAACCTACCACTCCTTGATTCCATTCTCGAATTTTTCGATCCTTCGTTCGTACAGGACATTAGCAATTCTATGTTGGGTATTTCATTCGCGATTTGGCCAGAACATCTAAAATTATTAATGCTTCTATGCAAACGGGTTAATAAAACTATTCTACGTCTTTCTAAAAGATCTAAAAGAATATACTAATAACTGTGACAAAACCTGACTACTCTTTAATCTATTAATGAGATGTTTAAATCGCTGAACGTCATTATACGGATTATTTGTACATGTAATCAAATGAATATACTGCATTATAGCGATTTTATTTGAGTATTCTTTTATTTCCTCTTAATGAAAAAATTATTCAGTTTAAAAAACATTCCTTGTGATTATTCTAAACAAATTCACTCTAACAAAATCACTCAAAAAACAAATATTTTCGAAATCACCTTGTTAGATAAAGCTAAAATTAGATCTTAAATCTTAGGCACCTAAATATGTGTAGACCTGTGTTAATATGAACCAGCAAGCGTTATCAGAATAGGAAAAGTATGCATCCATCAATATAGAATATTGATTAATTTTTCTCTTACAGTTACCTCATAAAATTCATCTTTAAAATATTTCAGATTAAAAGAAGAAGAGAAGAATAAGGAAATTGAAGAGAGGCAAAATAAAAACAGAAGAATCAGTGAAGCCAAGTATGTTTTGGATAGAATTAGGACCTCGGTTGATATTAAGCAAAAAGATCGATTTCATTCAGTTTTAAATTTGCCGACATATATTGATGATCACAAAGAGGTGAGTATGATCATTTTCAACGAATGTGCCCCTGGGTAAGAAAATTAAGCTAACAATAACAGTAAGAGAAGTTCATCCCTCGTCAAGTGTGAATATTTCGTTTAAAAAAATACAGTTAGCTGTTGTGTGACTGCTTACCAGCATACTGTAATTTTTTTTTATTTGAAAACTTTTATTACAAAGCGTAATGGTAAACCTGTTCAAAGTGTATGTGTTTTAAATACACAATTTTCAATAATTTTTCTCTCGACAAGATTATACTTTGTTGTTTGTAACAAATATTAAATTTTTGGCATTGTAGCCGTTTCATAGTAACAACTACATGTTCAGACGCTGTAATTAACAAACTAAGTCAGTGCTTATGGATAAGTATAGGATAGCTGATGATGTAATAACCATTTAAACTTTTACAAAAACCCGCTGAAATGTCGGGTTTTTTGGTCCTAAACTTAAGAAAGTTGGTCTAATTTTATTGGTTTACAATACCCTTAATATCGGGGAATTTCCAAATTCCAGTTGAGTGTTGAGGTTTATAGTATTTTGATCTGTTCTATGTTTATATATTTTAATATTTTCTAATATGTCCAATTTCTGTCCTTACCCTTCAAAGTGTAATATTTGTAAGCTAAGGAATATCAAGTTTGTTTTTTTACCTTCAAATGCGATAAGCAATTTGCAACCAATAGATCAGGGCATCATAAAAATCCTCAAACAAGCTTATAGGACACAACTAATATATCGCCATCTGAAGGAAATAGACGACTCTGTTTGAAAGAGAGCCAAAACAATAAAAAATTGTTTCAAGACTGAAGGTTTCAAAAATAATGAAGGGAACATCGTGTTAGAAGAGGCAGAACCCTTGATACTGCGAAATGTTCCTTGATATTCTTCCATCGGTGACATTGTTGGAACCTAGAAAGTTCTTTCAATCAAGGGTCTTATTAGAGATACGAATAGTATCCCAAAGTTATCCTGTGATGATGACGATGTTGATGAAGATGGATTAGCTTCGATTATGTCAAACAATCAGGTTTTGTCAGCATTTGACGAACTAAGACATCTTCTTTGGGTGATAGCGAAGACGCACTTGATAACTTATCGAAAGCCTATCTAATGCATCAAAATCCCTTTGTGAAATCAAAATAAGTAATTACTTTAACTAATATGAAAAATTAACTTTATTAATACACAAATAGTTACACACTTATGATTATACTTCATTTTTTCCTTTCCCACTTAATACGCGTTCCCGCTTAAACGCGTTTTACGGGGTTTTAATGTATGTGAAATGAAGGATGAACATGTAGAGCTTAGAAGAAGTCTTATTTTTTGACAAGAGGAATATCCTGCTCACTCTACATAACGAGTGACAAACTGATTAAATATTCATTTCCCAGATAAATGGATTGGTCATTTTGGATCAATGGTCTGGTCTACTCAATCGCCTGATCTCACTCCATTAGATTATTTTCTATGCGGTTACTTAAAACAAAGGGTTTACAATATTAATTTTAATGATAACATTGACAAACGTTGAAACTATTGCGGCTATAAATGCAGATATGATTGCATCAGTGTATGAAGAATTAGAAAAAGGTAAGGAAAGTGTGTTCTAGTAGGGCGTCAACATATGGAATAATTATCTATTTTATTTAAGATCAATTCTAAATTTTTGAATATCTTGAACACCATGTATACGATAACATAACTTTGATCACCTCTTTTTGAAATACAAAGGCAAGCAAAATTTTTTATCAAGAATGACTTTTCCTCGAAAAATCTAAAATATTGAATAGGGTGCGATACCTCATCCGTAAACACATTGTATAGTTCCGTTAAGCTGGGTTTACAGTATCGCCAATATATATATATATATATATATATATATATATATATATATATATATATATATATATATATATATATATATATATATCTACACCCTTTGTGATGTTTGTGATGTTTGGCCTACCCGTGGAGCAAACAGACATGTTTTTCACCTATTTATTTTCTTAATCAGCAGAAAATAGGCTTTTAAAGCAACTACTTCTTAATTTAGCCCAGTGCCTCCAAAACCCTTAATTCGATATTACCCTTTTTAATTCATTTATAATATCAGTACTACTAAAAGTCATTGATATACCTTCTGATCAAAAATTACCCGGAGTTTCCTATTCAAACAAACCGCTCTTCTGATACTGTCAAAATCGTTTTTTTTTCTGGGTTGGTACATCTGTCATCTGGTGCTCAAATATCTGTTTGAGCTCCATCTCTCGAGAGTTTGTGCATGATAGCTTTATAACCAAATCAGCGTTTGTTATGTTCTGCGAATTTCACAATGTCGAATTTAGTTGAACAAAGAGTTTGTCTGAAATTTTAACGGTAGCGTACTGAGACTCAGCAATGTCGAAAACACAAGCGTACGAATGGTACAAAGAATTGAAAGCGGGCTGTGCTGAGGTTGATGATTTGCCTCGTTCCGGCCATCCATGCACCAGTGTGATTGACATGCCCTGGTATGGTCCCCTCCGAATTCCTTCCGTCAGACCAGACAGTAAGTAAGGATTATTACGTGAGCGTGTTAAAGTGTTTGAAGGAAAATGTTCGTCGCAAAACGCAAAAATTGTGGAGAACCAAGTCGAGGTTTCTTCACCACGACAACGCAGCGGCTCACACATCTCATCTTGTACGCGACTATTTGACAAAAAACGACGTTCACACCATTCCGCAAGCTCCGTATTCACCCGACATGGCTCCTAGTGACTTTTTCCTATTCCCATGATTCAAGTTACCACTTCGCGGAAAACGTTTTGCGACGATTGAGGCGATAAAGGAAAATTCGCAGAAGGAATTGAAGACGATTCTAAAATCGATCTATGAACAGTGTTTTCAAGATTGAAGGAAGCGTTGGAATGAATATATGTATTGCTTGCAATGGAGACTAGTTTGAAGGAAATAAAATGAATATTCATGAATAATTGAACCATTTTCGTTTTATTGAAGAATTCTGGATACTTTTTGATCAGAAAGTATTGCAAAAATTCCAACCTATAAAGTTTTGATATTTTTTTCATATGTCGAAAATAAATTGAACAAATAAATCATTTTGCACATAATGTGTGTCTGGAGAAATTTACTGAACAATGTGAAACACTTAATACATATTTTAATATTGCTGCAATTTTAAAAATTTGAAATTTTTATCTTTTTGAGTGACAACCACAATGAGTTTTATCGAAATATGTTATTTTTTAATTTAAGGTATCGGTAATTCGATATAGATATTAAAAGTTATGTAAATATAAATAAGAGAAAATTTAGATTCTTAGAATTTTTTCCCATAAAACTTGCCAGACAAAAAAAATACCCCGTTATATAATTTCAATCATATACTCAATAAAAAGATTTAGTAATGTTTTGTTAGGACATGGGTTCTGCGATAAATTGATGGCAAGTCTTTTGACGTCACAAATGAAATCTTAAATCGTCGGCTTATGTGCTTATAGTATTAACGAGATTTCAGACATAATTAAAATGATAAAGCCCATCAAAGTGAAGGACTGTAATCTATACTTATAAACGGCATTGTCCTGACTTATTTCAAATCAACGCACAGCCAAAGCTATTAATGATAGAAACTTGAAATTTTAAGAAAATATTGATAACATTATGTAAGCACCAACTAAGGAAGAATTTTTCAAAATTCGTATTTCGCAATATGGTTTCAGTGGACCTGGTATTGATTAGTAATATATGTATATATGTGCGTAGAGTTAGGGTCTATACACTGCGACCTGGTAGATCTATTGTGCCCCCCTATTGCTGCCAAGTCGTAAGAGTTACCTTATCGGCTACAGTAGGTCCTCCAGTCCTATTTCCCTCAGGAATCATAAGATATTGGACGGCTTCAAGGTTCGATTTGGTGTGTTCCCAAAAACGGCATCCTAGGGTTTCCTAGAGCGCCACCCTCTGAAAGGATATAAATAGAGGTTTCGTCCTCCTTCTCACAGAATCTACACTCTTCTCTTTCTATCACTCCGAGTTTCTTGAGGCGTCCCTTCAGCTAACATTGCCCCGTCAGGACTTCTGTCAGAACTCTGAATTGATTTTTACTTAAGCTTATGCATTCTTTGAATCTCTTCTGGTAGTTCCCAAGAAGTATCTTTGCTTGTTTCATTTCAACATTTGGATCTCCTGCATTCCAAAGAAAGGCTCTGGCCCCAGAAATGGTATCTCAGCCCCTTTCCTTGCGAGCCTGTCTACTATTTTATTCCCCTCTATGCCGGTGTGTCCTGGTACCCACACGAGGGTGACTTTATTATTCTTACTCAAATCATTTAATTCCTCTAGGCAGTCCCAGATCATCTTGGAGTTGATAACTTGAGAGCTCAGCGCACTGATGGCTGCTTGACTATCCGATATGATGATAATCTCCTGACCGTGATAGTTTTTTCCTTGTTGAATTGAATACATATCCTAATGTCATGTATTTCTGCCAGGAAAATGCTTGGTGACTTACCCAAGCTTTCGTAGTGTCTGGTGCCGCGTCCATCTACTCATATTCCAATTCCCTCGGTTGTTTTAGAACCATCTGTATACCATATAATAGATTTCTTGCTGAGTTTTGCAATGATGTTTCTGTCCCATTCGCTCTTGCGACTCAACTTTGTGCTGGACTGTTTCACAAAGTTGAATTTCTTTTTCATTTCATCTTAGGGCATGTCTCAGATTTGACGATTTCTGAATAAGAGATTGGGTCTTCGTTTTATGACCTCATTTCTCATCATCCTATAAATTATTCTTTTCGCCATATTCCCTAGAAGGACATGTAGAGGTATGAGGTTTAGGACTACTTCCATGCCGGCCGTTAGGCAGGTTTCCATTGCCTCGGTTAGATGTGCACAGGCCAGTCTTTGAACTTTCGAAAGGTTACCTCTCGTATTTGCCAAACTGGTTCTTTTGTTCCAGTTTCTACATAACATCAAAGCTTTTGTAGTCTTGCTGATTACTTCTTTTTCATGCTTATTCCAGAGGAGTTTGTTATCTAAGGTCAATCCCAGATATATAACATCTGACTTCCATCAATAATATTCCCATACATTTTAATGGTTTTCAGATTGAGGTTTATTTTCCTTGCGAAAGCTACTAGGGTGGTTTTGGTAGAGTTTATGTTTAGTTCCATCATCTGGCACCATTCCCTAGTGTATTCAAGCCCTCTTGCGATCACTACCACGTCATCGGTATAGCCTTGACAAGATATGCTGAGGTCAGTCACAGAGGAGTCAGTCTACAATCAAGCTCCACATAAGTAGAGAGGCTATACCCCCCTGAGGGCATCCTCTCGTGGTACCGAGGGCGATAGTGCTATCTTTGTCTCTGCTATTCTAGTGGAGAGAAGTCATGTAATGCCAAATACTGGTTCCATTCCGATAACTGTGTCTTGCAAATTGGTCCACTTTTTCATTGCCTAGGATGCCCTTGGGCCCTGATATATATGTAAGAGTCTTTTGCCAGAGCGATAAAGTTTTAAAGATAATCCCAGACCTTTTTTGATGCTAATAACATTTAAGCGTTTTCAGCGCTGCTTGACTGTCGGAGAAAATAATGACAGTCCTACCCTTGTAATCCCTCGTCAGATTCTCTCGAAGATTGATCTTAATAGGTATTTCTGCCTGGAATACCGTCATATGTTGCCCCAGTGTCTTACTAATACTAAGTAAGGTAAGGGCACATGTATTCGGGCTCCTGTGTCAGTTTTGAACCCTTCTGTAAACTAAACAAGGCTTTCCCGGTTCACCTACTGAATGATCAGATCCTACCTTTCAGTTGGTTTGAATGGTATAGGAATTGTCAAAGTTGTAGCATGGTATAACTGCACATCTCTAACAATGAGTTTGTCACAATGCCTTTGATTTGGTGTATCCGAGAGCAGGTCCAGTACACGAGATATTGTTTTGTTCCAGCCTGTATGCCCCTACCCTCTCCTCAGCCTCAATTATTTTATCAAGGATTGAAGGTTATGAGGATTTTCATGGCTGCTTCCGTGATGCTGATTACCACAGAAATGTTTATTACATGTAAAATAAACCGTTTAAAATTATCCTTTATTTTTACTAAAAGCTTTCCTCTTTAGGAAAATACAGGTTTACTTTTGAAGCATTACTGTATTGGAACGTTTACGTTAATATCAGTTCATTTCTTTGCCGATAACAGCAGCGGTTTTGATATTTTAAACCACAATGTATTTAAATGTATACAGTATCTTATACTCGTACTCTAATATAACTTACTCTTCAGTAAGTGTGCGTGGGATTTCTATTGGTAGTTTTAAGGAATACGCTACAAAAATATTTTTAAAATATAGCTTTTTTATGCACTTCACAGTACTATTTTTTTAAGGTTCCTTTAGAAGTCTTAAAGAACCTAAGCAACGACAGACACCTTTACAAAATAATATTGGAGAATTATCCGAACTTGCTGACGAGTAATAATCGCTCCGACACTAATCTGGATAAATTGGCGGCTGAAGCTTCATTGATCACTACAAGAGTTCCTGTCAAATATTCTATGACAGGTAATAAAAACCAAAAACTTTTACCCTCTAATTCACTAACAAGGATAAACATAATTTTCTTTTATTAACGAATAGAAAAAATGGAAGCTTTTTCATCATTCTTAACTTTAATATAATCATCATCATCATCATCATCTTGAACTGTATTAAGATAAAGTGTTTTATTCTCTATTTCAGTTACAAAATCAGACAATAATGAACGTAAAAATGGACAATTGATTCCCCTATCGAAAAGTGACTCGGCCAAGTCAAAAACGCACTCAAATGGACATCTACAGCATGGTTATTTGGCGAATATAAAATTACCTAAGAAAGAATCTATAACCAAAGAAATGATAATTATTCCTAAGTATAAGGTTACTGAAAGTTGTCCAAATATATTAAAGACTGAGCTGAAAATAACGCAGTATAATAAACTGCCGCAGGAAGAAGAAACAGTTAAAAAAGCGGTAAGAAAAAATGATTATTTTTTACTTTAACTAAATGTTCTGATAATTTTGAAAATATACATTTATAATGTTTACTATTTTGCAGAAATGGTACAAAAATTTCATGGAGGCTTTCGGACAAATTATAGATTTTTCCTTATTTCTTGAACTACATTTCTTTCTAGTCAGTATTTCAACAATCATCATGTGTATTTGGTTTGCTGTACCGTTCGTATATCTAGCAGATCACATGAAAACTCTTGGATATGATGATTACACTACTTCTCTAACTATTTCCTTAATTGGTGCTACAAATGTGTTAGGAATGGTATGCATATTTATTGACAATTCAATAAGAAATAACACGATATTGGCCGAAATTTTCTTTAAAATAACACTAAAATTTGTTTTTAGGTTATAATAGGTTTCCTTGGAACCAAAATGAAAGTAGCTACACTATACGCGGCTTGTCTCCTACTTTCTGGAGCCTCCTGTGCAGCCATGATGATTTTTTCAAGTAGTTACGTAATTCTTCTAATTTCTAGTGGAGCATTTGGACTGTTCTACGCCAGTCAACACTCACTGACACCCGCTATTGTAGCACAACTTGTACCATTAGACAAATTCAGTATGGCTTACGGATTAAGTCTATTATGTCAAGGTATAGGAAAGTTAACTGGTCCACCATTAGCCGGTAAGTAAATGACAAATAAAGTGACGTCCTTGACCCTACTTAGTATTAAATAGATTCTAAGTAATATACATAGACATAGAAGCGCGTCGGCTACCACTCTAAAAGAGATAGGGCGAAGTAGAACAATAGTACTTCTCTTTTTACAGAGCATTCTCTTTTTAATGGTGTTCAGGCGAGCTCCGCTGATAAAAAGAAAGATGCGACTGTCCTATTTCGCTCTGTCTCATTCTAAGCGACCCGCCTTTATAGGATCCACAGTCTATATATTTTTATGTCTATGATAATATAAGACACACTTAAAGAGATTTTAGTGTTGTATTAATTGATTACGACACGAACGTCCATTATTATCTATTTTTGATTGCGCTCAACCGCTGCCTATTATTCATGCGCATCATATCCAGAATATGAATCTATTTTCCCTGTATCCTTTGTTGTAGTAATTTGTTCTCTATTAATTGTAACGTGGTTCGTTCCATCAGGGTTATTTATTAAACACAAACCAAGGGTGTTGTGGTGAGGTCTCGACCATTATAAAATTCATGGTCGCCTCATCTATTTCTTTTCTCACAAGAGAAGCGCGGGGTGAGTGAATCTCTTATTGAATTTTAGAATCAATATAACATTTTTTTAATTACCAAGGAGTCATTTCATTGCGCGTATTGGAAGTGAGCTCTAGGCTCTTAAATTTTGAATAATGTTATCAATATTACACTTATCAAAAGATTAAAGGATTTTAATTCGTATACATACTCTTAAGGTGGTTTCATAATACTATGTCTAACGTTTTTTACGTGTTTGCTTTATCGAATATAATTCAACCTAATTATATATTTATTATAACCATTTATTCTAGCGCATTATTAACTAACTAATTGTAATTAACACATATCACTAATAAACAATTATTTACACTAATTCGTAATTTAACCAAATCCTAATTACTAACTAACTAGTTTCCGAGCACTTGGCCAATTATTTACATTATAACAACGAAATAATTGTACTCGATGTTTAATTTTCTTCATATTTTAAACACAGTTCAATATTCAGGGAGGACTTATAATTATTTGCTTAATTAAAAGAAAATCATTTTATGCGAGATTATTATCAAGTTTCTTGTTGTCTTTCCGACTATGATTTTCGTTTCAAGTCCTGGATTATTTCTACCTTTTTCGCCACGTTCGGAATTATTATAGTCATTCAAAATTTGCTAGAATTGATATTTTTTTTGCAAAATTTTGACGAAGCTATTACGACTGGATTTATTATTGTCCTTCAAAATTTGCTAGAATGGCTGTTAGTAGATTTTTGAAGTAACATTTCATATCAGATTTATCAATTTTCCTAAACTTGCTAGAACTGACGTTCATTGTAAAAACAACTATTGGTGAGAACACCTTAGCAATCCAGGATTTCCTGATTCCTTTTTTTATGAAGAGAAATCTTGCATAGACATCTTCACCAAGTGTGGAGGTAATGTCGGATTCTTACCGACTAAAACCCCTCTGACTAAGGGTCCCACAATTCTGTAGTCCTTAATAATGGTGATTAGGCCACGATCCGCAATAACTCGCAGTGAGAGACCTTTAGGTTGCCGGGTCGGTGGGCCTTTACAGCCCTCTGGTCTTCACAGCATTAGTATTTGCAATTCAGGTGCCAGTGTACTCACTGCTTCGCACTCTCTTACATTTTGTATACAATATAAGGTTTGTATTGTCATGTGTCTCTGCTTTTATGAAGACTTTAGTGGCCTTCTGTATCAGATTCTTCCTAAAGGGGGTCATCTCTTCTCCCTGTCAATTTGCTCGTTCCTGACGAACCATGGAACGTTTAATACCATCCTCATTACTATATTTCCTTGAGTTTCTAATTTCTTAAGGTGTTCCTGATTTCTTCGATATATGCTGCTCTTTTATATCATTTTGAAACAACGCCTGCAAATTAGGTGATGTTACTAGTGGAATTTTTCCGACTGAATTTCGATGGAATTTTAAAGTTTTAATGAAATTGTTGTCTCTAATTGGTGAACCGGAATAATATTAAAATTGTTACTAATATGTCTGGTAAATATAAGCGTATATTTGCAACATCAGGTTAAAACAGAGACAAACAGACAAGAAAAACTCTGTCCAAAATACCCGATCTACATAAATATTTACGTAGTACTCGTGAAGCCATGGTAACTACCAAGTGATGCTATGTTTGCGAAAAAATATGAGCTTTTGGAATTTAAAGAAATTTTATTTTTTATTAACATCTTTTAATTATTTAAATATTATAAGATAATAAATAGTGAAATTTTTAGAATATAAAGAATTTTTTGACTTATAAACAATTGCTTTTAACTAAAAGGCCTTAGCTTTAATTAATAATGTTTGTTCAACAAATAGCTAGCATTCATAAACATTATAACTTCTCCATAGTAACTGCACAACCCGGCAATATTCCTTATCATTAGTCATCATGGATTTCTGAAAATAAAATGGATGACAGATTATAATGGAGCTGTCAAACGAAAAATGTCCGGAGTATGCTCGGCGCCACTTTGGGTAAAGGGACGTTTTGGCACGTCAAATTAACCGCCAAAAGTCAAAAAATAGTGGCATTGTTGTGAAGTTATTGAGTGTCAATAAAACCTTTGTTTTTTTCCCTGGATTAAATTTATTTTAAATAACTTAACAACCAAGTAATATGCACTAAGTCAGTCAAATATCTAGGTGTAAATATAGACCACAAAATTACCTTAAATTGGCACTTTAGAACCGTTAAACAAAAATGTATACAAAGGGGCAAATACCGTAGGAGTCTAATATACAAAGAAAAAGGTATATCAAGAAAAACAACTCATATATACAAAGCCATATACTGATTTTATTAGAAATAGATGCCCCCCCAAAAACAGTAATTGGAGGAAGCCAGCACTGATAAACCTTGAAACGGTAGAAACCGCAGCTCTATGTAGTATGACTAAAATCCATCGTCCTAGCTATCCATCAATCAATTATTGTATGAATTCACTAAATATCCAACCTCTTATTACAAGACTTCCTGTCCTGACAAGTAAGTTTGAAAGAAAACCTGAAACTTGACTGGTGATAGAGGAACTGTCTACGACCAAGGACCGAAACCAAAGGCCAGCCAGAAGACCTCCATTAATGATACTGGCAGATCTCACATTCAACCTTAATATACTTTTTTATTATTTTGTAAAGATCTGTAGGGGCTCGAATATCAAATGTACTATAAATAAGGTTTTTATTCTGAAGCACCCCGTTCGTTGACCTGTATGGTTCAAATTTATATGTCCTAATAAATTATAACCATAATATTATTTATTTAATTGTAGTGTAGTATAGTGTATAACAGCGTAAGGAAGTAAAATGTTGCATTTAACATTATTTGAATATGAAATTTAATGTTACTTATTTAAACAAAAGTTTGAAATATCTTACAAATTGTTATTTCTCAAATTTTTATAAGTTGTGTTGATGAAAACAATTATGTTACACTTAAGTGTTTAAAAGTTATTCGGCTGTTATGGACATATGGACACAAGTGTTTATGTTAAATCCATAATTAGAACTAGACGTAGTAAAACAATTTTTAAACAGCACGCTCATACTATTGAGATATGAACAGAATTTAGTGTAATAATTTTGTATGTCTATAATCTGAAATTTGCGAGACATTCAACTTTCAAAGGATATTTTAATTAAAAATTAGAAAATAACGGGGTACCATTTCAACTGTTTTTTCAAAAAATAAAACGTTTTGAAGAAACGGTTCGTCAACATATTGCTTTTTTTGATGACGAGTTATATTTCACGACCAAAAATATAATAAAAATTTTAATCTATTTTTACGTATGGCAGACATCCAACATAATAATCAATTGACACGAATTGGATCAGTTGGGTGAGGTTATAAAATAATACTGTCATTTTATCTCTTTTTACCATTCGTTTCGTTCAACTACTTATGTCGATTAAAATTCGGAAAGGTATGCAAATTGCTACAAGCCTTGTCAGTGGAAGGTAAACGATTACGTTTAGTTGGTATAATTTTTCAGTGGCGACAGCGTATTCACTGTTATTATAACTTCACTTTACCCAAAATGGCGCATAGCATGGTCCGGGAATTTTCTGTTTATTTGACAAGCAATATAGTTACTTTAATCTATTTTTACATATGGCAGACATCCAACATAACAATCAATTGACACGAATGGATCAGTTGGGTGAGGTTATAACATAATACTGTCATTTTATCTCTTTTTACCATTCGTTTCGTTCAACTACTTATGTCGATGAAATTTCGGATAAAGTATGCAAATTGCTACAAACCTTGTCAGTGGGAGGTAAACGATTACATTTAGTTGGTATAATTTTTCAGTGGCGACAGCGTATTCACTGTTATTATAACTTCACTTTACCCAAAATGGCGCATAGCATGGTCCGGGCATTTTCTGTTTATTTGACAATCAATATAGTTACTTTAATATGTGCTGTAATTTATGACAATCGGCATTTCTTTTTATTTCATTCTGGTTTTAATCGATTTTTAATGTAATTTTAAAGATATCGGTTTGTCTTTCTAAGACAAAGTGAATTAAATTATCAACAATAGTAAAATTGTGTGTAATTAAAAAAATAACTAAATAAATCTTTGTGTGACGTACACGCATCTCTTAACAAAAAAAGAGGTGCAAAGTAGAGTACCAGTTTTTGTTGTGACGCATAAAACAGTATAGTTTTTTCTACACGTATGGCTGTAAACAATTGTATGGTTTGGAATAGTTTTGACGTCCTCTATTAACCTAAAATCTCTTTGGAAACACTTTATATAATATAATTAGGCATCCACATATATCATTTTACTATAAATTTACTTTTTTTAGGTTATCTATTTGATTTAACACAATCGTACAGCCAATCCTTTTACCAAGCTGCAGCATGGATAATAGTAGCTGGAGTACTTATCGGTGTGATTCCCTATACAAAAGATAGAAAATTATTTCGCCGATGACACCTAGATTTTCAAATTCAAAATGGATTTTTAATATTTAATTTTGTTGATTTTTGTAATAAAGTATTATTTGTTAATTTTTTCTACCCCTCGAATTAAAGCATGGAGTGTGGTGCACGTGATTACAAACATGATTTTGACGCGAATCCTAATTTTTTTTCCAAATAAAACACGTTATTGTCATGACCTTGTTTATTGATTTTTAGAACTTCTAAGGACAGATATTTACACAAAACAAAGGTACATAAACATAGCTAATAATTGTACATAACTGAAAGTAAAAACTTCATACAAAAAAGAAATTAACACAGCTGCAAACGTTATTAACACGATTTGAAAATCTCTATAAAATATGAGTACTCCCGTGCAAGTTCGATATAAATAATAAAAATATATATTATATTTTAAATAATTTTTTTGTGGTTGAGAATATTTTTTTGGTGAGTTTTTCTCTCATTTTTTCATTCAAATTTCTCCCATCAGATGATCTGCTAATAATCTTTAAAATTTAAAACATTAAGAGAAAAAATATTTGTACTAAATTGGTAACATAAACCCCCCAAAAAAATGATCCTAAAACAGGGATCTCAATAAATTTACCTTAGAATATTGTCAAACGTTAATTTCTTTTCCTTTTTAAAGTCATATGAAATATAAATTACACTTTTTGCTCAATACTCCAGTCTTCCTATGAAAGAAGGGGTAAAAATTTATTGCAGATATCTGAAAGTTTCAAGTCGTAGGGGATACCCAGTAGATGATAAATACGTAAAAAAGTACAGCTAGATCAGCCCTGTTTTTTTATAAACAACATCTAAAGTCGTAAAATTCGATTTTCCGTCCGTAGAATTTCTCGATTACATTTTAGACAAAACTTGTCCAAATGGGTATTGAAAAAACCTTTAATTTCGTTTTTTACACGTCAAAATCGATAAATAATTTATCCAGATAATGGCGAAAAACCACCTTTTTGCACTATTTTATAAATGTTAATAACTTTTGCAAGAAAGGCCGAAAGTGATGTATAACCCCTTGATAATAAGGCCATTATGTGCCTTTATAACTGTGCGAAAGCTGGATCAAATGGGTTTGGTAGTTTATGAATAATCTTAATTGTTTATCCCAGACACTGAATGTTCAAACAATTGTCCTTGCCCAGAGGATGATTCTACAGATATTTGCAAACGCTGATTGGATTCTTTGAAGTTCAAACTACAAGCAAAGATGAAAAAACGATGGATTTTAAAAAAAATTGTTGTTAAAAAAACCGTTTAAAGAAGGGGTACTTTTTTTACGTATAAACAATTGGAATAACTTTGTTAATTTTAACGATACAAGTTTGTGAATAAGTGGACTTGAAAGCTGGTGAAAAAACATGGATTTAAAAAAAGTCTCCTACGACCAATAGGAGCTAAGATAGCATTCTTTTGTTTATAAACATTAAGAGCCAAAATTTTCACAGATTTTAAACGAAGACCTATATTTTATGATGCAATTGCAAGTATGAAATTCATGCATCGTTAGTAAAGTTGTAGCCCTTCGAAGGTACTTTTGCAAGTGCGTTGGAGCGAGTGGTGGAGGAAGCTCGGCTTTCTCACGGTGTGCTTCTAAAATTCAAACTTCAAATTGGAGTGCGCAACAACTTTTTCGCTCGTAGACGCCATACAGTGAGCTTTGAAAATGGTGAATGAGATTTCACCGAAATGTCAGCTGCCTTACAGTCCTGAGAGGGACTCAGCACATACACGGGATGCCCGAAAACCTTCGATTACACATCACACCCGTGAGAATATCCGACATAACATATATATATATATATATATATATATATATATATATATATATATATATATACATAATAATCCAGGCATATGTTTATGCATAATACAAAACTTTTTTTTTAAATACACTTTAAATACCCTAAATACACAATTGACTTTTTTTATTTATATAACTCAACGATAAAAATTTATATTTCTCTTATTCCTCTTTTATGTGGAGGCTCTTCTTCGTCATCATTTATCATTGCTTGTAGCAAATCGTCATGTTCCTCCGCGTCATTTTCGTCTTCAATTATCACTGCAGCGGAGTTGTGGCATTTTTTATCTTCCTAATCATTGCAGTTTAAACCAAGAGTTGTGCAATTGAGACCGTACTTTTTACAGCCGCATCTACTTGTTTTGCACCCAGTAGTGCACTTACATGTAATTAAAGTTAAAGTTTCGTCGGGTATCAAATTTTCAGATGTGTAAATTGGTTCGAAGCCATGGTTATGTTTTCACCAGTCATATTTGGTTGCGTCCATCTGATTTCCTAACCATATTTGCAATTGATAATAAACTCGAAGAACGTGTCCACTTATTCACAAACTTCTGTCATTGAAATTAACAAAGTTATCCCAATTGTTTATATGTAAAAAAGGTCTCTGCTTTAAACGGTTTTTTTAACAACAATTGTTTTAAAAATCCATTCTTTTTTCATCTTTGCTTGTAGTTTGAACTTCAAAGAATCCATTCCGCTTTTACAAATATCTGTAGAATCATCTTCTGGGCAAGGACAATTGTTTGAACATTCGAGGTCTGGGATAAACAATTAAGATTATTCATAAACTACTAAACCGATTTGGTCCAGCTTTCGCACAGTTATAAAGGCACATAATGGCCTTATCATCAAGGGGTTATACATCACTTTCGGCCTTTCTTGCAAAAGTTATTAACATTCATAAAGTAGTGCAAAAAGGTGGTTTTTCGCCATTATCTCGATAAATTATTTATCGATTTTGACGTGTAAAAAATGAAATTAAAGGTCTTTTCAATACCCATAACTTTCATTTGGACAAGTTTTTTCTAAAATGTAACCCAAAAATTCTACGGGCGGAAAATCGAATTTTCTGACTTTGGATGTTGTTTATAAAAAAAAAAACGGGGCTCATCTAGCTGTACTTTTTTACGTATTTATCATCTACTGGGTGCCTCCTACGATATGAAACTTTCAGATATCTGCAATAAATTTTTACATGAAATCGCTACAAATTCAATAGGAAGACTGGAGTACAACCAGAATTTGTATATTCACAGCAATGAGAAACCATGAAAAAAATAAGTTTAGCTTAAAAAAATCTCAATTCTGTATTTATCACTTTTGAGTTAATCGAACTTGCCGAATCAATACATCTAAAACTATAAAACACAAAGTGGTAATCAACATAAAAAGAATTGTTCTACTAACTTCACAAAGTTCAATTAAATACTGTTTGATCGGCATAGAAGAGCATTAAAATCTAATCACTATAAATATTACCTAGAATAAATATTCTAGTAAAAGGCCTGAAAAAGTGTTTTCAATCCTAATTTAGTAATTTACTAAAACGATGACGCGATTATCCAAACTGCAAAAAGTATCTAAATTTTCATAATTTACTACGGAAAAGTTGCTTATTTAATCACAGGTATTGCCGAATCGCTTAGGCCCGTTTCAGAATAGACAACCCTCCCCAAATACAACATTTTTCATTTAAAATACATGGCTGTCAAAAAATTACAATCTTACAACCACAAATGTCAAAGCTTTTGGCATAGATGACACTGAAAGTTTTTAAATAGAAGAACACCGTATGAAGCAAGCTGAAATAACCAATATCTTAGGAAGTTAAATAGTTAGCTACCTGTCATGATCAATAAAGTACACCTGCTATACACCGTTGTCATAATTAAAAGCTTTCAACGTCACTACACTTCAACGCAATGCAGGAAACTGTCTAATCTGCAACTGACAATATTAACTTTGTACCTACCCTAATTGGTTGCTACGATCCTAAATGTAATACCTCATGTTATCGGTGCTTGATTGTTAAATATTATGTCAAACTTGTTTTGAACTACATTATGGAAGTTAAGTAGTAAATTTAAAGATTTTTAAATATCAGGAATAAAAAAATGCAGTCACTCGAGAAATCAGATTTAACTGTAACCTGGTTGTTTTATTTGGGTGCAAACGTCCAGAAAACTAAGCCTAGAAATTGCAATTTTGCTTTTCAGTTTGTGCAAGATTTAACTCGATGTTTTGAATTTAACTAGAACATTATTTTTTGCATATTCTCCATTTTTGGTTCATGGAATTCGAATTCGAATTTTTTTTAGTTGTCGCAATATACGAGCCAAGTATAAATTTTGTAAGTCATTTCCTCTCGGGAGGTAACTCATAAAATGCTTCCTGAATGGCAGCTGAGGAAAACTGGGTCGGTTGAGCAGCGGCAGCCTCCCATTCACGTAAAAAATATGTTAAGTCATTTCCTTCCGATTAAAAATTTGTCAAATGATAGTTCACATAATACTTTGGAGAAAAAAAAGTCAGCTGGCGGTAAGGTGGTGGATTCTACGTCAGCTGGCCACACGAACGTGAAAAAAAAAATGTTTTCAGTGATTTCCTCTCACTTAAAAATTTATCAGATGTAAAATATGCTGCTTTGAATAAACAAAATGTCTGCTGGCTGTATCTCTCGGTGGAAAGATTGTCAGCTGATGCAGTGAAGGGTGTCACGAGAGCCAAGAGTGACCATCGACCGCCTGTTTAATTATACTAACTGACGGGTTTTCCCTCGGCATACTACCAGCTGATTTTTTTATGTCAACAATCACCTGACAAATTTTAAACCAGGACGAAATAATGTATCTAAAGTTAGTTTTATTGTTACATTTCAATCACATCCATATTCTTAATAAATTTTAATATTTAAATAAATCAATGAAGAAATGTAGTGATAAATAAATCAATTAATTCATTAGATAATAAAACTGAAATATATATAAAATATTATATATTCATCTTACTATACTTCGAGCGTCCCTATATTATCAAATTAAAGCTCTGACAGCGATACTGAGTGTAAATCAGAAAGACGTGAGAGTGACACGAGCTAAAACCAAAATGACACTAATTATATTAGAAAACGAGATTTAATGACTTTTAGGAATAAATATTATTTTATATACATACAAAATTTATTCAGAATATTGATTTGAATGAATTATAACAATAAAATTATTTATTTCTGCGTATGTAAGGAGCGTAATGTAGAATAACTTTAGATACGTTATTTTGTCCCTAATGAAAAAAATATTGGTTAACTATCATTTGACAAATTTTCAATCGGGAAAAAATGATTAAAAATAATTTTTTTGTCTACGTGAATGGGAAACATCTCACTAGTTATCGCTCGAGAGGAATATGGTCAGAAAAACCTGTCCCTGACTTGCAGTCCAATAGTTTTCACTTTTCTATATTTTTCGATCAATATCTTTAAAATTTGCCTCTTTCATTAAGCACATTTGAACATTCTACATTACAACACATTTTTCTTTAAACTTTACATAATATTTTGGCCAAATATAGTAAAAAATTCCCCAAAAAAATTAAATTACTTAACGTACACTGTTGCCGGACGTTTTGCGATCATAAAATTGCATTAGTTGTACTATTCTATTCGCTTTTTTATTTCTTAAATAAATAACACAATAATTTTTGAAATAGGATCAACAGAAACAAAATACTGGTAACGTCAAATGGTTCAGGTTTACCATTAATCACAATGGCAGGTGGATATTCTATTGGATGACCATGAAACACAAACAAGAATGACTTATGGACGAGTTCAGCTTAGGCTCAAGAACTGTGGTTAATTGGGAAAATTATTTGAGTGCATAATTGCCAATTCTGAGAAAGTAGGTGGTGGAGGAATAAAAGTAAAAGTAGACGAATATAGAATAAGTAAACAAAGATTCAACAGAGGTAAAGTACCTAACCGAAGGCCAATACATTTTTGGGGACATCGAACGTAATTCAGAAAAGCTGTTGAAAAGCTTTTAATTGCTTAGCAAATGGAGGTATCTAGCATCAAACGGTAAACCACTCTAAGAATTTTATGAACCCAGATACTGGTGCTCATACTAAAATATAGTGAAAGCTTGGGGAGATTTACGTGAAAATGTTCCGAAATTTGGTCGACGAGAAGCTCATTTTCCAGGTGATTCATCTACTTCTAGAGTATACAGCATGAAAAATAGCTTGTAGAGCGTAGAAAAAGGTAGTATACTTTCGAAAATGTAGAAAAAATGAAAAACATATAAAATCTAAAAAACTAAAATCACACCTAACCGTAACAATTCTCTAGAATAACTATCAGAATCTTCCCCATCCAGGCAGAAGATGTTCCGCTGCCCCACGATCTCTGCTGAACAGTAATATTTTTTAATTAGCGTGAAAAAACAATTGTAATCTTAATATCGACTATAACAATATATAGAAATATCGTTTAATTGTACAATATACTAGAACTACAACTTTTACAAAAATTAAGAACTATTATGTTGGTACTTCCCTGATAATATCCTTATCATCTTGGTGCGTCACATTTCATTCTGCAATATAGACATGAGTACAATTAGCTTCAATTTAACAACTAGGATTTCTATCCAAATGAAATTTAAAAACCACGTCAACGTGACTACGCATTTCGTAACAGATCGTAACATATATTTCTTTCAAACGAGCAGTCAAAAAACTGATAATTTTTCTTAGTTTTTATTGAAAATTCACATTTTTCCGCAGTTATTTAATGTCAATTTTGTTAAGAAAAATGTTTAATTGTTGTATCGTGTTTATGTGATAAAAACACCATTGAAAAACTTAACAAAAATTTCATTAAATGGTATAAAGATGGCTCTAAAACAACGAATGGGACTGGAATAGAAGTGTATGGATCCAGAACCAGACACCATGAAAGCGTGGGTAAATCACCAAGCATCTTTCAGGTGGAAATACAGGCCATCAGGAAATGTATTTAATTTAGCAAAGAGAAAAATTATCGCGGACAGGATAGTCAGGCAGGAATAATTGCGCCGAGTTCTCAAGTAATCACCTCCAAGATGGTCTGGGAGTGCTTAGAGGAACTAAATGAATTAGGTAAGAATAATGTCATCCCCTGTGGGTACCGGGACACACCGGGGTAGAAGGGAATGAGAAAGTAGACAAGCTCGCGGGCTGAGAAACTTCTGGATCCTGAGCCTTTCTGTGGAATCGGTAGCAGAGTAATGCTGGAAGAACTAAAGCGAGAGGAAGACAACAGGAGATCCAGTTAGATGGCTCCAAAACAACGGATGGGACTGGAATAGGAGTGTATGGATCCAGAACCAGACGCCATGAAAGCGTGGGTAAATCACCAAGCATCTTTCAGGTGGAAATACAGGCCATCAGGAAATGTATTTAATTTAGCAAAGAGAAAAATTATCGCGGACAGGGTAGTTAGGCAGGAATAATTGTGCCGAGTTCTCAAGTAATCACCTCCAAGATGGTCTGGGAGTGCTTAGAGAAACTAAATGAATTAGGTAAGAATAATGTCACCCCCTGTGGGTACCGGGACACACCGGGGTAGAAGGGAATGAGAAAGTAGACAAGGTCGCGGGCTGCGAAACTTCTGGATCCTGAGCCTTTCTGTGGAATCGGTAGCAGGGTAATGCTGGAAGAACTAAAGCGAGAGGAAGACAACAGGAGATCCAGTTACTGAACGGATCTTCAAGGAATGAGACAAGTGAAGATACTTCTTGGGAACTACGACCAGAAGAGATTTAAGAAATGCCACCTGAAAGGACGCCTCAAGGAACTCGGATTGGTAGAACGAGAATAATTTAGATTCTGGGAGGAAGAGGACAAAACCTCTATTCACATCCTTTTAGAATGTAGCGCTTTAGAAAACCATAAAATGCGGTTCTCGGGAACACACCAAATAGAAGAAGGGGAATTACCCGCTTTAAAGCCGTCCAACATTCTATGGTTCCTAAAGGAAATAGAACTGGAGGACCTGTTCTAGTTGGCAAGGTATCCCTAACAGCTTGGCAGTGTACTGATTTCCAATTTCACACACACATTGTATTTGTGTATTTTAACAGAAGTGGTAAAATTTAAATATGGGGATCGGAAATTACGATTTATGTGTGAAAGTGCAAACATTTTTTTTTTGGAAAAACTATTCGTGATCCCCCCCAAAAGAAAAACTTAGGATTCGTATTCTACAACCTATGGGGTTATGCAAAAAATCATCAAAGAATTTGGTATTTCCAATATTCCAAATAATTACCAAAAACATTCCCCGTATTTTTATATTTATGGCAATACAGTTTTTTCGGTTATCAAAATTCCTTAAATTTACTACAAACAAAATTTCACTTTCTTAAACTAAATGTACACAGCCTTCTACTTTAAATTCATCAAAAATATTAATCTCTACAATACAAGGAAAGTTTGCTATTAGTTTTATCATACTATATTTTCTTCTGCAAGTATTTAAAAGGGTTTATCTCCTATATTTTTAATCGGTTTCTTCTTAGTTTTTAATATCATACGCAGCAAAAATGTAACCAAAAAGAACATCAAAACTCTTAAAATAAAACAATATCAATCTATTGCACACCCTGCTTTCCTAAACTGAGAATTAATTTTTTGAAAATATATTGCAAACTGAATTACCTTTAACTGATGTGTTTTTCTGCCGAAGTTTTTGCAGTATCCTGATATAATTTTGGCATGTAAAGCTTCTGAGAGCGCGTATTTAAATAATTTTTAGGATTTACGGGAGTACAAACAGTCAAAGCTCCTTATATATGTTTTCGTTATTTGTATTCGCAACATTCGCAGATTGAAAAATTGGGGCTGCTTCTGGTAATCGCGGCTGAAACTTTCTTTATTCGTGGATCCATAACTAACAATACATACATACTTATTGTATTTTTAGAATATGTTTTTATTTACTAAGTACTTTTCAAAACACACAAGTATACTCTTTATCTTATTGTTGCTTGGCTGAAAGTTCTTTGACGAAAGCAGCCGCCGAACGCGCAGCCTGATCACACATGCTGCACGATTGGTGATGAATCTTTTAATTGTCGCAACTGGTCATTCCTCCAAGTAATTTTGAGTGAATAGTACTTGTCTCTTCTGCTTTATCCCAAATTTATAATGTGAAGTAAAAGGAAAGGAAGTATCGTTTCTACCAGGAAAAAAGTCGTTTTGTCCCTTAAGAATTCTTGACCATTTACGTCTTGGCGAATTGCATTCATATCACGTTCTTTTAATGTCAGTAAATCAACTATACGATCCATCAAGAAATCAGAACACAAAATAAGGAATTCTAAAGGTTCAACATCATTATCAAAAAAAAATTGTTCGTAATCCAGCAATGTGGTTGAACACCGTAACCAGAAGAGAGTGGTATTATAATCTGAGAGAAACTAAGCGTTTTTATGTTCATCTTAAAGAAAGGCGTCATAAGGATGTTTCACTAAGTTCAAGCTACCCCAATCAATGAATAGTTTCAAAATTGTTGAAGAAGTTGCACCTGCAGACACTTCAGCAACAGCAATATATCCAGCAGTTAACAACTGATGGTATTTTGGCGTGCAAACAAGAAACCAGTGTCAATTTCTGTAACTAGTTTCTGAATTGTTTTGTCTCTGAAAGTGAAACTTATTCATGGAAAAATAATTTAGATTTCAAGACAGTTCTAGTTATGGACAATACTCCAGGTCACCCTGGTAAGCTTGAAGTTACGCATCCAAATATAGGTGATATTTTGGCATCGTAACACTACAGCCTTATTCCAACCTATGAACCAAGGAATTATTCAGGCCTTTAAGCTATTTATTATATTAAACGAACCTATAAAAACTTATTGGACACCGTGGAATGTGAAAATATTAACCCATAACCATTACGTACAGGTCCTAGGGACCCAGAGCGCTTTTCTGAATTTGCATCCAGCGCCATCTTATGGAATATAGCGCTAACTGTCTGCATATGTTTATCCCAAGAAATGTCAATCAGGTCCCTGAGATCCAGTCATAGTACAATTGTAACTTTTTTCATAGCAAGGTGAATACTTGTTTTTCTTTTATGATGTGGATAATATATTTAAAAATATCTAGTCAAGAAGTTGCAGCTGATAAGATCTGGATCACGCTAAAAACAAACATCCAATCGGCTACTGAAACTGTTCTTGGTCGACCGAAACAAAAAAAAAATCAAACCATGGATGACCGAAGAAATATTGAACTTGATGGCTCAACCTGGCTTGTTAAAAACCAGCATGATAAATATAAGGAACTGAATGGCACTGTCAAAAGAAAAATAAGGGAAGCTAAGGAGAACTGGTCTCAAGAACAATGTGACGAGGTTGAAAGACTTCATGAGCTGCATGACTCCTTTAATTTCCATAAAAAAAGTCAAGGAAGTAACTGGAACAAATAGAACAACAGCATTGCCGTCAATAAGAAATAGACAAGGAAGACCGATATTGGATACTGACGACTTAAAGGAAAATTGGAAGAATTATGCGGAGATATTGTTCAGTAATCAACGAACAGATGCCCCGACGAATGACACTAAAAACATGAGTGGTCCAAAAATTCTCGAAGCTGAAGTCAGGTACGCAATGAACTGTATAAAGAATGGTAAAAGTGTAGGTTACAACGATATATAGGCAGAAGTTTTGAAGCAAGTCGATATTAAACAACTTACATATCTCTTTAATGTGATATATGACTCTATGCAAATCCCAGGGGATTGGTTAAAGTCTACGTTTCTTGCTATCTCAAAGAAAACAAACCGTGATGAGCCACGCTCTTGAAATGTTCCTTCTAGTAATTCACTCAAGAATATACAGAAAGTGTGAGGATATGAGTGGCAAGACACAGTTTGGCTTTATCAAGGCACTTGGCACTAGAGAACCTCTCTTCTCAATGAAATTACTTGTGCAAAAGCGCTATGACCAAAAGCAAGATGTTTTCATCTGCTTTATTGACTATCAGAAAGCTTTTGACAACGTAAAGCACGAACCCCTGTTGGAAAGATCACAGGAGATCGGTATAGATGATAAAGATATTAAAGTAATAAGAGAACTTTATTTCTAACAATTAGCTGAGATCTGTATTGATGGCGATCTGTCAACAGAGACGTTTAATATACTGAAGGGAGTCCGGCAGGGATGTGTACTGTCGCCTGTTCTGTTTAATATTTGCGTTGGGAAAATTTTTCAGTTAGCATTAGAAAATGAAACGCGAGATATCAAATCAATGGCATCCCAATAAACAATATTAGCTATGCAGATGATACTGCAGTCTTAGCTAACAACTTTGAAGATATCCAGTCAATATTAAAAAAACTCAACGAGTGCGGTGAACAGTTCGGGCAGCATATTCATACTGCCAAAACAAAAATGATGATTAGTAGGCAACAGTACGTCGCTTCTCTTAACATTAACGCGAAAAATATTGAACGTGTTGTTATACTGTTAAACAATCTCTTATTAAAATGGCTTTTATCATATGTTTTCTACTTATTTTGTAAACTTTGAACATATCCCCCATACTATTTACCATTCTGTATTCACGGTTGCTGTATTGATGGCATATTTATGAAACATATTCCTTGCGAATAAGGAGCTTTGACTGTATTATAAAATATATTGAAAGTTATAGGCAATGTTGAAGTTTGACCAAAATGGTTGTCGGATTTGTATAGTCTTTATTTTTGTTTGCTGTACGACATTTAGATCAAGTTGTATCTCTAATTTTTATACTTGATAACAATTGGAGATACAATCTAATTGCAACGTCGTACAAACAAACAAAAATAAAGAATGCAAGTCGAACAACCACATTTTAGCCAATAAAATATATTCTTAGGGAAAAACCAAGACATAAAAACACTTTATTTTTAATAATATAGTCAATTGTACTTTGGAGGACTAAATTTTAAAAAAATATATAAAACATAAACGAGGTTTTCTGTTGTAAAATTAACTGCATATTAATCATTTTTATACGCCAATCTTTTTATACAACCTGAGATTCCAACATTTATGAACAAAGTATATAGGCATTATATACATGAGACGAGAGAGGTAGGTAGTTTGCTAATTTTACTTAAAATCTAATGCTGAAAGAGCAATGATGCCACTGAAAGTCCTGAACGCAATTAAATTCATTCATAAATAATTTAGTAAATTTGAAAAAACACAGTAAATTAAATAGGCCATTAAAAAAACATGTTATCTTACTATTTTGTTTACAATTAACGTCAATAAATTCTAAATATAAAGTACCAATTGTTAGTTGATATATTGCCTGTTATTTATCTTAAATTCAGTGGTATAAACACTCTTCCTTGCTATGAGAATATTAACGATATAAGCAAGCTTTTTCCAAACTCCGTATAAAAGAATTTTTTTTTGGAATTGTCTACATTTATAATACTATAATCGACATAAATCGTCTTACTAATAATACACTATTTAAGTCCAAATGTAGAGATTTTTTAAATAAGAAATTATCACGTTAAAGATTCGCAAACAGGGACGAAAAATTCTTATTTCGAAAGTATAAAAACGTTTTTTTTTTTTAAATTTTATTGTAAATCCTAAATTCGAAAACGTTTAATACAAACGTTTGTTAAAAACGTTAAAATATACCTGAACGTTTCTCTTCATTACACTGCTTGGTGATTATTTTCGGGTTTTAATGAAGAAAAATCGTTATTTTTATTATCGCTTGGTGACGGTTCTTTTATTGATGTTTCAGAAGACGATTTCTCTCGTAAGAATCGTTTATACCTTTTGGTCATTGGTATTACTACCAACATCATTCCTGAAACTGCTATAAACAATCCTGCTAGGTAAAATGAGAGGTGGTAGGTACCGGTTAAGTCATATATCCAACCTGAAAATTAAAAATAATATAAATATAAAAGATAAACAAGATTTCCAATAAATACAACAGAAACAATGAATATCCATATAGAAGCGCCGTTTTAAGGAATTGTATGGGTACGGAGTGGTGCTTACTGTTTTGATACTATCTCTCTGTCACGTTGCCCCGACCACAAGTATCTCTCTTCCACAGTTCTTCCCTACCAGAAGTTCTTTTTTTAAATGATCTAGTACAAGCAATGTTACTATCTTTTTCCAATGCAACATTTTGCCGTTGAATATGGCATAGATTCGAATTCCGGGTGTCCAGGAAAATCTCCTGGATATGAAAACAACACGTGAAACGAATACTACAAGTTCATATTAACTTTTTTCATATAGGCCTCCTCTTCGGAGATATGGGCTCCCAAAGAGCTGCAATGGAATCAAGTTTTTTACACATTATTATTGAACCCCAAGGTATATTTCATTTTTTTTATGATGTATACCAGGTAAGACCCTTCAAATCACTATCCAAGAAAGTGTTGTGAATTACTCACAGCTGTGACACTCATGACCCCATTTTTTTACGCCCTGTATGATAAGAACTTTGGACAACATTTGTTATGGTACCTTTAACTATTGACTCAAAATTAAATACTCTTAATTCACGTCACTAATCCTAACCTTTTTCGAAAAAAAGGCATTTTATTTACTCTGTTAGTCTCCTAACTTCTATCGGGTTGAATATGAAAAAGAGGAATTTTCCCTGGTCACCATAGTTTCAATAAACTGCTTCGTTAAAAACTTCGTAAGAGGGTTCAACATGAGCTCCGTGAAGTTTGACACACTCACGGGTACGATGAATTGAGGACTACTGTACCTGCCACATTAACTCAGCATTGTTCCTTATTTGATCACCATGAAACGTGATTTTCGGTAGAAGTTCCTCCATACTATTGACTGGAGTGGAATACATCAAGGTTTTGAGGTGTCCTCACAGGTAAAAATCCAACGGCGTTAGGTCGGGAAATCGAGGAGTTCAGGCAATAGGTCCTCCACTATCTATCCGACGGTTTGGATATGGGCTCCGTGAAGTCTGATACACTCGCGGGCACGACGAATTGAGGACTACTGTATTCGCCACATTAACTTAGCATTGTTCCTTGTTTGATCTTAACGCAACATGATTATCCGTAGAAGTCCCTCCCTATTATCAACCAGAGTGGAATACACCAAGGTTTTGAGGTGTCCCCACACATTAACTCAGCATTGTTCCTTGTTTGATCTTAACGCAACATGATTCTCCGTAGAAGTTCCTCCCTATTATCAACCAGAGTGGAATACACCAAGGTTTTGAGGTGTCCCCACAGATAAAAATCCAACGGCGTTAGGCCAGGAAATCGAGGAGACCAGACAATAGGTCCTCCTCTACCTACTCAACGGTTTAGATAGATGTTATTTAGGTGCTCCGGCACAGCAACGCTGAATTAAGGTGGTGCCAAATCGTGCCTGGAGTGCATGTTTCGCCGGGTTTCAAAAGGTAAGTGCTCTACTAAATCGTGAAGATCTCCAAATAAAGTTCTCCATTCTGTCGTGTCGGCAATACGAATGGTCCAATCAGAAAATTGTCAATGCTTCCTGATGTTGATGATGTGAAACAATAGTTGCATGATGATTTTCATCAGCCCATACTTTGTGTAAGTTTATGATACCATTTTTGGTAAACCTTGATTCATCCGTGAAGAGAATAGTGCTGCATCAGTACTTCTTTTCCCAAAATTTTCGAAAATTAGGACGAAACTTAATAATATTACCTTATTAAATTGAATCGCCTACCATTCTCCCTTAGACGTTGGTCAACTCTGAAATGTTTCCTGATCTGAAAGAGTACGATTAGGATATCTGTCGTGGTGATATAACCTTCTGGCTTCCAAAGCATTGCCAGATGCAAAACCATACATCAGATGCATATCTGCATACTCAATAAACGTATATCTCATATTTTGAATTATTCCACAATTAATTTCACCACGAAATCAGCAAATTAATATCCAAGTAAAGAGTCAATGCAGGATATTTATTTCTTTCGTACCTAGCAACGTTTGCAACAACAAAACTTTGTTTTTGGTTCCGATAAAATAAAATGCACATTTTTTGCCAACCTAAGTCGACCTGCAATTCAGGGAATTAGAATTTTGGATCGATTTTTTTTTATCATAAGGTTGAAGGTTGAACAGTTGATAGGAACAAAGATGTATCTTTTATCGAAATACGCCAAATACATGACGTAAATAAAATGGCGTTTTTTCGAAAACGGTTAGAATTAGCGACGTGAAATATACCTGGTGATTCAAATATTAAGTATTAAAAACACGATTTCATTGCAGCTGTTTGGGAGCCGATATCTTCGAAGAGGAGGCCCATACGAAAAAAATTTATATGAACTTTTAGTATTTCACCGCGTGTTTTTTTTCATATTCGGGAGATTTCCCACATTTTCCCGGACACCCTGTATATTATTATTTTCAGCTGAACGCTTTCAGATAAAAAAAAATTTTTTTCGAAAAAAATTCATAATAATTTAACAACATATTTTTATAGAAATATTAAAACACAATATTCTGTATGTATCGAGATTCGAAGGTACACCACATAAAATGAAAAATATAATTTCCCAAATCTCCAGACCTCTCGGCCACGAGAACATTTAATATTCGTAATACATTTCTTATATTAACTCATCTGGAATAGGGTGTCATCTGTTTTGTTCCAGTTTATAAACGTTAAGTTTACTTCTCGCAAATAAAAGTATAAATTAGACACACCATAAATGATAAAATAAAGATGTCACAACAGGGAAATAAAAACATTTGTTTTTAATCTGCATAGGAATATTGTGTGCTATATTTTATTTATATTTATAGTATATATCATAAAGATCAGAATGTTTGTTTTTATAGAAAAATATAATAATATAATGTTATCCCTATACTGATATTTCGATATCTCCCAAAATGTATCAGTTTTAATAATAAACTAGGTAAGTCTACAATTTTCATAAAAGATTTAGAAGTTGGATTAGTCTCCATGGCAATTTATTTACCCCTCTTATTCAGAGTACAATTCCTTTTAATTATAATAGAATCGCGATATAATCTTGCCTAGTATGCTGGTCCATAGATGGTGTATTAAAGTGCGTATAAATATGGCGAGCCGAGCACGTGACGCGCTCGTTACGAGTATGCTGCGAACTTACATCGAGACTCCTTTGAATTTTGCCGATTTCTATTGATGTCGAGGGCCTTCAGCAGCAGCTCTCAAAGGAGGTAATAAATGCATTTGGGTTAAAAGAAGTCAATTTTTTTATAGTTCTATTGTTTGCGAGCAGCTCCACCGAGACTCACTGTGATCTAGTGTTTTTTTTTTCATACAAACTTAAAAGGTTTTTTTATCTAGTGGGACGGGTTTATGACATGCTCTTTCGAAAAAATTTACTTTGTAGCGATACTGACGACACGAGATTATTTATTTTTTTGTTAATGAAATTAAATTTATTTAGCCCTTGGCATTGATTAAAAGTTGTTCATAAGTGAATATGCAACAAAATATGTTGAATTTAGAGAAGACCTGCAAATAATTCCAAAATTTGTGAGTCATGGACAAAAATTTTAAAAAAGAAAAGAAGTGGATGTGTGAAAAGAAATTGAGTCAGAAATTTTACAGAGACCAGCGAAAAGAAAATGTCGAGTGCCAAACGAAAATGGACTGCTGAAAATATATTTCTCTTTTGGAAAGGACTGGTTCTATTTTGTTTAGCAAATATTTAAAATTTAACGGAGAGATTATGGTGAAATTTCTGTATAGCCCGCTAATATGTTGGAACTATAAATTTGTTAGAATTTCCAATCTTAACCTTTTTTTATTCAAAGTAGTACGCTATTATCGCCGAAGTTTTCATTTTTTATTTAATAAACTTTTTAACAGTAATCGTACTGCATACTAACAAAGCAGCTGTTTATTCTTCGTCGTCAGATATGGTAAGAAATTTGCATGGTGTGCTCCACTTCGACCGAAACAAGGCTGCCCTTTGTTATTCGTCACGAATAAGTCCGATATAAAAAAAATAATTTTAAACCTGGTCATATTCTTTAGCAAAATTCTTTGTAAAAATCTACTACGTTACTCCCTGGATAACAAATTTGAGTGTCCGTGATACAAAACACATTTGGTTCAAAAAGGCCCCCTATTTTAAATTATCAAAATTTACAAATACTGATAAATATCTCTGATTAACAATATTAATATATTTTTATTTATTTTTGCTCCTTGTTGGCTTACACCGCCCAAACATTTTTAAAAATCTCTTTTGACATCAGCCGCCGAAAGCACAAGGGTTCAATCGAGGAAACCGCGTCACGCGCTCGGCTCACCATATTTATACACACTTTTTGATTATTTAGACAGGTTAAGCCTGTAAAGTGTACTACGTCTTCCTTAAGAAGAGCATGCCGGAATTTTACTAATATGAAAAGTGTTTTCTCCTTTTTATGGCGTGATATGATATCTTCACGAAAGTTGGAAACACGTTGTTGTCTCTATATCTTATTAAGAAGATGACATGGCATAAGAGAGTGCAGACTTCGTCTCTCAGTTTCTCTGATTTGCAGAAATGTACAATATTAAAGCTAAAAGGTTCACAGATGGGAACATTTGATTTTTCCTGGATTAATCTATAGTAAACGACAGAAAAGGCTACAACTAAGCACAAACCACACACCATTTACAAGACTTCACTGGTCTTTAAATAATATAGTATAGTCTCTCCTATGGAACACGATAGTACTAGCTAGCCAACTGAAACTACAAAAACCAAAAACATTAAAAACATAATGAAAAGGCATCATAAACTTTCACACGCAAAAACTCAAAAAACAGCTGGCTTGCCTCATTCTACTACGTAGAGAGAAATTACACCAAATTTAAATAATTCAGATAATATCAACAATTTTTCATAAATTCTGTAAGTATTAACAATAATCCAAAGCAGGAGGAGTTGGATTTTGTTAATAATAACGTTTTAGAAAATATTAACGAGCTTTTTTTACTTTCGTTTGTCGAATGAGGAGATATGACAAAATTTAGAATTCAAAACTAGTGGAGTCGACGAAAGTATTAAAACAATGATTGTTTTCTGCTTCCTATTTATTATTCCATTTATAACGCATATCGTCAGTGAGGGCATTCCTCAGATTTATTTTCCTCTACAAGCAAGCTCAGGCGATTCTACTAAAAATAAAATGCGTATGCATCTCGAAAAGATAATGGAAAAACAAGAGTATTTTCACATCAGGAGAGTTAATAATAACGGAAACAGAAATTGTCGAGCTATGGAAAGGATATTTTCAGCAGTTACTAAGTATTGAAAATGGGACAGAGGAAGAGGACATTACATTCAATTCCGCAGATATGAGTGCCATCACCAACACTTCAAGAAGTTAAAAATGCTATAGCATCAGTCAAAGATCACAAAGCGCCAGGCAGTGATGGTATAAATGGAGAGCTGCTAAAAAAGGGAGGAAACGGTCTACATCAAAAAATATATGAAATCATTTTGAAAATATGGAAACAACAGAAAATGCCTGAGAAATGGAATGAAAGTGTCATAATACCTATACATAAGAAAGGAAACAAGGAACAATTTCCAAATTATAGAGGTATATCTCTTATCAACACAACATACAAAATCCTGACAATTACTCTACTAAACAGACTGATGCCTTATGCGGAAGATATTATCGGCGACTACCAATGCGGTGTTCGTGCTGGAAGGTCAACAATAGACCAGATATTTACGATCAGACAAATATTGGAAAAAAACTGAGAATTTAAAAGCGATGACCACCAAATCTTTGTGGATTTCCAGCAAGCATATGACTCCATGAAAAGAAGCAGACTATGGCTAGCAATGCTAGAAATGAGCGTACCAAAAAAATTAGTCGATCTAACACAAATGTGCGTGACAAACTCATATGCAGGGGTAAGGGTAGGAAATAGAATATCAGCGCCATTCAGTGTGACATCAGGACTCAGAAAAGGTGACCCTCTGTCACCGTTGCTTTTTAATTTTGCCTTGGAACAGTTAGCAGGGTTGCGTCGGGGCTGACAGAGGGTGTTGCGAACCAAGGTTCAAAACTGGTGCTGGCCTTTGCTGATGATATCGATACAGTGGCTCATTTAACAAGAGACGTGCGAGAGGTATTTTCACAACTCGGGGAAGAAACAGGTAATATGAGTCTCCGAGTAAATGAAGAAAAAACTAAATACATGGTAGTAACCAAGAATCCAAGACCTCGAATCGGGCAGAATATGTCACTGAATGAACACAACTTCTAAGTGGTTAATTAATTCAAGTAGCTAGGAGCGGTAATCACAGACGACAATCGAGTTGAAAAAGACTTCTCAGCGAGAATAGCGGCAGCAAATAGGGCGTTATACTCCCTCACAACATTATTGAGATCTAAACTGTTAAAAAGACAATCCAAACTAACTCTGTACAGGTCAATTATTCGGCCCGTAGTTACTTATGGCAATGAAACTTGGACCCTCAATCAACGAGAAATAAATAAATTACTTATATTTGGACGAAAGGTTCTTAAAATGATATTTGGTCCCCAAAGAGATGAAACAATAGGAAATTGGAGAAGACGCCACAATGCTGAATTGGCGACACTGTATGGCAGTGAAAACATAGTCCGTTGTATAAAAGCCAATAGAATAAGATGGACACACCATGTGGTAAGATCAGGGGACCACAGATTATTGAAAACAGTATTCTTTGAGATACCAGATGGTAGAAAATCAATAGGCCGTCCCAGGGAAAGATGGAAGGATACCGTCGAAGCTGATTTGTATAGGATTGGAGTCTAGCAGTGGGAAATGGAAGCACAAAACCGTAGGAGATGGAGGGCGATAGTGGATGCGGCTAAGACTCGCCCAGAGTTGTAAGACCAGGAAAGAAGAAGAAGATAATATTTTACCTACAAAACAGTCAGATTGTAGAACAAATCTTACTTGTGAAACTGCATTGGCTCTTATAATTGATGATGTTCTTAGAGCAGATGATGAAAATAGAGTGGGTGCTTGAATACACTTGATTTCGGAGAAGCTTGAATCAAGAATCTCGGTTCTGTTCTCCATTATGTAGGCCTTGGTTAGGATGCTCGTAACTATATATTTTTTAACCGATCGAACTCAACAAATCATTTATAACAAGCAATGTTCGGAGCTTTTGCTCTTGAATATTGGAGTATCGCAGGGTAGTATTTTCGGTCCCCTATTATATACCATGTATACTTCTAACTTTTGTAAGTCTCTGTAACTTTCACTTCTACATGGACTGCGGACACAGATCTTAATAAACTGATTTAAATCTATTTCATACCGTTGCTTTTAATCACTTACTTAAACTTAATCCCACTAAATCATCCGTCATATGTTATTTTCTATGTATATGTTGGTACACAATATTATTATTATTATTACTATTATAACTTCAGAAATTTTAAATATAAACGGAAATCTATATTTTTATAAATGATGTCTAACCTTTACTTCTTTTCTTACCTGCTAATGGCGGCCCGATTAAATTCGAAAACCCTTGCACCAACAACAAAAGTCCGTAAGCATTCGTAAATCTATCCAAAGTGATCAGTTCGACCAGGATCACACATGTCAGCGAATAATTAGCAGCTATAAGGAATCCGAAAGCTCCTGATATTAAGCACAGAAAGGTGTAGTCTGTAATTAAGGGAATCAATGCTATAACAGCGCCGCAGAGGCCCATGCAGATAGCATAAATGATGCTGGCGTTCGCCCAAGATCGATCTCCGGCCCATCCGAGTATAATCTGCAAGAGAAAAAGATTATAAAAGCACGTTACATATTTGAGGACTTCATGTTCTTTTAAAAATATATTCGTCAGCATTTTATTTCTTCAGAGTGATTTTTTTTGCTTCAATCCAAGATATTATTGCTGATTAATGTTAAAGTTTTATAAAAGGTCTAGCAGATTAAGAGGATCGAAACTGTCCCCTTAGTAATAAAAAAATAAAAATCACCCGGTTGTTCTATATCAAAAAGTGCCCACACAAAAAATTTTTAGCCACTTTTATGCTCACATAACCTCGAAAAAAAATAAAACTTTTTTTTTCGTTTTTGAAGATATCTTCGGTTCTAATCATCGTAGAAACTTTTTTTGGCGTGAAATTCAAATTTTTATGGGTGTTCGAAAATTTTTAAATTCAATAAAATAAAAATTAGGACAACAGCACGGCCGAAAAAAAAGTATGTTGTTTTTTAGACGCCAAACTATGTCTATGAATTTTTTAAAAGTGTTGAAACATAGTCAAAATCGCAAAAAACGGCATTTAGAAGCATTTTTTCGCATTTTTATCAAGGTTAGAAGCATGGAATTTTCTAATAAATCCTCAGTTGTATATGTATGTATGTATGTATGTATGTATGTATGTGTGTATATATATATATATATATATATATATATATATATATATATATAGATATATATATATATATATATATATATATATATATATATATAGATATATAGATATATATATATAGATAGAAAAGTTTTTTCGTTAAATATACCCGTAACTATTAAAAACTATTATTACTATTTAAAACAGTAAAGTAATAATTAACGTAGTAAAAATATTGTTTTATAAAATATACGTATATATATATATATATATATATATATATATATATATATATATATATATATATATATATATATATATATGGTGTTTGATACATTGATAGAAAGTTTGGAAGAGGTGATAAAGAATGTTATTTTGAATAATTTATGCCATATATGCCGTAGTACAAAAATGCACCGTTGTCGAGTTACAGCACATTTTATAATTTTTCGGTTTTCTGGCATTTGGTGATTGAAAATCTAATTTTTATGATACTGGTATAACTTTTCGGTTTAAAATATTTATTTTCGTATTCTTTGGTTCATACACTATAGTAACAATAAGAGGACGAAAATTAAAATAACACACAGATAACTGTGCAATCAAAAATTTTATTCATCTACGAAAATTCAAGTTTCATTCTTAGATTTGAGTGATGCTTTTTTCTAACAGTGAGAGAAATAAATGCGTTCAATTTATTTTAAAAATAACCTTAATTAATTACCTTTACAGTGGTTTATCGAAACCAGCATCAATAAAATATTACATACATTAAATTCATGGAAGATATTCATATTAACGAAATTAATAATTTTCTCTATTCAATTTTTTCTTTATTTAATTAAAATACAGCATATCTAATGTATTGCATTGGAGGTTCTGAACGCCTAAAAGATGAATTTTTGGGCTTCTGCTCACCAGGCCGGTAATTGTTATTTCTAAAATAAACATAAACAAAATAAAAACACCAATAGCTAAACAACCAGTTTTCTTAGCCAGCCATACAGATGATATCGGCTTTCGTGCTGGACGCACACGTCTTGCCATTGTGTTTTATACCAGTTCAGTGTTCACTTGCAAAATTTAAAATTGCCTTGTTGACAAAACGATGGCTACTTTTTTTAATTTAGAATACGCTGATATAATTTTCATGGATGGTAGAGCAGCCGGCAATGCAGCTCCAGTTCAACGACTATATCGAGATGGATTTTCTGCAAGAAGTGTTCCCAATGTACAAGTTTTTATTAACACATATCGCCGTATTTGTCAAACCGGTAATCTTCATTTCAGAGAAAGATTGCACGCAGACAAACATGCTGTCGAATTTTGGATTCATTTGATGCAGATCCAACCACGAGTACTAGAAAGGTAGCTAATCAACTTAATTTGTCTACTTAGAAAGTGTGGAACGTTTTGGAATTTGAAGGAAAACATCCATTCCATTACACCCCGGTTCAAGGCATTAAGAAGATGATCCAGCACGAAGAATTCTGTTCTGTCATTATTTGTTAAATGTTGATATGGAAAATGGACTTTTCTTAAAAAGTATTTTATGGTCCAATGAATCTAAATTTTCTTGGGAGGGAATCACCAACTTCCACAATCTGCATTAGTGGGCTTATGAGAATCCGCATATGAAAAAAGAAATATCCTTCCAACAGAAATTCAGTTTAAATGTATGGGCAGGGATAATCGGAAGAACTTTCATTGGGAGATATTTCCTTCCTGAACATTTAGACGGAGACAATTACTTAGAGTTTTTAAGAAGATCCAAGAAACGGCCCATACTGTGGCCTGCGGGTCCCCAGACTTGACGCCTATGGATTTTCACATCTGGAAACGTATGAAAGAACTTGTCTATAAAGTTAAAATAACGGACCGAAATCAACTGATTGAAAGAGTTAATGAAGCAGGTGTCACACTTAGGGAAGAAATGAAACTAGCCGTAACCACCACCCAAGTGAGGAAAAGGGCCCGAAAATGTATTAGAAATAATGGCTCACATGTCGAACATAATATGTAAAATAATACTTAATGTGATTTTGGTAATTTTAGGAAAGTAAAAATAAATAGAGAAAATTGTTAATTTCGTTAATATGAATATCTTCTCTGAATTTAATGAATTCATTATTTTATTGATACGGGTTTCGATACACCACCGTAAAGGTAATTCAACAAAGTTATTTCTAAAATAAATTGAATACATTTATTTTTCTCACTGTTGGAAAAAAAACATTACGCAAAACTAAGAATGAAACTTGAATTTTCGTAGATGAATAAAATTTTTGAGTGCACAATTTCCTGTGTATTATTTTAATTTTAGTCCTCTTGTTGTTATTACAGTGTATGAACCAAAGAATAAGAAAAAAATATTTCAAATCGAAAAATTATACCAGTATCATAAAAATTAAATTTTCAATCACCAATTGCTAGAAAACCGAAAAATTATAAAATGTGCTGTAACTTGACAACCATGCATTTTTGTATATGTATATATATATATATATATATATATATATATATATATATATATATATATATATATTATAAAACAACATTTTTACTACGTTAATTATTACTTTACTGTTTAAAGTAATAAGAATGTTAAATACTTACGTGTATATTTAACGAAAAAAAACTTTTTCATGAACTGAAATGATTTATTTCTATGTTACTTTGTATTTTAAAAAAATTACAAGGTATGATCAAGTATTTGAAATAAAAAAATAACCTAAAATTGTCTTAGCCTTGTCTTAATCATTCCCTTCAAGGGAAAAAACGATCATTAAGTAATACAAAATGGTTGAAAATGGCTTCGGCATATATATATATATATATATATATATATATATATATATATATATATAGCAACATTTTTTTTTCGGCTCTGCTATTGTCCTAATTTTTTTTTATTTAATTTAAACATTTTCGAACACTCTCAAAAATTTGAATTTCGCGCCAAAAATGTTGGTAAAAAAATCTTGTTGTAGGTAATAAAAAAAACCTACAAAACGAAAAAAAGAAGTTTCTACGATGATTAGAACCAAAGATATCGTCAAAAAACGAAAAAAGACGTTTTATTTTTTTTTTGAGGTTATGTGACGATAAAAGTGGCTGAAATTTTTTTTGTGTAGGTACTTTTTGATGTAGAACAACAGGGTGTTTTTTATTTTTTTATTATCGAGAGGGCAGTTTCGACCCTCTTAATCGGCTAAACCCTTTCTTTATATTATTACAGATGTCTTTTCCTAAATAATTTAAATCTCATTACCGAATTTACTTAACTATGGGTTACTTACCTCACCAACCATATTGACAATGCCAATAATTGATATCAGTATCGAAGCATCCTTATCTGAGTACCCCAGCTGACTAGCGTTATCAGTCAAGTATACATAAGGCACATCATACCAAGTATACAGAAGAAAGTTTGACAGTGCAAACACCAAATATTTCGGATCGGCAAAATGCGAAAAATCAAACATATCTACTAGGAGATCCCAAAAATCCCAAAGTCCAGCATACCATTGGACTTTCTCTTGTGCTATGGTGGTCATAGAATTCCTGTAGATGTCCGGACATGAACTTGCTCTCAGCCTGTATCTCTTCAAATTTAACATAGCGCCTCTGTAGGTCACCGACAGTCTGTGAATCCTAATATCTTTCAGGAACGCAGTAGGTAACTTTCTTGGTGGTAAAACTTTTTGAGTTGGAGATGTTGGAGATGTTTGGTTCCGCCTTAGCCACCACATTTCGTCTTTTAGTGGTAATACTGGTGGAGATAGTTGTGTTGTGGTGTTGGCATGTTTTGATAACAAAGTTGCTTCATTAAGACGACCCGAATCACTGAAGCTTCTCGAAGGAATTAATAAATTTGGATAATTGGCGACCAAGATATTGTAAATACTTTTATTTCCGGCGAGCAGCTCTAAAACTTCTTCAGGAATTTTTTCATCGTCTCTTATATATGTAGGTAAATGAACTAAGGAACTACATAATCTGTTAGTCTGGATTTCAAAATCATGCTCACCATTATTTTCCATAATTGGTTGCAAAACGCTTGCGGTACAAGTCCCTGTACTAACAGAAAATGAATCTGCTGACATCAACCTGTTTTTCCGTTTAAGATGTCTATTCTTCTTTCGTTCTTTAGCGAGAGATTTCTGTTTCTCCGACGTCCAAGGTAAATCTCGCATCAAGGCGCCACATACAACCATGTTTAGAAATAACCCCGCTAAAATTAGAGTTGTTCCTCTCCATCCATACTCGTCTAAGAGCAACTGGATTAAAGGTGCAAAAATAAAGGTACCAATCCCGCTTCCACACACAGCTAGGCCAGTTGCGAAAGATCTTTTCTTATCAAAATAATAGGCTACTATTACAACCGACGCTACATAACATAAACTAAGCCCAAAACCGGCTAAAACGCCGAAGGTTATGCAAAGAACTAACATACTATTTGCTTGAGAACTGATGATAAACCCCACGGATGCTAGTATTGCTCCAAACACCGTCACTTTTCTGCATCCATATCGGTCTGTCAAGAAACTAGCTATAGGTCCCGATAGCAGCGGCATGGCCATAAATAATCCACCAACCCATGCTGTGGTACCTCGATTTTCTCCAAAATAATTTAAAAACTCCACGAATATGACGCCAAAACTAAAGGTAATCCCATCGGCTATCAAATTGACCACAAAAGAGGCGGCAACTACTATCCATCCCCAACCTCCATCCGGAGGTCTTGCCTCAGATATCTCTAGTGATTCACTGGAAGACGAACTTGAGGAGGAAGAACTTGAACCATCTGATGAGGGTGGTGAAATTGGAGGCGGTGGTTCTTTTTTAATTGAAGTGTCACTGTCTTTATGATTAAACTGAACGTGTAATACTGGTTTGTTATCTTCTGAAGGCATGATTATTTCGTGATTCAAAAGCTTTTCTTGTTCACCGCTGTCAAAAAGAGGGTTTATTTCCACTTTTGGCTTTTTTTCCGCATTTTTCTCGTTGAGATACAATTCCAAGTTGAATTTTTTAGAGGATCTATCATCTTTCTTGGTGTTACTTCTACTTGGGCACAAAATATTACCGTTTGACACTGGATTCGCTGCTGGATCAACACTATTTTTATTAATAAGAACGGAACTATCACGTAACTGATTCTCACTTATTTTGCTATTGTTTTGACCGAAATTTTCATCGGTTGAGGGAGCGTTAGTGTCCATAGTTTGTGCCATTCTTGCAGATCTCTAGAAAACTGCCTGCGTAGTGACGCGAGACGATAAACACTCAAATACCGTTTCATACGTGTGGTGGAAGCGGGTGGCTGCCAAAGGCGATTATACGGGGTTGCCTGTTTTGCCATACGGGGCAGGCGGTGACCACGAGGGCTGAAGACTATTCTGCAACAAAAGGAAAGAATTACTGTCAAAGCGTTTAATAAATTCGAAAATTTCTAAATAATTGTTGATGGTTGCACATCATACACATCCTAATATTACAAATTAGATCTCTTATAAGATAAACTTTGCCGCAAGTGGTTAAATAAAAGCGTAGGCTTAATGTACGAGTAACTTCACTAATTAAATTTCATGGCGCTTAATTTTGTTTACCTAACGGTTGACTGCGTTGTTACACTATAGCAGGAAACTATAATCGAGTTTATCACAAAAAACTTATTCGTGTTATAATTGAAGTCATTAATTAGGTTTTTAGGGCCAAGGAATAATGCCAGCTTTCTAATATATATTGTTTTTTAGCTACAGTGTAAATAACAAAAAACAAAATTAAAACCCGACGATCAAAATGAAATGAAAATTATACAAGACGCTTTACACTTTGAGCTTTTTAAGAAGCAGGTTTTTTTAAATCTGCATTTAAAGGTCATATATTGCCAGATTAGACAACAGATGAACACAGAGAACAACCAAATGGAAACCTTGGGGTAAAAAATTAAAATAAGAAAGACCTAATATTAGGATGATATTAAAAGCAGGGGCGGATCTAGCCTCTCTCTTTGAGGGAGGGGGGCGTTGATATCACAAAAATACAATATGCCAAGCGAAAGCAAGTTGTCAATGGAGGGGAGACACCAACAACATTCCCATTTCTAGTATAAAAGGCAGAATCGGGTCTATTTTCCTGAATTTCTTGGGGGGCTATATCAAGAAAAACAAGTTAACTGGATGGAGAAGTGCAAGCGGCATACACATTTCTAATATAAAAGGCAGAATCGGTTCTATTTTCCTGAACTCAAAGCTCTTGGGAAGGGGGGGGGGGCGATCGCAAGCATACACATTCCTATATTCTATTCAAGAACTAGAGAAAGTAATAACCTCCAACGTACCTGCTCTAGTGCTGAAGGTAACTGAGGACTGCCGTAAATCTAATTATATTTAAATATTATAAGCTTTTATAAATGTACTGCAACAATAAAATTTCTGATAGTTCAATTTAATTTCTGTCAGTGAGCAAAGTACACCTTACAGTGTGTTCTTAGTGATATATCATGTTTGTGCTTGTTTTTATATATTATATAGTTTAGTGAGGTACCCAAAAGATATGGCTTCCACATCTATATCTATTCCAAAATCGTTAAACCAGGGCATTTTTTCCTCAACGAAAAACTTATCATGATGAATGTTTATGATGCCTTAAGATATCAATATCTAGATAATAATGTTAAAAGCTCTGTTGAAATATGTTTCAACATGACAGGAGTTGGAAAATCTACTATGTACCGAATACTGAAGGAGAAAAAAACGACTGGAATTGTTAGTACTCCCAAGCCACATTAGATCACAGGCAGACTAAAAACCTCGTTAGAAGAAGACATGTAAACTGGAATAAAAGGAGTTGTACAGGGTGAGTCAACGATTGGATGAAGTAAGTTTGTGCCTTTTCGGTGAAATTAACAAAAAAACTATATTTATTGTTTGATACAGTCTATTTTTACGCAGATTTTAAAAATATTTAGGACTCTACAGGGTGAGCCAAAAAACTAGGACAGCATAAAGTTGTATTTTTTTAAATAGAACACCCTATATACGAATCGTATTTTCGATTTAGCTTATAATTTTAAATCTTTTTTATTAAGGGTTTACTATAACAAAACTTTATAGTTTCTGAGATAATTAAGTTTAAAGAAAAAAAGTCACATTTTCAAGCATCAATTCAATCCTAAATAACGTTTTCAATTTTGTGATAAATATATTCAAATTTGGAATTTAGCAAGGCCAAGGACAAGTTAACATAACTTTTACCTAATATTTGCAATAAAAGCTACAGGGTGTTGAACACATCGGCTCAAATTTGAACAAGTATAAATGAATAATCTTTTTTTTTTAAATGGTACACCCTGTATATTTTCATGATATTTAATAGAGTAATAAAAACCCTAAAAGTTTTGTTCAATATATCTTATACCTATTTATAATAGTAGTAGTCTTCATTGTCATAGTAACCATGTAAAATAATAAAAAGAAACTACAGAAACAAACAGAATGTGGTTAAATATGATGAAATACATTATTCGTTATATTACAACGGCAATAGTTTAATTAAACATAATGTGAAAAAATTAACACAACAATAACAACAAGGCAAATACATATTTACTTTTATACTAAATTGAACCAAAAAAATTACCTATTAAATACTAAGGTTAATTATTTATATAGATATGGCTTCCACATCTATATCTATTCCAAAATCGTTAAACCAGGGCATTTTTTCCTCAACGAAAAACTTATCATGATGAATGTTTATGATGCCTTAAGATATCAATATCTAGATAATAATGTTAAAAGCTCTGTTGAAATATGTTTCAACATGACAGGAGTTGGAAAATCTACTATGTACCGAATACTGAAGGAGAAAAAAACGACTGGAATTGTTAGTACTCCCAAGCCACATTAGATCACAGGCAGACTAAAAACCTCGTTAGAAGAAGACATGTAAACTGGAATAAAAGGAGTTGTACAGGGTGAGTCAACGATTGGATGAAGTAAGTTTGTGCCTTTTCGGTGAAATTAACAAAAAAACTATATTTATTGTTTGATACAGTCTATTTTTACGCAGATTTTAAAAATATTTAGGACTCTACAGGGTGAGCCAAAAAACTAGGACAGCATAAAGTTGTATTTTTTTAAATAGAACACCCTATATACGAATCGTATTTTCGATTTAGCTTATAATTTTAAATCTTTTTTATTAAGGGTTTACTATAACAAAACTTTATAGTTTCTGAGATAATTAAGTTTAAAGAAAAAAAGTCACATTTTCAAGCATCAATTCAATCCTAAATAACGTTTTCAATTTTGTGATAAATATATTCAAATTTGGAATTTAGCAAGGCCAAGGACAAGTTAACATAACTTTTACCTAATATTTGCAATAAAAGCTACAGGGTGTTGAACACATCGGCTCAAATTTGAACAAGTATAAATGAATAATCTTTTTTTTTTAAATGGTACACCCTGTATATTTTCATGATATTTAATAGAGTAATAAAAACCCTAAAAGTTTTGTTCAATATATCTTATACCTATTTATAATAGTAGTAGTCTTCATTGTCATAGTAACCATGTAAAATAATAAAAAGAAACTACAGAAACAAACAGAATGTGGTTAAATATGATGAAATACATTATTCGTTATATTACAACGGCAATAGTTTAATTAAACATAATGTGAAAAAATTAACACAACAATAACAACAAGGCAAATACATATTTACTTTTATACTAAATTGAACCAAAAAAATTACCTATTAAATACTAAGGTTAATTATTTCTTTTTAATAAGTGTTCGAATAAACGACCCTCTTGTGCAATGCACAAATTTAGTCTTTTTTGCAGATTTTCTCGGACCCTGGACAAAATTAGTGGCGTTATTGTTCTACAGGTATCCCTAATCCTGTTTCGCATATCTTCCACTGTTGTTGGTGGATTAACATACAGCTTATTTTTAATATAACCCCATAGGAAGAAATCTAATGGGGTGATGTCGCAAGACCTTGGTGGCCACTCAATGAAACCCTCACGTCCAATCCATTTTTGCAGATATCGTTGGTCCAAAAACGCACGAACTTCACGATGGTAATGCGGAGGCGCACCATCGTGCTGGAACCACATACTGTCGAGCTCATCCCTATCGAGACCTTGAAGCAGTTGGGGTAGTTCTTCTTGTAGAAAGTTCAGGTAACTATGGCCATTTAGTGGTTCATTAAAAAAGTGGGGTCCAATAATTCGATTATGATGAATACCACACCAAACATTTAATGACCAGTGGTTTTGATGTTGCACCTCTCTAATCCAAAATGGGTTTTCTATGGCATAATAATGCATGTTGCGTCTATTTACGGCAGCGTTACTTCTAAAAGTAGCTTCATCACTAAACATTACCTTGCATAATAAATTTGGATTTAATTGAATCTCCGCATTTATTGTACGACAAAAGTTTACACGACTTTCAAAATCCTGTCCATGCAATTCTTGGTGTAATTCCATGTGATATGGATGATACCTATATTTCTTGGTAGTACGATTAGCGGTGGATTGTGATGTTTCACATAATGCTGCTAACTGACGGCTACCAATATAAGGATTTTCCTGAACATTTAACAATACTTGTAGTTCTTTTTCTTCATTAGTTACTGGTTTGTTGACCACTTTACGTTTTGGATAATCAACAGTACCAGAAGAATCAAATCTTTGCATTAAGTTTTGAAAAATATGGGTATTAGGCTTTCGTCGATCAGGATACTTCTTTTTGTAAATTCTTTGAGCAAGAAGGCAATTTTTTTGAGCCTCTCCTATTGTATAAATCATATCTATTAACTCATTCTTTGGAAAATTCATTTTACAATATAAGATGAATGCAAAAAAAACCAAACTACACTACATAAAAACCAAAAGAAGCGATTGCGGTTATAAATTTGACACACAGAAAAATGTTCTTTTACATTGTTTTTGCCATGGCTACTATGATAATGAAGACTATTTCTGTAAAAAAGTATGGAAAATAAGAAAAACTGAAATATCTCAAAAACTATTATAAATAGGTATAGGATATATTGAACAAAACTTTTAGGGTTTTTATTACTCTATTAAATAACATGAAAATATACAGGGTGTACCATTTAAAAAAAAGATATTTATTCATTTAAACTTGTTCAAATTTGAGCCGATGTGTTCAACAATCTGTAGCTTTTATTGCAAATATTAGGTAAAAATTATGTGAACTTTCCTTGGCCTTGCTAAATTCCAAATTTGAATATATTTGTCACAAAATTGAAAACGTTATTTAGGATTAAATTGATGCTTGAAAATGTGACTTTTTTTCTTTAAACTTAATTATCTCAGAAACTATAAAGTTTTGTTATAGTAAACCCTTAATAAAAAAGATTTAAAATTATAAGCTAAATCGAAAATACGATTCGTATATAGGGTGTTCTATTTAAAAAAATACAACTTTATGCTGTCCTAGTTTTTTGGCTCACCCTGTAGAGTCCTAAATATTTTTAAAATCTGGGTAAAAATAAACTGTATCAAACAATAAATATAGTTTTTTTGTTAATTTCACCGAAAAGACACAAACCTACTTCATCCAATCGTTGACTCACCCTGTACATACATTTTATTATGAGAAGATCCCAACCATCGACAAAATTCTAACTAAAATCAATGAAGATCGGGATTTACCTGAAATTAAAAGGACTGGGCTCTGGAAATTGCTCAGAGAATTTAATTTTTGCTGGGAAAAACCAAATAGAAAATCTGTTCTTATAGATTGTCCAGAAAATGTCCGTTGGAGAAGGAAATGTCTCTCTCAAGTAAAAGGTATTGTTGCTAGAAATAACACAACTTACAAAATTAGTAATTTAACTGAACTTTTGAAAGATTTTTTTTGAATAAAGTTACTGCAGAAAATTGGGAAAAACTCATATAATAAAAGAATGAAAGAAAATGTGGAAACTCGATCTAATGATCGGTGAGATAGAGGAACCAATTATAAGTAATTTGAGCGAAGATAGCTTCACTGACTTTGATTACGAATTAGATACGTAATGTTTATCAGCGTAAACACAATTTATTATTTAAATTTTCTGTAATATATAAAAATTAATTACATTTGAATCCCCATTTTAGTGTTTAATTGTAATTCTGCAGATGGTTTAAGAAATAAGTAAACTAAAACGTCAAATGCCCTAAAAATGTTTTTAATTAATAATAAAAATATAATTAAAATAATTAATTAACAATAAAAAAAATTTAACATTATATGAACGAATTTATTTTTTTATATATGTTTAACTTCTTGTATTTTGACAATGGGTATTTTGTAAGTATTTAAATTATAACTTAGAATTTTTTGAGAGAAAAAGGCTACGTTTTAGTCTGAATGTGCCTAAATCGGTTTCTATGCCAAAATTAAAAATAATAAAAATACAGTTGTGATTGTGTTAAATATGTCAAAATTATCTATATTTTGTAATGTATGTTAATTATTTAGAAATCATAAGAAATAAAATAATATTATTAAAAGTTTTTATTTTAAGTTTATTACCGAAATAATATTCTATGCCATAAATATTTAGTGACAAGGATTAAAATTCTTTTTTTTTGCACTCCACACATTCAAATATCTATGGTTATCCAACCCAAATAGTCTATTAATATAGACCGGTATTTTTGATTATAAAATTACTAACCCATTCCTATGAAAAATATGTGTCTAATAGATTTTTCCAAAAACATCGGACTAAAGAACACAGGGAGTTTGCGAGTATAGTATAAGAAGCAAACTCGGGTCTATTTTTCTTAAGTCAAAGCTCTTGGGGAGGAGGGCGATCGCCCCCACCGCCCCTCCTTTGGATCCGCGCCTGATTAGAAGTATAGGTGAAAAAATATGGATAAACAACGCAAGCCACAGCGAAATATGGAATGAAATGAAAGTGGCATATGTCCACAAGTGGAATTAAAATGACTCAAGAAGAAAAAAAGTTTATGAGGGCATATATTTTTCTATGAAATGTTTTTTACAACCTTTCAATGCTAAGTACAGGTAAATAAAATAATAAAATCACAACGTGTGAAAGTACAGAACGATAACATATTTTCATTGCCACAATAAAAATCGAATCACATGCGACACAACAATGTTATTTTATTTCTTTATACTGCTTTTCTTAATCGAAGAGCTTATTCTGTTAATCATATATGATAACAGATAAACATATCGGATCGGATGTGGCATTGACGTTGCAACTGTCAACGATAACAAGTCCGTTAATAGCCAAATATAGGCAGACGCGTCAATGAACCTTCTTTCATTCATAAGGGAATCAAATATTGCGATGTAAACGTAACCAATGTTTTCAACTGCACCAATATAAAATATCAAAAACAAAGGTTTTGTTTGCATAAGTTGATGAGATAACAACAGTTTTGATAGGAGTTGCTATATACAACATGTCCCAAAATTTACATGAATCTATGCTTTGTTGTAGGGCATATATATTTACTTCAAAACAACATTTGTATTTATAATGGATAGAAAATTAAGTAAAATGTTAATATTAAATATTGACAAATATTTAGAGTCAATTATTTTAAGATTATGATAAAGTAAATTGACAGATAACAGAAAATTTAACCTTTTTTTTTGTTGATAATGCTTTGAGGATTCTTCTACTAAAAAAATAAAGCCTTTGTCATTTGTATAACAGCGAAGAAAATATATCATTTCTTCCTGATGATGAAATTTTATGTCTAACGCCAAAAGGAGGGTAGTAATTAGCTGAGGAAAAAGTAACTGAACCCTCTAAACATTTTCTCTCAAAACAGATGTCATTCCAGTTCCTTTCCATCAGATTCGCCATTTAGATCAAAACTGGATTTTCTTGTCTCATATTATAAGGATTTGTATTCTCAACTTTTCTTAAGTAACCTGCCCTAGTGCTTGCCGTACTACATTGCTTAAATTTAAATAAATAAAGAAATATCTACTGTTCCAGCGGAATTATTTTGAGGACTTTTGCGGCAACATCGCATGATTCACAACAGGGTCACAATTTGACTTTTTTAAATTTTCGACACATTAAAAAACTTAAATTAGGTTGAATATTTACGCTATAAACTCAATAGTTGACTTTCACACGTATAAAACGCGGCACGATTCTAATTCCTAGTTTTAAGGTCAAGTATCTATTTAGTCTGTAAATATTTTCATAAAAAAGATTGCCTAACGACAGGAAAAATAATCGAGATAGGTTAAGTGCTTTTTCCATAACGAGTGCATTAAAATATTGCAAACGCACAAAACGGAAATTTTTATTTCCTACACTGCTCAGTGTAGTTCTGTATTTATTACGATACTTGTTATAATGAACACATGCAACTGTAACAAAGAATGAATTCATTCTTACTAAGAAGGTCTCCTTGTGAAGCAAATACAAAATGTTACGAAAATAACGTAATATAATATATTTATAGAATGGTAGATAGAACGATGTAGGTATTTTAAGTTCTAATATTATGAAACATTTTCACCGATAAAAATATTGAGACATAGTCCCTTAGTTTCCGAGATAAAGAGATTTTTGAGTCTTTTTTTGCAAATTGTAAAAACGATGGTTTTTTTGTTGCATTACTCAGGAACATATAACACAGTTTTTTTCAAACTTTTTGAATACAAGGCCCCTTTCCAGGTTAAAAAACTCGGGCGACCCCCTTGGGCCATAGAAAGACAAAAAATTAGTAATATAATTATTAAAAGACTACATTTATTTAGGTACCGATATTCATTATTAAAACCTACACCCTGCAAGATGCCGCGAGAGCTTGTATTTCATTTGGAAGCCAGCTTGCGCGGGCCTAACTTTGCGGCGTTGCCACACCGCATTATTGTTGCGGGCGAGAGGCGGCATGGCGTCCTCCACCGCCCGCCGCCACCCGCGCTATACGGTTCACTTGTCTCGACTCTCTCAATTCTCAATTAATTGACTGAGCGTCACCGATCAGTACGGACGTGATTGTTTTCCTTTTTCACTTGATCCGCGCAATTGAAAAATGGATAAGTTTCTCAAAAGATCGCAGCCTTCAACATCTGGTACGGATGCCAGTAGCGGGGGTGCATCACACCCGAAAAAAAGAGACACTATGACGACAATTACCTGAAATATGGGTTTACAGTCCTAAATAATTACCCTCAATGTGTAATTTGCGGCGATGTTTTGTCACGTGAGAGTATGAAACCGTCAAAGCTTATGCGACATCTCACAACCAAGCATCAAAAAGAAGCTGAGAAGCCGTTGGATTTCTTTGAACGAAAATTAAAAGCTCTTAACCAGCAGCAAAATACTATGATTCAGGTAATAGTGTTATCCTAGTCGAACTCAAGCCGAGTTTATTGTTGTTGTTTTTATGTTTATGTTTGCATACAACTTAATTAAAATTAATTTTGGTGTGCCTTTTATTTTTTTTTTATTTGTCAATCATTTATTTATTTTTATACTGTTTTGTTTTTAGATATCTAGTGTCAATGAGTCATCATTATTGGCTAGCTACAAAGTCGCATATCAAGTCGTTAAAGCAGGGAAGCCGCACACAATTGCCGAAAACTTTATTTTGCCAGCAGCTCTAGATATGATTGAAATTATGGTCAGCAAGCAGGAGGCAAACAAGTTAAAAAGCATACAGCTTTCTGATAACACTATTTCACGCAGAATAAACGATATGTCCGATGATATTGGAGATCAAGTAGTCGAAAAATTAAAGAAGAGCCCACATTTTGCTTTGCAGTTTGACGAATCTACAGATGTTTCAGATTGTGCTCAGTTTGTAGTATTTGTGCGATTTGAAGCAGATGACAGTATCGCGGAAGAAACGTTATTTTGCAAAGCGCTTCCAGTAAACACTTCTGGCCAGTGATTGTACGATATAGTTTTAAAAAGCACTTGCGACTACGACATTGATTGGACAAAATGTATCGCTATTTGTAGCGATGACGCTAAAAGTATGTCTGGCAAAAATAGCGGACTTGTTGCGAAGTTAACATCAATAATGCCAAATCTATCATGGACACACTGTTTTCTTCATCGAAAAGCTCTAGCTGCTAAGGTTTTAACGTCTGATTTAAATGACTTACTTAAAGAGGTAATAAAAATTGTGAATTCTATCAAAGGTAAAGCCTTGCAAACCCGACTATTCCGAATGGTTTGTAAAAATATGGGTGCGCTTCCTCCCAATCCCCTTTATCACACAGAGGTCAAGTGGCTATCCAAAGGAAAGGTATTGACAAGAGTTCTAGAACTTAAAGCTGAATTGCTAATGTTCTTACAAATGTTAAATCTGAATATGCTAATCACTTTTCTGACCCTGTTTGGTTCTTGAAATTATCATTTCTGGCAGATTTTTTTAATCATCTCAATAATTTGAAAAAGAATCTCCAAGGTAAAGATGAAAATATTTTAACAGCGAAAGATAAAGTGAAAGCATTCCATGCAAAACTTCATTTATGGTCAACCTCTCTGCAAAACAATATATTTGAATCATTTCCATGTCTTCAGAAGACTGTTAAAGATAATGCAACAGATCAATCGCTCGTGGTCGGAGCGCACATTCCCTGCATGATACAGAGCTTGCATAACCTGCAAGAGAAACTATTAACATACTTTCCAGACCTGCACTCTGAAGCTGACAATGGGCGCAGATGGATTCTTAACCCTTTCTTGGATAAGTCAATAGAACTAGCTGATCTCACTACAATTATAAAAGAAAATCTTATAGATTTAGCTGCTGACGGCATGCTTAAAATGGAATTTTATTCACAAACTGTTGACGTGTTTTGGATGAAAAGAAAACAAGAATATCCTGAGCTGGCAAGGGAAGCTCTTAAATTATTAGTGTCATTCGCCACTTCATACTTATGAATTGGCGTTCTCTTCAATGGTGGACATTAAAACTAAAAAAAGAAACAGGCTTCAATTAGAAAATGATTTGATTATTAACATTTCAAAAATAGCACCACGATTTGAAATTTTTTTGAAAAATAAACAAGCCCATCCTTCGCACTAAAATTGTGTTTTACTGTAGTGAACCATGTAGAACCTTGACTTTTTTCTTTTGCCGGCGACCCCCCAAGTAACGCTCCGCGACCCCCCTAGGGGTCGCGACCCACAGATTGAAAAACACTGATATAACAAGTTCTAATGCGCGACTTACCACAAAGCTCCGCTCTCTGAAAAAAAAACTGAATCGTGGTGATATTACTGACAGGATATTGTCACTTCTGAGATCATCTTCATAAGATTGTGATCATGAATGACCTGGGATGCAAATAGTGTCTAGATAAAGGAGGATGCAACTGATCGAGTCCTAAAAGAGTGTCCAGGGCAAAGATGTTTCGGAGATAGAGTAATAACCTGACGCTGTCAGTAAAGCTCAGTTAACGAGGCTGCTTGCACACGCAAAGATGATTGACCTCGACCGGCTTGCAATATAGGTGGGATGTTTAAGGCCTATTGGGCCCTAAGCATCGAAGATCAAGTTAAACCACATTATTGAAAACGGAAATAAAATCCATATACAAACAGACGCAACAGGGTTGTTTCAAACTATGTAGTGATGATGCATGATGTCTCGGGAAAAAAAGGGTTGATAAAAATTTTAGTTTTCCAAAAATGGTATTTTTAAACATCTGACAGGAAAACTTAAAAAATTAATTAACAGCTTCACTAAAATGTAACAAAAGTGTGATTTTGAGATCTCAATGGACTTAGATGTTATGATGAATCATCTCCCCCTGTAAGTCATCTGTAATTACATCGTTGGTTTTATTAAAACCAAATGTGGTTATCTTTTATAACTATATATTATTACTTGAGCAATAATCATTAATAAAATCTTATGACTTATCGTAAAATAGATAAATGCTTATAATAAATTATTTTTTATTATAGTGATTGGTTTCGTGAATTTTTGGTTATCAGTAAAAGCTCTGCTAGTTTATTTACGTTACAGACTGTACAATCGGCCAGTTTAAGTAATCTTTTACAGGAAAAAGCACATCTAAAGTAGGAACACACAAACGATCTGCTTGGTGTGGTTAAGCAAATAAATATTATGAACCATGTGAATGTAATAAAACTCATTACATAATATTATCACGTTTCCTTCAATATACAACAATTTCCTTCGGGTGTAACAATTTAAGGAAATTTTATTCTGATATGTCTATGCAGTATGAAGGAATAGTACTTTTTGGTATTAGGTACTGTAAGCGCTTTTTCACAACGTTCTGTCGTCTGATGATTCTGCCTACACCGTCACATAGTCTTTTGATACAACTGATGATCGCCAATGGAAATGAAAAAGGGAAGATGAGCCATAAGTTAAACAGATTTCAGCATGGGAGAGGTAATATTAAGCGATGGAGATATATGGCGGCTTATGGGCTGGATACTATTCACAGAATAGTCAGGAATACAAATGAATAAATATATCTAGATACTTTAAAATGCAATTTGATTGAAACTGTTGACAATATGCCTCATTCGATAAATGAAGTTGCCTTCCAGATGGTCAATGATCCAAAACACACAGCCAAAATAGTAAATAACTGGCTTATTTCTCAGGATTTTCTCGTACTACAGTGGCGTGACCTAAAATGTGTGGTCACAATTAAAACTAGCTCTACTAAATAACTATGATTCTCCACCAAGTCCAATATTAGGGCAAAAATTTCACCAGACAACTGCGAGAATCTCGTTAAAAGTGTGGTAGAATCACTACAAGCTGTTGAAAAAGCTAAAGGCTTATGAATAAATTATTAGAAAATATAATAATTAAGATATTTAGCCTAGTGCAAGAGTGATTCAACAATTTTTTATAATTTCATATTTGTAGTTCATAATTTTTTGTGTACAATTATATGAACAATAAAAAGGAAATTATAAAGGGTGTTTTTTATAGAGGTATAGAACTTTAAGTTGGCAACACTTTTTTAACTGGCGGCCATTTTGTCAGCTGTCAAGTGATTTATGTTTAGTTTGGTTTGGCATTTCAACGTGAATAGACTGACGCCTGAACAACGCTTTAAAATTGTGCAAATTTATTTTGAAAATCATGGTTCTGTTCGAAATACGTATCGCGCACTACGTCCATTTTACGGTCAGCATAATCGTCCATCAGAGCAATTAATTCGATTAACTATGGAACGTTTTCGCACCACGTTTACTCTAAATGATAATACGCATCCACAGAGATGCCATACAGTGCGTACAGAAGAAGTCATTGCTGCTGTAGAACATAGCGTAGAGGAAGACCCGAATCAGTCTATCCGCCATCGTGCACAGGAATTGGATATGTGTCCATTCACTTTATGGAATATTTTGCGGAAAGATGTTGGTTTGCGTGCTTACAAAATCCAACTCGTGCAAGAAATGAAGCCACACGATCACCTAGCAAGGCGTAGATTCGGTGAATGGGCTCAAAACAAGATTGCCGTTGATCCCGATTTTCATAAGCGAATTTTGTTTAGCGATGAAGCTCACTTTTGTTTGAATGGATACGTCAATAAACAAAACTGCCGTATTTGGAGTGATGATAATCCTCAAGTGTATGTTGAGACACCGTGACATCCAGAAAAACTGACTGTTTGGTGTGCTTTATGGGCTGGTGGAATCATTAGTCCGTACTTCTTTAAAAACTATGCTGGTCACTTGGAGGACAACATTCGCCGCGTTATTGCCGATATACGGCCACAAATGTTGGAAGAAGTCATCGAAAATTGGACCTCCAGATTAGACTACGTCCGAGCCAGCCGTGGCGGTCATATGCCAGAAGTCATATTTAAATTATAATGCCAGAAGGTTATCTTTCGAATAAAGTAAATTTCATGTCAATTTAAAAAATTCATCTTGGTTTTATTCCATTTAAAAGTTCTATACCTCTATAAAAAAACACCCTTTACAAGACTGAAGACTAATAGACACAAACAAATATTTTCTCTCTCTTTTGGCAATTTGGTGGAAAAAATATAAATTATATATATTTTTTTTCAATTTTCAGAACAACTTCATATTATGTCTGAACTCAAACTTGTCTTTGTTGTTGAAACGTCCCAATAAATTCAAACTTTTGTCGTTCTAGAACAGTTTGTCAAAACGCTTTGTTTCTAAGTGACGTTTGAGCTCTAAGAGCTTCATAGATTCAGTACCAAAAACGGCATATATAAAATACACTGTAGCTACTCTATGATGTCATTAAAACAGTGGAAAATCCAAATTTTTAATAATTCTACGAATACTTTATTTGTTTCTCCATGACGCTGATGTCTGGTAAATAAAATACTTAAAAGTAATTTTTATAAAATGTTTATAAAAATATTGACATAAGTAACATTGTTACTAATCAAAATGGTAAATAAAAAAACATCCTATATTTCTAGGTGTACCTATTGAAGATGAGTTGTGATGGGTTATCAATAGAACACACTAACAACGAACTAGTCATTTACAAACGACAAAAAAACACATTAACTACCTAACACTAGATACCGAATAGAACAATTTATCTATACACTTCTATTTATATTCAAAGGTTTAAGGAAGTCCATTAACTACCACATGAGTCAAATGAAGTGTATTAAATTAAAATGCTAATAAAAAATACGGTAATTTAAAAATAGTTTGTGAAAATTGAAATAGAGAATATTATAAAACAAAAATAATCAAATATGGACCCTCATTTGAATCATTTAAAACATCTGGTAGTAACTAGTGTGTGATTTGGCAACGTTGTGATTTTACTGTTAATGTTTATCTCCGAGACAGTAATCTAACTTTACTTTTTCATAATAAATAGTAAAATTACTTTTTTCATTATGACCTAATATTTTTTATTTAACATGAGCAGCGATTGGACTCCTTAAACTCGAGGCTGAATATCTGAAGACTATCCCCTACGGCTCTGTTCGATGCTTATATATTAGTTGAAAGTACATTCCCGATTATTTTCGGCTCGGCGGAATGTTAGGCTGTTCGTCTCAAAACTTTTCTTTCAACGTCGGAACGTCGCGAACACTGCGAACTACACGGCTAGCTTGCGCCAGTCGGATTTCGCCAAACATAAAGAGGGATGCGTGCGCCGGACGTCCACTGATTACGTCGCATATCTAGCATGTTACCAAGAATAAATAAATTATTTACATTTTAACGCCTATTTTAAAAATTTTAATTTAATTTTGGCTTTTAAAATTGATAACCGGCAATCCTCAAAAGAAAAATCACGCGACTCCCTTGTGGGTTGTGATCTACCGGATGGGAACCACTGGTGTAGAAAGTGGATAGAAAAATATTATACTTTTTTAGTATATATTCTTTCATTGTTTGGTTTGTACATGATTTTATTTTGGCAAGAAGATATAGATTATTTAAAATAAATAATATCCCCAAATATTTTTATTACTTTCTTTACTTTCATCTTGAACGCAACACCCTGTATAAAACGTACAAAGTCAACGCATACAGCACGGCGTGCAAAATTTATTAATAAAAATTATTCTCGAATAGAGTCCTTTGTTGTCTAATATAAATCTATGAGGCGTAAATGAATTTCCATTGTAGTAACCTTACAATTGACAATGACGTCCGAATGGTTTTTGTTCTTTATGATTTTTTTTGTAGCAAAGATATTTAAAAAAAAAACTTGTCATGCGTGGTCATTTCAAGTGGATTGACTCATACTAAAGTTAAAATAAATTGATCCAAATAAATTAGAGCTACGAATACAGGAAAAGCAAAAACTTATCGGATTTGTTTGGCCTTGATTTGTTTTGTTAAGGATGTCATAAACTAACAAAATAATTACACCGACTTCAAAAGATTACATTAAAAGGTAATAACCTAAAAAAATCAAAATTTCAGTAAGATATTCATAAATCTATCTGCCGTGTTTAAAGAGTTGCCTATATGTATTCTCCTTTCAAACAGAGAAAAAGAAAAGAACATATAGAAATAGTTTATTTCTTGCAAATACAACTCTAGTCTTCTCTCCATACGTGTTTCGATCACCTCATGGTTTCGTCAACGGAGGTGTATAGAACCGAGAGCAACATTTGCAGGAAACAATTTTTAATATCCTGCCGACATGTATTGGAATTTATATTTTATATAACAGTTGTTTCCTGCGAATGTTGGATACAGCTCCACTGACGAGACCAAGAGCTGGTCGAAACGAGTATGGAGATTGATTGATTGACTTAGTGGTTAAAGGCATGTCGGTTTGTTATAAACACTGATGTGTTTTAAGAAGTTAAGTATGTGTTTCCACTTAATTAAGTCGAAAGACATGTCTGTCGTGAAATTATTGGAGATGAGGTGATATGTTTTATAGTGAGGGGGAAACGGCATGACAGACATTGAGGAGGATCCTCGTTGTTAAGGTGATAGGAATGTGTTAATTTAGAATGACCAATAGCAATTCTCTTCCACACAATGTTATCCCTCTTGGATAGTTGGGGAAAGTGAAAGGTTTCAGAGAAGTTGATCCAAAAGAGATGGAGGAAGGAATGAAATTATTAATGGAGTTTATGGATAGAAGGAAGAGACTGCAACTCAGCACTGAGCCCTGAGGAATGCCATTTCTGAGGGATTAGGATATTTTTAGATTAAATGCACCAGGAAAGCAGTCTGTTTATCATCCTTTCAAGAATTTTGCATAAATGATTCGTTAAAGAAATAGGGCGGTAAATGTTAAGTCGATTTCTGGGTTTGCCATGTTTGTGAATGAGGAAAGAGGTTCTCGAGGCGTTGGGAAACTGTTCATTAGACCAGATGTGATTGTAAAAAAACAAGAAGATACTCGAGCATTTTCGGGGGAAGATTGGCAATCATACGGATATGAATTCCATCTGGGCCAGGGGATGCATCACGAGAGGAGTTGATAGTAAGGAGCAGCTCTTTCTTGGAAAAGGGCATATTGTAGGGGAGAGATTCGATAGGGTTAAAGTTAATTGGGAGAGATTGGTCAGGGTAAGAATTATTGGATGATTTGTCCTCGAAGAAGTGAGCAAAAGAGTTACATAGAGAGTCTCGATCAGTAATCCAGTTGTTGTTGATAAATCCTGGAATGAATCTGGGGGCGAAGGACCTAATACTGTGAATCCTTCTCCACACATCTCCACTAGAGGGTGCGAGGTGCAGACCAGAGGTGAAATCTCTCCATGACGAGGATTTGGCCAGTTTAATGGTTCTTTTGGCATCAACTCTTTATTTTTTAAAGTTGATAAAATTTTCCGTAGTGGGGTGCCTTTTGAATTTATTTAGGAAGGTTTTTCTTTTCTGGATAGCTTCTGAACATTCATTGCTCCACCATGGGACTGGTTGTCAAAACGCGTACAAGAGAATGTCAGAGTTGTATTTGCAAGAAACAAACTGTTTCTATATACTATTTCCTTTTTCTCTGCTTGAAAGGAGAATACATACAGGCAACTAGGTAACAAACTTAATTGCAGATTTACTTATTTGCGGTATATTTTTTTTCATATTAGGTATACTAGAAAATATAGTTACCTGGCCATCACAAAAAAAATTACTGCATTGACTAGTAACGTTCAGTAGTTACCACTTTTGCTTGTATGTCAGATTTGACTTCAAGTTGTGCATTCTATGAAATTCTGAGTGAATAATAACTAATTAAAATTGCGATTTCCAATATAACTTTGCAGACATATATCAAAGTTAATCCAACGAAAAATCTGTTTTTATTAATCATTTTCCAGACAAGTAAGACAGAAATAAAATAAATCCATCAACTTTAGCAAACATTTAGATTAGATAATACAATTAAAATATTAAAAATTTATGGGGATAATCATTTAATTTTGAAAACTATCGCTTTATTGCAAAGGATAAAGGATAAATATTAAATTTGTCCTTCATATTGAATAAATAATGATAAATTATTCCGATAATGATTTTATGTAACAAAGTACGTGTGACGTTGGACGCGTATTTTTTTTATCAGAATTTCAATAAATTACTGTAGATGTAGTTAGGGCTTCTGTCTCCGAAGATATTACAAATAAATATTGTAGATAATTTCCCTAAATGTTTTTTGTAATAACTGTATTAGTAGTCATTATAAAACTTTCTAATTCTCCCATTTTTTAGAGAAATTCTTGAATATTTGCAAAAATCAGCTATATACACGTATCGTCGTGTTCTGTCCTTGTTCTGGAGACAAAAACCAACGTATTAAAAATATAATAAAAATGAAAACATTTTACAGGCACAAATAATCACACAAATGGACCGATCAGGTCAAGGTTTTCCTTAAATCCGCGGAAATTATCCAAAATCGCTAAAACTGGTCATTTTTTGGATTGAATGGTAATTTTGATAACTCAAGTTACTCTTATCATAGTAACTTCCTGCCTAAATCTTCCTAGGTATTCAAATATGCTGAATCTGAATCCGAGATGGAAATTGCCTCAATCACTCGCGAAAATAACCCCACAATGCTGAAATTGGCCAAGTCGTAATTCTGACAACTCAAATTACTCCTATCAGAATAACTTCATATCGGTATCTCCCTACACCTACACATTAGGTCATGGTGTTCTATAAATCCACGAAAATAATCAAAAAACGCCGAAATAGTTCGGATTGTTTAGTAATTATGACAAATTGAATTATCCAGAATAGGGGCGTGGTCATCTTAACAATCTGGAAAGATTTGATTAAGCTTACTAGCTGTATAATCAAATCTGCTAAAATTCTGCTAGCGTGAGAGATCCTGGGAGGGAAGATGCTAGCGAAGACACGCCGTCTTACAAATGGGCAATAGAGACAAAAACATAGAAACTGCAGTTGATTCGGACTGCATGTATAACTACAATAAAATATAACTACGATATATCTACGAGGGTGACGCTGAATGATTTTGGATGTGGCAACACTGTTCAAGCTATGTCAACGCCGCTTTACTTGTACGTCGCCAATGACAAGAGTCAGAGGTAAAAAAGAAACTTCGAGGATGGACATTTGCTATTCCAAAAGAAGCAGTAATTTCGTAAGAAAGTGGAGGTAACTTCGAAAAATGTGTATCGTCAGGCTTTCTCTAAGTGGTTCTGCTGCATGAACAAATGTATTGAGCATAACTGAGAATATTTTGAAAAATTAGAAATAAATATTTGTTCTATCTACAGTACTTTTCTATTATCCAATAATTTTCAGAATTGTTCTCGTAAGTGGGTACTGCATATGAGTTTACATTTTTCATGTATACTACCTACAATGAGCTTTTTTGTGGTTCAAAGTACTACAGTGTTATTAACTTTTTGGCTATAGTATTTCTGTAGTTTTTTGTGTATTTTGGCTGTAGTTTTTTTGTAATTCAGCTGTAGTTTTCGCCGAAGTTGTGTTACAATTCTAGTAGCGTTTTCGTAATGAAGCTGTAAAGTGCTCTACGACACGATTATATTGTATTCTTTAAAGTCGAAAAGCCCTCATATTTGGCACTAGTGACGTATGAGGTTAACCACGTCCAGGACCGTGGTAAAAGATTCTAAATCTCAGGATTTCAGAGAAAAAAAAATATCGTTATCTTGCTATTTTTTCATGTTTGCGCGCTTTTACCTGTCACATCTCTTTTTAATTGTATACAAATACAAATTTACTCAAATCGGGACAATCAAAGTTAGCAGAATTATCATTTAATCCGAAAAATGTCCAATTTTTGCATTTTTGTATTATTTTCGCAACTCACGTTCTTATAAAAATGCAGCAATTTGAACGACTGGTGATTGTATTTTTGGTATTTATGCAATCAATTTAACACAACAACTGTATACCGGACACGAAGAAATAACAGCGGACAACTCTTCTCTCGAAATATTGAATATAATTTTTTCGAATAATCGGAGTTCATTAATTTTCCGATTCGCATCCCCAATTTTATTACCTATTATTCCAAATGACCAACAAATCATATATCTAAATTACAACTTCTTCCCAATTACAGTTGTTCCATAGTTTACGATTCATTAGCATAACTACACCAAATGGTATATACAGTGCTTTCGTAAAATGGCTGATAAATTCAATATAAACTAAATAGGTATTTGTTTGGAAAAACCAAAATATACAGGGTAACTCAAGAAAAAGTTATGACATCGTCGATGTTTTTTTCAATCGTAAACCCATACTCTTTATTTCAGAATCAGAAGGGTACATTTTTTTACATACGACAAGAAAAATATCAATATTTAAGAAAAATTACTGTAAAACATTAAAATAAAAAAGGAAATTGGTACTATCTAAATTAAATGTTCAAACTGGGCCCCTTAACAATCTGACAATAGCCAAGTCAATGAATAAATTCTTTTTAAACATTGTCGAAGACATCTGCGGTTAAATTTAGTACCCTTGGCGTATTCAAACTTTTAGGACTTCTAAATTGCCATACTGGATCAAGTATACTTTAGTGTTTAAGTATCCCCACAAGAAATAATCAAGGGGGGTTAAATCTGGTAATCTGGCAAATCGTCCAAAATTTGCGAGGACAAAATAGACAAAATTTTATTTAGCTATCTTTCCGTAAAAAATATTTTCAAAAATCATTCTAAGAACCCTTTATCTCGAAAATAAAACCTGTATGGAAATATATCTAAATACTAATAAAATTATTTATATGAAATGAAAATGTTAGATCTTGAATACATTAAAAGTAGTAGATTTTTAATTATTTAAACAATTTGCTTTAAATGTCAAATATTTGGTATGCCAAAAACTAAATTTTAATAAAAATATTTGTCAAGGCATCATTAATTTTTGTAGAAAAAAAAATATTAATACTGATCTGTATCCACTTGTATTGAGCTATATATGTATCTTTTCCTAGAAAATATTTCCACAAGACATTCTAAGGAATATATTTGGGTAGCCTTTATATTGAGAGATAAAGCATAATTATAAATTTTTAACCCACAATATTGTATTGATTACGCCCCTAAAAATCATCCCTTAAGAATTAATAAGATTATTTTAGTGTATTAAAACTTTACCTGGATACTTTAAAAATCGCACATTTTTCACTTTTACTTCAAATTAAAAAACCTTCAAATTGCAAAAACATAAAATAAGTAATATATTTTTAAGATACTCGCTTACCTTCATGACGAAAAAACTATAAATTAATCACAAACTAACAATAAACAACAAACTGTATTTAAATAGTTTTAAAAAACAGTCTCTGAATCTGTGAGATATTTTGAACACATTCCTTTATCATCTTTTCTTTTAGTGAAGATTATAAAAGAGGGCACATAAATAACAAAACTAGGAATACTTAAAACTTGAAGACACTAAATACAACACACTGACTTTATATCAAATTTTACAGCAAACTTTCGTTAAAATTATTTAGTATATTTTAGGATTTCCTTTATTATCGCGAGAAGTATCACTATAAAAAAATTACACTTATAAACCTTAACCTACGGATACTTTAAACAAATGTTGTCTGTAAAGAATTATTGTTGCAAGTAGTTAGTCTTTGTGATATCATTTATTATCAAAATTCATTGGCGGGCATTGATAAGGTCTATCTCTACGGAGTGAAACAAAATCATAGAAAAATTATAATATTTTAAAGGTTTCGTAATTTATAAAACGAGGCTAATAACTTCCTATAATTTTATTATAAATAATTGAATACTGCGATGTTTTGTCTTCATGATAACATTATTTACTATTATTCATCTCATTTGTTACTACTCAGAAAACTCATCTCAAGAGGTTATAATATAAAAATACATATATGAAATTTATATTTGTCTTATTCTATAGTTTACAATTTACGAGAAGTATATATGAGAATTTTTTTAACCCACCCTATATGATCTTAATGGATTTTTGTTAAGAGCACGTTTACTAAAATGATAAGAATATATTGGACGTTCAGTATCTTTATTTAACATAAAAGTCTTCCTGAAGCGCAGTTGCCATATGTCTAAAATTGCGTAAATGTAATAAAGAATCTCTCAGTATATACCAGTGGTTCCCAACCAATTTTTAATCACGATCCTTTTTCGATTTTTTAAATATTTTCGTAAGTTGGAAAAAATATTTTTTAGGACTTAAGGAAAGTGATCATTGGTAATGATCCAGTTCGCACTTGCTTAACAAGTGTTTTAATTTTGGATTATTTTTTTGTCAGTGCCAATTTTATGTCATCTTGAATATCCAACTTATTCCTAGCTTTTATCTTGATCTGCAAGAGAGTTGAAAATCCACTTTCGTGGCGATAAGCAGAAGCAAATGGGTATTACATTCGAAAAGAAAGTATGGACACTTCAGGACACGAATGACGCAGAACACACCCAAAATTGAAATAATGATTTTTCCAGAAATATATCAGAAGTTAAATGTTACCGACGTCCAAATATACATGAAATGGGTTTCATACTAATGCAACTTCTCGTTCAGAGAACTCTGGGAAAGTATGTTAAATTTCGAATTGAAGGGCTTGAAGGTAGTTATTAAATTCCTATCTTAGATTATCTACAGTTCTCGGATTCTTCAATTTTGGTACAAAGGTGTTCAAACATGGCAAAGTTTCCAAGATTTAATTTACAGCGCAATATGGGATATCTGGAACTAATTTTTCCAAAAATCAAATATCTCCACTTGAGATAACGCTAATGAGATATTTTTTTAATTAAAGGTTATGTAATTACGGATCTGAGAAAAATGTTAAAAACTTTTAATGACTTTCACTTGACCTTGAAAACTACGTTGAAACCAAATGATTTTTTGAAAAAAAAATCATAATTGTGTACGTAGAACTTCATGTCTAATTCTATTTTTGGCCGAGAGTGCATTAATAATGTAACAAAATTGAAGAGAATCAGTAGAGCTAGCTTGAAGGTCACCCAAGGTCGTTTGAAGATCATTTTTGAAATAAAAACAATAAAATTTATTTTTCTTGTAATATGGGAGGGTACAGATGCATAGGCTTAGTTTTTAGTAGCTAAGGGAGTTCTTGTCTCAAAGAGAATCCATAAAGATCTTTCCAAAGGTCATTTCCAGAAAAGACACAGTAAAGTCTACTTTTTTTGTAGTTTGAGCAAGTTAAGAACCGTGAACATATATTTTGAATGCTCATGTCCCGCTACAGCCTTCAAAAATTTCCCAAATGTCTCTTAAAAGTCACTCAAGGTTTTTGAAGGTCATTTTTGGTATAAAAAAAAAGGAATTTCATTTCTTTGCAATCTGAGCGAGTACTGATGCATAGGCTTACGTTCCGGTAGCTTAGGCTGAGTTCTTGTCTCAAAGAGACTTGATACAGATCACTCAAAGATCATTTGAAAACTTTTTGTGACATTGTATCACATGCTTTTTCTATATCCAAAAATGCCATATGTGCCTCTGCTCCCTTGCTCCTTGCTCAATGTTATTTCTATCATTTATTTTATGGAGAATATATGGTCCAGAATGCTTCGCTCTTTTCTGAAGCCGCACTGTGCTTCATTCAACTGCTCTTCTACTACATTCGTTAATCTCTAGTAATATTCAAGGTGATCCCTCTGTAATTTCCAATAACTCTAGGGTTACCCTTCTTATGTATTGGTATTGTTATCCCTACTCTCCGTAAATCTTTCTTTCTTTATAATAAATTTTTCATTATTCCGTCATGTCCAACTCCTTTCCTTTTTTCAAAGTTCTGATTAATTTTTCCACTTCTTCCACTTTTATATCATCTTCCTTCTTACAAGGTTTTCTGTCTATTCTATTACTGTCCTCTTCCAGTCTCAGTTGAACTTCACTACTTGATAGTTCTTCGAAATATTGTTTCCAACTTTCCATAATCTAGTCTTCCGTTCTTTAACAATCTCTACATTTTTGTGTTTTTCTTTTCACTCTATAAAACAGTTTTTGGTTATTTTTCTTCCATTTTTTGTCCAAATTCTTCCCATGTCCTTGTCTTTGCTTCATTACCATATTTCTTGTAACTGATCATGGTTTTCTTACTTAGGTATACTTTCCATTTTGCCTTCTTGCTTCTTTCTTGTTTCTTTATCTCTATCTTAGTTCAATCATCTTGTCTGCCTTTTATTTCTATTTATTGCAAAAGTTCTACAGCATGGCGAATAAAAATTTTTCTTATTTTTTCCACAGCTCTTTTGGTTCCATGTCCGCAGTCACCTTTCATCTCCTCTTCTGTCTTCATTTGGAGTTTTTCAGCTGTTTTTTTCTCGTTTGGTCTATATATCTTGATCACCTTTTTTGTCGTGCAGCCTGCCGTTTGTTACTCTTTTTCTTGTAGGTCTGCTTTAAGTTTTATGTTAGCAAGGACCATGTAGTGGTCACCTTATTTTTGGTCCACTTTTAACCTTGACATTTGTCATCTCGTTCATATGTCCGTTGTCTATAAGTACATAATATATGATTTTTCTTTCCTACTTTCTGTCACTCTGGTGTACTTGTGAATATCTTTGTGTTTGAAAAATCTCTACTAAGTTGTTTTAGTGCAGAAATCTAGCATCGTCTTAACGTTATTATTCCTGTGGTTTTCTCCTGGTATCTTTTCAATTTATGAAACAAAATCAACAGGAAAACTGACATTATAAATCGGACTTGCTCTTTAAAAATTATTCAACGAAATGAGATAAAAAAAAAGTTTATAATTTATTTTAACTAATGTTAAGTCATTTTGAAATTGGATCACTGTGTAACAATATAAAACTAAAGGAATCAATAGTATTTTTAAAATGATTTTATTCAATTATTTGACCTCAATTACTTAATTGTATTATATCTGAAATTGAGTCAATATTGTAGCAAAAATTCCTTATACGAGTACATTTGAATAGATAAATACATTTGGTGTACAATCATGGATTGCTGTAAAAATTAATAATCTTATGTCGTTGATCGATTTCAAGGGAGAAGTTTTAATAATGTTACAATTTAAATAAAGAAAATATATAATTGTTTGATTTTCTTAATCACCTTTATCGTTTTTTGACTACTAATAGAGTAGTATACTCGTAGAATTTACCCAACTATTGGAAAATTCTTTACACGCAACACCTCGGTATACTTTCACCCTTCCATATATTTAAATTTAAGACCAAACGACTCAAATTTGCTTTTAGGAGGTTAAAATTTGAATGGTCTAAGTTTTACTTGTTCCCTTTTTTAGTTTTCAAGTTAAGCGAATGAAAACGAGATTATTGTGATACTGACTAATATTGATTTGAACTATACGTTTCAGTTAACGACACGAAGGTATTGATATTTTAGGCGGTATACTTACTCAAAACATTCTAACATAAGGATGTTATTTGGGTTAACAATAAGTTCAAAATTTCATCCCGACCACAAAAATGAAGTTAATGAAATATAGAATGTCAAAAATTTGACGGTTACAAAGCAGGAGAGTCAACGAGGGAGATAATTATCTTATGAAAAAGGCGTAGGTCACGAAGGGCTCTTCTGACAGAAAGTTGTAGCAGGAGTGTCAGATTACACATTCAATCATAACGAAATTCATTATTATTATAAAATCTGTAGTAAATGTAATGTATTAACTTTCTTTGGGCACCTTCCATTCTCCGTTTGAGTTGCATAATATAGGTTACTTACAGACGAGGCGAACTCAAGAGAAAACCTTACCAGTGAACAACAGAATGACCGACATTTTAAAACTTTTGCCACATGTGTGGTAGACGTAAAACAAGCTCTAGGTCGATTGTCTAGTTTTTGGTTTTTCCAAATGACCGAGGTTATGACATTTCTTTTATCTGCCACAGTCTCTTGCGCATAACCTTTTCTTTCAGCTACACTTCCGACCAAGCCCCTTCTGTAATTAGCATGGTTATCCAAACTTTCCCAGCCCAGAAGGAAAACACGACGCAAACAGAAATTGTAGAAATCACCACTCACTCCCCTTAGACTCCGCAAAATATCTCCCAATCTCTCACTCGAACCCTCCCTATATTCACCCCTCACACGAATTTTTCCGACCATTGCGAGACGCACACCGGCCGCGATGAGAACAACATGAATACCGGAAACGAACTCTCACTTTCAATTAATTTACATTTAGTGGTGTTAACTGCATCTCATTCCTGTCATACCATGCCACAAACCGGTCCAGAGCATCCTGAAGCAATCCGCAATCATCCGGAATGTTAATGTTTTTAAACAATTTCAAATCGAAACAAGAGAAAATTGGCATTTTTAAAACATTTATTGACAATATTAATAAAAAGACCAAGTAGAAGTGGTCCAATGTGAGATCTCCGGAGCACCCCCGAAGGGACTGGAACTTCCTTAGAGACAAAATTATAAACCCGCATTATCTGAAATTGATCATCGAGATAGCTCTCAAGTCATTTTGAGCAACAATCCAAACACTCCCAAGGTTTTAAGATTATTCAACAGTATATTGTGGGGAAACGTATCAAATGTCTTTGAGACTTCAATGTAAATGGAATGGATCTCCAAGCTACCCTCCAGGGCCTCCATAATATTGAATCATAAGACAGAAGATTGTGTTCGGAATTCTTATCCACACACAACCCATACTGCTCACCAATCACTTCAGACGACAGCACAGATGTTATATGATAAGTAACTAGTTTTTCGAAAACTTTTGGTATGACAGTTATAAAACTAAAAGGTTCGCCACGTCGGCTCCGTCACCAAACTTATATATAGGCACAACATAACTAGCCTTCCAAAAATAAGGAACATAACTGCGCTGTAAGGATGCATTAACGATTATATGTAATGGCCTAGCCAGTATAAAAAAAACAATTTTGAAACAAATCGGACGAATATTATTTGGTCCAGGACACTTATGTATATGTGATGCCCCGGGACTAATTAATTTGTCTAAGAAGTTAGTAAATTAAAAATAATAAAAATATTTCAAAAGCAAAATTTATCTAAATTTATAAAAATCTATTTTATTTTAAAATAAATAAATAAATAAATCGGAAGGCTTGAAAAATAGTACAAGTATTTACTTTAAAGTTCAACAATAGAAAAAAAAACTTTATTAAATTTAAAATATTAAAATTAAATTATTTTTCTTTACCTAAGATAAAATTTTTCTGTCATAGGTGTGCAAATTTTATCACAGACGCGCACTTCTTATTTCAACTCTTTACTAAATTCGAATAAAATATAAAATAAAAAATCCAAATCGAAACCACACGATATGTGATGTATTTTGTTCTGGGAAGCTGAAAAATAAATAGGCCAAAAAAAGAATGTCCGTCTGCTGACGTCGGAAATCACGAGATATAGGTAAAAAACCACTATTTCAACATATAGTCTCGATCGTGCGACTTTTTCTTGCTAAAGTCTGGTGACGTCGGGATCACGAGACTGTGGTAAAGAACCAACATCACGCGATTTATTCTTGCAAAAAGAGGCTAAGAAAGAAATGTCCGTTTGCTGACGTCGGGATCACAAGATTGGGGTAAAGAACCAACATCACGTGACTTTTTCTTGCACAACAAGTAGATTCGAAAAATCCAGATTTCTGTCAAGACGTCACGGCAAATGTTTAAATACGAGCCATCTCGCTATGAAAGAGGAGTTAGTAAAGAGCAGGCAGTTGGTGAAGAATAAGAGTTAAGAACGGTTAGTTGAAATAGTTGAAACAGTTAAGTTAAAAAGTACTTAGACAGTGCCAGTAGAGTGTTTCGCAGTATGGTGAAAAATGTTTTAAATACGGTTTTAAATACAATTCTCACAGTAAAATTTTCGGGTGTGTTTTATAGTCCATTAGATAGTTTAGGCGGAGTTTTAAAATGAGTTAAACTAAACTTTTAGCTCGCCCGTCGTAGCCGCGACGTGTGGGTAAGAGAAATGCGGACTATAAACTATAGTAACTAGTAGGAAAGTGACCCTTTTGTCAATTTTAATTTTGTTAAACATAAAATAGAAGAAACTTTATAGTTGCTCCCTAATTAAGTGAAATTATCATTGATTTCTTTTTGTAAACCAATGCCACTCGTATATAATTTTAATAAAACATTATCTAAAAAGGCCATCAGCGTTTTAATGGTAATAAAACAGTTGTAAAGAAGTTCGAAGAAGTGGTAAGTACTCTAGGACCTTGACCCGCTTTCTTTTATTAACGGAAGACGCTCTAGCCATTCGGGAAGTTGGAAAAACTGTATGAAAAAGAGATAAAAGAGGGGCTAGGCGTTACATATATTTGATCTATTTATCTTCTCAAAGATATCAGAAAATGGAATTGAATAAGAGGAAACGTTAATACGATTGGTGGAAACTTCCTCCTCACACTGAGAACTGCTTAAATGATGGATAGAATTAAAGTTATTAGAATAAATGTTATCTGATACTATTTGGTATATTGTTAATCTTCCGTTTTGAGTTGATAGAGCTCCAAAAATATTTAATATCGTTTTGAAGGGAAGATTCGAGATTTTTGTTATAATCATTGTAGCATTCTCTGGAGAGAACACTACACTGTACACGTAAATGGAAAATGTTTGACAAAGTTGATGAGATTTACTCATTTTGTATTTTTTATGTTCAATATTTTTCTGGATAGTAATATTAATCTGGTCGCGAGTAAACCAACATGGTGTTTAGTCCCATAAACTTTTTAAAACCCGTCTTTGCCCTATCACATTTTAACCTAACGCTATAATATGTCATAATGATTATGGCACTTCTTTTTAATTTTTTACAAATGATTTATTTTACGAGTTAATAAAAAAATTGTCCACATTGTTGAACCACAAAGCTAAATAACAATTTTTACTATTTGAAATGTTTCATGGCGCATAAACTTCTAGAAATACAATCAATACCGGATAGATGTATAAAATGTTATTTAAATGTCAATAAACTTTAAAGCCGTTGATAAAAATAAGTGATCATAAGTTATTACGATTTGTTAATTAAACGTGAACGCACAAATAAATAAAATTGAATTGATATTTCAAAAGTTCAATTTTAGATATAAATTAATGTAATGTGTGAATAAAGTTCTGTGATCCCAAGCATCACATGCGAGATATAAAATTACTTTGACCCAAAAAAATAATATATGTATAGATAAGAACACTACAAGATATTATAAACAATGAACTTGAAATTTACGCTAACGAAATAAAGAAAAAATTGAAATTCACCTTGTTTTACGTTTCTAATAATCATTTGACAAATATCAATATATTTCTTTAAACATAAAAGTAACCAGTAAATCCATTATTTAATATAGTAAGTAAAGAATTATGTTAATTTTCACTATTGTTGCAATGCTCGTCATATTTTATATTTACATTTATTCGTATAAAACTGAAGGTCATTTAATCATCAATGCATATAACAGTATATTTATCATTAAGCTTATTAAACAAAAGTATCCTATAATATTAAAAATTTAGACTCGTGTCGATTTTATTATTGGCTAGGTACGTCGGTTTTTCTAAAACTTTTGCTTATAATATCAATCATGAAACTCTTTCAATTTAATTGAATATTCTTGATGTTCGCGGAAGCCTATTGACCTGGCTTAGAACTTATCTTAATAATCCCAACCAATGTGTTAAATTTGATACAATACATATTCAAATTGTATCCCCATCGAATTAGCGCACGAAGTCGCGATAGGTAACTGCTAATATATATACACACAGAACGTTAAGCATTCGTTAAGACTTTAAATTAATTTTTTCCCCATCTTTGCTGATGTAATATCTCTTCTTTTTTGCAATGACTAGTACACCAAAAAATGGGTATCTCTTTAAGAGCACCCTGTAAGTTGTTATACATGGTATTATGTTAATTGCATCATTTTTATAAAAAAACTGACAAAACTGTACTTGCTTCTGGTCTTAACTAGAAATATATATTTATTCTATTTCAAAAACAGCTTATTTTTGAAAAAAATTAAAAAGAGGTTTTCTGTAAATTATAATGGATAGTGGACAAAAATCTATCAGAAAAGATAAACCACAATAGCTTTCCAATTTTGAAATTAAAATTTAATGAGGTAAGCTCATAATCACAAATGAAAGCAATCTTAAAAAGATTTAATGTGGATAGTTTTCTCTACTTATAAGCCAATACCTCCCAAACTAATCGTATTAAAAAATTATACAAATTTTCATGAAAATAGATTTTATTGTTACAAATGAAACAAAAAATTTTACAAAATAATGTCAGAAATAGGAAAGATATACAGGAAATGAGAGAGATAAGTTAAGTGATTTCGAAGAAAACATTTTTAAAAATGAATATTTTGAGACCAACTTAACTAGTTTTAGAAATTAAGTAATAAATATACTTTAATGGGTTCTTAAACTTTAATATCCACAGTCATTTTTTACTTCATCTATTCTGAAGAGCTTTCATCACTATCTTCACTGCCGCTACTACTGGTCTCATCATCAGAAGAACTTTCTTCACCATCACTCCTATTCTCTGCAGCAATTTTCTTTTCCATAATTTTTTTATATTCGAGTACAGTTATTTTCTTTGGCAAGATATCTCTTAAAAAATTGTATTTTTCATCTGAATGGACAACATTAGCTAGGTGTTTATAATCTAACTTTTTACCATTCTTTGTTTCACTGTAGCCCTCTTGAGCCAATGTTCTGATAAACATTTCAGCAGCTTTTGACATGATTATAGAAGATTCTTTGCTGACATTTTCAACATCTGAAGAACTTTTCATTATTGTGTTAACTTTACTCATTGGGAGTTTCGTTAGTATTTTTCCTTCCATTTTTGGTATTTTATTTGTCCGTCCGAGAAACAAATCTTCCACCGAAGTTCTGTTGGAAAATATAAAATAAAAAACTTCAAAAATAACTTAAAAACAAAGCATCTGTTAAGAAACAAGAACCACGTTTCAGATGCACTATTAAAATTAATTTTTAAATCTATTCTTTTGTATTAATATTCATTCCTAGACAATGTCACTCTCAAAAAAGAAGGTGCTACAATCTATAGGTATTTCAGTTCCGGTAAAACCTTAAACCGTATTTTTTTTTAATGGTTAACAAAAATAAAATACAATGAAACTAAGGGTACAAGTATCTTTGACTCTGGTTTATAAAATCGCTTTGAATAACACAAACCTTATAAAATAACAATTAATTCAAAATATGGTTTTATATAAATGCAAACAAACAATACACAATGGGTATAAACAGTTTACAAATATCAACCAGAAAGTAAGGTTAATTTTTGAGCTACTGACCGTCAGATAGTCAGCTGTGAAAATTATATGGTTGGTAGCACTTATTTAAAAAATATTTTAAATATTTATATGAAAAAATTAACATTATGTAATTAGGACAAAAAATAAAGCATAGGATTAAACCTTGATTAAACACATCAAAACGTATTCCGCAAATAAAATGTTTTTATGAATACTATTAATATATTTATATTCACTACTTGCTAAATGTAACTGGTAATGCGCTTATACAATACCGTTCTTTGAGAAAAAGAACAAAACTCCTTTAGCAAGAAAGGCATAGATATGAAGCAGATGGCGATTAACCTAGTTTGTAAGGTCTATAAAAAAAATAGAGACGTTTTATGTTTTATATTAAAAGCCAGGAATACTACCAGATGTGAAAATTAATAAATGTACAAATTTTTATTAACAGTTCCAATTATTTAAGCATAAAAAACAAATTCTTATTCAAATAAACTCAACTATCCTTAAAACTTCAATTCTACCAGACCTTAAGTTTTATTAATAAATCTTGGCAAAGTTCTATAAAATCTCACAGTGTAAACGGGTTGTAAATTGGAAAAAAATTCAAATTAAATATATATGTAAATAATATATCTAATAATGGAAAAGTGCAGGTATCTTTGACCTTTGAAAATTGCATTAAGTCACGTAGGTATGCGAAATATAATACGAAAAACTAGTAAAGTGTAAAATTAAACAAAGAATATGAAAAATAAACTTAATTCTGACTTTATACTTACCCCAAAATACACCAAAACACTGCTAAAAAACAGGGAGCATGGTGCTAATAACGTCAGAAAGAACGGATCGATCGCCGCAGCTGCAACCAAAAGGGCTTTATTTAAAAAGAAAAACGCAAAAATTCGAATAAAAATATATTATCTTAAAACTTAGAACTGCGATGATTTAATTAATACCGTTTAAATCGCCAACGTTATAGATTTAAAATACAGATTTACAAGAGCTAAAACACCAAACTGGAAAGCGCGAAAACGGCGGAAAGCTTTGAAGCAAAGGAAAAGTGAAAATCTCTCAAGCAAGCGCAGAATCCCTACATGTATGACCTTGCTGATGACAGTTGTACCAATTATTTTGCTACTGTTAGAGTGAGTCCACACGATACCAAAAATTTCGGCGGCAGCGTAGCGTAATAAGACATATGTCAAATTTCAAGCATTGTGATTTGTTTGATTTAAAAAAAGACAAAGACCGAAGATTTCCCGCCTAAATCCGCCTTTTCCAAGGTCATTACGCCAAATCATGTTTAACTTTTCAGCGGACTGCTTTCAAAATGGTGGAAACTGTTTATTTTCAATATTTTGTATGAAAACATAACCTATGTTTTTTTTTTAAACTTTGTTGTTTTATTTATATATTTTATTTAGCGAGTTTTGAAATAATAGATATTTATGAATTATGTTAAAATGTTTTAATTTATTAAAAATGCTTGTTACCGAAGATCATTACTGCTTGGTCCTCAAAAAAGAAAAAACGATTTTTGTTCATTTTTTTATTAATTTTATAACAAGTGCAATAATACAGGTGTTCGTTATATAAATTAAAGCTTATGAAATAAAAGCCATTATATAATACAATTTCTATTCAACGACAATCTGTGATATCGAGACGCTAATCCACAGACATGCCCTTAGCTATGGTTACCAGATCAAATAATGAGTTTTCCTGACAATATCCCTAATGTTTCTGTAAATATCCGGACATTTTATCGGAATGTTGTATGTTAAGGCAGTGAGATTTTCAAAATTTTTGCAATCAAAGCATCAAATGCCAATATCGAGTGAGTCTTCTCATTAATGGGAGCGTAGTGGACTAAGGAGAGACAGACTGTCTATATTGTTATAAGCTTTGCCTTTCGCTGCCATCAATGTTATAACTTTGCTAGTTCGATGAATTCAAATAAATCTTCCAATATTACTTTTTTAATATTTTATTATAATGTTCACTAAATCATGAGGTAACAACAGTTTTTGTTCTTACTTACTAATTTAATGTTACTATTGTAATTTTTTGATTTTAGTTCCTCTCGTTTCAATGTTCATGTCCTAGTTACATTCTATTCTAAATCTAAATTATATATTTGACAGTCATAGGCGTACTAACAAATATAACTTATAACTATTTATTTACATGATTACTGAAATGAAAAAGTGTGTATTTATGGGACGATGACAATATAAACAAAACTAATGGTCTCTGTAAAAAGTAAAGTTTTAGAGTTTCGGAGATTAAGACATGCTTTTGTTTGAACCTATTAGAACATAAATTTACTTAAGATATAACTATTTCTTAAGGGAGTATTAAATATTAGACTATAATTATCTATTAATCCATAAGAGTAACTTAAAAATATATATACTAATTTAATAATTAATAATTGGTAGTAATAGTTGGTTTACAACAATGTCTTCTGTTAAGGTTCTACTCTAGACACAATTTAACTTAAAGAACATATCATGTGAAGAATGTCATGAAATAGTTATAAAAGTCCAGCAATTGCCAAAAGAAACATCAAACAATAAAAAGTATGAAACTAAATTTATTAATATACTAAATTAACAATTCACTCATTTTGGTAACGTTTAATCAATTTATTTTTTCTCACTAGAATGATTAATAAATATTTTTTCATTACTTATATTTTCCTCTTTTAATTTCAAAAAAATACTGACAATTGCAGTTTTCTCCTCTTTCTTCCTAACGAGGGGCTAAAATTTCAGACATGTCAGGAAAATTCCTGTCGTCTGGTAACCCTACCCTTAGCAAATTTTATATAAACCTATTATAAACAATTAAAAAGTAAAAATTAACATTAATGGAAATTTAATAACAGAAATCCAGTTAGTGTTATACGTAATATATTCTTCTAAAAACTACAAACAATTGTAATTATTAAAACGATTGTTAAAATGACACTTTATATTAAAACTCTCGTCTTTGAACTATTTGGCAATTCTTTACCAGGTAGAAGTGGCAAACTTCGGAAATAAAACTTGCTTTAAAGAGTCTCATATTATCGCACAAGTAACATGACTAATTTCAAAAACACTGTTTACCGACTCGGAATTCGCACCAAGAGTAACAGGAAAATATTTTTAAAAAATCAGGATCACTTTCTCGCATTTCTTGAATTAAATCATTAGTGTGTCCAAGCCTTTCTCCAATGTTTTTCTCAAAAACAGATCGGACCTAGTAGCGACGACTTTTCCGTTTTTTTAATAAAGAATATATTAATAATATCCTTATCTTTTGCAATTTTTTCTTTAGTTTTCTTTTTCTACATAACAACATTGCTGCAATTATTTTTTTTATTTTCTTTCATTTTAATTTATACAGAAATAAATATTATCAAAAAATCAGAAAAAAGTTAGGTTACCACAAAAAAAAACATTACGACTGCACGACTGCACGATAAAAGTTCCCCGTGTGGACGAGACATTTTTAACATAAATGGGCGTAATACGCCTACGCCGAAATTTTTGGTATCGTGTGGACTCACTCTTAGTCGAAGTATACCAGGGTACCTATTCTCGTTCTTGAGAGAACGATCACTTGATGGAAAGTGGGCGTGGTTCTCACGAAAAAGTATGAAACCGTATTCTGGGTAGCTTTTCTCGTTCTTGAGAGAACGATCATCTTGATGGAAAGTGGCCGTGGTTCTCACGAAAAAGTAAGAAACCTTATTCTGAATACGTTTTCGTACTTTTTCGTGAGAACCACGCCCACTTTCCATCAAGATGATCGTTCTCTCAAGAACGAGAATAGGTACCCTGAACCAATTTGGAGCTTCTTCAGTGCTACTCTGAATTAATTCCAACTAGTAAATTTACACTAGTTCGAACTTTTATAACTTCGAGCATGCAATGCCGAGTGCGCATTACACGGAAAGAGAGAGAAAGGGTGAATACAGGATTATGGTCTCTCTGGTTCCGAACATTTGGAGCGAGAGAGATATTATAAACCCGTATTCGTCCTCTCCCTTTCTTTGCCATGTAACGCGTGCGGTGTAGAGAATCCGACAATCCTAGTTGGATGAATGGAAGAATCCGGGTTCTCGTAGATGAGGCATCTTCCTGTGTTTTTATCTTAGAAAACGGTTTTACAAACCCAGTTAACGTGTAACCATTCTTTACACAATGGTGTCACTCCACCCAGCGGGTTACCGGACAAAGAGGATGTAGCCGCAGGACAAAAAGAGGAGAAGCTGGCTAAATTATTTTAGTAGGAGCGACTATACCAACCAGTAGTTAAAAAAAACCATATTCTTTAGGACGTTTATAAAATTTTGGAATTCGAATATTAGAAGCACAAAACACCAAAAAATTATTCAAAGTAATTAAATCTCACAAAAAAAAATGATGTCCGATGAATCTGAAAACGATGTAGCCTATGAAGATAATCAAGAAAATGATCTATATTATAATAAATACAAGTTGTTACTGGAAGAGTGTGCACAACTGCAAAGAGCCAATGAAATATTGGTTTTTCGAATACAAGAAGTAAACAAAATAACCAAACGAAGGCATAAGGAAGTCCAGTTTTTCAGGTAATATATAAACAATTCTAAAAAGTGACGATCTTGGTGCTCGGGCTTTGCTGAGCCTCTTGCATCTCACCATGACTGCAAATCATTCCAGGCCGATCGCCTTTACAAATCCAAGCAGCCTGATTAATTGAATTTGCCTGATGGCTACAGGTCATATTATATCTACCTTGCTCCATTGACACTCTACAGTCAACAGTTTAATCATCTAGACACCATCTGCACACTGGACCATCCATGTTACCAATCTTATGAACCTTGGACACTTTCATATCTGGACCAAGGCTTCACCTTTAAATTCTATCTTCCAGAGAGGAACTAATTTTTCAAATTTAGCAATCAACATTGCGTATGCTTATGGTGCCTTTCCTTTTTATAATATAGAATAACAATTTTCCTTGAAGTATCCTAGAGGGTAACGCCTGCCTTTTTGCTAACAATACATCTTTAATAATCGGTCCTGATGATATAGCTATATTTCATATTGACTCAGTGCATATGTTTAACAGTGGAAAAGTTATTTTCCTCCAACAAATACATGCCTGCAGTCACTCCCTCAGTCCCCAACCACTAAGCACTCTAATAAAGCCTATGCTGCAGGCTGAAATTTCTATCTTTTCCCACTGCCTCCCCCAGACTAGAATCACATACAACATTCTGTTAAGCAAAGTAGGCGGATTTCATTATTTCCATGCTCGTAACATGCCTAAGGTTTCTGAAGAGAAAAATTGTTCTCCTTAGTTTTGAACAGACATTCTCAATATAAACTCGACACTGTTTGGGCCATCACTAACACTACGAAGGTCTCATTGAAAACCCCAGTTACATATTTTATCAGATGAAGCTTATTTGCATCAAACCACAGTTGAGCCCTTGACCATGCCTCTTTCACTACCCCAACTACATCTTGGATTACATTACCAACAAAGAGAGTGTATCTCGCACTTTGTTTTTGAGCAGGCAGATCATTGATGTAAAGAAAAAAGTATACCTAAATTCACTACTCATTCAGCCACTCATGCACATCTAGCTCATGACAAGCATGTCATTGATTCAGGATGAAATTAAATAAATCAATGAACGAAGGAAATTTTTAAGGAACAAAATTTTATATGTTTCTGATATATATAAGAAACCTAAAAAATGGAAGATTTAAATCTAGAATCAAAACACTACTAATTTATAAACCTTATGATGAGATATCAGAATGAGAATGGTATTTTTAAAATACGTATAATTTTAAATTGTGTTGTAGTAATTTATATACATGTATTTTAAATGTGTTGGTTTAAGTTACTGTGTAATATATTATATATTAAAAATTATATTCTCTTACTCTGCCTTACTAGATTTTTGTTTAGATTTAAAGTTTATTTCAAAGTGTAAGCAGATTTGTATGAAAACAATAAATCATTGTGTCATTGTTCTTCGCACAGAAATGGCCACATTGCCAAATAGTGTAAATGTCTGCTTGAAAAATCTTGTCCTCCAAGACGGTAAAATTCTGACTCATGTGCTCCTACCAAACACTCCAGTTCTTTCATCCTGTCAAGATTCATCTTATACTATTAGTCCTCTATGCTTGGCAAAAGTATCTCAAAGGAAAAGTTAGTTTCAAAACCAGCGCCATGTGGTTTGTTTTCTTGAAGAGTACCACCTCAACCTTGTCCAGTTTTATTTTGAACTCTTCCTTATCCTAAACCTCGTAAAAATGATTTATGCTGAATATGTATTTTAGGCAACGTCTGTTAAACATTCATGGTGAAGACTGGTCTGTTATTCCTCCAGATGTGCTATCTGAAGAAGAAGAGGATGTTAAACCAACAATTTCACAATTAATAGTGCCAAAAAAAGAAATTAAACAAGAAAAACCTGAAGAAGCTGTTAAAGAGAAACCTGAAAAGCCAAAGGCTGAAAAATCAAAATCGTCAAAAAGGCCACCTAGAAAAAAAGTAGCAAAGAGTGAACGAGATCCTAATGCACCAAAACGTCCTTCCAATCCATTTTTCCAGTTTTGTCAGGAACAAAGACAACTTCTGATGGAACAAATTTCAGCAGAGTTAAAACCTGGTGAAGTAGAACCTACAAAACAGGAGCTGACCAGGCAGTTGGCCCTCAAATGGAATTCTTTATCTGTCCCTGACAAAAAGGTGAGTAATAAAATAAATAGGTTGATTTTTACCGACTTAAATGTTTAGAAATTGTGCTTCAAATTAATATTTGATTAAAAGCTTTTTTGGAGACTGAACAACTTAACTTAATAAGCTGCTAATAGTAGTAGTCTACTTTTACCTAAACTGAATATAAAAAGGCAAATATGCCATCAATGGCTAATGATATTAGCAGATTACAAGTTCCATATAACCCTCAAAAGTATGTTTCATGTCATTGTGAGCTTGCATATGTATATTTGTTTTAGGTGTATGTGGATCGATATGAAAGATCAAAAGAAAAGTACAATGCAGAAATGGAAGACTATAAGAAAGCCAAATAGTTTTACTCCTTTAGTTTAAAATTATTATTGTGATATAAAATATAAGTATATTGAAATGATTTATGTTTTTTAAATAATTAGTTTATAGGCATTCATATTCATGATATAAAATATAAATTCTAATTAACTAAGTAATGTATATGTAAATGTTAAAATAAAAAGTTTAAAGCATTGTTTTATTAAAATTTATAACAAATAATAAAGAAATGATAAATACAAGGTGGAATAGGCTTTTTTCTTATTTACTTCTATGACCAATATAATATCTATGTTGTCTTCTCTGCATACTGAACAAATCTTAAATTCTGCCCAGTATATTCGTGACCACAAAATACCAATGTATTACTTTGGAGAGTTTTTCTATTGAGACGTTATCAATATGGTGAAAGGTTCCTTTAAAAAATCTACTTCAATCAACAGCAAAGATATACAGCATAAAAAAATAAAATATATTACATTTAAATCTCCTTGATAAACAAGACCAACAAATTTTGCCTTAGTAGCTTATAACACTTTTATTTTTTAAATCTTATCCTGAAGATGTGTAATCAAAGAGTCAAAAATAGACAATTTCTCAATAATAATAATAAACTGAACGATTCCCCAGGGTCGCCTGGTGGTCAAAGTGAAAAGCTTCCGAAGCATGTCGATTAAAAAATATGAAAAATAATTTAAAGTAATTTTTGTTGACTGGATAGCTTGCGTTCATCAATTGAAAATCACTGAAGATATAGGGTTTTAGAGGAAGCTCACTTGATTGCTTCAAGTCATAGAGTGGAAGAATACAAAAATTTAATACTCAGGGCCTTAAATCTACTGAGATGGTTGTTCCACAAAATTTTGTATTGGGACCTATTTTATTCTTAATATATATGAGTTTTGAACATTATATTTGGCTTCACATTGTTTGCTGAGGATACGACATATTATGGACATAAGAATTCTCATGAATTAAATAAAATCGTATCTGAGGATGTAGCACAGGTGAGGTTGTGGTGTGACTCAAATGTATTAACACTGGTTCATTCTTTTGATAAGAAACGATTTCAATCATTATTAAAAAATGCATCTTAAAACTATTATTTTATTAAAACATGTGAAAAATATTTAACAAATCGCATTAACAAAGAGACTTAAGCCTTAAAAGAATCCTTTTCTTTTCGTATCGATTGCATTGTTGAAATAGCATCTGTGCAGCTTGCATGTCTCTGTACAGAACCCATCATTACTCTCATAAATGGATTTATTCGTTTTTCATCACCAATAGTTGAGGGAACCTATAATAAAACAAGGTGAACTAAAAAAACATCATAAGAATAAATAGATCTTACCGTTGGCAAACCCTTGCTCCTCTTCTCATCAGCATCAGTGATAGCTTTTAAAATATCTCTATTTTCTCCTTCTACATGTCTAGCAAACTTTAAATTTTGCTGAGTATATTCATGGCCACAAAATACCAATGTATCATCTGGTAATTTCGCCAATTTTTCTACCAGAGCCGAGTACATTTGTTCAGGAGTTCCTTCAAAGAATCTGCCACAACCGGCAACAAAAAGGGTGTCCCCTAAAAAAGTTTTGGTATGTGCAAATATAAACAACCAAAAAAAATTTTTAGATCCGACTTTTATGTAAAAGAATGATGTTCTAGAAAAAACTTTGACTTAAAAAAAATAAATACCTGTAAAAACTGCTGATATTCCTTTTGGATCTTTTAAATAATAGCAAATATGCCCAGTGGTATGACAAGGTGTGAATAGACATTCAACCTCAATTTCACCAATATTGAACTTGTCTCCGTGTTTTACTTCATGATTTAGAGCTCCAATCCTCTTGTCACCTCCATAGACATCGAGGGGGTTTGATGATTTTTTCACCAGTTCTTCATTACCACCTGCATGATCCCTACAATTTAAGAATATTTGTTTCACTAAAAGTCGATCATTTCTAATGAAGACTTCTTTATTTGGACATCAGTCTCCAATAATAATTTTTGTACTCATACCAATGATGATGTGTAGTCAAAACTTTGGTAAGATTTACCCCTTCCGCTTTAACAGCATCCAAAACAGTGTCAGGAGCTACAGGATCAACAATTGCAGCCTGCTTTGTGGCTTCATCAGTTATCTACAAACCAAAAAATCAATTGCTACAAATAATTGTTGTAGTAAGTCATATCTTTATTAGACAAAATGAATTCATAAAAGACACGATGCCTTTATAAAAATGTAAATGAAGCAGAATTGTAAATATTTAAATTATGTAAAATCTAAGAAAACGACCTTTTTTGACAAAATTTCCACACTTATCGCCAATTTCAAGTTTGTTGAACACCATTATAGCTTTAGTTTTCCACTATTTTTCATCCCGAAAAGTGGAGAAAATTACTTTTCACTATAGATTAAACCTTTTGCACTAAATCATTAAAATTTTGTTACAACCACAAATTTTACACTAATAGAAGCCTCTATATTACATAAAATTTCATAAATTTGCACTTTTTGAATTAAACAAGTCAAGAAAAATGACCCAAAAACAAAGTAAAATCTATTAGGGGTATGACAAGGGAACAAATTGCGCTGTTGCCAGAATATAACTGCAATTTCTCTGAAAGTCACGTATATTCTTTTCTTTCTATTAGAGCTGTAAAGAAAAGGACCCAAAAAATATTTTTCCCCTCTTAGATTTTTATATTATACCTCCAAACATTAATAGCCAGTATCACTAAGAATATTTAAAAATTAAATCGTAACTAGTTACCATGAAATTTAAATCTTCTAGTCGACTAGTTTTATTTAAGGATAAGAACCTTGTGATAAAGTCTTGAAATATGTAAGAAAAATAGTTGTATATCGAAAATAAGTAAAATTATTGCCCGTTCAGTAATAAAAGAAAATGATTTTTATGCTTGAATTTTTAGGATTTAAAACTTGCTTGAGTTATTGTTACTCTTGTCAGTTTAAGCCCTCTGCTGTCAATTTAGGGCGGTTCTAAAATTAAACCATATTAGTGAATCTGGCTGTAAAAGTTTTCAGAATCTGATTTGCTCTTGTCTATTCCTCTCCTTTAGTGGGCATGATTTAATAATAATAATAATAAATTCCTTTATTGCTAATAAAATCAAACCAAGAAAAATCCCATCCCATTCCAGCCAGAACAAACAAGGCATCGTCAGCATATTGGCAAAGCAGGCCAGTAGGCATTCCATCCGAGAGAGTATTCAAATACAGCAGAAACAACAGAGGACCAAGATTAAAACCCTGTGAAACACCCTGGGTCATATAAACTGGTTTGGAAAAATATTTATCATGGTCCTTTGTGAAGCACACTACCTGTTTTCTTCCCTCCAAGTAGGAAGGCAACAAAGAAGCACATAGTCCTCTTATACCATAGTGTGAGACTTTACGCATCAAGAGTCTATGATTTATTGTGTCAAAGGCCTTTGAAAGATCAAAAAACAGCCCCGCAACCTTCTTGTTAGTATCAACATTATCTATAATATAAGAAATTGCTCTAAATACAGCAAATTGAGTAGACCTATTAGGTCTGCGAGAATCTTAAAATTATGCAAAACTGTCATTACACAAGTATATATTACTCTCTCAAAGATTTTCCCTCCATATTTAAACAGTTTTAATTAATAGAAATACCCTTCTTTCAGCGAATTTATAATCCTAATTTATTTTTATACATCTTGGTCTTCTAATTATACTAACCATATTATTTTTTGCAGCAGCTACTAAACCACCTGCTTCCCTACTAACTGAGACCTTACCCAATATCCTTCCGAGGCAAAGATTTTCTGACCTCTACCGGGTCTCTGTTGGACAACAACATTTTTTAAATTAATATAAGTAGATTAGTTTAGATCAGTTTCAGTTTTCCAAACTAACACCAACCTAAACCTAAACTAAAGAGAAATTGCAAAATGTAAAGATTAATTTTACATATTTGTTGTTGACTGAGATGGACGAATTTTATAGTTTTTTTAAAATAAAAGTTTATAACATAACATAAAGGTATTTTATATCTGGCAACGTTACAGCGAATATTTTAGTAAAACAATGATCGATAAAAATTTTTTGCTTCTTCATTAAACATATAAGTTTTTCCGAATGTGCTTGTTAAAATTTGTACAAAAATAGTTCAAATATATTACATAAAATGTATTTTAATCATTACTATTCAAAATAAATACGCAAGTTTGGAGTTTTCTTTAGAAATAAAAGTAACCTTGTGAGGTGCAACGTGGTTTTTTTGTTTTCTGGAAAATAGGAAAAAAGTATTTGAAAACCAGGGCCAGAATTGTGTTCTACAACCTCAAAATAGGGAGTAAGTGTTGCATTTTTAAAACCCAAAAAAGTTAAAATAATTTTCCTAGATTTTACTTAATCTAAATAATCACCAGAGTTGTCTTCCATTTTCTATCATATAGAGACTAAGCAGAGTGATGTGATCATTTTTCATATTTTAAGAAACTTACCAAGTACATATAATTATCTTTTCATATTTTAAGAAACTTACCAAGTACATATAATTATCAGATAAGGCTGGTAGAATAGTAACCTTCATTTTTGGTAGGGTAACTTTAAGTTGGGAGCTATGGGCACCTCTGAATCCAACGTTTTTTAAAGCTGAAACTAAAATTTAACTTAGTAACTATGTAAATTATTTTTCAGAACTTAAAAAACTTTTTTAAACACACTACAAGATGTAATTATCACTCTTTTAGTGCTTGATATTGAAAGAGAACTATTTTTAACTTTTAAAACATTTAATCAATATATGCTTTTGTAATATTTATCTTAGGATAACATTGTTAATGCAAACCTATTAAAAAAATCAACACAATCTACATAAATATCAAGAACCTATGTGGGCAAACCAAAATTTCTCGTTTTCGATACTTACCTTTAAAATAAGCAGAAGTAAGTCCTTGAACAACCCTATTTGGAAGTAAATAACAAATTAAACTGAACATTTTACGTAAAAATTTTTAAATAAATAATAACATTATTCGAGTGTATCAAATTCTTGACATAAAAGTTAAAGAATACAATGATGATTAGAGATAACCTTGAAATTGAGGATAACTGGTGGATAAACTTACCTGTTTTTAGTAAAATTGGATAGTAAAGTTCAAGTTGTTGTGTGGGGGTTGTTATTATGTTGCTAAAATAGATTAGCAATTCATTTTCTTTGGGCAAATAATAAAATAAATGTCTCTTTTACTGGTTGCCTAATATTGCAATAAGAACGGTATTCTTTTGAGTAGCTTTCAATAATAAAGATGACAGATATGAAATTATAGTCGTATTCTCCTTTTGTCTAAATATACTCGATTAAGCATTTGCCGTATCTTGAGATATATTTAAACTGGTTTACGGAGTAAACTTATTTTTATGCACACATGTTTGTTTTTGCCTTAAACCAGCTAAAATGTAACAGCCAATGAGAAAGCTAAATAAAGACTTCGACCCGATCTAGTTGCCAAGGAAATTAGGTCTAGTTCACCAGTTTTGTTTTGCTGATGATTTTGTTATAATTTGTTTCCTGACAATGAGCAAAATTTTCCAATTTGACGGTTCGGTAATAACATTGTAATATCTTATACAATGGTAATAAATAAAAACGATTTTCTATTCTTGTATTTTTATGATTAAAAACTTGTTTGACTTGTATCTGTCAATTTAGCCCCTTTACTATCAACTTAGCCTGATTTTAAAGTTAAGACCACGATGGTAAAATAGGGGTAAATATTTATTACAGCGAGATTTACTAAGACGGTTTAATATCTTTGGTTTAAGGCTAAAACCAAATCTAGTTGCCCAGGAAGTTAGACCTTCTCGTTGGCCAGTTCGGCTTTGCTCATGATATCGTCATAGTTTATATTACATATGTTAACAAATAAACGCTTATATTGGGATATTAAAGATATAAACGTAGTTATAAAGCTCTAAATCAAATCCTCCATTTTATCGATTCAGTAATAAAAAGAAATAGTTTTTTATTCTTGTATTTTTGCGATTCAATAGTTGCTTGACTTACTGTTGCCCTCGTCAATTTAAGTCTTCTACGGTCAACTTAGATCAGTTTTAAAGTTAAATCACTAATATGGCCTAACTTTAAAACCGGCCTAAACTGACAGGTACAATAAGTCAAACAAGATCTTAATACAAGAATAAAAAATCGTTTGTATATATTATCGAAACGTCAAAAATTGAAACTTTTTTATTTTCAGGAGACAACTATTTCTCTTACCAACTCCAAGATTTTGTCTCTAAGTTTTTATCATTAATTTTTCTATATAAGCGTTTAAATCTTGACTTATTTCATACAAATTACAAGAATATCACGAGCAAAACAAAACTAGCCCGTTAGAAGATCTAACTTTCATGGCAACTAGATCGAGTTTAAGCCGTAAACCCTCTTAGTGAAGCTGGCGGTTAATTTCAGAGGTTTAACCAATTAAACGTGTTTATTATCGAGGATGTGTTCATGTTAAATTTCTTGTCCCTCATTCTTTTTTTTTTTTGGTTTTAACTAACTCAGGAAAATAATGTAATTTTTAAACATATATTTTCAAAACTTCCATAACCAACATTATGCGTTGGAAAAGATTTAATATAGTTAAAGTACTGTATATACTTAGAAATGACATATAGCAGGCTTGAGTGGTCCTGGCTTATAACTCTAACTGTTGTTATAATGCTGGTATAAAGTTCAGGATTGGTCTTTTATTTTGTCATGTTAAATTATTTCACTTGCAATAAATAGCGTAAAGAATAAAATTGTAGGAAAAAACTTCTTTTTTGTGTATTTATTTACACACAAAATTAAAAACGTTCAGGTTGGTTCAGGTATCATATAATCGATGTAATTTTTACGTCAGTTCTCTGTCAAATCGACGAATTCTCTTGGTATTCCGAGTATAGATCTACGAGTCGATATATTATACATTATTACTTCATTTGCTGCACTTAGCTACTCTAATAAGAAAATATTATTTATCATCTTTTATATTTAACATATTTTTACCAAAGATGTAGTTTTCTCTTTTAAATATATAGGACTTGTTTTAAAAATCAACCAGATATTTATTTTATAAATTCAACAACAATAGCTCAGCTATTTAAATAACTTTAAATTGGAAATAATAATCACAAATGTCAAACTAACAAGGCATATTATTGGAAAAAAAATAAAAAAGAACATATTTTCACAAAATAACACAGATTTCTACTGAAAGATGAAAAAATGTTGAAAATATACTTAAGTGCACATAACAAGAAATTTTGGGAACATATATTAATATTACTTCTTAGAGCAAGATATCTTCATGCTTCATGGCTGTACTAGAATATTATTCGCGGTTCGCACCTAATGAAACTAAAATAAATAAGCTAAAAAATATATTAACTAACAGAAAACGGTAACATACAAAAACTTTCAACAAAATCACAGTATTATTTAAAAATAACTCCTAAAGAGCAACACAAAGGCGTTAACCCACAAAGGCACTTTCCTCCCAGTTTCTGCAGGAAGCCCCATTTGATACAATCTTTCACACTCTTTATGTAAATCTTTCTGGAGTTCCTTATTTTCAGTAACTATTACAAGTTGAGTTTCTAGATCCTTGGTTACAGACCTATCTCCAAAGTTTGGAGAGCCTATTAAGGTCATACAAGGATATTTGTTGTTTGGTGGATAATACCTAAAAATTTAAACCTGTCTTTTCACTTCTCTGATTTTCAACTCATTACTATAATAAAGTGGTAAGTGATAGTTAAATGTACAATTAAAAGGATATACAGGCAACTCTGAAAGGTATATAAATCCTGATAAAATATTAAATACATTGTTTGAAAATATTAAAGTAGGCCATCCTATCCACGATAATATTTTCCAACAATCAAAACAAATGAATTGACATTAACGTAAAATTTAAAATAAAGAATAATAATGCATTAAATATAAAACAAGTTCTTATATTCCTAAAAAAAAGTTTCTAGTGAAAGTAAATTATAAAATAATTTTGTGTAGTTTATTTTATGTGAAATAAAGATTTTTATGCTGAATTAAGTATATCAACATTTTTTTATTCTTACCATAATCCTTTTGCATGATAAGTCCATCCACTTCTTAAATACTCCAGTAACTTAATTCTAAAACCTTGTTCAGAATTTTCAAATTGTTTTCGAAATTTCTCTGCTATTAATGAGTATGCATAAGGAATCCCACCAGCAGCTCCTTTAGCCCCTAAAAAACCATTTGCTTCTGGATGTGCCATTATAATTTCACAGTCTGCCTTCGAATTGTGAATTAAAGTGTTCATATATTGACTGGTTAAATTAAAATATCCTGTCGCAATTTTTAATTTACCACCTTTTGGAGCCTCGGCTAATATTTTGTCTGTTATGTAAGAATCCTGTTGAATACCTAGTTGTCCCATTTGGATTGTTGGAAAAATCCAAGTGTCTACAAAAATAAAGCAACATTACCAAAATATAAAATATTAATTATAGGTTTTCTTTTTTTATTTCATTAGTTTCTAATTTACTATTAAGGGTCTTACCACAACCTTCCATTCTATGCATATTCTGTTCCTCTGTGGAACTAACAACATATTGTTCAATTAAATCTCCTGCATTTTTTACAAACTCACTTTTATTACCTTCATAAGGTAAACAGTCCCAACTATTAGAATAATTTATTTTGTTATCTTTATCTATTTTTAAACTAAATGTTTGGACTCTTTGAACCAATCCACTATAAAAATCTGATAATTTTTTATTTTTGATTACAAAATATCTGTCTTGTCTATTGGTAAAATAATCATTGGATAAATTTGCACCACTTATTATTAATGTATCATCAAAAATGTAAAGTTTCATATGCTGAAGTCCAATTAATTCATTCCATCTATTTGGCATGTATTTTTTTAATAAACCTCTTAATATTGGTGTATGATAAAGAGAAATAGTGCAGTTGCTTTCATTTTGCTGTAAAAGAGGTTGCAAAGATGTTCGGGAATTATTTTTATCTCTACTTCCCCTTGTATAGTCTAACAGTACATTTATTATCAACTTTTTCTCCTGAAAGTGTTCATTTTGCATTAAAGTGTTAACCAATTTTTTTTCCAAATCTCCAGTTCCAAGATATAAACTAACCAAAGTAATTCTTTTACTCGCATTTTTACAGTGGTCTAAAATAGTCTCATAAAACTGCTTGGGTTCGGTTATGATTTTAATACTATTTGCAGAAACAGGAAAACATGGTGCTGCACTTGTTAGCCACCCAAAATTTGCTGTATCGTTTTTTGTAAAAGGATGTGGATAAACCAGGGCTTCCGTGGCAGTTTGATAGGTACCTTCGACAAGGTTATTAAATAGTCGTCGGATCATTTCTGTAATAGAAAAAATTATTTTAATACAAAGTTGAACTATCCATACCATGATGAATAAAACAAAGCACAAATTTAAGTAACCAGTTTATCATAACTAATGCTTTTTAAATATTTACACATTCATACCATTATGGTTGTTAAATAATGATAATTTTAAATATTTGAAAACATTTTTTCCTTTCCTCCAACATATTTCATTCGATTTGAAACTACCTAACCTCAAAGTTTGACAAAATACACTTTTAATCATCGAAAAATTAAATATCAAAGCATTCTATAGAAAAAACTAGAATTCTTTTTTCTTTTTGACCACCTATGAGTTATCTGTATGCCGACTTTGTATTATAAATACCTGCTTTACCGACCAAAGAAATGAATTAAATAAATCTTCTTAAATATAGATAGCGCTTTAAGGCAGAGTTTTATATTTATAGTGAGTAGAGTTTGTAATCAAAGTCTTATTAGAATCATTCTTTACAATGCTATAATGAATATTGAATATTGCAACCGAGATTTTCAAACTTAGAGCCCTTTCACAAAAAACGGTAATTATTTCAATTAGGTGAAATTTAGGAAAACTACGTTTTTGTACAAAAATTTCTTTTCATACCTCTATTCGGAAAACAGAGAAAACCACTTTTTACTCTAGGTTTAATTTTTTATACTAAATCGTTAAATTTTTGTTACATCCACAAATTTTACGCTCATAGGAGTTTCTATGTTATATAAAATTTCATAAATTTGCAGGTTTTAATTAGAAAATCAAGAAAAACGACCAACAAACCTTAAAAACAAAATCACCGCTGACACCCATCAGCAACATTACTAGTGCCGAAATACGAATAATTTGCGGTGTTGCCATACCATAAATACGATTTCTGTGAAATATGCATATATTCTTTTCTTTCTCTAAAGCTGTAAAGAATACAACCCGAAAAACACATTTGGTCGGCGGGAAGAACACTTCCGCGGTAATTTGGCGAAACATTTATTTCGTAAAAAATATCCGAAAACAACATGTACCATGATTTTTTTAAACACATGGGTCAGTCCCCCTCTTGAGGAAGAACATTAATAGTTTGCTTTTATTGGATGTCGCCTATTTTGTTTATTGTTCAGGTGTCAAACAACACCCTTTTTCCATCGAATTTAAAATTATAATTCATTTTTTTGCATAATTTTACTAACCATACTATTTCTTGCAACAAATACTACTAAACCACACGTTTCCCTTCTAATATTTCCCAATATTTTTCCCTTGCACAGCTTGTGTTGCCTCCACGCGAGACAATAACATTTTTAATTAATATATCGAGGTTAGGTTAGAATTCAAGTTAGTTTCAGTTTCCTAAACTAATTAAAACCAAACTAAACTTGACTTAACCAAAACGAATCACAAATTTCGGATGGTCACGGTACGATTTCACTTGTTTTTAAATTTGAAAAATTAAACTATGTTGCTGAATGAGATGGGCAAATTTTATAAAGTTTTTTAGAATAAAGGTTTATTCAATGAAAATATTTTTCACCTGGCAACATCGCAGCGAATATTTGGTGTTTTCAATAATAGAAGGGTAAACTGATGAAAAATTGTGGGAAACTAAGACCAGGGCCGCATTGTAGGACCTCGAAATAGGAGATATGTGAATTTTTTTAATAGAAATGTTTTCCTAGATTTCACCTAATCGAAATAATTACATAAAAAAAAATTGTATTAGCAAAATTGATAGATTAAGTATAGTGAAAGTGCTGATTAAACGTAAACATGACATTAGTGATAGGCCTGAATGATTCTGGTTTATACAACTTTAATTAGTTGGTATGAACTTCAAGACTAGACTTTAAATTTCCTTCACCATTTTAAATAAAAATAAGCCCTTACAAGATTTTATATAGGCGTGCTCTAAAGTGGAAAACAAGTAATATGGTAGCGACCTCGTAATTAGGCGGCAAGTGGACTCACTAAAGTATACTTATTAAAGTAGGGTGGCGGTGGGGTGATAATACTTTAGTGATTGCACCGGCCTGATTACCAGGTCGCTGTCACGTCACTTGTTTACCACTTTAAGGTAGTTCACTGGTGAAACAGCTTTTCTTAGGAATGTGATCGAATTTGAATATATAGTTTACAAAAGTGTCTTTTATTTAATTTAAGAAAAAACTAAATCTTTTTATCGTCTGAGAGACGAAATTTTAACAATTAAAATATGCTTAATTAACATGCTGGAGGTCGTTACATATAACAAAATGCCAATACATTTTGGAATATCTCAAAAACGATTTTTACCGTATTTTTTAAAAACTAATGCAACGTAGATCCAAAAATTATGAATTTTTCAGAAAAAAAAACGGAATTTCTTGACCGTTTTGTCTACAAAATACAAATTTTTTAAATAAAAATAATTTCAAAACATGCGACGCGTAGTGGGGTACAGTGATCACAACTTGGCAGTGCGCGATAATTCAAACCTAAGTTAGGTTAGTTCTTCCGAATGTGACATTTTTTTAAATATATTTCTCGATATTTTATTTATTTTTTTAGTGTGTTGTTGGGATGCCAACATAACAAACTGTTCAGGTATGAGACTCACACTATACGAACGTTACTACACCCGTTTACTCTGTAGACCATTCAATATAGACATTTGCGGCGCTGCCAGATTTATTATATTTAAAGTTATTACTGTATAAGAATGTGTCTGTATATTGAAAGTTAAAGTGTGTTGAGTACAGTCTTGTACAAAAACAAAATTATTTAGGTCTGAGAATCTTTAACTTTTGATACTTACTTAAAGGCTATACTTTTGTCTACGACTGTCGCGAGTGAAATACCTTAATGCGCGCCCTGGCAGGTTGAAGTAAAGTATAAAACAACTTTGTTTGTATTAGTTTATATAAACTTATTACCGATTTCAAAGTATTACGATAAAATAATAATTTCAGCGTCACATGATCCATGTCATTTTTACGTCATTTGTCTATCAAATCGACGAGTCCTTTCAGTACTTTGGAAATATCTATTTTTTGATATATGCCTTTCAGAACAAGAAAGTTACCATGCTTGTCGTATCGTATAAGCTTAAAATAATTTTATCTCTTGTAAAGAAAACTAAAAAAGGGAGAAAAAAACAGCAATGTTGAGTTTGAAAAAATTATTTTTATTTTCATCTTTTCTGTAGACTCTTTTTACAATATCAATGAAAAATTTTCAGGACAAAGGACAATGTGAATTACTTTATCCTAATGAAAAACTTTAAACATGTTAAATTGAGTGAAGCTTTTCTACCTGAGTGTAAAAAAATACATTAATACATTCTTTTTTCTTTGTGATATATCGTGAACATTGAGCCATATATGGAAAATGTAACAAACATTCTTTGGTGTCAAAGATTTCCTTATTTAATTTCGAGATTATAGTGGTACACAGAAAGTTTTATTTTTATTTCTAAGTATAGGTCATAGTGAAGTAAGTTACTGACATGCTGCTCTATTTAATTGGTTCAATTTTAAAGAAAACTCAGTATAAAAATCAAATTCCACATTGTGATATTTCAAACTTATGTCGTATGTGGTAAACTTTTGAATCATATGGTGTCCACCGAAGTATTTATTACATTTCATTTTAAAGGCCTATTGTCTACCGGTATAAAGGCATTTGCATTTGTATTTGTGTATAATATAATAGTTTAACTAGTTCATTCTTTGGTAGGCTTTACTTTACTTAAACATCTAGTTGTATGACTAGTTTATTAATATCACTCAGAAAACGAACACTTTGCTAACTTTTACGTCGAAACGGAAAACATAAACGTAAGCAAAGAAAATACAATTTTAAATCTTAAATGAATAAGTTTCTACTTTTTAATTTTCTCATAAAAATTTGTAAAAGAAACATGTTTATGCCATGGATATTTTCCAGAAAAGCTCATCTATCTTTAAAAAGGTTTTTTTCAGTTATAAAGTATTTTATGTGTTGTCTTCATCACACGACATATTTTATGTCTTTCAATTAGATTTCTACTTTCACTTTTTGAAAGTATAAGTATTATATGTAGCTAACAAATGACTTACAGTGCTAAGTTTTTATTTCTATGGTACTTAACTTCGGGTGTTGAATACCCCACATGAATCTTTGCAATCCGGCACTAATAAGTCAGAAACAACGCTGGAGAAAACTGTCAGTTATACATATCTGGCAGATTATTCGGTCAGTTAGGATATATGACAGATTATTATTAATTGTAAAATATATGTTGACGATGACTTACATTTCTCCATGTCTAATAGAGTAGTATAATTATTAATATAGTTAGTATATCTAGGTGGGCTCGTAATACTCAAAATATCTACAATTTCACTTTATAACTTGAAATTATTAGAAAATATCCATATCATAAAAAATTAACTAAGTTAAACAGACATTATTGTCAACAATATGGAATAAAAAAATACGGAATACAACATATTATGAAAAAATGCAAAGAAACTCACAGATTCTGTTTTAAACAACTTACCAAGACGAAAAAAAATCTAAAAAATAGGAACTTAAAGAAAATACTTTTTGACAATAATTTTCGAAAATAATTTAAAGTAAATTAAACAACTTACTCTTTCAGTCTTTGGTATAAACTTTAAATTAAAATAAATAAACATAACGTAAAATATATACAAAATCTTATATACAAAGATATATCTTGCTAAAGTATTCTTGAATAGTTTTTATATAGGAATCAGACAAAGCTCTTGTAATATATTCAATTGCCTCTCAGTACTGTATGTATAAAAAAAATCAGGTTTCCTGAAAGTGCTTATAAGTTTTCTTACAATTAACACATATTCAGTTCCTTTGCTGAAATCTCTATAATTTTTCAGCCTTCAAGAATACCGCAGCATCACACTCGTTTTTTTTCGACTTACACTTAAGTCCTATTAAAAAATCAGTACAAAAAGTGACAAGTTTATATACAAAAACTTACAAAAATGTTGATAAGTTATCGAAATGACTGCGTTTACACCCCGAATCGGTTGTAAACATATTGACTATTAACCCCGTCTCCCAAATTTTCTATTTGTTCGACTGTAGGATTCATAATGTTGAACAAAATGGCGAATATCGTACATGCGGCATACACACCGAGCGCTATCCACCATAGGAGTTGTTCGTGTAGTTTCTGTTCGAAATTTTTTAGTACTAGAAGACCTATAGTGAGCCCTGCTAGAGCTCCTGTAAGATGCGCTACGTAGGATACAGGAGGTCCCATAACTTCTTCAGCATATCGTGAGTATATTGCGTAGCCTACATCACAAGATGCTGCAACAAAAGAATATAATGACTTAGAAACTAATACACCAAAAACTAAAAAAAAAATAATAACTAAGAATGACTGATTTGTTTTAGATTAAGAATTTATTATCGCTTTTTACATTACTCACCTATAGCAAATATCCCAAACAGTCTCAATATGCCGCACTGCATATTATTATAATTTAGTAGTACGTTTGCTAAATGAGCAGCTAAAAGGGCGTAGACTCCTCCACTTGCTCCCACTAAGTACACATCAGTGTCGAAAACGGAGGTACCTAGAGACCCCGCTACGACTCCTGCCATGTAGATGAGAGCGACTCTACCAGAGCCATGTACCATTTCCAGGGGAAGCCCTACGAGCAGTTGGACTACTAGATTGAAGCCAAGGTGTAGCCATCTGGAATAAAGAAAAACAATTAACAACCATTTCTATATAACCTACAAAGTGAAATATGTAAAGTAAAACGCAGACGATGGGTTCTATTTCTGAAAATTTAAATTTCGGCCGGAGGTGTCACCAATGCTTTTAGTAGTAGAATTCATTGTTTTTTTTTAATTTTTTTATATTGACATTTAAAAAAGGATAACTGGTATTTTACAATGCCAGAAAAGGTCGATCCAAACCCACATACTCGTACAAAAAATAGAAGTTGGCGTAGTACTATTTCCATTTTATCTCTTGTATATTTTTCTCTTATAATAAATAAAGCTTACATTTTAAATATTTGAAAGAGAAAATAGAACTTTCTTCCTTTAGCCGCACAGAGATAATAATAAAGACGGTAAAGATAAACATTGTTTTAAGCAACTGCGGCGCTACAGGAATTGTTATTTTAAGCAAGGGTCCAATAAATTTAAGAAATGTTTAAATACCAAACACAGTTTTGGTCGGCTACTTTGAGAGAGTAATAATTTTAAGACAGAGTTTGTTTTTGCGTTATAACATTAAACAAACGTTTATAGTATATTGCAGTAAATAATAAAAGAAAAAGTATGTAGTTTATAAAACCAGCTCATTAATTAATAGATAAATGATTCCCTATTTATTAGAAGCTTGTATTTTTTGTTTTTAATTCTAGGAACAAAAGCAACTTGTTGCTCTACTTTTATGAATTAGTGTATACAGGGTGTGAAATGAGTAACCACCTTAAAATTAACAAAGTATTTAATTTATAACAGTGGTTTTTTACTTTTACGCCTATTTTATTTAAATATGCAGTTTCGCAAGAGATTGTATGCATCTCGCCATCTATTGGCATCGCTCTTAACTGGAATCGCGATTTTATTTGATTTCTTTATTGGCATCTTTTATCGATTTTCATGTCGGTAAATTGATTATTTCTGTTTCAGTTTTTGAGTAAATAATATTGAATTTTGGGAATACGTCTTGTCTAACTTTTTATTTTTTGTAATAATTGGTTTTAAAAATCTCTTGAAAGATGCCTGTTGACAAGTCTAATTTTGACATTTTGCGAATTCGTCCATTTTTTTTTTGCAACTGGTCGAAGTTATAGTCGTGTAGAAGTATTAAAGAACAAAATCACCAAATATCTATGTTCTGTTTTATTTAATTTGATTGTTCTACACCAAAATCAGGTAACTATATTCTATATTTTTTATTATCGTCGTCGAGTCTAATAAATTAAATTATTTCCATTTTATGTACGTCATAACCTACAAATTTGCAGTTCTAAAATATAACTATCTACTTTAACAGGCTGTAACCCGATAAACATTGAATTGTTTATTGTAGATTATTTTACCATGTAGAAGCACCTTTCCAGGTATCCTGACGCATTATCCGAACACACTGTATATATATAAAAAAAAACAAGTTACAAAAGTTTCGCGTGCTACATGACAACAAAATTGTCACCATACAGTAAGAAGCAAATAATTTACGGCAATTTCTTTTAATTAGTGAATCGAATTATATAATTTACGCTATCCTGCGTTTAAACAATGGATTTTTATTAAGCGCATCCTGGCTTTTATTGTATAATTTGTTATTTAAACATGATTTTCGGAATTTCGAATAAAAATTCTAATTACGTAACTAGTTACAAGACATTTCCGTGCCTAGTAAACATCAGCAATAAACACATTGTAAAATGACTCAATTTTTATTCTAATAATAGCCTTTAACTAAAATTCTAAAAATAGCTTTTAAGCTTTTTGTATTGATAGTTTTTCGCCGTGAAAATAACTATCACAAGGAATCTTACTTCCGATAACTGTCATGGTAACGGTCATCTACACTGTTAAAAATAACCTTAAATTTAATGTACGTTAATCTTTAATGATTTTGTACCTTAAATGAAATGCATTTAATAAACGGCTTATTAAATTTGCTACCAGCACATTACCCTAAAATTAATGTGAAGTTTTTTTACAGTGTAGACGGTGGCGGCTAATAGGATAGTGTCACAGTGCCATGGCACTTCTAAATTGTTTCTAAAAATATTTTTTATTGTTATTTTTGCCTAAAAATTTTCCCAATATTTTTTCTTTTCCATATAAATTATTTGTACATTTGGTAACCAGGGGCGGATCCAGTCTCTCACATTGGGAGAGGGGGTGTTATCACAATAGTACAATATGGCAAGTGAAAGCAAGTTATGAACGGGGGGTGGGGTGCCAACAACATTCTTAATGTAGGAGGCACGATCGGGTCTATCTTTCTGAATTTGAAGCTCTTGAAGTGAAGATCCTCCCCCCTGTATCCGCGCCTGCTGGCAACAGCGCAACAGCTTAACCCGCGCGAATTTTTTATAATCGGCAACATACCATAGCAACTCGTGCCATTTATTGATACGGCACAGTGGAAAGACGATCTAATGGGGTTATATGTGAGCAAGAAAGATGGACCTATATACTAATATTTTCCGTATGCAATGCTATGTTTAAAGTTAAAAGAAATTTTGTGCCAGGCCCTAAATGAGTGGAATGCTATTAAATAAAATGGCTACGAACGAAGTAAATTTTTTTAAATAAGTCTTTTAGTGCGCCCTATTTAGAGTACAAAAAATCAGGAAGGCCATTACCTGTTTTAAAAATAAAAACCAAGTAGAAGTGGAGAAAAGCACATTTAATAAAAATAAATGATAAAAATATTTGACTGTGTGGGTGTGAGGAAACACATAAACTGTTTTGTTTTGGATTAGGCCAGTTAATAGTGGAAAAAATAAATGATTCTGTTGCAAACTACTATCAAGATCTCAACTATGCCATCACACTAAAAACAATTCGTAGTGATATTTTTATATGTTTTGCATGATGATGATCAATTATTATATTATAAACAAAACCAAAAATATTCTTTTTTTCTTTAGTTTTTTTCTTATAAAATCAAAACCAATGAAGCAATTTCGATGGCGTAAACAGATGAATTGTAGAGAATTAAAATACCAATAAAATGAGCCCTAGAAACATTCAATCGGATCATTAGTAACGGAGAAAAATAGGAAAAACTGGAAAATTCAGTGCTTTTTTCAAAAATTCGCCTCCGTCATATTTCAAGTTGTAGCGCTGGCCCTTGTAAATGTAGATTTGTAGGTTGTATGACACAGCAGGCCAAGGTTGAGAGGCCTTTACACTGAAACCTACAGACTTAATGTATTGCTTGCTATATCGGTTCTAAGAAAACAGGTTGGTTGCTTTGATTAGGTTTAGCGTGTAAGCCTTCCGGATGGATTGATCCTTGAAAGTGTCTTCAATAGGTCAAACCTTCCTACTCGAATGTGATGAGGCAGTTTCATCCTCTTCATCATATTGTTTACATACTGGTTCTTCATTGAAGGTACTCATTATATGTAGATGTTTTCTCAAGTTGCAGTAGTCAGTTATAAGTCCTGTTACCAGCCTGTTGTCTGCTTAGATGCAGAATTTGATGATTTAATTTTCCGGATGATCTGCTCAGCAATAGCTTGCTGTGCCTCTGGCTCGCAAGGTGGTTCCTGCGGGTCTGGTGTTGATTTGTCCTCCAAGATAGTAAACCATTAATAGTAATTCCAAATACTGGCTCTAAACGAAGTAGTAGACCCCTGTTTTGCAAGTTGATTCGCTTTTTCATTGCCTAGGACGCCCTTGTGCCCTGATACCCAAGCAAGAGTGATCTCATTGTGTTTTGCCAGAGCGATAATGCTTTGAAAACAGTCCCAGACCTGTTTTGATGTTATCTGATAGCACGCAAGAGCCTTCAGCACTGCCTTACTGTCAGAGAAGATGAGGACGGTCCTGCCCCTGTAACCTCTTCTCAAATTCTCCTGAAGATAGATATCGATAGGGTGAATTTCTGCCTGAAATACTGTGGTATGCAGTGCCACACTTGTATTAAGTCTGGATGTATCCTCGTGTATTTCGTTGTCTGTACCATGATCAATTTTAGACCAGTTCGTATACCAGACGAGGTTTCCTGGTGGACTTGCTGTTCGGTCATACCTCGTTTTCCAGTCAAGCTGAATGGTGTAGGGTCTGTTAAAGTTATAAGTTTTTAGCATGGTGTCACTGCTCATTTCTAGTAATGAGTTCATTATCACGCCTTTGAGGCTGGTGTGTCCGAGGGCAGGTCGAGTCCACCAGACGTTGTTTCTTTCCAACCTGTAAGCCCCGATTCTGGCCTCAACCCTGATTATTATATCAAGGAGAGGGAGGTTTAGGAGGGTTTCTATGGCTGCTCTTGTGATGCTCTGCACGACACCTGTGATGCATAGGCAGGCCAGTCTTTCGAGTTTGGAAAGCTCCAGAGTGGCCCGTCTTTTATCTACCAAACAACCGAGCGCTACGTCGTCATGAAATAATAGTAATTTATATGTACTTTATACATGCCAAAACAAAGCGCTGTCAGTTCATTAATTTTTGCATAATTGCAGTTTGAAATTTTTAGTGCACTATGTTTTAGGGCCCCTAAATGCATCATGGATGGTCACATTTTAAATTTGATTTTGAAAGTAAAAGCAAAGATTATTTAATATGCATCTTCTTTGGTAAAATATCATTCTACAAAAGTATCTTTGAATTTTGTATCAATAAGTCTGTGAAATACGTGAAAAATGTCGGCCAACATGATCAAAAATGGCCGAGCGCGTGAAAGTAGCCATAGAGGAGGGCAGAGCGGGTGCCGAAGAGAGTTGTTTTAACGGAATGGTACGGGTCGATTTTTATTTTTCGCGCATCTTTCATAGAGTCCACGATTTTAGCGAAACGTCAACGTATTTTTTAGTATTTTAATCGAAAACTTTCCCGAAATATGAATCTATTTCCGCATTTACGCATTTTAATTAATTGTTTTGTCCCGTAGTTAACGCTTGAAATTCGTTTTTATCAGGATTATTTTTTTATGCCAAGTTGGTTACTTAACATAAATCAAAGGGTTGTTGGTGAGGTCCCGCTAAACCGGCCAACAATGTTAGATACCATAGCCGCCTCACCTTTCCTCACTCACCGGGATTAGAAGGGAATGGCGAAGCTCTGATTTCTTAAGAAGAAGATTATTTGATTTCAATTTCATTTTGTGAACGCGTATAGCGAATGAGGTAATTTGGAAAGGTTATTGAAGACTCATCTACGGATTTAAATAACTTTTACTCCACTTTTTATAAAATCTTCTTCCGTTTTTAACTTTTCCGATTTTTACCGTTTTTTATTGCTGCATTCAGACTAGTTTTTGCATTGTCAAATCCGGGATTTTAAATTCTCCACTGTCACGATCAGGATTAGTTTAACAATGTCGAGTTTTTCTCCACTTGGCCACGTTCGGTTGAAGCCTTCAAAGTTTGCTAGAATTAAAACTCTTTTGCATAAGTCTGACTACGACTTTTTTTTATTAAATAAGGATGCGTTTTTACGGGATTAATTTAACCCTTATGGAACGGCAAGAAATCTATGTTCATCCAACTTTTTTAACAAGTATTTTACGAGGTGTGATCGTTTCGCATCGTAAGATAAATAAGATTTAATCTTCGAATCCGGGCTGTAATCAATTCGGTGCTGTTTTTTTATCGACGGTGTAAGAATTTCAAGTAAAGAATTAAGACTTGTACATAATCTTTAAGTTCTGTAGAATTTATGTTGTCGAAACAACTTATTGTGAGAACCACGATCTGCCTAAAAACAAGAACAGTCTCATGGCTCCTGAGAGCTAACCTCGATCAGAAAAAAGGACGAGTTACCCAAAAAGAGCAATCCATAATATCCTTAATGTGTCGGATCTATTTTTTTTAACGGTGAAGATGGTACCACGTTGTGAAAACAGGTGATTTTTCCCAATCAGAGGGATGCTGTTTGACGAATAATTTTGCCGATTTAAAAACACGAAGTTTTTATTTATTTTTTTTTGGGGTTGTAATGATTTTTTGTTAATTTAGGGAGGTTGGGACAATATTAAACGCAGAATTTATTATTTTATCATAAAATAAGCGTGTGTTTACGACAGAATCGTATTAATACAGTACATACTCTTCTCGACAGCAGCGTTGCCCCCATCACTATCAGTTATGTTTGCTAGCATTTTTCACGTATTTCACAGATGATGATGTAAAATGAAAACATACCCTTGTAAAATGATACTTCTACTTTCATAATATTTTGATTCAATTAAAATCGGACAAGCCGTGGCGCATCTAGGCGCGCTACAAAATAGTGTGTTAAAAATTTCAAATGACAATTGTGCAAAAACTATAATGATCCGAAAGCGCTTGGTTTCCCATGCATAAAGTACATATAAATTATTATTACTTCTCGAAGGGCCAGCGTTTTAACTTAAAAAATGAGAGAGATATGAATATTTGTCGCGATTTCTCAAATGTCTATCTTTTAGTACCATCCCCAGAAATAACATTCTGGTATCCAAACAGATCTAAAATAAAGTTCGTATAATTTGTCCTCCAGGCTAGTGAATGCTCTAATTGAGCACTAAACCAAATCTAAATTAATAACAAATATTCCAACAAATCTGATTTGTAAATAACTCAAACATATCTTTACTTACCCTGCATGTAGAAGCATATAAAACAAAAACCTCCATATTTCCAGCCTTTTATCAGGTCGGTAGATAAATATGGACTCTATGGGTACTGGCCCAGCCGGGTTTACCTCCCCAGTGCTGACAGAGTAGTATATAAAGAATCCCAACTGTAACAAAAAATAAATTTTTAAATATTATTTAAAATATGGATATCACACAGTCTTTTACAGTACAGCGAAATTTAAAAAAAAAATATAACTTTTCTTATCAGATATTTAAATGAAGAAAATTAAAAACTAACAATTTGTAGAAAAATTTGAAAAATTGGCAGCTTAACCGAGAAAGCTAGCCGTTCCGGCTGTTCATAACTCGCTAGGTTTTCTGTGACCTTAGTTAGTACAGCGATCAGGGTCGGGTCGATTTCGATTTTTTTTTAATCAAACATAATTGATTTATTTAAAAAAATCATGATTCTTTTGATATTTTCTTGAAATTTCCACATAAAAACTTATCGGGCAAAACAGATACCAGAAATAAAGTAGGCCCAGTGTACAGTTGCTTCTTCAGCATTACTGGAATGTGTGTTTAGTATGCGCCATTTGAATTTTACTGAACCAATTTAGACAAAAATATTATGGGACTACTGCACAAACTTCCTTAACATAACGCAAAAAATTTCATTTAAACCGGTATAGCTGTTCCGGAGTAATCGGCCTACATAAATAAGTAAAATTAATAAATAAATGTATATATATATATATATATATATATATATATATATATATATATATATATATATATATATATATATATATATATATATACCGTTTGAATTTAGAAACTCCTTTTCATATTTTACATTTCCAAAAACTCAAGTATATCATCTGTTAAATCTAAATGGATAATATATAGTACTGTTTCATATCCATAAAAACTCATTAATATAAATATAAAATGATCGTCTGATTCATGGCAATATTTTCTTTGTAAATTTAAGTAGTATTTTAGATTTACTATCCAACACGGCAACACTGCATCATCTCATGTCTTGCTTTTTTACTACTATTTACTATAATTAAATTTATTGAATGAGTTAGATTTAATAGTCGGAAATTTTTCATCTTGCGCTCTCGCCCAAAAAGCAAAAATAGTTGCCAAGGCGTCCATAAGCGGAGAAAGTCTTGTGTGTATTTAGTCAATGCTTATATCAATTGATTAAAATTAATTTCACCCTGATCATTACACCAAAATCGAACCTGTCTTTACAAAACACAAAAAGCGTTTTCGAGCTTCAATTAGGGTTAGACCTTTCAGAGGTCACCGAAAGTGTAAAATGGTGCAAAGCCGAGTTACCTGATTGTTTTAGCTGTACTACGGTTCCGTTATTTTCTCCTAAAATTACAAATAAAGACTAATTCGTTACTGTTTCTTAGATCCTGTATCTAAAATAATAAATTAATGATACATTTACTTCGTTAGCAGTAGGATACGATCAGCAATAAATATTATATGACATCAAATACATTTAAAAGTGAGATAGTTTACTTCAACCGTACCGTTACCAGTATTTGAGTTTCATGCCCGGACATACTCGGTACCATACTGTGATTTACCGCTAAAATGAATAAATTATTAATAAGCGTACATAAATAATTTACTTATATAAATCATACATTTACGACCTATAAAAAACCTTTTATCCGTAACAATTTAATTATTAAGATAAATTATAATCGTACTTTAATATAAGGCAAATATATATGTACGTATGTACACACACACCCATATTGTTAGGTTCGTTTCGACCTAAAACAGTGTGAAACTTTTTTAATTGTTCGGAGTTTGCTTATCCGTATTTAGAAAGGCGATTATCAGTCCATGGGAAAATTAGCGGATTTCGCAGATATAGTGTTGTTACTGTCCCATTGTTGTGCTTTAAGAATTTATTTGTCTTCATACGGTCGAGTAAATTTACTTAATTAAGTTATTGTATAATTTTAGGACATTAATGATTAAAAAAACGACTTACCTAATTTAAAAAATTCGTTAAAACATCGAGTGAGTAAAGGGTCCCCTCGGTAATAAAAAAATAAAAAAAACACCCGGTTATTCTACATCAAAAAGTTTCCACAGAAAAAATTTTTAGTCACTTTTATCGTCACATAACCTCAAAAAAAAATTAAAACGTCTTTTTTCTTTTTTTTACGACATCTTCGGTCCTGATCATCGTAGAACCTTATTTTTTTTCATTTTGTAAGTTTTTTTTTATTGTCTACAACAAGATATTTTTTACAAAAATTTTTAGCGCGAAATTCAAATTTTTATGGGTGTTCGAAATTTTTTAAATTCAATAAAATAAAAACTAGAATAGTAGCAGGGCCGAAAAAAAAATATGTTATTTTGCAGACGCCAAACTATGTCCATGAATTTTTTGATATTTTTAAAAGTGGTGAAACATTGTCAAAATCGCAAAAACTGCATTTTTTTTGCATTTTTATCGAGTTTTGAAGCCTGTAATTTTCTTATAAATCCTCAGTTGTCTTATATATTTAGTTGGTTATTTTCTTGGGAATATGGTTCATTTTTATAATTGAAACTACATATATAAAGTAGTCATACTTATTGTATATATATTTTATATTTCAGGACGTTTCGATTCTTTCGAATCTTTTTAACTGAAGTTTTCGGCGGATTTTACAAAAATGTACATTTTTAATATTATTATATACGGAAAACTGGGTTAAAAACTTACCATTAAGAACAGAGATTTTTTGTTTTTTTGTTTTAAATAAAAATTAGTTACATCACAAACCAATTACATAATTGGGATATATATATATATATATATATATATATATATATATATATATATATATATATATATATATTCTATTTTCAACCATTTTGTATTATTGAATAATCGTTTTTTCCCTTGAAGGCATGAATAAGACAATTTTAGGTTATTTTTTTATTTCAAATACTTGGTCATACCTTGTTATATTTATTTTAAATACAAAATAACATAGAAATAAATCATTTCAGTTCATGAAAAGGTTATTTTCGTTAAATACACACATCACGTAAGTATTAAGAAGTATTATTACTATTTTAAAACAAGATTTTTAATACGTTATTATTGTCTTACTGTTTAAAATAGTAATAATACTTCTTAACACTTACGTGTATATTTAAAGAAAATAACTTTTTCATGAACTGAAATGATTTATTTCTATGTTACTTTGTATCAAAAAAAAAAATTACGAGGTATGACCAAGAATTTGAAATACAAAAATAATCTAAAATTGTCTTAGCATTGTCTTAATCATGCCTTTAAGGGAAAAAACGATCATTCAGTAATACAAAATAGTTGAAAATGGATTCGGCATATATATATATATATATATATATATATATATATATATATATATATATATATATATATATATACATACATAGTTTTAAGACAACTGAGGATTTATAAGAAAAATCCATGCTTCAAAACTCGATAAAAATGCTAATAAATGCCGTTTTTTGCGATTTTGACTATGTTTCACCACTTTTAAAAATTCATGGACATAGTTTGGCGCCTAAAAAACAACATATTTCTTTCCGGCCCTGCTATTGTCCTAACTGAATGTTTTGTCTTAAGACTACGAGCTTATATAAGGACTGTGTCCACTGAAGCGCAAAGTTTCGCTTCACTGTACACACCTCAATGATTTGATGTTACAAAGTAGTGGTTGCCAAAGATTAGGTATCTCAACACTCGGTTTACTGAATATTCCATTATTGTTTTTAATGTAAGCTGCTTCTATAAATTTTCTTTTTTTTATGTTGGGTTCCATATATATTGCCGCAGCCTCGAACCATTTTATGTGGTGTTGTTTATGCAATACCTGATCTCGACGTTTCCCCTTTTTGTGTATGAGTTTTATGTTCCTTAATTCTAACTTCTAGTGGTCGTTTGGTTTCTCCAATATACGTTTCACCACACTCACATAGAACATTGTAAACACATTCTTTCTAATCGGTACTTTTTAGTTTTGTTTTTGTTAAATGAGCTCTAAGTGTATTTCCTGATTTAAAGGCTGTTTTTATATTATAACTACTAGCAATTCGTCTTATTTTCTCCGAAGTTCCCTTAATGTAGGGAATTATGAAGAAGGAATGTGTTTCTTGCTGTCCAGTGTTCGTTGTTCTAAAGTTATTTATAACATCGTCAATTAATTTCAAAGGATAACCATTCTGTTGTAAATCGGATTTAATATTTGCTACCTCTTTTTCCAATGAATCGGCATTATTGCATATAGATATAGCGCGATTATAGAGGTTGCGTAAAATTACCCGTTTTGTTACAACAGAATGATTAGAACTATGATTAAGATGTTATCCAGTATGTGTTGGCTTTCTGTATACTGAAGTTTTAATAGTTTCGTTTGAGCGATTCACCGTGACATCTAGGAAAGGCCATTGATCATACCTCTTTTTCCATGGTAAACTTAATTGTAGGTCGAATGTTATTTAGATGTGTCAAGAAATTATTAGGTTCTTGATCATTGCCCTTCCATACGATGAAGGTATCATCGACATATCTCAACTAGACTTTCGGTTTTACTGTTGCCATTTCTATGGCATGAGTTTCGAACTATTCCATATATATATATATATATATATATATATATATATATATATATATATATATATATATATATATATATTGGCGACGACTAGAGAGAGTGAAGAACCCATCGGAAGCCCGTCGTCTTGAGCGTAGAACCTGTCCTTTACTTGACAGTAAGCACTACGTAGGCAACACTCCAAAAGATCCATCACTCCGTCCAGTGGTAACGTGGTTCGATCTGATAAAGTAGTATCATTTGAAAGTATAGTTTTTATTTGTCTAGTGATTCCCCTAATGGTACATTAGTATACGGACATTCCACATCAAAGCTTATTAGTCTGTCGTCTGGCTCTACCAAATTAGAGATACAACCTAATCGAAACGTCGTAAAAATAAATAAAAATAAAGACAATGCAAGTCCGACTACCAAATTTTAGAAAAAAAATATCTTGTTGTAGGAACTAAAAAAACCTACAAAATGAAAAAAAAGAAGTTTTTATGATGATTAGAACCGAAGATATCGTCAAAAAGCGAAAAAGATGTTTTTTTGAGGTTATGTGACGATAAAAGTGGCTAAAATTTTTTTTCTGTGGGTACTTTTTGATGCAGTGATTTTTATTTTCTTATTACCGAGGGGGCAGTTTTGACCTTCTTAGTCGGTCAGACCCTTTCATTTAAGAAGAAGCTGTATTTTTCAATATGAAATCCACTTAAAAGGCTTATAGACAAATGCAGTTTAATATTTGCAAAACAATTGTTGCTCCACATAATTTTAAGTAATAGACCGGGAAATGGTGACAGGTATCATTCTCTCATTTTATATCGTCTTTTCAAGGGTTGATAATTAACCCTGAAACAAAGAAGACAGAAAGGTTCTTAACCCGTTGCACCGGTCGGCCATAACGAAAAATTGCCTTTCATTGTGTGTTTTCCATGATATTTTATTGCATGGCTTTGTACTATAAGATAGTTTAAACAAATGTAAGGTCTAGTAATGAAAGGCATGCATGCCTGAGTAGCCGAAAGGGCTGGAAAAAAGGGAAATTTCCGTGTTTTGAAATTGCATATCGACGGGAAGAATTACAGTTTTAATCAAAATAAAACTCTGGGAAAACTGGCATACACTCCAAGTTGGACCGACGGTGATAAATTTCCGAAAAATGGTGTAAAAATTTTGATCAGCTTATCTCTTGTAAAGAGTTCCGTTATTACTCGAATGTTCCATTTTGAGGGATATAGAACCATTCTAATGTTCTTTGGTGACATCTCTATTGTTGCATCTTATCCATAGCGATAAAATTCCCTATTATCAGAGTTAATCTAGTTTTTCATAAAACGCGTAATGTCGATACAAATTTTTTTATTATTTTATGATAGTTCGTTCCAATCTCGACCTTAAAGTTTACTCATTACTCTTGATTTGTTTCAGAAACTTCCTCTGTATCCCCCGATTCAAAAATAAACTTGCAGATTGATTCGATTAAATTTAATTTCATAATTATAAACATACAGCGTAAATCTATAATGAAGTATGAAGTAAGGTTTATACACACACATCAATTACTATTCGAATTCTTAGAATATTTCAAACGGTAGTAGTCTGTCATTACCTTCCACTATTAAGCGTAAAATTTATACACAAATGGGTCTATAAATAAATCTTATAAACTCAATTAACTATTGATTTAGTACCAGGATTAACATAATATCGTTTATCTATATATTTATTAAAGTGAAACGGGAATGCTTCCAAGAATTTTTACAAATATTTACTGGCTGAAATATCTTTTACTTCATTTTTTATTCCACTAATAATTTTTATGCGACTTTACTTAACTCTGACACTTTGCTGACAGGAAGCTGTCAACTGATTCTAAAAAAATGGTGATTAATTCAACGTTTCCTTTTTTATGTTTATCCATATATAACTGATAGAAGTGAGATATTCAGCATGTTCTAAGGGGTTGATCTTCAACCAGCAAGCTTAGAAGATGCCAAATGACATTTTTGAGAAATGTTTGCCAGTTTCTACAAGAAAATTTGGGTAGGTGCCCCAAGGTAGTGAAAGGACAATTATGATCAAACTGGGCGGTATATAAAGGGTCATCTGTTTGAGCATTACGGAGGTAATGAAATCGATTCCGACCTCAGCAATGGAATGCATTCTGGAGCTACCTCTATTAAGTTTAGTATTTCAAGAAGAGGCACGAAACAGGGCTTCACCGGCTGGGCCGAAGGGTAAAAAACAAATTAAACTGAAATCATCTTCTGTTAAACTTATCTGGTGCATTGACAGGTCAAAGATCAAAGAAGATACCAGAGCTAGCATGTATGGGTTACAACAAAGAAAAGAAGTGACTTTTCGCCTGGGAAAATACTCAAAAGTATTTCAGGTAGAAATATATGCAATTTTACAATGTGCAGGCGAGATAAAAATGAGAGTTTACAAAGGAAAGCAGATTTATATTTATTCCAGCCGTCAAGCAGCCATAATAGCTCTCAGGTGGCAAAAGGTATCATTTAGGCTGATTTGGAAATGTCAGAGCGAACTAAGAACTCAGGCAAAGGATAACTGCTGTCGGTACCAGGACACGAAGGCATACATGGAAATGGAAAACTGATGAGCTAGTGACAGAGGGTTTATCATTTCAATTCATTGGTTCAAAACCAGCTCTTGGGGTGCCAAGGTGTGTGACATGAGAAGTCGGATCAAAATTAATCAAAAAAAAATAACAGAAATCACTGGACAGCCACAGCAGGATTTTATAGGGAATCCTGGCCCAAAATGAGCCAGAAAACTACTCCAAACGAGCAGGAACCAACTAAGGGTAATCACAGGTCAAAGGACGGGACACTGGATGTCAAAGTTCACCAATATAAAATGAATCTTTACAATGGAGAGCTCAGCTATAGACTAAATGGTCAAGTCGAGAAAACAGTAAAGCATATGATCAATAAACTTGGAACCGAACGAGACACATACTCATTCATTAGTTGATCAGTACAAATTGGCTTAAAACACTAATAAGTGAACAGAGTGACTGGCAGTCCAAGGGTGGGCAAAATATACCTATACTGTCCGCAGTGAATTCGGATTCAGAATGGACCCATGGGAGAAAAAAAGAACGTAAATATTTCAAAACTAGCTGTTATTCATTAAAAGTAATTCAACTACCTTTTAGAGTAATTTTCAGTTCGCTTACTTTCCACCCTGTTTGCCTTTGCTAAAACAATAAAATAATCCTTTTAAATATGGACCCCAACCAATATTACATGTCCCCAATTGCTTTTGGCAAAAGGGAATTAAAATCGTTGCTGGAAAGTAAATTTATTGAATCGTGGAGGGGAGCTCTTGGAATGAGGTGTGCTAAGGAATATATAACTGGGCCTAGTGCACGGCGTACTAAGGAGGTTCTCTCCTTGGGAAGGAAAGAGCTGCGAATTGTGGTGGGGTTGTTCACAGGACATTGTCACCTCAAGGGCCATCTTCATAGAATCGGTGTCGAAGAAGACCCGACGTGTAGATGGTGTTTGGAGGAGGATGAAACTGTGACCATGTCTTCAGAGAGTACCCAGCATTCAATGGACTAAGACAGAGAAATTTTGGAGATACAATTTTGTTACCGGAAGCAGTTAGGCAAGTTCAACTAACGAGGCTGCTTGGATTCCAAAGGCGATCAGCCTCGAATAACATGCAGCTTTGGTGGGATGTAAAGGGCCCAATGGAGGCCTAGGCATCGATGATCTAGTATCACCACCCCTTTTTCATTCATTCATTCCTTTTAAGTTATTTGGATCCCACAAGATAGAATTTCATATATCATTTAATTGCAGAAATCTAAAAGAAGATGGATCATTTGAAAAACGTAATATTAAAATAAGACATAAGGTTCTATAGCAGTTATTGAAGCTGTTAGTTCTCAGGTTGAGTCATACAGAGGGAGAGACAGACATTGCGAAAATATAAGGATTTCCCGCTGGTACAGAACCTTAAAAACAACACTACCAATGTTGCTCGGCTGAGGTCTGATGGTGGTTTACTTCCACGGTTTAAAAATTATTTGAACTTTTCCTGGACTCAAACAAAGGAGGCGATTATTGCTTATTTCACATTGCCTCAATTATTGTAGTAAATTATACAGTTATTTACGACACGATACACTTTATACGAATTTTTATAGAATAATAAAAAAACTACTAAACGCGTAATGACATATAAAAGCAAAAGGTAACACAAAACATAATAAACTAAGACCGGGTTAATAAAACTTTTAATAACCAGCGTTTCGGGTTACAAAAGGCTCATAAAAATCAAAAGTGACGATGGACTAAAAATGACACTGTTCGCAGAGAGTATTGGCACACTTTGGCAGTATCGGAAAATATTATTTTAACGTTTTTTTTAATATATTTTCATCTTTTTTCCATTACGATTTCAATCAGGATAGTTATTTTGATGATCGTCTATACTTGTTATCAAAAAGAAAAATTGAACAATGTTACACTTTTGAACACCCTGTATATTCACGTATCTAAGTATCTAATGAACTGTGCCATGGCTTTTAGACTTAGCGAATCGTAAAAATGAGGAAGTTTTAACCGATTTAATTGTAAAATTAATGTTTTAGTTCTTTTTACCAAGAAAACACGACTTTTTGTTAAACGTAACAAGGGGTATAATTGATACTTTCCAGTGGCTTTATTAGGTAAACAACTTGGTTACACTAATGAGTATGGTGTAAGATTGCGGAAATAGTACCCCTATTTCAACATTATTGGAAGCTTTGTTTGTATAATACTTTTTTTTACCGATTTAACATTTTAATAATAATAATAATAATAATATAAAAACAGATAATTACAACTTGTGCGATTAAGAAATTCTTTGAAAAAAAATATACTCCGTAGCCAAAATTATTTATGACATCGAGATAACATATTACCGCTACTTTCCGAGGTAAAATAATTTCGAGTAACTACTTTCTGTATTATGAGGAATTTCTTTGCTGGATTGTAAAAAGTGGCTTTACCACTATCCATGCTTATAAAAGTGGCCTGGTTAATTTCATTCATTGAACCCATTTACATCGCTTATAATGTTCCACGTGTCAATATAATTATTGCAGTAACGCAGGGACTGCGGGCAAACCTGTTTAAATTCACACGTTAGATATTACATTATGATAGTAAACATTAAAATGACTCAAGCAAGGTACGTAAGTCTATTAAATTATTTAACATGTACCCAAAACCGTTATTAAGACGTCAGACGCATAGTTTTTTGGCCAGTTAATGGGTAGTTAGATTTTTTCATTCGTAAAGTTCATTAATAAAATACAATAAGATAAGCGTAATATTTTGGATTTTTGTTTTGAGCACAGTATAACTAAAAGAATCAGTAGGTTAACAAATTCCAGCTTTGTGGGGCGATAATGCTGTGAATTTAAGACTTTTGATCTCGTTGGATTTTAAACTGCGAAAGAGAAGAGACACTGTTTTTGAATATCACTTAAAATCAGTAATTTAGAATATTTTATATGAAACTACGGTAATTGTTATACTGTGATACTATGACTCTTTCTGAATATATGTATTTTACGAAGTTTCGTGGAAAAGTTTAATCTTTTGAATGCTTAGGCTTTACTTCTAGGTTTTATCCTTAATTTTCCTATATAACTTTTCCTACCTACAATAGATTTAACTTATCTGTTAACTCAGTGGAGTATCTTAGCGAGTAAGTCATGTCTCTCCTTGTACTCTGCTGCGGTAAACGCTTAGCAGCCTCCGATTATGCGCTGGTTTGTCTCTGATATTTGAGAGCCGTATCTACATTGGTCGTTTTCTTTTGAGGGATCTCTGATGATGAATTTCCGACAGTTTTTCGTCGGAATCACCTCTTGGAGCAACAACAAAAAGCCCTCCGTTTCGGGAGACATCTGTCCTGAAATCAATTAGTAGTTCGACGCTGAGTTGTCGACATTGTCCGGATTGATCTTATTTTAGATTATTGTTTTATTTATTACATTTTTATTAAACAAAATATTAGCAATAACAAAGTTACTTTCCACTTACAGAACAGGAAAATAATACAGTAAGAGTTGTTTAATTTTTACAATCAACAACTAGGTAGCGCTATTGAGATATGTCATTAGTATTTTAGTAAAATTTGACATTTGTTATCGTGAAAAGAGTTTAAGGTTAGAAGTTGACCGAGTACTTTGTTTACACTAAGCGTTTAAAAGAGGAATTGTGCGAAAAAATTGAAATTTCACATTAAAGTTTTCGTTGGATGATTTTTTACGATTTTATTAAAGGCCTAACTCAACAACAATGCATATAATTACTTCGCTCAACTTTTGTTACTAAAATACCATCAGAAAACACTATAGAATTGGCTTGCTGAATTTCGGCATGATATATGACTTATCCGGAGATAAAGATATCCATAGGCATATCGAAGACTGCAATAAAATCGTTTTTGCATTAACATTTATCTGTGGAAAAAAATCTGTTCCCGATGAATTCCGCATGATTAAACCGAAAATAAAAAAAAAGGCTTGTATTAATTACCATACGGATAAAGAAACTGGAAAACTCGTATATAACATCGCAACAGGTGACGAAACTTAGATATATTCGTTTGAACTAGAAACTAAGCAACAATCCACTAGTTTGTTGTTTTAAGACGAATCGAATCCCATAAAAGTGGAATACAATTTATTTGTCAGAAATCATATACAAAATCAGGAAAAATAACTGAAAACGTCACATCACTTTTTATTATCACAATTCCAGCTCTCACACAGTATTTCAAACAATTGATTATTTGACGGAGAAAAACATCAAGTTAATATATCATTGCCCGTATTCATCTGACTTATCTCATAATAAATTCACTGTTTTCCCAAATGTTAAACAAAAATGCACGGAGAGAGATTTTCATCACGTAAAGAAGCTGCTGAGACATTCAAAAACCATGTTTTTGAGATATAACTGTAACATGGATGTATTTGGTGTGAAGGCATGCAAAACTGTAGAAACCTTAAAGGCGAATATTTTGGAAAGCAATAAAAGGGTTTTCTCCAAAAAAAAATTCCTTGTTGCCTTCGGTGCCTTACGTTAATTTCTCATATATAATACAAAATACAAAATATAATAAATTTAACTTCTTAAACTTAAGAAAAAAAGCAACATTAAACATTAATCCTACACAAACAAATTAAAATCCTAATAATGAAAAGAGGTCTTCTGGAATGAAGTGCCATTTAAAAGCATATGACGAGGCATTAAAAATATCGAAATATTGGAAAAACGATTAACAATAGAAAATCTGACGATAGATGCTCTAGTAGCAGGGACATAACAGAATCCCTATTTCTTAAATGTAAAGCAGCAATTTTGTTTTGATAACAATTAATCATATTTGATATATCGTTATTTATTAATTTTTAAAGAAAGGGTACAGTGAGCTGCTATGTCGAATACCGCGGTCTTACGAAAATCTCGGCAAAAAAAATTAAAGAAGATTATCTGACAAGTCACAGGAGAATAATTTATGTACAAGATGTGAATGACCTAAGCGATCGAATGCTTTGGAACAATCCATATATACCACGTCGCTTTGCATACAGCAAACAAGACTAATTGTAAAGCTATGCTGTGCAGGTATTATGACGTTTTCTACTCTACCATCTGTTGTGTGTACATGACATATCTAGAAGCATTGGAAGTAGAATATTTGCGTGGCTGGTAAGAATTATTAAAATAATCAGGAATCATTTTCCTCTCCTCCCTTGGGATGTTGTTATTAAAATTCGTTCTGCATGAAAAACTTGTTGAGTTTATTTTAGAAAATACCTTTTAGATTTTGAAAAAGTGTAATGTTGTCGATAGTATTAGACAAGGCTATAAAGGCATCCAAGAAATTAATGAAATCACTAAAAATGGGATACTGACGAATGCAACTGTGTGCCGTAAACGAGATCCTGCTGAAAAAGTCTATAAGACGCAAGTGACAGGGAAAATTAAGAAAGAAAAATAAAGAAAAAAAAATGGAACGACGATGTTAAGAAAGCAGCGGAAAGAAGAAGGATAAAGTGAGAAGGAATGAAACAGAAGACCCAGGATATGAAGCGATGGACATAATAATGCAGAAGAGTTTAAAAGCAAAAGAAAAACGACAAGCATTTACAAGCATTTACCAAATACCGACAGCACAAAACAACAAACCATTTCGAAGAGTACAAAACGGTGAGAAACATAATCAACAGTCAAATAGCTCAACTAAAGAAAGAATACTGGGAAAAGTATTCAAAAGACATGGAACACGACCTATATGGAGGACAAAAGAAAATATGGAACATGCTGAGGAACAGAAAAAAAACAATCAATGAATACGTTCAACTAAGTCCAATCGACAACCAACATTGGGTCAGCCATTTTAAGGACTTACTCCAGGCACCAGCTACAGAAAACAACGTAGACAAAAACCAACAAGAAACCACAGAACTAACAGATGTTAACATCAATAAAGCAGAGATGCACCTGACAATTAAAAAATTAAAAAACAGAAAATCACCTGGTACCGACCAAATTACGAATGAGATGTTAAAGTACGGAAGCCCCAGCTTTGTCACAGAGCTCACTGTTCTATTTCAAAAAATACTCCGCACAACGTCAGTACCCAATGAATGGTGGAAAAGCATCACAATTTCGATCCACAAAAGAGGATCAAAGAAACAACCCGAAAACTACAGGGGAATCAGCCTACTGAACATTTCAGCCAAATTATTAACCAAAATACTGTCGCAACGGATCGTAGACAAGTTAGAGACGTGCGAAGAACAGCAGGGCTTCCGGAATAACCGCTCTACTATCGACGATATATTCATTATCAGACAGCTGGTTGAAAAATCTATCGAATACTATAAACCGCTGTTTGTTTTGTGGACTTTACACAAGCGTTCGACCGAGTCAAACTAGAACACATAACAGAACTACTGCGAAGGAAACAAGTAGACGAAGCAATCATACGCACAATATACGAACTGAATTCCAAAAACACCATGGTAATTACAACAAATAACACTCTAACAGAGAAAATCCCACTATCCATAGGAATAACACAGGGTGATAGCCTAAGTCCAACACTTTTCAATGTAATCATGCACGAAATCATTGATGAAGTAAAAAGCACAAATATTGGGTACCCAATGGGACACAACACCGTTCAGATTATATGCTTTGCAGACGATGTTGCCTTGACAACAGATAGCGAGGACAACTTACAAAGAATGCTTTTCCATCTTAATCGAACAGCCAAACAGTATAATATGAAGATATCTGTGGAGAAAACCAAAGCAATGGTAATAGCAAAAGAACCGGTAAGATGCAAACTAATGCTTGATGACAAACATATCAAACAGGTTGGGAAATTTAAATACCTGGGAGCACATATAACAAGTAACAGGGCAGTAACGGAAGAAGTACGCACACAAGCCAACAAGACGGCCATGGTATCAGGCCAACTAAGAGACATAATCTGGAACAATAAACATATGACGGTTGAGAGCAAAGCAAGAATTTACAGGGTCTGTGTAAAACCGATACTGACCTACGGCGCAGAAACAAGAAATGAAACAACAAAGACAAAACAAATTATGAGAACCACAGAAATGAAAACGCTAAGAATGATCACGGGAACAAGTTTAAGAGATAGAATAAGAAACGCAAAAATACGCGAGGACAACGGAGTGGGGGATGTTGTAAAGTGGGTTCGAAACCGTCGTAGGCAGTGGAGAGATCACGTGGAACGAATGGACGATGACAGACTAGCAAAAACCGTGATGAGAGAGAAACCAAACACCAAACGGCCGCCTAGACGGCCCCCCAAAAGATGAAGAGACAGCTGGATTTCGACCTCAAACGAGAATCGATGAGGCATTGTGTAGATAACAGAACTTGGTTCTACCTACAAGAAGAAGAAGAAGTATAAAAGGTAGAAAAGCATAGGATTAAGTAAATAAGATAAATTGAGAAAAATTAAATTTTTGCTTAAAGTAATATATTTTTCTAGTTACGAAATTTCTCGCAATTAATCGATATGTGTGTGGCATCCTTAGCTCGCACGAAATCACTGCTCCAATAAATAAAATTTAATTGCCAGCTATTTATTTCGTTTCGTTATTGGCACTTGGCTAATAAGCGTTTGCCGTTAATTTTGGCACTTGCTTATCCTTGATTGGCAATTACAACAGTGATAATTGCCGTGTTTGCCCGATATTAACGGCAATTTTTTATTTGCGGTCGGTAATTAGCGACGATTGATGAATTAATGAACGATATTTCGCATGTAATGAGTTAAATAAGTGCGTTTTTACATCATATGTTATTAGGTTGCAATGCAAAGTCTACGAGCTTTCTATGTATTTATGTTCTTTTAACGTTATTTATCAAATAGATTCAAGTCGAAAGTCATTCAGAGGTGAGATTTTATTACAGAAATAAGAGACGAGAAGCGGAAATAATATTTTTCTATTTGAATGTTACAAATTTCCTTTAATTAATTTTCAATAGTTCACACTATTTACTTTAAAAATATGGATTTTTCGTTTCATAGTCTCCAATTTTAAACTATAACCTTTAAAATTCATTTTTATGTCACTTGATAACTGTATCTCATATGATGGATCGTCATCATTGCGATCCGGAAACTTACATAATTACCATCACTTATTAAGTCCAAAAAACATTCGGAGGGAAAAATCCATAGCAAATAATTTTCAAGCGAGAAAGTGGTCATTACCAGCGTGAATTAGCGATTTGAGGAGGTTTTCCAAAAACTGTAACAAATGTTGAAGCACTGCTGAGAAAAATATGTACAGATTGAGGGGACTATGTTCAGAAATAAGGTACAGATTTTATTGAGAATAGGTCGGGGGTGGAGCAAAAGAGTAAACTCTCAAATTCTTGCCGTAACTATCTAATAATTCAAAACTATGTGGGGAAGTCTTGAATGAATGGTTGAATGAAAAAGGGGTGGTGATACTAGATCGATCCCTAGGCCTCCATTGGGCCCTTTACATCCCACCTTAGCTGCAGGTAATTCGAGGTCGATCGCCTTTGTGAATCCAAGCAGCCTCATTAGTTGAACTTGTCTAAATGCTATTGGTAACAAAATTGTATCTCCGAAATATCTCTGTCTCAGTCCGTTGAGTCTGTCTGAGGAGATGGTCAACAGTTTCATCCTCCTCCCAACACCATCTGTACGTCGGGTCGTCTTCGACACTGATTCTAATAAGATGGCCCCTGAGGTGACAATGTCCTGTCAACAATCCCACCACAATTCGCAGCTCTTTCCTTCCCAAGGAGAGAAGCTCCTTAGTACGCCGTGCACTAGGCCCCGTTATATGTTCTTTAGCACACCTCATTCCAGAAGCTCCCCTTCACGATTCAATAAATTTCCTCTCCAGCAACGATTTTAATTCCCTTTTGCCAATAGCAATTGGGACAGGTGTGGGGAAGTCTTAATGATGTTCTCCTTTGTTATTGTCATAAATAACACTAGTTTACAGTACATCTGTAGCCGAAGAAATTTTAGCTGTTGTTGACTACATATGATATGCCAATTTCAAATATATGAGTAGAATTTGTTTATCAGCTCTAGTTTCTGAGTTTTAGCTATGTAAGTATAAAACAGAAAAACAGAAAAAATTATTAAAAATCAAGTTAATCATTGAGTTCTAAAAAAACTTCGTTTTAAAGCTCTTCTCTGATGTGTAGACCTAGGAAAATGACGTGTCAGAGACCAACAATAGTCAGACCTCATATTCGTATCCCAGAAACCCTGATAGCACTCTTCCATGACGCATAAGTCCTGATGCATACGCTCTCCCTGCTCTTCGCTCATATCTCCTAAATTTTTCGGAAACCTGTCTAGGTGACTATGGAGGAAGTGGCATGTATATTTACTAAGAAAAAATTATTAAAAATCAAGTTTATCATTGAGTTTTAAAAAAACTTCGTTTTAAAGCTCTTCTCTGATGTGTAGACTTAGGAAAATGACGTGTCAGAGACCAACAATAGTCAGACATCATATTCGTATCCCAGAAACCCTGATAGCGCTCTTCCATGATGCGTAAGTCCTGATGCATACGCTCTCGCTGCTCTTCGCTCATATTTCCTAAATTTTCCGGAAACCTGTCTAGGTGACTATGGAGGAAGTGGAGTTTTATGCTCATATTGCACCCCTAATATTTTAATTGTAACAGAAGGTCTTCTACAAATTCAATATAATTTTCTGATTTTTTATTTCCGAGAAAATTCTGCATCACAGAGACGAAAGCTGTCCAAGACCTTAGTTCTAACTCGGTCACAGAATCTCTAAATTGAGTATCTTTCGTAAGGTGTCTAATTTGGGGCTATCAAAAAAACCGGCTTTAATCTTTTTCATAGTGAGCTGAGGAAATTTTTGGCAAATGTAAGAAAAGCAGTCCCCGTCTTTATCTAATGATTTAACAAACTGTTTCATGATACCCAGTTTTATATGTAATGGTGGAAGGATAATTTTGTCACGAGCTATTAGTGAATTCTGGACTGTATTTTGCTTTCCAGGCTTCATATTTTTTCTCAAGGGCCAGTTTCTTCTTACCCAATGCTCTTGTTTAGCTCTACTGTCTCAAAGACATATAAAACAGGGAAACTTAGTGTAACCACTTTTTTGACCGAGAAGAATGTTCACCATTTTTAAATCAACACAAATTTGCCACATATGGTCATTGTACTGTATTTTATTTAAGACTAGCGAGATGTTACAATATTCTTCCTGTAACTTTATACTGTGGGCAATAGGTACCCCGGCATATTTATTCCCATTATGTAATAGAATACATTTCAGGCTACGTTTTGAGCTGTCAATGAATAAACGCCAGTCGTTTGATTCGTATCGTTTCAACCCCATTTTTATCAACAAGTTTTTAATGTCTGAACAAAAGGCAATACCGTTTTCTTCGGAAAAATAACGCCGTAATTCTTTATCTCTTTTACGATAAAAAGTTATTTTAGTATTTGAGAAAATTTTTTCTTTCAGTCTTGGTGCTAACAATTCTGAAGCTTGTTTAGAAAGATTTAAATCTCTTACAAGATCATCTAACTCATTTTGGGGAAAGCATTTTGGCTCATTTGATATACCTTCAAAATCAGCATCATTTTGTGATGAGCTTGGTCCTTCCTTGTCTTGTTCTAAGGGTCCAGATATATTTTTAGGCACTGAAAATTCAGGTGAATGGTGCACTGGAAGCTGAATACAACTAGTACTTGGGTACTGTCATTTAGCTCGATTTTTAGTGTTTAGACCGTTTACGTTCACGCTACAAAAGTAACAGTCTTCGAGATGATTTTGTGGTTCTCGTCAAATAGTCGGTGTTCCAAATTTAAAGGCACTTCTTTTACCACTTTTCCATAATCTTAAATATTCCAAACACGATTTACAAACACAGTTAAGAGCCCAAGACTTTTCATCTTTATCTAAGAGCATCCCAAAATACTCAAAACCTCTGATACCTAACTAACTATGATATAACTTTTCTACAATTGTTAAACACATATTCTCCGCATATATAGTAAAAATGATTTGAATTATTTAAACAACGTCTCCTTGAACTACTCATGACAATGCAAAAATTTCAGATATTAATCTTAACACAGTAAAATACGCACGTTATCGATACATAAATACGCATAAATGATAAAAATCAAAAAAAAAGTAACTCGAGCTGCACAAAAATTTTTGAGCTTAGATTTGACAAAAACAGGTCATAAGTGAATATTATTAACCATAAAATTCACGGCAACAGACAAAAAGTTAAATTTTGTAAATTAGTGTAATCTTTATATATATATATATATATATATATATATATATATATATATATATATATATATATGAAGCAGTCATAAAATATAAAATATTAGTTTGAAGTTCCGACACATATCAAGGTTATATTTAACAAAAGTAGCTTTGTTTAAAACTACTGTTTTTCTCCATCAGTCCGTTAACAGAAGAAAGATAGATGGACAGCTTACTTCCTGCCAATCCAACCAACGTAGTGATCTCGCCAATGAAGCTGTAATGAATCAAGAACAAAATTCACAGAAGATAACTATTTATACAAAATTGAAATTCCGTAGACATGTCGGCAGAGTGGTAACCCTGCAGACTGTAAAATATCAACAGTTAAACGACACTTGTGCATAACCAGGAGCACTGAAAAGCTTAAAAATTAAAATTTTAATGAAATATCTCCTTCATAATGTTTTTTTTTTACAGAATTCCGGTCAAGAACTACAATTTTATAGTAACAGAAAAGAAAAAACTTTACATAACTATGAACAATTTATTCTGAGAATTCCTTTGAATTATATCTGCGAGATAAAAATCTGAAACAAAACATTTTTTATGTAAATAAATTTGTACATTTATTTGAATTATCGTTTAAAAATACCATATCTTGAATTCGAATCAGAATTATTAGCAAATATCGATTGTTTAATTAAATCGATTGAGCCCCTCCTTTAAATCGATTGGCTTTTCCATCAAAACCATTTGATTTTCGACAGCGCAATAAGGCAAAAATCTTTCGCAATCCAGAAATAAATAAAAATTTCTCTCCGAAATAAGCCTAACAACGGTACCCAGTGGCACAAACACATAATCTCGATGACGAAGCAAAACTTTTTAATATTTCGGAAATGTGCAACTTGGCCGGCGCGGAGACCGAACGGCAGCTGGAAAACGGTCTGTCTGATGTTATTATCTTTGTCCCTCCCCTATTTCGCATTAAATTAGGGTAAATGTGTCGAAAAATAAGGTCCATTTATTTCGGAATATAAGAAAGAGAGTCGTCTCGAGTTAACGACCTTCTGGCCGACGACGTCGAGAGTCTGGAGGGGTTGTTTTTGTAAACAAGTTTGTGTGAATCGTGGATATAGTATGCATTTTATTGATTAAATTCATCCCTTTTTTTGCTAAGGGGCACACAATTTTTATAAAATACAAAAGTTTGTAGATAACGGGAATAGTAATATAAAAAAAATGTTATATAAGACAAACGAAGAGAGTGTTTGACATAAAAAGCAAGTTTAAGTTATTTTGCCGTACTTTAAGAGCCGAAATTGGAAAATAATATTCAAAGAATGAAAATTTTGCAATTCCTTCTGATTGCATTAATTAAAAAAGAAAAATAACTGTAATTTGATTGGTAATATTGTGAAACTTCAGGGATAATTTTTAGAAACAAAAAAAATTAATAACAGTCACTTCGGTTCTGCGGACCTGGATTGTCAGTAAGCATTTCTCTTTTACTAAAAAATGCGTAGAACTCCAAAATAATGGAGAAACAACGACAGAGTTGTTTTGTCCTCGTGGGGCTCATCCTATGAAATAAAAAATGTTAAATGGGATCCTCCTTTTCTTGGCAGAAATTGAAAGTAGGAAATATTGCGTGTCCAACTATATAAATATCTTTGAGATCATTTGAGAGTTAGATCTGAGGTTCTATTCAAGTAAGCAGGCTTGAACGCCAAAATTATCCAGACGATTGTCAAGTGGTTTGACCCAACTCTGATCCTGACTGCGGATTTTCAAGATCATTTTTAAGTCCAGGTTTGTTTATGAATTTTATAATAGAAGTAACAGAGGTTGGCATCAAAGGAGAGTTAAAAAGCTGGTGATATTGACCTTCATATTCAAAGTAATTTGAAGGATACATCGTAGTGATAATATGGGAACTCTTATTTTCTTAAATTCAGACTTTTGCTAGTTTCTCCTCGGAGATATATATGTATTTGAGTCGTAGCAGAGTTATTCACGTTCTTGCATTGATCAACTGCAACGAAATGTGTCTTGTAAATCCATCCTGAGTTTTGGGAATTGTTTTATTTATACCTAAATGGATCCTGATATATGTAATAATCAAAACGATATATATATATATATATATATATATATATATATATATATATATATATATATATATATATATATAAATAATAAGAAAATTCTCGGCGGCTGTGCAGACATCGACTGTTAGTAAAGATTATTCTTGTATTAAAAAATACAGAAAGTCCAAAATCATGTTGAAGATCAGGGTCCGAAAAATGACGACAGAGCTGTTTCTTCCTAATTTGGGGTCCATGAGGGCATTGCATTCGGATTATTAATCCGATAAAACAGAAGGTAAGAAACGACAGCGACATCTCGACGAATCACTCAATAACACAAGAGAAACACCCACCAACAAACACCCTAAATGCGTATCTAATGCGAGCTTGAACAATTTTTTTCATTAGTTTAACTACTTCGGGTGTCCTAACCATAAATAAATCAACTGATTATATATATGCTTTCCCCGTTTTTATTGGACTTTGGAAATATATATATTTTTTAATAACCTTCTTGGGTTTAAAGTCCGTAGAGAAAAATACACATAAGTTCTCTTTAGTCGCTAAGATTTTATGACGTTTCGGTCATTTGTTGATCCTCATCAGATACTTAAAAAAATACGTCACACGTGATATATTAAAATGAGTTTAAAAAAATACAGATAGTGTTGCTCGTGCACCGAAAAAGATGTATTTTTTAACAAATTTTAATGTGTGACGTGTTAAGTAATTTATTAAATGTTCGATCTTTTGATATGTACTTTTTGAAATTTTAGACTGTATTTTTTGAAAATTAAATATATCTGAAAAAAGTCAACAGATGACTGAAACGTCATTAAATCTTAAGAAATAAATGACCTAAAGGAAACTTATTTGTATTTTTTCTCTACGGACTTTAAATCCAAAAAAGTATATATATATATATATATATATATATATATATATATATATATATATATATATATATATATATTATAGAGAAAAATAGCGCATATATTAAAGTTTAAGAACCGTTACTCGATGTTACTAACAAAAACTGAAAAGTATTATACCCGCATATGAGAAAATAAATGTCACATGATCTAATTTCTGAAGCCGGTTAGGTGGACAACTTGTCACGAGACATCGCACATATCGATCGACAAGAGGAGCCGCTTTTCAGACACCGAACGACAAAAGTTCTGCTGCTTCGGGCGGATAAATCGATTTGTTCTGCAAATTTTATTACGTAACCTGAAAATTAGGGAACAAAATGCAGTTTTCGTTAGCTACTTTTCTACCTTTTAAACAACCATTAAATTTTTTGAAATATACACTCTTAATTCCGAAAATTCTTTTATAATTCCGAAATCCGATTCGCTGAAAATAAAATCCATTATGCATTCACGTCGCCAACGTGTACGATTAAGCTTTTAATCAGATGAGTCAATTGAAGGTAATCCTTTGGATGTATAAACTCAAAAAGTCCTTTAACCTGGAAAAAAACAGCTGACAAATCGAATCCATAAAAAAGATCCAATTAACAAAATTCCATGTCAAGAATAAAATTTATCTCGACTTTTCCAATTTGCTTTTATCTTAATTTGTCTGAAAATCGTCAACAGTTCAGCGTGTTTTCTCGATAAGAAGCAACGAAACAAATAGGTTTTCTTTTAGAGATTAGAAAATTGCTATTAAGGGAATTCGTTGTGATATTTTCAGAATAAATTCGTTTCTATAAAGCTTAAATAATTGGGATAATATCAAAAACTAAGACATATAAATTATACTTGATTTAGAAATAATGACTTCACAAGATTAGACTCAATTCATACGAATTTTGGCTGATGCTTGCTTGCACCTTCTCATTTTCAAGGTTATTATTGTCAAAAAGTCAGCAAATTTGGCATGAATGTACTAAATATAAGAATGTTCCAAATTTCACGACCACACAATTTCTTCTTAAGCAAGTTTAATGGGAATAATAAGAGTGGGATAATAATTTTTTCACCATGTTCAGTGAAAGAAGCAACTTCGTTGTCGTGATACCACGTAATCTCGTGCAAACCAGTTACTCTATATAAAAGAAGGACTTGATGATGACACCTACAGACGAAAAGTGGGAAGAATTAATTTACTCATTATTTTCATCATTTTGCATGGAATATCAAATATAATATTATTGTATATATTAAGTAAAATCTAGGAAAGTAACGCTTTTCCTTCAAACTGTCTTTACATACTCCATATTTCGAAGTTGTAAGACACAATCCTGGACGTAGTTATCCACGGTCTTCCCTTGTTTTCTCAGAAAATGCAGGAAAAAAAAACACACAGCACTTTAAGGACATTCTTATTTCTTGAAAAAATTTGCATATTTACATAGTACAAGTTAAAATACATTATATGTAATTATATCTGCATAAACTTTAACAATCAAATGAATGCGCTTTCTTTTACCTTATTTACACTCATGTATTTCCACAGTTTTCCCTTTACAAGAGCAATATGTTCCGCTGAAAACCTTTACTATTTAAATAGAAAATTATATCTAATGTAAAATTAAAGAATGAAAAAAGACAACAACATAAATTATCCTTAAAACCGTTAAAATTTAGAGAAAAATCATGCGGGATATAAAAACTAAAGACAGGGAGAATATTAAATTTATCGTTTTTTTTTAAAGCTCAAATTGAAAGAAATGTACGAGTATTTCACAAAAATCACATTTATGTTATGGCAACAGCGCAATTTGACACAAGTGACTTTTCTAACAGATGTGACCCGTTTTTTAAGAGCTTTTAGTTTGTTTTTTTTTGATTTTTTCTATTAAAAAAGTGCACATTTAGGGATGTAACAAAATTTAAGATTTTGTGGAAAAAATTGAACCAAAAGTGATTAATGTATATATGTGCCTTTTGGAAAACTAAAAAAAATGTGGAAAACTAAGGCCAGAATCGTGTTCCATGACCTCAAAAGATGTAAAGGAATTTTCCAAAAAAAAAATCCTAGATTTTATTTAATTTTAGTATATTTTTTCTTTTAATTTAAGATCTTTCTCTCTCTATCTTTTGTATGTGACATCTAAGAAGTCGTAAATACGACTTTACACCCTGTTTTAAACATTTTTCACCTTCCAGATATTTCCTTTGTTCCCAGAAAAGCTATTTTCATGACAAGGAACAACGTACTCGGTGCTAGCCCTGAACTCTTTTACTCTAAACATGTTCTGGATAACATTGAACTTTCAATTAACATAAGCTTTGTTTTACGAGAAACAATTAATACGATCTGAGATTAAATTAAATGAAATAAGAAATGATAAGTCAAACGTTGGATGAAATTAGAAAGGAATGTAATTAAATCAGGAACGTTTTGTTATGTATATGTGTAAACTGAGGGAAAGAACTTTATTGATCTTCATCTTTCCCACAAAAATGATATCGTCAATACAATGAAGACATAAATTCCGAAATAATTTCATGATTTAAAAAAAGGTTTTCGATTTATTCAAAATTAAAACTCGAAATGAAATGTAATAGTTATGTATCAGCATAACTGATACAATGACATTCTTGTGTCACATTGTTCCGGTTTAAATATCAATTTAAATTTACTATGGCTAATTCGATTAATTTTACCTTTCTGTTACAAATACTCACGTTATGGGCAAACACAATATCCGTTTTGTCAAGCATCTCTAATAAATTCCTTGAATAAAAACTACCATTTTTCGGCTAAGCTGCATTTTTTGGTTTGATTATACCACAAACCCCGTAGTACTACTTCCTTACTAATTTCTTTTCCACCTCGAATTATTTTTATCTTTCTTTTACACTATAAAGTACGGTTTTAAATTATATTTGATTATCAGTTTAAGCATTATTTTGGTTGTTTTGCTTGGCATTTACTAGACTATGGATAGTTATTTTTATAAATGCTGAAATTACTGTCACTTTTTTTCCAGATAAATTTCCACTTTCTTGCCTACTATTCGAATGAAATTCTCATAACAGTTTTCTTGAATAGATTATGTTTATACTATTTTTTAGGTTGTCATAGGTCACTTTCGAATTTGCATCGACAGTTTATTTTACACCACTCACCGAAGGTTTTTTTCATGTTTTTTGGGTTGCATTTCTATTTTGTAACTTGCCTTAGTGAAATCCTAATCTATGGGGTCCCGGGTTCCAGGAAATTCATTCATTTAATTGAAATGTATTTTTCTAATTTAAAAATAACTAATGGGATAAATTTTTAGCCGAAAATGTTAAAGATTAATAAATTGGTATATTAACAAATTTATTTCAGGCCACTGTTGTTGCCCAGGATAATTTTTGAGCTGTAATTTCTTTCAAACGTTTCATTTGGCTGAACAAATTGTAGACTTTTCCATATCAATTTATTGGAACCATCCTTTGAGATTTTGAGCTGGGAAGTTATATAATATCCCGGTAATTGAGTTCAGTCAATTAATTCCTTTATCTTCTGCTTGTTTGGTATTTTATTAAGTTATTTTTATCGGAATAAATCTGGAGGCAAGGTTTTATCAGTTCTGAACGTTTCAACCAAGGAATTATTTTAGAACCCCAATAACAACTTTGGGTAAGATTCTTTAATTACAATTTATTAAAACAATCTTTCGCAGATTTCTGATTTATTAAGATTTAAACTCAAAGTGAGTTTAATGCCTAATTTGAATCTGGCCATGGTATGCTGTTTTTTATGAATACTGATTAATTTTTCTGGAATTTTTTTAGTTTTCGATAGCTGTTACTTTGTAAAGGTCTTAAATATTCCTTTTATATCAGCAAGAGTTAATTTTAAGTTTAACTTTGTTCTTTATTGTAAAATTTACTATGTTTTGTTACGTTTTGCTTCCTGGATGTAATACGATAGCCCCAATTTATCGAAGAATTAATTAAATATTTTAAAGTATTGTCGAAGTGTCATTTTGAGTTAATTTTAACGGAAAAATAAGTTATTGAGGCAAAGAGGGTAGAAATTGTTATGATGATAGGATATGTTGGTAGGATAAGAACTCGAGAAGAAGTGTGTCAGTTATGTCGTCTTTTTTAATGATTTAACAGGTTAATTAGAAGAGAAGCTCATGAGTGGCCGCCGAGGGCTCTAGACTTAAACCCTTGTGACTTAGAGTTATCTTAAAGATAAAGTTTTCCAAACTATGCCAATTCACAAAGAAGATTTAAAGAATTGAATTATTCAAGAAATAGGGTTAATTAGTACAGAAGTAATCATAAATGTTTGGAGTGAATCTATAAATTGCTAAGGTTACTGTCAATTGTTCGATGGTAGGCATTTTCAGCATTTAATAAAATGATAAAATAACGATTGCATTTAACAGATAAAGTATTCAGAATTTTACAGGGAGTCTAAAAATGTACAAAAAATTGGGGGACACTATTTAACAAATCAAAGTAGCACATATTTTTTCGAGTCGCCACGTATTATTTAATATACTGGAAAAATTATTTTAATCTGCGTAAAAACATAAAAACATTTTTAGAGCATTGACTTGCAAAAAGGTACTTAATCACAGTAGTACCCGTGCTCCGATAGTTAATTAGACACATTTAGGTCCTGTTTCACCATATGTCGCAGTCGATCAACTCGGAAATCCAAATTTGGGGTAAATGTTTACCGGCAGACGTCCTGGAGGTAAAAACACTGAGCACGTGCCCTAAAAGTATATAAATAGGAACTTTTCGCACATCAAAAATTCTCTGTCAGTAAAAGGTGATAGTACGTAAACTGTCGAGTTATCTTTACAGCTCGAATTTAAACGAATTTTTTAAATTTAATTTTAATAATTTAGTACACAATAGTTCGTGAAATATGCCTAATGTCATCACTAAATGCGCTAAGTACACTCACTCATAAGTGGTGATGTGTGCATATTACGTAGAATAGGACTTCCCCAATTTCTGGAATCGCAATATTTTAGGAATGGTGATTCGTAAGAATAAATACAGAATTGCACGATCATACTTTTGTACGATCATGCTTTTGTATGACGATATTTTTCACTTTTGACTTTAAATAAAATTTTTAGCAAACGTAGGATCGGGGTGGAAGTTACCAGTTTTTTTTTTATCTATTTTGACTGAACTATATATGAAAAATGTAAAATTTAATTAAATAAAAAAAATGTTACATATTAATGAATATATATTTTTTTAAATATTTTATGATCTTCATCAGCTAATATGAAAATGTATTTTTAAATATTTATTTAATAAAAGGACAGTGTTCAAATACAATGTTTCTACCAAATAAATACAAAGTTCGATATAAAGTTTACGTAACAGATTCGTGTTAGGCAAAAAGTACCCTCCGACATGTGTTTCCCAAAATGTAGAAACTAAAGAGAGAGGCACGGGACCTGCGATTGATTACTTCCTATTTTACCTTAAGCACCCTGATGAGCAGATGTTCGTAAATACCTTCTTAGTTTATTTTCGTGTTTGGTCTGTTTAATTCTAAAGTGTTTCTGTTTCTGGCGAAACTGTTTATAGAAAATTTAATTGAGTATCTTTAATATAATCGATTTCACTTTACCTCGCTTAAAATCGACCAAATAGTAATATGAAAATAATTTCATTTCAATTTTCAGACTGATTATTCAATGCTAGAATTTCAGGACTGAAAATGGAAAAGAAACAGCTTTTTTTTGGCCACACTGTACGAGTTTTGAGTAAACAAAGAACACTAAATCATATTAGCTTATAAATTAACAGTACTACTGAAAAAAAAAACAATCTTTAATCCATTTTTCAACCCGAAATTTTACCATATTATACTTGTTTGCTTGTGGTGCCCCCTTCTGGGTTTAAAAGTGACATTTTTCACATAGACGTGGTCGTATCGAAGTGACTCATCTTTCAGCTAAACGGCTGACTTTTTAGAGTTCGAATGCGTAACATTTGCTCAGTTATCTACCCTGAATTTTCTTATATCTCACGTGGACATCAAAGTCGATTTTTCTTTATTCGTAACTTTATGGAAGATTAGAAGACTGAAACATACTTCATTTTACTACAAAAATATTCTGCAATCTAGTTTGTTGCAATAACATTGTCTGTGAATGCGTTAGGAAACAGCTACTATTAACTGACTCCTCGAAAAGATGTGAAAAACATATATTTATGGATAACAATTTTACCAGGACCTTTCCTGAATGTAGAAGAGGTATCAAGGGAACCCTGGTATATTACTGTTGGACACAGGAGGGCAAGGCGATACAATAGAACATGAGTGAAGGCGCTCAGCAAGTGTTTCGGCAGCTGTTGAGTTACAACGATACGCTTCGTTTCTCAAACATTTTTGTCGTAGAATAAAAGTAGTTGAAGGTCGGATTTCATTTAGAAAGGTGGTTTGAAAGCTCAATATAACGCTAAGTTTACATTATTTTATATAATGAAATTATATGCATATGTGTAGTCTCAGTCAGTGGTAGAATTAGAATTTTTAAAAATTTTAAAACCCCTTTGACTTTTTGATAGCAAAATATTCACACCGTACCATAGTCAAAATTATTACGCTTTCAAAACAATTTTTTTTAATACTTGTATTACATATTAAAGTGAGGTACTTACTTCGACTAGGGTGATTATAATAATGAAAAGTGGTGGGGGGCAGCATGTGTAGTGGTCAGCGTAGTATTTCCTATCTCTGTCGTCCGTGAGGAACTCGTCCGCTACTATGGTGACCATCCTGCAAAGAAGATAGTTATACAATTTATTTACTATTAATATTATTATTTACTTTATAATGATAGTTATTAAAATCCAGATATTCTATTATTTGTTCAAATAGTTGATGCCCCGTAGTTATACTGTGCTTAAATGAGCTTAAAACGCTTATAAAATAGAAATTACCAATATTTACTATTTCTTATCGTATTATTTGGTACACTTTCCCGAAAGAGGAAATTAAGGTGAAATGTAATTAATGGCAGGATTTCAATTTTATAAAATGCATTACAAGAACAGTTTTGTTATGCAGAAGTATTTATCAAGAAAATTTCAGCTTTATAAACCTCTTAATATTTCTTTACCTAAAATCTACCTACATACAGTTAACTCAACATGTCACTTATGACATTTATGAAGGACACTGTATTGATTATTAGTAATTTTGATTTCATATAGCCTCAAATTTTAGGAAGTTTCATAATATTGTAGGCGCTATGGAGATTTTCGTTTAAAAATATGAGGACGCAAACTACTTAGTGATTTGTTCACCTGATGTAAAATAAACTACAGTTTGCCGGCCCCCACGAGGTTGCGCCACTCCCTCTTATATATGACAACTAACTAAGTCTGTTGAAAAAGTAAATTTATCTTTGAAGTAATATCATGTTAACTAAATGCTTATTTTTTAAAAAATAATCCCAAAATAAACTAAGGGAGCCTAAAGATAGTGGATCTTGATGTCATTCATTGATAAGTTTCAACTCTAATAGATCCTGAAGACCACTTAGCATCTAAAGTATTTTAAAGATAAGTCAAATGAGTAAAAGCACGATAGATTTACTGTTAGTCTTTGAGGTGTTTCATGGACTACCTTATCGTTCCATCTTCCAATTCCAGATACCAGTTGTTACGAAAAAACTTATAAAGTCAAGTCAAATCAGTCCGATGGTACCATAATACTGCAATGTCATGGAAACAACATATATCTGCAAAAATGACGAATATACAGTAGTCAAGATCGCCATGATAGCATTATAACGTTATATTGCCATCAGTTAATTCGCGATGTGTCAGTGTGTGACACTACAAAATTTTATTATATACAGACGCACTAATAAAGTTAAATAAAGGTTTGTAAAATTTTACATTTCTTATACTATTCGATAGTTATTTAAAATGTACATTTTCTAGTAAGTTAAAAAGTATACCGTTCTATTCAAATTAATCAAGTTATAGCCCCTTAAAGTTTTTATTTGAATAGTTTTAATTTTTGGACACCCTATATAATATAGAAAGTTTATTATAATTGGGATATAAAATATGATTTATTGTTATACTTCACTGTAAATTTCGAGTACATAGCTGAAATACTTCTTAAGTATTTGAAACACGAAAATTAGGTTAGATTTGGTCAAAATTCAAATTATTTAAAAACCTTTAAAGTGTAGGCACTATAATTATTAAAATTGGCACTTACTTTGATCGGAGAATCCAAAAATGCAATAATATATAGGGGGTTCTATTTAAAAAAAAACACAACTTTGATATTTTTAGTGCTTTTGGGGCAGTAATATGAAAATAATTTCAAAAAGTAACTAAATTAGACCCCCATATATCCCAAAAGTAAAACATTTTGATAGTCACGTATTCTGGCCGCCATATTACGTGCCGTATAGGGTGAATAACCCTGTATATTAGCAAGACATCCATAGTATGGAAGCATGAAAAGCGAGTGACAAAGAAAAATGATTTTCCATCAACTAACATATAGGTATTAAGGCAACAAAAGGTAAAACACGAACATTCCTCTTTGAATAAAACTTAATATTCCCCCCTTAAGCTTGAAAAATCAATACACAGGAATAAAAAGACAGTAAACATCATCTATACGTACACAAGATATCGTTTTTCCAAGTTTATTTAAAGACAAGCAGACTGAAGCGATCTTATACACATTGTGACATGTTGACTTTTGAAATCTTATTAATGGAGTGAATAAAAATATTTGGAAAACAAGAGAACTCATCGTGTTAAAAATGTTTTAATTAATCCCAGTTAAAAATAATAATTAGATTAGGAGGTGACCTGGTTTCCCTAAACGAGTGATAAACATAAAAATAAATAATGAGGGAAATTAAGAAGGCATTTTGAGGTCACGAAATTGTGCTATTTTGTAGGAAATGTTTGTGAAACTGCATTAGTGTAAAAATATTGATTTTTCATTTTGTATAAGCGAAAAATAATATTATAAAAAACAGATCAGATAAGCGTTCGAGTTAAAGCTTAGGTTAAGTAATGTTGTAGAAGGATTTTTACTAAATTCTGATTAAATTATTTTAATAACTTAAAATAATACATGAAGTGATTGCTTCTTTCCAAAACCTTAATCATTATCAAATGCGTATTACGAATTCGCTATATGACACCGTTGAATTCTATTTAACTTACTTTTATGATAGGCAATACCATATTTTTATTCGAAGTTAACTGACGTCGGAAAGTGAGAGTACGATATTATTGCCCAAAAATAAGAGTACTTTGGTTGCAGAAAAAAAAAGGTATCGATTTTACATGGTTATATAGTAGTTTTATTGCAGAATGTGTGACACAGAATCAATTATCTACCCAATTAACAATCCGCAATAGTTTTTTTCCATCAGCATTAATTTTTTTGTACCTCATGTGGATATTAAAGTTGCACTTTTTCTTTACTAATAGTTTTATGTAAGATTAAAAGATTGAAATTTACTTAATTTGTATACAAAAGCATCCTACAATTTGGTTTGTGCAATAACATTTGTGTGAATGCATTAGGTAACAGCGACTATTCACTCATTCCTCCAAAAGATGTATTTTTTTGATAACTGATTTTATCAGGACATTTGCTGCATGCAGAAAAGTTATCAAGGTAAACGGCTGGACAAGAAGACTTTCTGGTAGCAAAATATCAACAAAATTCTTCACGATTACGTGTTTTTTGTTTTAAAATTCTTAAGTGAAAATGGAAATTTGTTATTTAAAAAAATTGTAGGTAGAAAAAAATTGTAATGCAGCTTTTTCTCGGCATCCTATTATGGAATCGACATTAAGCCACGTCCACACGAATCTAATCTCGTACCGCTAGCAGCCAGTTATCGGTAACCTGTGAATCAGCTAAAGATATTACAGAGTCAAGACACGCGTGTGCACAGAAAACCTTATTCCAGATAATCTGCTGGCTTGCCAGATCGTTCGGAACTCTGTTGAGATGGCGTTTAACAGCATATTTATTGGCTTCAGCTTTAAACTTTACGTTACTCCATTGATTCACGACGATGTTACGTTATGAAACTCGGTTACGAGATTCAGTTACAAGTGCGGACGTGATTTTAGGTACAAGTACCGAGCAGCCAGTCATCGGTAAACCTGTGAATCAGCAAAGGATATTACGGAGTCATAACATGCGGTAATTTTAGAGCGTGTGGACTAAATCATATTCTAGTAAATTTGTCGGTTAACCAGAATGTTTGCAACTTTGTTTGTTGAGATTCCATTTGGCAGCATATTTCTTGACTTTTGCTTCAAAATTTACGTTGTTCTATTGGTTCGCGAAGATGTTACGTTAGAGATTCGGTTACGAAATTCAGTAACACAGTGGACGTGACTTTAGGAACTCGTATACCAAACACAAAGTGAAATCTAGTAGAAGAATATAACGTTTTACAAAATGATGCTAATTCTACTTTCATGCCTTTCATTTATAAGCTGGACTTCCGAAACTAACATAAAAATATTTGTTTTTAACACTTTATTTAGCTGAACTTTGCCTTAGTTATATATTTTTAAAACTCTCATGCCTCTAAATACAAGAAATTATTTTTTTCTATCAACAAACAATAGTCTCAATTAAAAACAGCCCGCTTCATTTCTACGTTCTTCTAATCATTCCAACCATAATGAGTTTCCGAAATAAACACTCAAAGGAAAAATTATTTAATACTTTAATCCTGCATCTTTATTTATTTTTAAGAGAAAAATCGAAAACGACGGGAACATTCAGTGTTAAGCCCAATGTTTGGGTTTTCTTCTTGTTTGATTTCTTTCTGTTTGTGTTTCGACTAATTTACTAGTCCGCTTTGAAGATCGAGACATAATAAATGGAGCATTTAAGGTGATATGTAAGAAAACAGAGGTGTAGAAACACGAATTAAAAGATATTTTATCTTGTTAATGTAAAATAATATATAGAATGTATCAGTTTAATGTTTAACTAAGATTTGGTTACTTTCTTTCAGAACTGAGAAAGCTACTAAAAACTGAAGGAAGCTAATAAAAAATACAAATTACCAGTAACTAAGCCACAGTCATTTAAAAGCAGCTAAACTACAAATGACAGCTAGCAGCTCTGAAGGCCTTTAAGGGCAAAAGGTATCATCTAGATTGATCTGGGAATGTCAGAGTAAACTTACAACAGAGTTATGTTACAGTGGGTACCAGGATACTAGGACATACATGGAAATAAAAAAGCTGACGAGCTAGCTCATCATCTCAATATACTGGTTTGGAACCGGCTTTTGGGGTACCGTGGTGTGCAGCACGGAAAGCAGACAAACAATGCATCAAAAAAATAGCATAAAACCCACTGGATAACCCGACAGAGATTGAGTCACAACAAGCCATTTATTGGGAACTCTGACCCGAAATTTTTAAGGAAACTACTCCAAATGAGCAGGAATCAATTAAGGGCTATCACAGATATAATGACAGGACGCAAAGCCAACAAAGTACATCTGAATAAAATGAACCTGTATAAAGGATACTTCGACTGCAGACTATGTGGCCAAGCCGAGGAAACGGTAAAGCATATCATATGTGACTGTGAGTCACTAGAGGGAAGGGTCAATAAACTTGGAATCGAGGGAAGTACACACTGACTTCTTGGCAGGCCTGTACAAATTGATCCAGGAGGCTAGGTTAACAGAGTGGCTGTAAGTCTTGGGTGAGTACAATAGGCCTATCCTTTCGATGGTTAAGAGAATTCTTGGTCGATTGGGTTTCTTTGGAAGGTGTGGTGCATTGTCCCATACATATATATATATATATATATATATATATATATATATATATATATATATATATATATATATATATATATATACATATATATATATATATATATATATATATATATATATACATATATATATATATATATATATATATATATATATATATATATATTATCAAAAATTATTTTTATTTGGCGTAGTTTTTTCAACCCTGACTAATGTGTCACGACTAATTTTTCCTTTGTTTAAATGGTATAAATCGACAACGAATTTTTTACGCCGCCCATGTTTCTGCTAAATTTAAAGAGGAGTATCGTGGTGTTAGAAAAACGGACAGGAAGCCCGAAGTATATCGAGGAACGGAAACAATTGAAAAACGAAATAAAAGACGATCGAAAGATCGGCTGTCTCGAAATAGAGCAGACGACATTCAGGTTGTCTCTAAATCCGTACATGATGCACAAAGAAAGTAAAAAATCGACGAGTTAGTAACAAATGAATTAATAGTTGAAAATTTTGTATTGATGTCTTTGTTTCGCTATTTTTGAAGAAATTACTGGATGGGTTAACTATTATCTGGAATTGAGAAGGGGGAGGGTCAAAAATAATGGTTTTCCGACTTTTCCTGAAAAAATGGATAAATTACGGTAAGTCTCCTAATTCTGATTACAAGTTATTTGATTTTAAACATTTTTTAATTGTAAATTAAACTAATATTTTGAGCGTAATTTGACAAAATAGATTAAAATCCCTCCTACACAGTTTTAAATGGGATTAGTATAGGTTTTCGTACTGCTACTTAGCATTGCATGTTTCACAAATCTTACAAGATAACAGGCCTTTCATTAAAAATTAAAAGTTCTGTTTACATCTTTAAATTTTAAATAGCTTTGTTTAATAATAATTTATATGTTTATATATATATATATATATATATATATATATATATATATATATATATATATATATATAAACATATAAAATGTATACTAAGTGTTATAACCATAGACATAAAAGTTAATATATAGATTGCGGATCTTATAGAAACAAATTGGCTCACGCTTAGAAAGAGGCAGTATTTTCGATGAGTAGTACCACTGTTTCTAAGAGCAGTCAGGTGATAGGGGTATCCAATGACGTTTGGAGTATCGTATTTAGCTGCGCCTGTAGAAAGAGAGGTTCTACTCATCTACAACGCTCGGTCTCTTTTTAAGCGTAAGCCAACTTGCTTCTATAGGATCCACAATCCACATATTTAACTTTTATGTCTGTGTTTACAACTCCTTGAGGTTAAAATATAAAATAAAATACGTTTAAGCTACAAACTATTAAAAATAACATATTGTGCTAATGATTTTTATTAAAATAGTTATCATTATGATAAATACTTCAATTCTCATGTATTTTTACAAGTATGAATCAAGTAACAAAAATATAACAAGATATACAAGATATGTCCGATGACCTGCAAATACAAAATTTCGTTATGTATTTTTTACACTCACAGTAAGATACTAATTCCTCACTTGGTGAAAATAATGAAGATTCTTTTCCGGCAACAAACAATTTCCATCTTCTACATAATCAAACTGTAATGTTTGTTGATATGTTGCGTAGAAAGTTCTCAAACCTAATTGAATTACTTGTAGATGTCAAATCGGCGATTAAAACAATATTTCTATAATGATAATATATATAATGCATTGTTACTTTATTTTTAAATACATATAATATATTTTTCAGCTAATACAATAGAATTACCTATTTCTAATTAAAATTAGAAGTGAGGAATTATTTACTTACTGTAACTGCAAGAAAATGCCCGACGAAATTTTGAATTTGCAGATCATCGGACGGAACTATTTATCATAAGTAATTATTTTAATAACTTATAATAGTTTTATTAAATGTTAGCTAACATATATAGAGAAGCCACATCTAGAGTAAACATATATAAGAACACCCCAGAATTTCCTACCAAAAAAGGAGTCTGACGAGAAGATACAATATCCCTGAAGCTGTTCACAGCAACTATACAGAATATCTTCCAGCAATTAAACTAGAATAACAAGGGTTTATGTATATATGGAGAACATCTAAACCATTTAAGATTCGTTGACGACATAATTCTAATTGCTAATAGTCCTGAAAAATTGCAGGAAAAAATTAATGACCTCAACACAACCAGTAATGAAGTAAACCTAAAAATGAGCCTAGTAAAGATAAAAGTAATGCGCAACTATCTGATTACCAACGTATATGGATAAATGAAACTACGCTAGAAGTAGTGGGTCAATATAGATACCTAGGACAACTTATACACATCTCCCGGAAATAAACAGAAGAATTAAACTAGAATGATTAGAGTGTGAACGAAACTCTATAACCTTCAAGTCCAGAATACCACTATACCTTAAGAAAAGTGTATTTGATCAATGCACACCGCCAGTCATGACATAAGGGCGAGAAATTCTGATATTAAAGAAAGAAACAACCACAATACTCTAAATCACTCAAAGAGTCATGGAAAGATGTATTCTAGGAATAACTAAAAGAGGTCGTAGAAAAATAGATCGGATACGATAGACAACCCAGGTAATTGATGCGATCCAAAAAATAAAATCCCAAAAATTGCAATGGACAGGATATATAGCAAGAAAAACAAACAATAGATGAACCAATAGGACAACTATGTGGTATTCCAGAGATGCCAAGAGATTAAAGAGAGAACCGAATCTCAGATGGGATTATGACATCAGAAAACTGACAGGAACAACTTGATCCAGGACAGTTAAAGACAAAAAAGAAGCACAAATGACAATAAATGACAAGAACACCGAATAAATTACATCATTAAATAGAAGAAGTAACTCTAGGAATATTGAATAAGGGAGACTATACCGTAATTAAAAATGGTAGATGAAGTTAAGAATGATTATGATAATGATAAACAGGTTATTTAAAATTTAAAGACGTATACAGTAATTTTAATAATTTTCAATAAAAAAGTGTTATTATCTAGTAAAATTGGCGAAAGATGCAATGCTAACCAACAGTACGAAAACCTATACTAATCCCATTTACGACAGAGACAAGACTAGTCCAGTTTCACTTGAAAACGGCTAGAGATAACTACTAGCCGAAACGTCGTGATATTCAACAAAAATAAAGACAATGGAAGTCCAACAGATATCTACTACTTCGCAACAAACATCGTTGTCTATGACCTACAAAAAAATTAAATGATATGGAATAAAATTAGGGTACCTACCGTAATTTTTTTTTAACCTTCCTGGAAAAGTCGAAAAAAATCTACCATTTTTGACAAAAAGGGGAGGTTGTTCAAAATTGAAGAAAAGTTGGGCTTGGTAACCCCGAAAAATTGATTCGGCGCACCGAAAAACATCAAGGAACATAAAGTTATCGAGGGGAACTCTCAACTCCCCCTCCCAGCTACTAGAAATGCGAAGTAATTGAATATTTAAATTGCCTTATGTTGATGTCAAATAATTATGCATTAAGAAATTGTCTCTAATTTATTTTAAATAAACTAGTTGTAAACTTACCTACGAAAAAACGGTGGTTCGGCAAGTAGCAAATGAAAATCGTTTTCGGACGATACCTCTCGGTCTCTGTGGTGGACGGCACATTTAAAGCTTCTTGATCGTTTTCCAGTCATCTGTAACAACAAAAATCTTTTTAATATACATAAAGAATACATTTTAAAAAAATCTAATACATTCTATAGAATATTTTTCTTTTTACTTTTAATAGATCACATATATTTATTCGCACATCTCTACGAATACTTTAATTATCTCTACTCGTCTTCGTTGTAGTGGTGGCAAACTATCTCTTTTACTAATCTTCATCTTCGGGTGTCATGTGTTATGGTGCACGTCGGCAATCGTCTTTCCATATCACTGTTACACCATACCTAGAGTGCCCTTTTCAGCCTCACTAAATATGGTTGCGACGTCTCACATTATCACACCAGTCTCATATATTGCGGAGTAGTATTAGCTTTGGTATGGAGTAGCGAGGTCATCTCAGATATAATACTGCTCGTTTTTTTTTACAGTATCCATTTGTCTTTCTACGCCAGTTCTTCGTAGAACGTTATCATTTCTTATGCAAATATTTCAGGGAATAAGCAACAGTCGACGGAGTGTCCACAATTCAACGTCCTAGCTTTAAGTAAGCAAGTTTGTAACACCACACAGTACCATAGGCCAGGCGCGGATCCAAGGGGGGGGGGGCGGTGGGGGCGATCGCCCCCCCCCCCCCCAAGAGCTTTGAGTTTAGGAAAATGGACCCGATTTCTTCTCTTATACTATAGTTTATTCAAGAAATAGAGAGAGTAATAAATCATTTTTTTCCCTTTTTTTCTTTGCAAACTACCTGTGTTCTTTAGTCCGGTGTTTTTAGCAAAATTTGTTAGACACATATTTTTCATAGGAATGGGTTAGAAATTTTATAATCAGAAATACCGGTCTATAATAATAGACTAAAACGTAGGATTATTCTCTCAAAAAAGTCTAAGTTATAATTTAAATACTTACAAAATATCCATTGTCAAAAATATAAAAAGTTAAACAGATATAAAAAAATAAATTCGTCCATATAATAATAAAATATTTTTGGGGTTATCGGTCATTTTATTATTAATTAAAAACATTTTTAGGGTATTTGACGTTTTAGTTTCTTAATCCATCTGCAGAATTACAATTAAACACTAAAAAGGGATTCAAACGTAATTACTTTTTTTTACGTTGTAATTAAAATTAGACCTACTTATTTTTATTTCTATTGTACTGACATCTTAATTTAATTTACTTTTATATATGGAAATACGATAGCCCCAAAAAAATAATATAAACATGTTAATTCTACACGCTTAAGAAAAAGACACAAATACATCAATAAAATAATAAAAAACTTACTGCTAATTAGAATTAAATATATATAAAATTAAAGAGGGGGACACACTAAAATAAAAATATATAAAAAAATAAAAAAAAAACATATAAACAACATTAAACAATAAAATACAACAAAAACAAAAATTTAAATAATAAATTGTGTTTACACTAGCAAACATTACGTATCTAATTCCTAATCAAAGTCAGTGAAAGTATCTTCGCTAAAATTAATTATAATTAGTTCCTCTATCTCACCGATTATGAGATCGAGTTCTCACATTTTGTTTTATTCTTTTATTATATGGATTTTTCCCAATTTTCCGCAGTAACTTTATTCAAAAAAATCTTTCAAAATTTAAGTTAAATTACTAATTTTATTAATTGTGTTATTTCTAGCAACTCTACCTTTTACTTGAGAGATATATTTACGTCTTCAACGGATAGTTTCCGGACCATTTATAAGAACAGATTTTCTATCTGGTTTTTTCCAGCAAAAATTAAGTTCTCTGAGTAATTTCCAGAGATCAGTTCTTTTAATTTCAGGTAAATCGCGATCTTCAATGATTTTAGAATTTTGTAGATGGTTGGGATCTGCTTCTCATAATAAAATGTATATACAACCCCTTTAATTGCAGTTTTCATCTCTTCTTCCAACGAGGTTTTTCGTTTGCCTGTGATCGAATGTGGCTTGGGAGTACTTACAATTCCAGTCGTTTTTTCTCCTTCAGTATTCGGTACATAGTAGATTTTCCAACTCCTGTCATGTTGGAACATATCTCAACAGAACTTTTAACATTATTATCTAGATATTGATATCTTAAGGCATCATAAACATTCGTCGTAATAAGTTTTTCGTTGAGGAAAAAATGCCCTGGTTTAACGATTTTGGAATAAATATAGAGGTGAAAGCCATATCTTTTGGGTATCTCACTAATCTCAAATAATATATAAAAACAAGCACAAACAAGATAAATCACTAAGAAAAAACTGTAAGTTGTACTTTGCTCACTGACAGAAATTAAATTAAAGTATCATAAATTCTATGTTGCAGTAAATTTATAAAATATATTTAAATATAATGAAATATAATTAGATTTACGGCAGTTCTCAGTTACCTGCGGCACTGGAGCAGGTACGTTAGAGATTTCGGTAACACTTTTATTACTCTCTCTAGTTCTTGAATAGAGTATAGGAGTCTGTATGCTTGCGATCAGGAAAATAGAACTCATTCTGCCTTTTATATTAAGAATGAGTATGCTGCTTGCATCCCCCCCCCCCGTTGACAACTTGTTTTTCTTGCCATACTGTACTTTTGTGATATCACCGCCCCCCCCCCCCCAAAGAGAGAGGCTGGATCCGCCCCTACCATAGGCCATATATAACATTGAACCACTCGTATTCGCCTGTGTGGTTGTTTCTCATAGCCAATTCTTCCAGTCATTCCCATTGTTCACCGCACTTGCTGATTTTTTTTTTTGAATATTGAATGGATATCCTCAAGATTGTTAGCTAAAGTTTTGAAGATACCGTAAACCCCTGACATTGCCAGTGTTGCCAGTTCTCAATATAAAGAGCTACTCTCTAATAACCACAAAGAGGATTAAAAAGCGGAAAAGATAAGAAATGAAAAAAAAAAACACATTAAATTACATACGATGCTTAAAACCTAATTATCCTTCCAACATTTATAACGTTGCAATTTCTCCTAGCTTAAAGATGTTTAAGTGAAACCATTTAAGAAATAAATGTAGTCAAATTAAAAGTAACAAGTACCTAATGCAACTTCAGCAGCCATAATATCTAGAAAACAAATTACCGAACGCAAGAAAAAAAATCACTGGAAACATAATAAAGAAAATACCATACCTTGGTCGATATTTAATTAATCTGAAGTGTTCATTTACATGGTTTTAATTTAGTTAGCAAGAGGGCGTGTATCTCCTATAATCTCTTTTGCATTCCGATCTAATCGAGATGAGTTATATGTAGACCTGCCCTTAAATGAATTGCCGTACGTATGATATACCGGGCAGAATTAAAAAGTCGATCTTAAATAAATTGAAGACGCTTTTCGATCTTGATGTTGAAGATAAATTTGAAAACGCAATTGGTAATTAACCGAAGGGAGTTTTGTTTCTTCGGTTGTAAGAAAATGTGATGATTGAGGTGGTTAACAGAGTAGAATTTACACGTTTCTTTTTTTTTTGTAATAACAGTAAAACAAATTTAAAAAAAAAAAAACTAAGATTTCAGTAACTGGAAAATGCCTTTGAGCTTGGCAAGACGGCTTGAATAATATTTCATTTAAAGGACGCCACACACATGGAAACAAACATTTTTGATCAACCTACACAACCTGAAAGGCAGCCGGAGAAAATGGAAAGATTCATTCGTCGGATGAGACTATTTTACTGTTACGATACCATGTTTTAGCCTGAACTAAACTACATTATGGCATTTTAGCCAGCTTACACACACATTCATACTGTAGATTTCGGCCAGTGAGCTTTACCTTAACGTGTGTGGGATTCTTAAGTATTTTCATAAGTTCACAAAAGAAATATTTTTTACCTTTAAGAACTAGAAACTACATAACATTGTTTATTATTCCAAGTTTTTACAGCATATAAGCGTTTCTACACTATTGATAATAACCTTAAATTTAATGTCCATTTTAGAATAAATTTAATGATTTTGTACCAAAAACCGTGAATAATTTACATTTACTTTGAATTTAAAGCAGTTCGTTCAAATATCAGTACTTTGTACATTAAATTTAATTAAATGGTATTTTAAAATTCAATAAAGTAAATGAGAAGATATTTCAACTTTCTGCACGTTAAAATTAATTCACATATACCCTAATACTAAAGGAATTTACATTATCATTCAATAAACATTACATGAGATTCCGGGAGATGGCGCAACGTGCATTGAACTTTTTGTTTAGTATGATATAAGTTGCTTAAAGGATTAAATTTTCTGATGGTGAGGTCTACACGTCTGCCCCGAACTGACAGGAACCAATGAGTTCCAAACCATTCAAGATGGCGAACACTACACTGTTAAAAATTACCTTAAATTTAATGTACGTTCTTTAATCAAATTTAATGATTTTTTTACCTTAAATCGTGAATAAGTTTCATGTTCTTTGAAATTAAAGCTTTGTACATTAAATTTACTTGAATATTATCTTAAATTTTAATAAAGTAACTGAAAACATACCAAATTTAATGTATAGTGACATAAGATTTAATGTAAAAATTATTAAATTTAATGCATTAACATTAAATGCATTTAATAAACGGTTTATGAAATTTACTTCCAGCACATTACTTTAAAATTAATGTGAAGTTTTTTTACAGTGCATCTATGGAAAAAATGTCCACCTTTTCCTGATAGTTTCAGAATTTTTTGAACTCGTATTGATGTTGGCGCATTAAATATGTGATAATATATCTCAAATTTAATGAACACTGGCTGTATATTTAATATACACAGTCACCTTAAAAAGTAATGATCAAACTTTAAATTTAATATATGATTATATTTAATTTAATGGAATAAATCAATTTGGATTAATGTAAATTACTAAACTGAATGCATTACATTAAATGCATTTAATAAATATTTGTGAAATTTGCTTCTAGCACATTTGCATTAAATTTAATGCAGTGTAAGATTTTAAAGTTAAAAATAATATTAATTTTGGATAGGAAAATCACAAAGGGAATCTCGACCTCTATGAAGTTTTGTGCTCAATTTAAAAAATAAAGATATTTCTCTGGATACATTAGCACTGTACTTACTTAAAATTTAGAACTTTATAAATATTACTTTCTACTTTTTACATTAACCAGGTAGAGTTCACAAAGACGACCTGCAGAGTCCACTCGGTGGTACTACGGTCCGCATGCTTACCATTATTATTCATGGTTTTTAGTGATAGACCGCCTTGGAACCGCCAAGGAGGTGATTTATTTCCATAAATCGGCCGCTCGTTTTTTAGGATGCAAATAGCTGGGCAACAGTCTATGCCGATGCGAGACCTCCGACAAAACCATTAACAGATGCTCATTCTTTTAGTACCACATTGCCAATTTTATTTAATTATTTACCTGTAGAACAACGAGGCCAGAGAATTTAAAAGATGACTTTTAATGAAAATAATCATACGGTTCGTATAATATACAGTACATCTTTAAAATATGTATTTTATGAAAATTATTAGATAAACCATTTTAAATTTTTATTAAATAAAGAAAAAATATTAAACATTCTATTATGAAAACAAATGTGACCATGTAGATGGCGAATGAAAAAGCACATTTTTTAAAAGGAATTAAGACAATAACGAAAAGTTAAAATAATAATTTTGATTTTAAGCATGTTATTCAGTTTGCGTATTGAAATATATAGATTTCACCGAAAAATTTATTACAGATATCTGAAGGTTCTACACCATACGGGGGGGGGGGGGGGGGAGGGGAGGAGGGGCTAGTGAATGATAAATATGTAAAAAGGTACGGTCAGATCTGCTCTGTTTTTTTTTTTATCAACAACGGCCAAAATCGGAAAATTAGATTTTCAACCCGTAGAAATTTCCGATGACATTTTAGAGAAAAGTTGTATGGGTAAAAGTTGTAGATATTGAAAAAACCTATAATTTTATGTTTTATACGTCAAAATCGATAAATAATTTATAGAGATAATGGCGAAAACCCTAATTTTTTTCGCTATTTTATAAATGTTAATAACTTTTATAATAATGGCCAAAAGTGACATATAAGACCTTGATGATGAGGTCATTATAGGGCTTTAAAAGTGTGCAAAAGTTTAGCCAGAGCGGTTGAATAGTTTTTGAGTAATATCAATTGTTTATTAAAGATTCTAATTGTTGCTCAGAAGATAATACTTCTAGAGACATTTCTAAAGATGAAGTAGCTACAGGGAAAATTAAAAAAAAAATTATATATTTATTCCAAAATTGTCGCTAAAAAAGGGGGTTAATGAAGAGGTGTTTTTACTTATAAACAATGAGAATAACTTTGTTACTTTTTTCGGTACAGACTTATTATTAGGTGGACTGTAAAGTTGATTGAAAACCCCAGATTTTAGAAAAAAAAACATCCAGCCAAGATAGACATTTTTAATGATATCTCTGTTGTTTATAAACATTAGGATTCGAAATTTTTACAGATTTTAAACCAGGACCTATGAAGTGAAGTGATGGTCCATTAAAGTGAAGGCACCCTATATTTTATTTTGATTAATGTTTATTTTATTTCCGTTACCTTTGGTATAACTATAGATATTATTTTTAATGTGATAATTTTCAAACTACAGTCAATCAACTAACATATTTCACTGGGTATACAATTTCATTTCAATCACCAACAAATCAAGCTCAATAAGAGCTTGTGAAAAAAGTCCGGGTTCTATAACAATTAAACCACAACCGACAACACTGCCTTAATCATCTTCACTGAAGATCGTAGCGGCGCGGGAGTTAAAAAAGTCGAGACGATTAATAACCAATAACAAATGAATGTTTAAACGAAATTTGATTGAGTTGCCTTACGAAACGACGCGGTAGGATAAAGAGCTTTGGACAAATTGATTTTGACTACAAGTCATTGTCGCGTTAAATGAGTTAATTAGAGGTTAGGTTCAAGCTGACTGAGTTATTTGTCTTCTTATCTGTTAAAAGGTTAGAGATAATTAGAGGTTTTTAATTGAGAAAATTGGATTAAAAGGTGATGTTAGAGGGTAATGCGAAGGAATCAGCTTTATTTTAATGGTCGATCAAAGATATCCTAAAGGAATACAAAACAGGGGTGTCATGTCGAAATTTCTTTGCTATCGTTCTGAGCTCATTTCTCTCTATTAATGGCCAACGCGGCTTTATTAATAAAAATCAGTTGTATTACATTCCAATAAATCGCTTTGTTTGCCATAGAATCTAATTTTGAAATATTAAAACAAAATCACTTCAGAACAAAAAGAAACTAAAATTCGTGTATTTTAGAAATACTGTATTTTGAAAATCCCGTCTAATGTTCCAAAATCGGTAATACAAATAACCAATAATACAGTATAGAACGAAAGCATTCACAGTTTTGGTCAAGTTGTTGATGTTTCTTGTATTTAGACCATGTCAAATTGGATTGCCCGAAGCGTCTTCAGGGATCTTTACTCTACAAGATTAGAACACTGAATAATCATCGACGAGCAACAGCCCGGTATTTATATCTGCCTGGTACTCAGCCAACCATGTCCCAGCATTACAATCGATTTCCACGTATGACGTAGTATAGACACTGATGCTAGCATCTTCATTTCTTTTTAATACATCTTTCATGTTTCTTAAGCCTAGGAGATATAGATCGTCTTGTTTCACCCACATACACTTTACCACAAGAGCAAGGTATCTTATCAACGTCTTCTGTTTGTAATGGTATTGCATCCTTTGGTGACTTCAAAAATTGTCCAACTTTCTTACATGTGTCGAAAAATCGATTTTTTTATTATTTCAAAATATTCCAAATATATTGTAGAGTATCTCTAGAGAGTTTCAAATCGATATTTGTATTAGTTTTCGAGTTATAGCCAAAGAGGTGGAGCGGCTTCCAAAGCGCAGCTACCTCACACCTGCCACTTACCGCAGTTTACTTTCATTTGAGCGCTATGGGAGGTCCCTAGATTCAAAAAAGTACCTCATTCCGATGCAATCGATTCAAAAATGGCAAAACATGTGTTGCCAATTTATGAAGATTTGTTGAGGAATGATTTGCTACAGAGATGTTTGGGTGGCCATATTCAGAACGTCAACGAAACTTTCAAATCGATTGTCTGACGTTTTGCACCGAAACATCTCCATTCCGGTTTAAAATCGTCGACATAGCCTCTTATTTAGCTGTTGGATTGTTCAATGATGGCTACACATTCATGTTACTTTTAATGAATGATTTAGAAATAGTTGTCGACACTCGAGTTCAAAACTACATTAAATAAGTCGATAATGACCGAGTGAAACGGCCAGGTCGACGGAGTTTTTTAAGCTCGAACGAAGCTCCGAACGCTAGGGATCTCAAAATGCACGATGATGAGCTTTACTTGAAGGCTGAAGGACTTCTGTATGCAGCTGGAATCGCTGAACAGCTGGTGAGTCACAATAACGATGGATAATTATCAATTTTATCGCTATTGAAACGTTACATGCGTTTTTCTCGCAATAGCATTTTTGAAATTGGTGGAATTGATATCTCGAAATCTAAACAATCGATTTTGCTCAAATTTACATCACTTTTATAAAAGAACATTAGTTCCTTATCGTAGAAAATTATTAATAAAAATATTGTTTATTAGTGTTTAAAAGTCAAAATTTTTGCAAAAAAATCGATTTCATTTTTTAAACTTGCATATTACTGTCAATTTTCAATTTGTTTTATTTTTTATTGCTATAAGGACGATTTATAAATGTTATTACCTCACTGTTTTATTTTAAATGTTGCAGGTTCACTTTAAGGGTCGCTAGAATGCCCACCGTTTGAAAAACATGTTTTTTTTTCGATTCTGATAGGGCTGCCATTTTGTTTTTAAAAATTATGAAAAAAATATATTTGTATTCTTAAAAGAATATAGTTTGAGACTATTATACTTTAAATATGCTAAATGTAATATATTTTCTTTCATTAAAATAGCATTTTTTTGTCTACACGGACTTCCCCCTTAACGTAAAAGAAACTAAGGTGGTTTCTTTAAGCGTAAAATTAGAGAATTAATAAGAATTTGTAAATATCTAAATAATATTAATAGAGATACATGTTACAGTATATCACACGTGGATATCGATTGTAACACTGGATCTATCGCACCTCGTTGGTCATTCAGTGATTCAGTCTCGTGGAGTATAGATCCCCGAAGATGTTTCATGCAATCATAGGCGAAAGGTCGGATAATGATTCCAATTTGACACGGTCTAAGATCAACCTTATATATGGGTTACCTCTGGTGTTCCTCAGGGTGCTCACCTCGCTCCGCTCCTTTTTAACTGCTTTATTAACGATATTGAGGACATCATAACTTTCAGTAGATGTCTTCTTTATGCAGATGATTTAAAGATATTTCGGGTTGTCAGGAGTAGCAACGATTGCGGGGGCATTCAACAGGATCTAGCTCGGTTCTCTCAATGATGGAAGTTAAATTTTATGCACCTCAATGTTAATAAATGCTCCATTATAAGTTTTTATCGTAAAAGGGATTGGATAACTTTTGATTACTTTCTTGATAACATGATTAATCGAGTTAAATGTGTCAATCTGGGTGTTACATTTGATCAGGCCCTTTGCTTCGACACACATATTGATAATATTGTGAACAGGGGTTTGAAGTTGCTCGGGTTTGTGAAGAAAATGCTTACAGATTTTAATAGTGTAGAATGTTTTAAAGTGATATAGTGCTCTGTAGTTCGATCAATCTTAGAATATGCTTCCCAACTTTGGTCACCTTATTATTTTACATACAAAGAAAAAGTAGAAAGAGTACAAAGAAAGTTTTTAAGTTTTATTGCCTTTAAACAGGGAATGCAGCAGGAGCGGTCTGTATATAATGATTCTGCCGATGCTTTGGGGTTGTTACCATTGTGTGTGAGACGCATATATCTTGACCTCGTTCTACTTTACAAGATTGTTAACTCTTGTATTGATTCTCCTAAACTAATCAATAATATTAGATTATCGGTTCCTCAAAGAGCTTTTAGAGCGCACAATTTATTTGATGTGATATATCACCGAACGAATTATGGCATTAACAGTCCTATTTCTCGAATGTGCAGGGAAATAAATTCAGTTCCTACCGAGATTGATATTTTTCGTTTGCCAATTAATGTTTTTAAATTAAAAATTTTACAATTCTTGAAAAACCAGTAAATGTTGTCAATTGTCAATACTTGTCTTTTGAAGCACTTTGACGTATGTTTAGATTTGTAGGTTTTTTTTTATTTCTATTTTAAATAATGTTTATATTTTAAATTTTTGAAATGGAAATTGTCAATTGTCAATACTTGTCTTTTGAAGCACTTTAATGCATGTTTGGATTTGTAAGTTTTTTTAATTCTGACTGTTTTAAAAAGTGTTTGTAATATACTATTATTATTATTATTATTATTTCAAGCACATACCGGAACTAATATAACTTTTAAACTTTCTCATCATGATTCATTAAAAGGATTTAGATCCTAACCTCCAACATAGCTGCCATGGAATTCGACTTTATGCTTGGCCGGTATCATTATACTTATGATTCTCAATTGGTTACTTAAATATGCTAATTTTAAAGTTATGGTGGCTCAAAAATAACATTACTATCATTTAAAACGAAATTCTTAAAGAATGAATACAAGTAAATGGAGCTGGAAATTACTACAGTCCCAACGCAGTACCAGTATCTCATATCTTTCGCAACCAAGGGAAGTTAAATGGGGTGAACGGAAGAGAACACACTTACTTATCGAAAATAATGAATTCCGTGGATCGTGCGAGAACAAATCTATACACTGATGCATTGTTTTAAACACAAAGTCTGCACAAATGTTTTTTTACCGTATACAAATACCAACCTTGAAATATGCCACAACAAAGAAAAATCAACATAATTATACGCATCGAGGAATTATCTAACGATAACGAACGAACGCATTAAAGACTACACCAAGACACCTCAGCATCCGTAAAGCCTACTCAGGTTTTCTGGCTGCCAACTTCTTACAATTTCAATAACACGTTTACTATGAAATTTCTTTCAGCGCTGATACCATGTCAATTTATGACATTTATTTCCTGCATACTATTAATTTTTTTGGCATTTAGCCTATTTCTGTGGCTTGCTGTTACTCCCTCCAACTTCATGTCCGCAGCCCGAACAAAGTCCTCCTGAGTATCTAAATTTTTTTTGTTATTAACTATAATTATTAATATTTGTTAAGTTATTGATTTTTAAATTGAATCGTTTGATTGGTTTAGCTTTATGTATGTAAATCATTACTTGGCTTCTTTGCATTAAAAAATATTAAAGCAATAATACAAAACATTTAAGTTATATTAAATAAGGTGATTTTTGATTTTCCGAGTTCTTCACATAATCTATGCTTTTAATTTAACAATATTCAGTATAAATGATTGCAGAATATTAAATAAATAAAAAACAAAAGCTGAATAATAATTACTTTTTTGATGATTTGTTTTATTTAAAATTCCGTATGATGGGTTAAAATTTCCGATTAAGAAACTCGGGATTTCAAGTCATTACTTAAACCATAGTGAGTGTTATGTTAATGATTAAATTGTAAGTAATCAATGAATTCCCCCGCAGAATTAACATATTATCAGAACAACGATCCGCTGTGTGAATGCTGAAGAATAACTTAATAATATTTTAAATTTGGAAATGTGTTGATAAATTGTGCGAGTTCTTTTATTTCTTGGTACACACATTAATTTTATGCTATCCTTTTTTAATTGCATTTTTAAACTAGTATAATATGCTAATCAGTACGTCAATGCGAGAATAAAGATAATTGGCGAGAAAGTAAAAGTTAGAGTTTCTAGTTGCCTAAATGAAGTGATGTGATTTTTAATATATAAATAATATCTAACAATATTTACCCATAAAAATAAGTTATTAAATAATTTTTTGTTGATATCAAATGTGAACTGCATATTAGAATAATATTTAAGCCTGTAGTCATTTTTAAGACTTTAAAAAATAGTCGAAGGAATCAAGACAAGCAAAATTAAATAAAAATATTTGTGTCCGTCAAACATCAAAAACGCATCTTCTCTATCAACCATAAATAACGTTTAAACAAATTTATTGTCATTTAAATCTGCTGGTATGATCGAAGTAAGTAACTGTAATTTTTTATTGGTCTTGTGCTGGGTTTATAAATAAATTAATTTGTTTTGTCTAAGATTATTTTTGCGTAGAATTACAAACAGTCGCCACATGAAAAACAATGAAATTAAATTGACTGTAAAGGAAATAAAATGTAAAAAACATGGAAGAATGTATTTTTAATAAAATGATATTATGTAAAGTGAAAACGTAGTATTATTTTAGTTACTGCTTTAATTTAGACAAATAATTACAATTTGATAAAAGCAAATATTAGTGTGTGTAAATGTTAAAATTTGCCAGTATGATTTCAACCCTAGGGGAGATTTCACCACGTAGAAAATGTTTTTCGTCGAGAGACATAAATTAGCCACTTAGATTTTCACAAAGAAAAACATACGAAGATTGCTTCCTTATGAGTAAATCGTAGTAATAAATTATAAAAATTGAGAAAAAAGTTGAATAAAATTTAAAAAAAAATTAAAATATTTTAAAATTATTCCACTTTACACCCATCAACTGGTATTTTCGGACCATTTCTTTTGTTTATTTCTATAATTATTTAAATATATTTAAATCTTATAAAAATTGGAGGGCAACAAGAAGATCGCTTGCTTATAAGTAAATCGTAGGAATCAATTATAAAAATTGAGAAAAAAAATCAAAATATTTTAAAACTTTCCTACTTTATACCCATAAACTGGCATTTTTGGACCATTTCTCTTGTTTATTTCTATAATTATTTAAACATATTTAAATCTTCTCAAAATTGGAGGGCGACAAAGAAGATTGCTTAGTTATAAGTAAATCGAAGGAATCAATAATAAAAATTGCAAAATAGAGCCATGAGAGTTATACTCTCAGGTACAAAAAGAACATCAATTAACTCCATGTTGAGGGAAATGCAATGGTTGTCGGCGGAGGACTTCTTTCAATATCAAACATTGATCTTTATTTTTAAAATCAGATCGGGTAGTTCTTCTATACATTTACAAAATCATATTAATTATAATAGAAATATACATGCATATGACACTCGATCGAAGGAAGACTTTTATATTCCTCCAGTATTAAAGAAACAAACACAAGCCTCTGTATTCTTTAAGGTTCTAAACAGTTTTAATCAATTGTGCAAAAATATTAAATGTTTCAAATCTCTAAATGGGTTTAAGCGGTGTCTGAAGAAGTATTTGTTTAATAGGGTCTATCCTTGAGACATGAACTTTCTTTGTTTTTTTTTACATTTGTGTCAGTTTAGTTTAGTATATCATTGTTCCGCAAAGCTTGACGATGTTTGATTGTTGTTTTTCATTTTAAAATATGAATTTAGTGGTTAAGATTTGTGTGTAATTATATTAGTCTATGACTAAATAAAGGATTATATATATATATATATATATATATATATATATATATATATATATATATATATATATATATATAAAGTATAGCATAGGAATTAATAATAAAAATTGAGAAAAAAATTGAATAAAATGCAGAAAAAAATGAACATATTTTAAAATTATCCCACTTTATACCCATAAACTGGTATTTTTGGACCATTTCTTCTGTTTATTTCTATAAGTATTTAAACATATTTAAATCTAATCAAAATTGGAGGGCGACAACGAAGATTGCTTCCTTATAAGTAAATCGTAGGAATCAATTATAAAAATTGAGAAAAAAATTGAATAAAATGCAGAAAAAAAATCAAAATATTTTAAAATCATCCCACTTTATACCCATAAACTGGTATTTTTGGACCACTTCTTTTGTTTATTTCTATAATTAATTAGCTTAGACAAGGCGGCCTCTATATTAAGCGCGTGCTGTAAGTTTGTGGCTGCTGACCAGATGTTTTTTTTTATTGTTCTTAACTCTCTCAGACAGATCGGTTGAGGTTAATCACGAAGAAAAGTGGCAGGTGCCTACCATACATCGAAAACCCGCTCTGAATACTTAACATGGTACCTATTATAAAATTGTTAACTGGTGTTCTAAACAGAACCGTAGTAGGAGCTACACTTTTTATAAAATGACATTATTGGTACTTTACTGTACATATTTGGACCTTAATACAACATACGGGGTGTTATGGAAATAAGTTATGAAACTTTTGGAACCTTGGTTTAAATAGGAACATTCATAATTTTTTCGATATTTTATGGAAATATTTAAATCACCAATTTTATCAAATTTTATCGCCACCACTGATATCTACACGCCTTAGAGTCAATTATAAAACTACTTTATTTGCACATCAGTGAAAAAATCATGATATGGTAACATTGAGCCATTTTGCTCAAATATTTTTATAAAAATAAATGACATTTTTGTTCCTTCTGGGTATACTCTACTGCACATAATTGGAGTTTAATATAATTTACGGGGTATTATCAAAATAAGTACAAGAAACTTTTAGATCCTTGGTTCAAATAAAAACATTTATAATTACTTCGATATGTTCTGAAAATATTTGAAATATTAATTTTTTAGACTTTGTCGGCACCGTTGACTCCACCGCATCTTATCGTCAATTGTAAAACTACTTTATTTGTACGTCAATGAAAAAATCACAACTTGGCAACACTGAACAATTTTGCTCAAGTATTTTTTAAAATTGGATGACTTTATTTGTTCTTTATGGGTAGGTATACTTTGCTGTACCTCATAAGAAGTATTGTGGATATAGGCACATCTAAGGAAATTTTTAGACAATTGGTTCAAAAGGAACATTCATAACTTTTTAGACATATTAATTTTCTTCGCCGCCCCTGATCCCAGCGCAAAAATACTTAATTTGCCCATCAGTGAAAAAATCATGACGTAGTAATACTGAGCCATTTTGATTAAGTATTTTTATTTGGTAAGCTTAATAGATGACTTACAGTTGTTAAAAACGCATTTTTAGCATAAAATTAGGAATATTTATCAAAAAAGTACGTTAAGTGTTTGCAAAAATACTTTTATTTGAAAGCTGACTTAGTTGAAAAAAAATACGGATAACTGCAAGTATATTTTGCATTTTATTGTACATTTTGAACAACATAATAATGACTATGTTGCTTAACAAGCACAAAAATTATAATTCTATAATTCTTATAAAGGGTGTTTTTTATAGAGGTATAAAACTTTAAATTGGCAACACTTTTTTAACTGGCGGCCATTTTGTCAGCTGTCAAGTGATTTATGTTTAGTTTGGTTTGGCATTTCAACATGAATAGACTGACGCCTGAACAACGCTTCCAAATTGTGCAAATTTATTTTGAAAATCATGGTTCTGTTCGAAATACGTATCGCGCACTACGTCCATTTTACGGTCAACATAATCGTCCATCAGAGCAATTAATTCGATTAACTATGGAACGTTTTCGCACCACGTTTACTCTAAATGATAATACGCATCCACAGAGACGTCGTACTGTGCGTACAGAAGAAGTCATTGCTGCTGTAGTGCGTAGCGTAGAGGAAGACCCGAATCAGTCTATCCGCCATCGTGCACAGGAATTGGATATGTGTCCATTCACTTTATGGAAGATTTTGGGGAAAGATCTTGGTTTGCGTGCTTACAAAATCCAACTCGTGCAAGAACTGAAGCCACACGATCACCTAGCAAGGCGTAGATTCGGTGAATGGGCCCAAAACAAGATTGCCGTTAATCCCGATTTTCATAAGCGAATTTTGTTTAGCGATGAAGCTCACTTTTGTTTGAATGGATACGTCAATAAACAAAACTGCCGTATTTGGAGTGATGATAATCCTCAAGTGTATGTTGAGACACAGTTTCATCCAGAAAAACTGACTGTTTGGTGTGCTTTATGGGCTGGTGGAATCATTGGTCTGTACTTCTTTAAAAACGATGCTGGTCAGAACGTTACAGTCAATGGTGACCGCTATAGAGCCATGATTACTGACTTTTTCGTTCATCAATTGAACAACCACGATGTGCAGGAGCTGTGGTTTCAACAAGACGGCGCAACATGTCACACAGCTCGTGCCACAATTGACTTAACGCCGCTAGACTATTTTCTGTGGAGATATGTGAAGTCGCTAGTCTACGGCGATAAGCCCGAAACGATTGATCACTTGGAGGACAACATTCGCCGCGTATATGCCAGGAGTCATATTTAAATTATAATGCCAGAAGGTTATCTATCGAATAAAGTAAATTTCATGTCAATTTAAAAAATTGATCTTTGTTTTATTCCATTTAAAAGTTCTATACCTCTATAAAAAACACCCTTTACAATCAGTACCAAAAAACTTATAAACTTGTTAAATTAACGCTATAATCAAAATGTATGCTGCAGGACTTATAATGTTTTACAAGAGTTTACTACAAGAATTTATTAGCGTTTGAAGATTCATTTACTAGATCAAGTCTAATTCAAGAAGAATTTGAACGATTAATTTTTGACCCAAACATTAAAAAGATTTATCAATTTTCTAAAGAGGTAAATAAATACATTTATTATATATTGTTTAACAATTACAGAACGAGAACGACTGAAATTCTACATGGACCATTAAGATTAAATATGGTAAAACCGGTCCTGTACATGTCATCTCACAGTTGATCTCTTTTATTACAGGGCGCTAAATTGTCGGCGAAATAAAGCACGAAATGAACCTTCCAAAAGTTAATGGGATTATTTTTTAAAACCTTTCGGTAAGATTATTTAAAAAATATGCAAATTTGATGAGAGACCTGACGTTACAAACTAATAACTATCAAATACTTAAAACTATATCTAAGGCTTTCGGAATTTGTCCCTTAGTAATGTTTATTTTTCGGTTCGGATCAGTTAAAATGTCAATTTTTCTTCAACAAAATCCAAAATTCAACAAAAATTAAAATTTTTAAAATCCCTAAAAAATTTTTTGGTAGTTAATAACTTGTTACGGTACGATAGCTTTCCTCTTTCTTTATATTTCCACACAAGAATATTCTCACCTATTTCAATTCTAGTACAGTTTAGCGTAAATATAATACTTCAACAATTCCCTAATCACCTGCATGATGCACATTGAAAAACGGTACCAAATCAAACGCATAACTCAAATTTTTGCGGTTATAAACATATAGCTTGATCTGACTCCCGTGGAGTGACTACATAGATATATAAGTTTTGCAGAGTAGATGTTGTTCTAAGGTGTGGATTACCATAGGCGTAGCATAGTCGTTGATAAATTAAATGAAAACACATTTAATAATCCGAAAAAAAAATCAGTAAAATAAAGATTTTAAAAATTATATTCCTGCAATTTAATTTATAGAAAATATTCATATGAAACGTTGAGAAGGATAACAAATACAATAAAATAATTTTGTCGAAAAATAATAAAAATTTTTTAAAACTAAAAATTTTGAATAATTTTCTCAGGAAACGTTAATTAGTGGAAACTAAAAATAAAAAGTTATATTAAATTACAAACCAATCTATTCCGCCACTGATTTGGCGCCAAACATTGACCTTACCGCCAACACACAATAGATGACAACGGGACGTTTTCGCCCATACAAATTTTCTAACTAATTATATTAAAAATAGTTTTTGTTTTGACGGCAGTTAAGTTTTAAAGTATTGGAAGAAGTGAATGCCCGAAATTATGTAAATTTAACCTAAAACAATAATGTTACGAAGTTTTGTTCTGTAATAAAATCCTACATGTCAGATTAACTACAACCTACATAGCAAAAATAAATAATTTTTTTATGTAAAGTGATTTCGTCGTGCAGTATGCTCGTTTTAACTTTCATATCGATTATATTATAGGCTGTAAGTCCACCATTTTGGTAAGTATGCATAGTGTCTGTACACGAAAGTTTTTCATTAAAAAAACGACGATTTTCCGCAGAAAATACATTTTAATGGCGACACATAATAGAATTATAGAGATAATTTTAAATCACTAAGCATTGCTGCTCCGTGTAGTCAACATATAGCAAATATGGCAACTGAACTGATTAATAAAGTAAAAATTGATATGTCGAAGTAATCACAGTTTGACATTAAAATCTTTCCGCATTGGTAAAGATCATTAACACCTTTTCTTGCTGGTAAACATATTAAGATATGACAGTGGCGAGAATACGTGGGACAAAATAATAGGATCATTATAAAACATGTAAAACAACAATTTCCTTACTTATAATCACGGTAAGAATTAAATTGTGTTTTAGTTTATCTTACTCAGCACGGAAAATCTAAAAACATTATTCATGTTAATCTTAATCTGTATTTTACGCCAAGGATGAACAAGATGATCTGTCCCTTTTTTTGACTAAGTTTCGTAATCTCCAAACAACACACGTATAAAACAAAACAGTTTATGCGTTTTCTAACACCCTCACAAGGTTGGGAAAGCGAAACTTTTTTCCACTCATACTTTGTTTTTTAATATTTAAATCAGGCAATAACCCTCTTAAGTTTTTCCTCTAAAGAGAGCACAACTAAGAGTTCTTTAAAAAGTAAACTTTGTTTATAGTCATAGCGGCTAAGAAAATAACTTTTAGGAACAAAAGAAAAATATACACCGACGTAGAAAAATAATATACCCGCACGCTGATTCACTACCGAGAAAAAAAATTGAAAAATGTAAAAAAAACACTACTTTATGGAGCATTTTATTTCGCACAACTTTGGTCTCAGAAATTTGTTTGTAGGACTTTTAGTTTGTTGAATCTGAAAAAAAAAAAAGTTCATCACTGAGTTTTTTCCTTTGAAATTCGAAAAGCACGGGCTCCGTTATAGACCAGGGCTGAATAACGATAATTTTGTTATGCGTACTTTCAAAAAGTTGGGCAACATTATTTTTATTAATAAAAATATAAAATTAACGAAAAAAAACGGTCCTTTTTTCAAGTTTTCTCTCGTGTAACTTTGAAGGTATTTATTTTAGAGGAAAGTGAAGAGGAAAAAAAGTATCGTAATTAAATTTATTTTCAACATATAATAGAGAACTCAAGTTTTCCAACGCTTTTTTCAGTATTTTACGAATAAAATAATTTAAAACCAAAATTTTTTCAATTTGCTTAAACAATGATTATTTAAACAATTTTGATAATTAAAGTAAATATATATCGTTATAGTATGCTTAATTATATTAACAAAGATTCGCTTGGAAAGTCCAATACTATAGGGTGCAGTATGCTGTAAGTATGATGCATAAATAACGTCATTTATTTATAACAAAATGAATGCATGATGGGCCATGGCATTATGATATTTGAGTTCCATTATTCGCGGTACATCGATTTAAAAAAATGATCAAAATCGCTCCATTAGAAGCCGAGAAAATAATTTTTTTTCAGACATGTATTTTGAATCTTCAGATTCAATTTTAAAATGTTTCCGATAATGTAAACATTTAAAAATTTGTATCAAAAAGGAGTTCGGCAAGATAAAGTTTTTGGTTCAAGAATCAAGTCTGTATTGTTTATAGATTCACTGTAACAGGCTGTCAACTTTGACAGTTTGTATCTCGGAAACCAATTGACGGATTCGAAAGTTTTTTTCACGAAAAGAAGCGTCTTTCCAAGTACTTTCAAACCAAGTATTGCAAAAAAAATCCAATGAAAATCCGCCGAAATAATCTATTTGTTTATAAACAAAAATATCAACAATGTCTTTAAACAATTCCTGAGGGCGTCAAAATCATCCGATTTTGATTCTGAAAAAAGCGTTGGAAAACTTGAGTTTCCTTCTATATGTCGAAAATAAATTTAAATACCTTAACGTGATATTTTGGACTCAGACAAACTTGAAAAATGGTCAGTTTTTGTAAACGAAATCGGATTGCAAAATTATTGTGTAAAAACTATCTATTCGATCCTAACGAATTTTAGTGTGTTATTTTATAATGGCATAAAGTTTTCTTTGTTTTAATATGAAGGTCCTCAGAAAAATTTAAATGGTCGAAAAAAATTGATTAAAAACCTGCTTTTTTACCTTTTTTTTTTAATTATTGCTATTTTGCAATAAGGAAAATATATCTTGAGATTTCCGACTAACTCTGTCTTATGGCAAATTTACTTACGAAACTTTTTTTCCTCCTCAACTTTCCTTTGAAAAGAACACCTTCAAAGTTACCCAAGAGAGAAGTTGAAAAAAACGTATTTTTTTAATTTTATATTTTTATTAATAAACACAATGTTGCACAACTTTTTGAAAGTACGCATATCCAATTTATCGTTGTTCAGGTTATTCTGAAGGCGATCATGCAAAAATCTCCATGTTCCTTTTCACATCCATGAAACCCCGATATTTTACAGATAAGCCCTGATCTATTAGCCTTTATAAACATTTAAATTTTGCCGTAACTGAAAACGCTACAGAAATTTTTTTACGTCATTGGTGTCGTTAGAGATTGGGAAATAAAAAGGTTTTTAAAAAATCATTATCGAGCTGAAATTGACCGAATTATTGCTAGTTGAACTTAAAAAATGCATTGATTTTCATTATATCCAAAAAGTAATTATTGTTTTTTTTTTCTCAAAACAACTGCACTCGTTGAACTTTTTAAATATCGTCTGGAGATCCTCGCCGTTGTTACGCAACAACACATGGATTAACAATTCATGTTCTTATTACAAAAAAAAACAAAAGTAATTAATGTAAGTTAAAACTTAAATGACATTTTACGCACAAAAAAAAATCATAAATTTTATCAATTATTAATACATAATCGATTAATTTATCGACTTATACTTTTCACATAAACAGCTCATAAAATTAACAATTTATGTAAAAAACTCTGTTAATTAGTGTTATAATCGTTCAAGGCAAGAAAATAAAGGTTAAGGACTTTTTCTTGCATTAAACTGAGTTTTGATGAAGTAATTTTCATTTAAAGTTAATAAGTTTGTACCTTATTAAGTAGTTGCCACAACACAGTCATTAAGATAAGGCACGTGAGAAAGAGAGACAAAGAGACCGTAATAAAATAGATTCTTTTCAATGTTATGTATGCACTGTAATTAAATTTTTACCACTGGTTTATTTTCATATGCTTTAACTTATGTAGAGAGTGAAGAAAAATGCTTCAAGGAGTAATTCATTGTAAAAAAATATCAGAAGAATGAGCAGAAGCTTAAATAATTTCAAGTTTCAAACAAGGGTTTAGAAATTAATATATACCAGGGAAAGGGGTACTTCTAACATCGGTTTAGGTAAGTGAAAATATCACTGAAAAAGTCATAAGCAGATTTATTGAAACGACAAAAAATATCATAAAACTCAAAGAAGCGGAATAAGGATTCTACTCTTAACTGAAAAGAACATTAAATATGAATTTGCATTGGAAACTACGAGTCTTGTCTTTTAATCTGAGCCGCCTCTCTAGCTTGTACTATTTGAGAATTAAAAGAGCTCAAAGAATACCTAAAGCTTTATTTTTCGCCCGTTCCTCATTTCTCTCAAAAGCTTAACGTGATATGAAAATATCACTGCCAGGTTCATTATCAGCGATCAAAAATCTACCAGGGACAAAACTCAAAATCTTTTGAGAGACAAAAAAAGTCGAAAATTTTGTAATAATTGAAAAAATAAAAATTTGTTTTGAAAAAATGTAAATACTACTTCACCATCTAAAACTATAATTTCCTCACGATATCTTATTTGGGTCTCCGATCAATAATACCTGATACAAATTACTCCGTATTTAGCCCAGTTGGAAACCAGTATCCTGCGGACATATTAAATAATATAAAATAATGTATTCCGAACTAATATTTCAGGAATGTTAAAAAATATCGACCGCATGTGTGGTGAATAATATTCGATAAATTTTATTATAGAATTGTGGACATTTCATTTTAGTGCTAGAAACTCAGCATGAGGTGAATTTTATTACCTATTTTTTATTGTCTACAGCTAATACTTTATAAACTGCATTGCCACGGTATAACCAGAATATTTACTTCCTTGCGGGTCTTTTAACTTAAGTAAGAAGAAATTGATTAGTTTGGAATAATTATCAATCCCACAGAAAATATTATTGTAAAAAAGGTTGAAGAGGTGAAAAGTGTTGATATGTAAAAGGACTCTACCAAGGAAACAAAATAGATAAATAAGTTGGTTCTTTATGCCTAGAATTGATTCAATGAACATTTCATTAAAATAGGTTTTGTGTAAGTGAATGAGTGAATGAGAACAGCTCTGGAGGACATCTGTAAGAAAAAGAATTGTAATTGGATGTAAATATCAATGAGAGAAAACTAAATCATATCATTTACGGTTTGTTGGTGACGTTTTCCTGATATCTGGCAAGTACGAAGATCTACAACAAAAGCTCAATGACCTCAACACCGTATTTCGATATAAAAGGCTAAAGATAAATCGAAACAAAATGAAGACAGACATCGAGGATAACACACAACTTTCGATTGCATTAGATTCACTCAATTCTCCTACAGAAGGTCGAAATATATATATATATATATATATATATATATATATATATATATATATATATATATATATATATATATATAAATAATCAGTTGATTTATTTATAGTTAGGACACCCAAAGTAGTTAAACAAAAGAAAACTAATGAAAAAAATTGTTCAAGCTCGTATCAGATACGCATTTAGGGTGTCTGTTAGTGGGCGTTTCTCTTGTGTTTACACATTGATTCGTCGAGATGTCGCTGTCATTTCTTACCTTCTGTTTTCTCGGCTTAATAATAGTAAATAGGACGCAACGGCGAATTTATAGATTGTACCGAATGCAATGCCCTCATGAACCTCAAATGAGGAAGAAACAGCTCTGTCGTCGTTTTTCGGACCCTGATCTTCAACATGGTTTTGGACTTTTCCGTATTTTTTAATACAAGAGTAATCTTTACTAACAGTCGATGTTCGCACAGTCGAGAATTTTCTATTTTATTATATATATATATATATATATATATATATATATATATATATATATATATATATATATATATATATATATAGGACAATGCACCACACCTTCCAAAGAAACCCAATCGTCCGAGATAGACTAAAGAATTCTGTAACCATCTAAAGGATAAAAAGAACCCTATGAAATTTCGAACCAGAATATTCAATAGCTGCGTGCTCGCAATCTTAACCTCCCTTTGGAGGTTGGCGATTTAATGACTAACATTGTTTTGGAAGCTCTGAAGATATCAGCCAATGTGCTCCCAAATCTTCGCCACTCCTTCGGCTACGAATTCTGGCATCTCCCGTCTGATCGTTTGCCCTGGATCTTCCCCACGATTTTTAGTTTCAGTAATCCCTATCTATCAGTACTAAAATTCCGAAGCTAAAAAGTATTTTGAAACATACGTATATTAAGTTGTAAACGAAGATTAGATGCAATAAAGAATTTTTTCATATTTATAAAATGTTCTTTTGGCTTGTTCGTTTCTGGCTTTTATTTCACTCCGGGAGTCACATTGCTCATTTATGATGGTTTCTAGGTATCTCCATGAGGGAACCTGTTCAACCAAAGCATCATTTATGTAATATATCTATGTGTTTTTGAGAATATTAATTTCGTCTTTGAGATGTTTATTTGTAGTCCAAATTGTTCAACATGTTTGGTAGTTCTAACAGATTGTCGGATATTATTACTATGTCCTCCGCATATCTGATGTTATTTACGAGGTTTTCGTTTATTATGATGTCGAATGCTTTTCTAAATACTGCTTCAGAATAACAATGGGAATAGTATGCAACCCTAATGAACGCCCTTTTTAATTCCGATACCTTCAGATGTATTTTGATTCATGTTAATTGCATAAATCTCTTTTATCAATACCGCTGGATTTTATATTTTCTATCAGTTTTTGACGTTTCATATTGTCAAAAGCTTTACGGAAATCTATAAAACATCATATACTTCGACGTTCATTTCTGTACATCGTTGGGTGAGTACGTTTAAAAAGAATAAGGCTTCTCTTGTACCCACGCCATATCTAAAACCCACCTGACTATCATTTACATGGAAGTCTCATTTTACATATATTCTTATGTGAATGACTCTCAGAAATATCGTTAGTACGTGGGACTTCAGAATAATTAAACGATAATCGGCATAGGATGAGAAATTAATTTTCCTGGGTAGTTATGAAAGTTAACTGTGACCAATCAAATGGTATCCTGCTTTATCTCTATATGGCATTGAAAAGTGACATTACTTGATTAAGAGCAATGTCATCATGTGTTCGGCAATGACTTTTAATACTTCAGTATGTATTCTATCAGGGCCAACGGCCTTACCATTCTTCTGCAAATTTATGGCATGAACAATTTCACTTTTTGTTTTTTCTGGACCTCGATATTCGATTCAGCTTTGTCATCATATATTCTGTCCAGGTTTTCAGTCTCCTCTCAATACCTATTTTTTCATTGTTTGTGTTTCTTAAAATACATCTTTGATTTTTTCGATACCTACGAGACAATTCCTTGATTTTTTTGTGTAAGTTAAATGAGTCATATTTCTCCTGCAGTTGTTCAATTTCTTCATCCATTGTTTCTTTGCCTCCCTGCATTTATTTTTCATTATTTTACTCCATTCTTTATATTTTGTATTGTTGCTCTTGTGTTTTCTTCTGTCGTCCATTACACCTAAGATTTCCGAAGTAATCCATGGTTGTACAATTTTCTGCTTTTATCTTAACTTACACAGCACAAACGTGATCATTCAAAGCAAACTTGGACAAACTAATAAATCCACAATGAAACATGGAAAGAAAAATGGTGGGAGTTATATATAGATAAGGACGCACACTAAAGTCATCGATGTGATAGAACAAACATCGAGGTTATAATGGAAATGGGCTGGGCACAACGAAAAATACCAGAATGATCGTTGTAATCAACTTATACAGAACTGGCGACTATATAAAGACAAGCACAAAAGAGGAAGACTCCAGATGAGATGGACTAATAATCTATAAAGACACGTAGGATTAGCATGGAGATGGAGATCATTAACCAGAAAGAAGTAGAGAGAATTGGAAGAGTTTTGTATTTCCAGGAAATAAACCATTTGAATACATTTTTTCCTTTAACTGCTTGGACAGAGAAGGCAACTTCTTAAATCTTAATTTTTAATAAAATGTTAGCGCGTTGCTATGTACAAATTCATTGTTGTTGGCCTGTTAGATCTTAAACACGCTCCAAATTTTTTGCTTAAAAAATAACTGTGACACCCTGTATTTGGGAAAATATCAACTTTGAGACTAAGGGCTACATCTCCATATTTTAGCACCAGGAATTTGGCCGAGCATTTTGTATAGATCTTTTAGAGTCATCCAGTATTTAAATATTATCAGTTTGTCCCTTTTTACCAATGAATGTCCCGATTCATTTTCTGTACATTTTTCTTTACTCTGAACTAAAGGGTGTTTTTATGAGGTATAGAACTTTTAAATGGAATAAAACAAAGATGAATTTTTTAAATTGACATGAAATTTACTTTATTCGAAAGATAACCTTCTGGCATCATGGTTGTTCAATTGATGAACAAAAAAGTCAGTAATCATGACTCTATAGCGGTCACCATTGACTGTAACGTTCTGACCAGCATCGTTTTTAAAGAAGTACGGACCAATGATTCCACCAGCCCATAAAGCACACCAAACAGTCAGTTTTTCTGGATGTAACGGTGTCTCAACATACACTTGAGGATTATCATCACTCTAAATACGGCAGTTTTGTTTATTGACGTATCCATTCAAATAAAAGTGTGCTTCATCGCTAAACAAAATTCGCTTATGAAAATCGGGTTCAACGGGAATCTTGTTTTGGGCCCATTCACCGAATCTACGCCTTGCTAGGTGATCGTGTGGCTTCAATTCTTGCAAGAGTTGGATTTTGTAAGCACGCAAACCAAGATCTTTCCGCAGAATCTTCCATAAAGTGAATGGACACATATCCAATTCCTGTGCACGATGGTGGATAGACTTATTCGGGTCTTCCTCTACGCTACGCTCTACAGCAGCAATGACTTCTTCTGTACGCACTGTATGACGTCTCTGTGGATGCGTATTATCATTTAGAGTAAACGTGGTGCGAAAACGTTCCATAGTTAATCGAATTAATTGCTCTGATGGACGATTATGTTGACCGTAAAATGGACGTAGTTCGCGATACGTATTTCGAACAGAACCATGATTTTCAAAATAAATTTGCACAATTCGGAAACGTTGTTCAGGCATCAGTCTATTCATGTTAAAATGCCAAACCAAACTAAACATTAATCACTTAACAGCTGACAAAATGGCCGCCAGTTAAAAAAGTGTTGCCAACTTAAATACCTCTATAAAAAAACACCGTTTATTTGGTAAATCTGAGAGAAAAACATGAAAAATCGAAATATTTTATTGACTGCGTAAATATTTGAAATGGTGTGAAAGTCAAGGACTAAGTTTTCCAGTAAACCCGAAGGTGCGCTCACAATCGTAAACTCACTCGTAGTGGTTTAAATCTGAATTCCATTGCGTCATAGACATAAACCAATGAATACAATTAACGGTACACCCAAATGGAAAATATAGTTCACACCATTAATGATAAAATGATACATAAGTAAATCAGAGTAAAAATATTACCGATCCGGCAGAGTTATAGCTTTATACGGAACAGAAATACTTAAAACACAACCGTTTATGTTTATCTACCCATAGAAAGTATGCGTATTATGCTAATAAATATCTTATAACCGGACTTTTTAACTATATTAACAGTCCAGCAATGGTCTGCACTGCTATTTCTTTATGCTGGCTTCACGGGTCGCTAATGTAGTAGTTAGAAGTATTCAATTATGGACCTATGGCCGGTACTTCAATGAAAATTTACATTTTAAGTAATATCTCAACATACATATATACATTTATATATATATATATATATATATATATATATATATATATATATATATATATATATATATATATATATGTTAAGTTTTTTTCAATCCGTTCGTCAGAATAAAAATCTTCACGACGCTTCGCCAACATCTCAGCTAATATTTTCAAGTGATGCTTCCTAGACGGCTGCTTGGCTTGGAATGAGCGTGCTGTTCCTCTGCTAGACTTTCTCTAGTTTGGCGATGGCGCAGATTATACCTTGGTTTTGTCTGGTTGTTTACTCGCTTCTCTGGGTCGGTGCCTCTTCTCGGCTCACTATCCTGTTTCTCAGATGTGTTGTTTCTGGTTTGGTTTTAAGTGGGAGTTTCCATGTATTTGAGAAATTTTGTGCATCATCTCTCTTGTTAAAGTTTTTAGTGCTTTCTATTTCGAGAGCTTCTCTGATGTGGCGCGTTCTATAGTGCTTTATGGCTGCGATCTGTTTAGTTTCTTGGAAATTTATAATATGTCCTGTCTCCTGATGATGTCATTTTTATGTTCTTGGACTCTGGTAGAGATACTTCTGTTTCTGTGGCCGATGTATTCTTTTTCACTGTCTCTACATGGGATGCTGTACACTCCCTGGTTTTCCAATGGTATTTTGTCTCTGGGATTGCCGAATAATTTGTGTATAGTTGTCATGCTTCCTCAGAAGTCTTCCAATTACGTTTGTTACACCTTTTATATATGGCAATGTGGTTTTTGGTTTGGATTTGTCATCTTCTTCTGTTTTCTCTGCTATTCGTTTTGTATTCTGTTTTACGGCCTTTTTGATATTGTGTTCTTTGTGGTGGTTTTGTTTCAGGGCTGTTGTGATACTGTTGAGTTCTTCTTGGCGGTTCGTGTGTTTGGTTTGTCGCAAGGATCTGGAGATCGGTGTGTTGGCGACCGATGGTAACTGTGATGGATGGTGGTGTGATCCAGCCATATAATTGATGCTTATGTATTCGTTTCTGGTGATTAGAAGGTCAAAGAAAGATAGCTGCTTGTTACTGTATGCAGTGATCAATGTTGTTTAGTTCCTCTAAGAATATCTCTGTTGGATCTTCCGTGTTGCCATCTACGTAACGTTTCCAGAGGGATGGTTTTGTGTTGGTTTTCCTTACGGCTTCTATTTTAAAATATTTCATAAAAAGATTTGCGATAACTGGTGATAGCGAAGATCCCAGAGGAGCACCATCTGTCTGTCGGTAGAAGTTATTTTCATAAGAAAAGTATGTGTTTTTTGAGGCAGATGAAGTGATGTGGGGACTTCTCATTCATAGCAATTTGGTTTAGAACTTCGTCAATCGGGATGCTTGGATACAGGGATTTGATGTCCAGGCTAGCAAGAATGTCATATTTCTGCATTTGCTATGATTAAGTTTAAGAAGATGATCTGTAGATACATTACAAGAGTTATTTAAATCGGAGTTTATAATTTTCTCAGAAACATTGAAGTGTTCTTGGCAAAAAGAGTAGTAAATTTGAGTGTCGTCCGCATAAAAAAGGTAATTACAATGCCCAACTGAGTTTAAAAAATTAGATTAAAAATTGTGTATATTAAGGGACTCAAAATACTACCTTCAAACACTCCCAAACGAATATTCAACAAGGAAGAGTGCTTTCGATTATACATCACTTGCTGTGCCCGATCAGATAAAAATGAATTAAGAAGTTTACAAGCACTCCTAAAAAAAAACAGTTTAATGGAGAATTGATACGAAAATTTCATGATTGAACATATCAAATGCCTTACTGAAATCTAGCAAAACCAAGGCGCTTATTTCATTTGCATTGCTTTCTCTCAAAATATCATCAGTAACATTTGAAAGAGCACTTTCACAGTTATAGCCAGGTCTAAAACCAGATTGCTTGGCCTAGGGTCTATTTGGAGGATTGTACGTCACGTGCAAGTGTTTTTGAATAACCATGAACCATTAACGTGTAAGGATGACGATCACTTAGACAAAGGCTATGATTTGGTTAGAAAGCTAGCATGTAAGTTTGGAATGGCAAAAACTCAATGCCATGTGATTTTGATCAAAAAATTGAGCATGAAATACGTCGATTCTTGCATAGTCTCAAATACCCAGAATTCTCCAAAAGAGCATCATCGAATGTGTATCGTTTCTAAGCTGATATCTAATGCAGTCAGCTATCTAAATTTATTAAAATACATTATTGTCGGTAATGAGACGTTTGAATACGAGTTTGACTTGGAAATTTCGCAATAATCATCGAAATGAAGGCTGAAAAAAGAGCAATAACCGAAAAAAGCACGTCCCAACGAGTTAAAAATCACACTCATTGTTTTTTGATTATCAACAATGATTCACCAAGAGTTCCCTTTGGAGGACCAAATATTTAATAAGGAATATTATTTAATATTTATCACTTATTCATTATTTGCATGATGATATACGCAAAAAATAGTCAGAGATGTGTCACAACAGTGGGGCCTGGGGTCTTACAACACGACAATTCACCAACTCACACTTCACCCGTTTGTGAATTTTTGTGACCATATTCGCCTGATATGGTACCGTGCCGTTTTCGAAGCTAAGTAGCCACTGCGAGGCTATGGAAGCTTTGGAAACTGGAAAAAAACGTTGACATATGTGCATCTTTTAGAAAGGGGAATACGTTGAAAAGGACAAAATAAATATTGATTGCGAAGTATCGTTTATTCCTGGGTAGAAGGTCTGTTAAAGTACCTTAGAACTTCCATTCTTTTCTAGTATTATCTTTGCTTCAAAATATTGGGGTACTAGTTGTATATAAACTAGTCGGCAGATGTAATTTAAGAGTTCGTGTCACCGTAGGACGGCCATAGCCATCTAGTAACAACTATTCAATACAAAATTGTTACGTGGGAACTAGGTTCAAGAACTTACAACGGAGACAAATGCGGTGTTAAAGTGATTTGCCGTTTATACAAATTCTACAATGTAATACCGTAATTTTTCCTTATTCTCTTTTTCTATTGTGAAATTCGCATACATTACGGTGAATCGTTATTATCACTTTTTTAATTGTAAATCAATGCACAAATCACATAAAGACTTGGAAAACAATTTTTAAAACTCCGGGCAATAAAAATACTGTGTGTTATTGAAATACGTGTTGGATGAAGATATTCGTTACCATTTTTTTTTAAATTTGAAAATGTACGCCACTGGAAATATATTTTTATTGGACAATTAATATTTAAAAAAAATGTAGATGCAGATATTTTGACGTACAGAATTAATTATACAATATGAGTCATTTCCTTGTTGATTAAGTTTAAGAATATACTTATACAGATTATTTCAAAAAGGTTAGCTTTAAATATATAGTTCGAAAGATTCATTACACGTATCAAATAATCTGTATTGATAGTGTCAATTACTAACTGTATCAGAGAAACATTTTTCTTCCTACGCTAACATTAAACAATTAAATTACATACAATAAACTCATTCAGCCAACTAATTTTTCTATTTGATGAATCAGACGAATTGCTTTCAAGGAAGTCAATTGACCTGTTTACAATTAAATCCGATTTAAAATTCCACACGATCATCTACAGTATCGTTTATAATTTCGGAACGGAAACAAATAGTTATGGTTTAGCGCCAGTCACCCTAGCTAATTTTAAAAGCTGACTGAATAATTTTTTTTATCAGTTTTATTTTGATGATTATCACGAGCTTGAATATATAATATCAAATTCATTATTGGGAATCACGCGAGCTCTTCTCGACCAAAAAACTGATTTCCTTTTTTGTGACAACGCGACCAATCCAAAGTATGTAGCTCGATGAAAATTTTGTTGAACTTTTCATGTAAAAAAAGATGTCGTAATTTTCTAAACCAGTTACTAAAGCACTGTCAAATAATAACTTTTTCCCTTCAAAAAAAAAGGGGTTACGTAGTCTTAAACAACTTATCGCAGAAGGAAAAGAAACAAAGCATAATTTTTTTATTATACACGCTACTTTCACAAAATGGCTAATTATTTCCAAGCATTGTTCCAGAACGTAGTTTTTTACAAGCCGTGCGGTAATTAAACCACTGCTTTACTATGCGTTTCCTGACCGATTGTGAGATGGCCGAATGATTTTCTTACTGCTTAGAAATGCAGCAATTCAGAAATTTCTTTTAATTGCTTTCGTAATTACGATGTTATCGATCTTAATTATACCATAACCCGAAGTAATACGCGTTTCACGTTATATAAATAGTCGAAGAATTGCAAAGAATATTTTCATCTGTTCGCAACAATTGTCTTACTTTGTATTGAGCGAAAGTATTGCTTCGATTTGAACTAATAGGGGGAGCTGTTTATTGAGAGTATCTCTAACTAATCTTACCAGAAGTTCTGTCCATAATAACATAATGTAAAATTTAATCAATAATATAACAAACAACCAAAAAAGTATCAAGTTTCTCTACACTTATTTTTTCATCCACAACCATGACTATGTGGCATGCCATTAAATAATAAATAATATTACATTAATAAAAAGATTTTTTTGCATCATCATCAATTAACTTAACCGCATTCTACTTTATCTTTTCCATGTGTTTCTATTCTATATCATCAAATCATCCTGTAGGGGAAAGGCCTCAGTTCCAAAAGTTTTCTTGTCTTCGCAGTAACCCAAGTGACTCCCAGGCGGGGAAGAATGAAGTCACACTCTTATGTGAATTTCATGACCTAAATATTTATAAGATCTTTATTCGATGGCCATTTCAGTAACAAATATATTCTAATTTAGAATAAGATTAGGCATTATTGTGTCTTTGACATGTTTAGTTTCAATTTGGCAAGTAAAGGGGCATTGTAAAGTTCTTCCAATAAAGTCCTTGCATTATCAATCATCAATCCCTTGAAAACTAAATTATTCCGGCCCAATGAAATAAATCTATTACAATCCTCATTCACAAAAAGGGCGACGAAACAAGCCTTGAGAACTATAGACCCGTCAGCCTCCTGAGCTACCTATATAAACTTTACACTCGTATAATCACCAACAGACTAGAGAAGAAACTGGATCTTTACCAGACTAGAGAACAAGCTGGGTTTCGCTCGGGCTACGTATGTATCAAAACACTTATTAAAAAAACTGTAGAAATCTTGTCTGTCGACTTTCACAAGGCTTTCGATACCGTGGAATTGGCGTCAATTTTGAGAGCATTAAAAGAATGCAGGTAGACCAAAGATATTCGAACATCATCCACAATATTTATAAAAACGGAACAACAACAATTAACTTACACACCATGACGAAGAAAATAAAAATAAGAAAAGGAATTCAACAGGGAGATACAATATCCCCAAAACTGTTTACGATAGTGCTAGAACATGCGTTTAAAGCTTTGGATTGGGAAGAGAAAGGCATTATTATAGATGGTGAAAGATTGAGTCATCTTAGATTCGTTGACGAAATAGTCCTAATATCAGACGATCTACAAGAAGTCAGAGAAATGCTAGAAGAACTACAGGTCTGAACATAAATTATAACAAAACAAAAATGATGACAAACTTAGTACCAAGCAAGCCTATAAAAATATAAGATGAAATCATCGAAATTATCGAGAAATATAATTACCTTGGTCACGAAGTTCGGATTGGCAGGGACAACGAGACCTGTGAGCTATCCAAACGAATAGCTTTGGGATGGGCTGCTTATGGAAAACTCAGGGATATGTTCAAGACAGATATACCCATAAACCCGAAACGGAAAGCCTTTAACCAATGTGTTCTCTTAGTCTTAACATACGGAGCGGAGACACTAACATTGACGAAAACATCTGCTAAGAAACTACAAATAACACAACGCAGAATGGAGAGATATATGCTGGGGGTGTCCCTGAGAGATCGGGTCCGAAACGAGGAAGTTCGGAGAAGAACGGGGGTAGATGATGTCATTGTGCGCATTGCAAGGGTAAAGTGGAGATGGGCCGGACATGTAGCTAGAATAGGGGATAACAGATGGATGAAAAGAGTTTTGGAATGGCGACCGAGAGCGGACAAACGCAGTCAGGGACGACCTCAAAAGAATAGCAACAAACTGGATCGCAGTGGCTCAGAATAGAGAAGGACGGAAATCTTTTGAGGAGGCCTATGTTCAGCAGTGGACAGAAATGGACTGATGATGATGATGATCATCAACACAATCAGCTTGAAGGACGATGCAAACTTTAGATGACTGGGCCTATTTCCGTTTATATTTGTACCTTTTTTAAATGACTTCTATGGACTATAACAAGAAATATGGCGATTAATCAGAGGTCAACACATATACAATCCTTAGGTACGCGCTGAACAAGAAGAAGCAGAAACAGTGGCAACCTCAGAGATCTCAATAAAGAAGCAAACATTAAAAAAAAAAGACATAGATGAATCATTTAAGACACTGAGAAATAAAAAATCAGCAGGGAAAGACAGTCTACCCAATGAGCTTCTAAAGTATGGAGGGCTAGACACTGATCGAGCTCATTAACAAAATTATAAAGCTAAATGAGATATCTCAAGAATGAAAATCTACAATCCTCATACCAATGCACAAAAAAGGAGATAAGATCGATCCAAAACAATTACAGAGGAATCTAACCTGTTACATACGACATTAAAACTAACAACCAAAACCAATAGAAAAACAATGTTAGCAGATAAGCATAAATGATTCAAAAGAAGAAGTAGAGCACAGATGTAGTATTTGTAATGCGACAATCAAAAGACATATCAATTGAATACAATTAACCTACCTATATGTGCCTCATCGATTTCAAAACAGCTTTCGACATAATCTCAGCAAATTGAACCTGTTAAAACTGATATAAGATAAGGCAGGTGACCCCTTGAATTCTTCATTGTTCGATTGTGTGACAATGAAGGTAAAAATAAACCAAATGTGAGGAAATAATTGAAAATAATCTGCTATGCAGATGATACACTATTAATAGCACAAAGCGAAGACGACCTTCAAAGAATGCTTCATCAATTCAACATAACAGCAAGGCAATTTAACTTGGAGATCTCTTCAGAAAAAATAAAATGCATGGTTAACTCTACTAAACCAGTAAGGTGTAAGTTAGAATTAGAGGGAAGTATCATCCAACAAAACATAGAGTTCAGGTATCTAGGAATACTACTGAACTGGAGGCCGAAGTAAAAGATCAAGTTACCAAAGCAAGCCGAGTAGCGAGATAGTTGATCAATACAATTTGGAGAAACAGAAACCTACGAAATGATAAAAAAAAACGCGAAAACATGACCGGACATGGAATAAAAAACATTCTGAAACAAAATTAGAACCGTGTACATCAGACGAATATGCATGAGTGAAAGATGGAATGGAACAGTGACATTAACGGAATAAAATAGGTCAATATAGTTAGAGACGATTCCCCAACAGGCGTTAGATCCATAAGATGCCCATGAAGACGCTGGAATGACCGCCCGTATTAGAGGCAACCTCAAGAAAAACAGACGAAAGTAGCGTACGTAAAAGATGAAGAAGAGGAGGGACAAAACTAAATACAGAATTCACCTTAGAACGACTAAACAGGATAGCCGGTGTCCATGAAAGCTTTAATAATGGAAATGGTTTCTATGGTACAAAGATTCCAAACAATTAATTGTTATCTTAAACGGAAATAATTCTGAATTCACACTCGTTGAATAAGTATTAGAACATCGATATAATGAATAAATTAAAACCATGAAGTTATTTAAGCAGTATGACAAGGTATGGGAATAATCCACTAACACTTATGATTAAAAAAAAACACTCAGTCATTTCCTTCAGATGCATTATCTTGTAAAACTACGTATAAAACAATGAGGTAATAAGACTTTGTAATAATTACTTCCTTTTCTTCTAAACACTTGATTTATCTCTTTCGTAGATCTTGGTAAAACGAGAAAAAATATCACGATTTATGTGTTTGTCTCAAGTGCAAAATTACTAACCTTGTTGTTTCAAAAGTTGATATTAGTCAATTGTTTTATTTAACATATTAGAGAATTTTTGCCGGCAAAATTAGATTAGATATAAGCAAGAAAAATTGAAATAGAAATACAAATTTTATTATTATAAATTGACTTGTGTACTCCGACAATTTTTTTAAGAGTAATAGAATCCAATTTTGTATATTAGATAGATAACTTTAATATACTTGATGATTCATCCTATTGGTACCAACAAAAGGCATTCCTCGCGAACCATTCTTCGTCGCGTACTCCTGGATTTTTGTGAGTCGTGGTACCAGTGCGAAGGTGGGTGCCGCGCGTGGGACTCGCACTCCGAGCCCACGCGCTTCGCGGACGACGGCCAGGTTCCCACGATTTGGTACCCGATGTTGCCAAAATGAATGTAATTTCCCCATATAATTGTCCGAATACAATAAATTAATTTTTATAATCGAAATTTCACGTAGACTTTCAGTCAGTACGGTCTATAATGATTTTCTCCTAATAATTAAAATTAAAATTCAAGTAAACCGGACAAATTATGACAAATGAATTATTAAAATAAGGTCCTTAATTCATATAAGTTATTTAGGAATTCAATTACAAGGTGTGGAGTGATTTTAAGGATCTTGATTATCTTTCTGTATTGTTTGTTACAAAAGCTGTGTAAAGTTTTCGGTTAAAGTTCCAAAATAAAATTGCTATAATTTGTTGGATATTTTGTATTACTTTTAAAGATAAAGATATTAAACTATTGTTAAATATTGGGACAAAATTCAGCAATTTATGACAGACATTTAAAAATAAAAAAGAAGCAAGAATTAATATTATTTCCGTTATATGAACAACTGAAGCTCCTAATAATTATTTTGCTGTTCGTCTTAATTTTGATATATTATACTTTACATTTTTACAGACGGTAATAATTGGCAACCCCGCGCCAATCCTTGTCTCCGCTTTATTTGCGCCCCGGTAGAGGTTAATGTCATTACACGCGGCGCGGCGCACCGTTTTATTAAGAGGCGCCGGCATTTTTGGGCCGCTATATATGGCTCTGCGGTGCTACGCCTGTCAAATTATAAAAACTCGGGCCATGAAAAATGGGTCGCTAATTGAAAAATATAAGATAGGATAGCAAAAAAATTGCCGGTTAAAGGTGGTGCTGTGTGGATGAATTCAATTTCTAATAATGGGTTTGTCTGAAAGTGTTCTTATCGATTAGAATATGACTATTCGTGATCTGAAATCACTAATAAGCAAGACATTTTATGTACGATAATACTCTTTGCTTCACATGTATGAACTAACCAGACCTCAAAAACTTTAGTGTTTTTTAGCGATTATCAGGCTTATCTGTTACCTGACCTTCAGCTAACAATGCTAGTGTCTTTTAATTTACATAAAATGGAATATGACTGTTATTATCCGCTCATAATATGTTCAAGTCAATTCCAATCCTCTTTGCAGTTCAATAAAACTTATATTGATATCTTAGCTAGTTTTGCAAAAAGGAAATGCCAAAATGCTTGAAAACATGCAAGATATGTGACGTAATCAGTAGGCGACTGGCGGACGTACATATCCTTATACTTGGCAAAATTTGACTGGAGCAAGCTAGCCGGGTAGTTCGCATCGATCGCGACATTTCCTTGCCTCTCGAAGAAACGATTAAGAGAGAGAAATTTCGAGACAAACAGCCTGGCGTTTCGTTATGCGGAAAGAAATATTCAAAAAACTATTTAAACTTACTTTTCGAATATTAGGGCCATTTGCTCCTACTTATTTTTGCGAAAGTGGATTTTCAACTCTTTTGGCTACTGAATACGAATCCGTAGAGCATTTACTTCGAGTCTGTCAGGATTTAGCGTGAATTGCAAAAAAGGGTTGAAAATCGATTTTCTCACATGATAAGATAAACAAAAGTCTTGAGGGAATGCTCAAACTTATGAACCAACAAACCCAATAACCAAAAACCTCAAACCTACAAACCTTAAACCTACAAACACAAACCTCAATCCCAAAAGCCTCAAACTTATTGAATTTATAGGTTTATAGCTTTGTTGATTTTGAGTTTGTAGATTTGTGAATTTATGGTTTGTGGTATGCTGGTTTAGGGTTGGTGGGTTTGTGGTCTGTAAGTTCAGGGCTTGAGGGTTTGGGATTTGTGACTTTTGAATTATATGGTTTCTTGGTTTATGGGTTTGGGGAATAGGAATTTTGTTAATTTTAGCGATATCAAATTTTTGCATGTGAGAAAATCGATTTTCCAAACTATTTTTTGCAATTGACGGAAAATGTTAACGTACTGGAGGAACGGATTTCGTTCAGCGGCCAAAAATACGTATAGAAAACGTAAGATTGTTCTGGTCAGTTGAAGGGGTCATAGTTACGACCGCCCCGGGCCGGTTAGGCCCCTCAGTTAACCACACGCGGACCCCATTTTGCTGATGGACACGGGGTTTATCTCACCTCGCCGCATCCTTTCACAGCCTACTGCTACGAAATTTGGCGCCCAGGGTATTGTTCGCGGCCGAAATGCCAATCCAGTCTGGAGATCCTTGAGCACTCCACCGTCGGATTCCCCGATTACAGTCAGTTATTCTCTAGTCCTGCAATGAAGATTCCCAGTGACCCGGTATAGGAGTACTCTGGTTTCCAGTCGGATCGAAAGATGTCAATGACTCTGTATGTACAGTCAATTCCCGGCTGTTAGGTTACGTTGGCCAGTGGAGCTTCGCCTCGGATACTAGGATCCAGTCACTTGGATCAACCGACACCTCATATATACGACGAGCACATAACCAACGTAGTGGATAGGGACGGCACTTGGCTAAGTTCGGTTACTAGGCTACTCTAGGAACCCCCCACGGGTTGACACACGAACATGTTCCGAAATGCTCATTGTCCCACCCACGGGTATCTATCAGCGAACTGCCATGGCCCCTGCAGGACCAACACCAAGTAGAGGAGCATCAAGCCAGCCATGCTTGAGCCTTCCACTCCCGCAGTACCTGTTGTAGCTTGCCAAGCCAACCATACAGGTCACAGTTCGAGACCTCAACGCTCCGGGAAGCATCAAGACATCTACCACAGAGCTAATTCTAAAGTCGACCCTCCTTTACCCAGTGTAGGTTCCGGGATTGGATGGGACGAGTCTCGGATACTAGTTTCCCCGTACTTTTGGCACGGCGTCTCCGACACTTCAGCAGGACCTCGTGAAAGGGCTGCTGTTTGTCGACGGCCTTGCCTCTCAGCCGTAACTTTTTTCAATTTGCGGTCCTGCTTAATTAATACGTAATAAAAAAAATTACAGCCTCTTGTTAAGGCCTAAAATATATTTCTTTAAACTCTTGATCAAATATGGTGAATGGAGAAGGGAGCTCGCAAACATTTTTCAATAACTGAAAAAGAGTTACGATGAAAAAAAGTTGGAAACCAATATTTTAGGCAGACTTTTACAGAAATTCCAAAACTCGTCGTGTCTGTTTGATAAGATTTAACGGCAAAAGTTGTTCACCGATAACATCTATCTGACCTTTACAAAATTATTCCTATAATCATATTTTCCTTAAGTTGAAATCCCCTCAATTACCATAATTTATCAATTTTAAAATTTACACGTTTTCAAATATTTATTAATCAATTATGTTGTCAAAATCAAAATCAAATTTAATTTCGTTCAATTTATTTTGTCTTATTAAATTCGACTCACTTAACTCGGCGTATTTATTACATTAGTTTGTGTTACGCATTGAATTTTTATAGGGTTAGTTAACAGGCAGTTTAATTTGTTTTTGATTTAAATAAACCACCTTTAAGATAATTGATTCGAAACGAATTTAATATATCATTAAATATGGTGAGGAGAAATTAAATTAAAAATTACCATCTAGAATTATACTCAATTTTATCAAGTAATTCATCAATTAATTCTTCGTTCCTGCACAAACTGTACAGTGTAAGTACAAAGAAATAAAATTTTGACTAAAAGCTGATAATAAAATAGAGATGTAATGGGCGAAATTAACACTGTTATGCGAAGGCCGCTCCGTTGCCTAGATTTAGACACACTAAATGTTCCGTTAAGAGTTATAAATCTAATGTCATTATTTCAATGTATATACAAACATTTTCACATATAACATTATTTTATTTTATCTTGGGTGTTCCAAACTAACCCATGGGAAAAATGCTCATAAGACATCAGCGGGCAATTTTAAGATCATAATCCTTAATAAACCAAAATATTACTTGGTTTTAATAACAGATTTTGTACACACTGAAAGACTGAACCATGAAGAATAGGAAATTACGAGTATTTCAATTCAAGCGTATCTGTGAGAATCGCGGCGACAAAATACTTTTAAACCGTTTTACAATCATTGGCGGCATTTCACATTGTCAACCGATGGAAAAAGTTAGTTACGGTTGAGTCGGTGTTAAATACAAATACCGATTTTAATAAAAAAAAATCGGCCCCATTGTTATTATGGTCCAGTGATAACCTGTACTTTCATTTTAAAATATACAATGAATAGTCAATAACATCATTACAATGTAACAAAAATGAACACTCTACCGGATCTGTAAGATTTGAAGAAATTGGAAAGGGAAAGAAGAATAATAAAGAAATGGGCTAAACGCCCAAAGAGTAAAAAAATGTCTACATTCGGTGTAAATTATTCCTGAAATGTAAAAAATGGTTGGACTTGAATCTTTCTTAACTTCAACTCACTAGCACCACCTGCCATGCAACCTATATTCCATCAGGCAAAATGATTCCTGTTGGTCTTCAAAATGAGTACCAAAATTATCAAGGAGAATCATTCGGAGAACTATTAAAAATTTGGATTTTCGTGTGTGTTTGATACAATGCTGTTCTATGAAACCCATAAAGCTCAAAGGTTACTTAGAAATAAAGGATTTCAAATATATTACAAAAGACTTGGATTTTTTAAATGACATGACGCTGCCTTCGAATGTCTAAAAAGTGATGGAAAAAATTTTATCCAAAATAATAGCATCTCTTATATGTACTACGAAAGGTGAAGACGTCTTGGAGATGACAGGTTTCTTCTTTGAGAGTAATGATTTACAATGGAAAAAGTTGTACAAAGTGTGTACCGATAGAATGTCTGTCAGCTATGCTTGAATCGAGGTAAGACTTTCAGTCAAAAGTTAAATAGCTCGCAGCCCAAGCAAAGATTTCACTGCATTATTCACCGATTTACCTTTGATATCAAGACTCTTCCTCTTTGGTTACAATAATCAAACTCACTCTCAATACTCGTCTGTTATACAGAAACACGAACTCTATTCACAAAGTTCTTTTGTTATATAGTGATGTTCGTTGGTTATCAAAACGAAATGTTGTAGACCGAGTCTTTGAAATGAAAAACGAAATAAAACAGTTTTTAGAAATGAAAAGAAAACGTGAATTTATGACACTTTAATGATGAGACCTGCATCTTAGATCAGCTAAAGAAACTAAATTTGAAACTGCAGGATTACTTTGTCATGTTTGAAGACTTTTACATCCAAACTGACAAATTGGAGACGGAAATTATAGATAATCTGAGAGAGGAAATTAATAACTACCTTTAAGCCCTTGAAATTAATATTCTACGTTATTTCCCGCCATTTGATGTTGCTTATCTCTGCGAAAGTAGATTTTCAACGCTTCTGCAAAAGTCAGGAATAGGCTGGATGTTGAAAATGACATGAGATAGGTTTTTACAAAAACATATATCATTAATAATTAATACTTAATAAAAAACATCACTGCTTTTGTTAAGCTTTAAAATGGGGAGGGGGGGGGGGGGTGAACACTTTTAAAAATCGACTAAGGGTTTCGATCCAAAAAAAAAGGTTGGGAACAACTGCATTAAGGGATTGACCAAAAATTAATCATATTGTAATGCCCAAAAATATACACCAGCCCGTTATGTCATGCAGGCTGAAAAATGATAATTCTAAGGTCATCACAAAAAAAAGGAAGGAATGAGGCCACTACGCGATATAATAATACCATTTGTCGAGATACCATATAATGTTCATATTTACAAGCTCTTTTCTAATATACATTTGATACGAAGCTATTCAAGTGGATTTTAATAATGTTTACAATATCTATAAGAAATAAATACATAAATTTTTACATTATAAAAGCTGCATGGATTAGTGAATATACCAAAGTATGAAACGGTGAGTAATAAATTTATTTATTGGTTGAATTTCAGTATGACGTCACCAATTAGACCGACCAATTAACCAGAAACAAGTTTGTTTCATCGTAATTGCTTTTACGCTGAATTTTTCACTGTTCTGTTAGTCATTAGCTAAAAATTTTATGGAAACAAAACTGTCGTAGAAAATGTTTTATTAGAAATTTTAGGAGATTTATGTACTGTTCCAACTAAAATTATTTGGTGCTCATTTGACAATTTTTAAAAGCTTAGAATTCTATTCATTAAACATTCTTATTCAAATCTGTATTTTATTGTTTTGTGTGGTATTTACTAGCGGAATATCTGTCAGATCTGCCCGTTAAGTAACTGCACAAGATCATTATACAGGGAAGTCTAAATTCAACGACATTTCTTTGAAGTCCCTCGGCTCAATGCAACACAGAGGGCAGAATTTGCAAATTTCAGATTAAATAATTATATGAAATGACTTATCCATATTCCTAGTGACATTTTAATTTTTAAATTATCCAGAAAACACTTACTAATAAAAAAACTTAAAATTAGCTCCACTAAAATATTACATTTAATTTTTATTTATTTATTTTTACTCAAATAGCTCACTTAACTTCTGATGAGTCCGCAAGTGCGTAGTAAAAATCCCAATCGATTGTTTATACAATAAATTAAAGATGTATATTTTGGTTACCTACCATTAATGCACCGTATTTCACTTCTAAAGTACTTAATTCGAGGCTAGAGGTCATCCTTAACAGTGTTGCCATTAATTTACTAAGTAATAGCAGAATATGTTTTTTAGTAAAGCGTTATACGAAAATTAATGGGTGTTTCAATCGGCATTTATTTCCTCTGTCACCATCAAAATTAAATTTAACGACTATCTGCTATGAAACAATAAAAAAATCAATGGCTTTTTATATGTCTAAGATAAATTTTAAAAGTTGGCAACCTTGGCCGCCGAAGCATAAATTAAGAGGTGTGAGATGGCAGACGCGTGAGTCAAACGCGTATTATTAGCATAGAAAGTCTAGGGACCCCCAATGGTCACAAGTCCACTGACACTTCTCTCGCGAATCAGCTGATTTTAGATCTTTATTTCTGTATTTTGATTTTACATATATGTTGTCTGGGTTTTGTAAATCTAGGTGAACCGCAATATTCTAAGATGCGTTGTGTATAGAATATCTACAAGTTCTAAATATTTGCAAATAATTAAATATGGATACAAAATTTTTTCAAATTTGCTCCTCTTTCTTTAATTATTTCTCATATTCTAATTCAAAATGACCCTCATAAGATAAGCAACAAAACTCAGTTATTTTCATCTGATAAAAGTACGGATATGAGTAGCTTTTCTTTATTTGGAGCTGAAAAAGAAGATTGAAGGAATAACTTTGTTTTGTATCATCTGAAAATACTGGTCTTTGAGTGATAAAATTAAGAAACAAGAATATCTTGCGTGTGAATTTATACTAATAGATAAAAATGAAAATTGTATGATAGATATTTGAGAAACTATTCATCCGATTGGGTTAATTTTTTACTGGTAACTGAAGTTATATAAAATCACATCAATAAGTTCCTGTCGATAGCAAGTACAGAATTTATAATTTTTTTAAATTAGATGGTTGTGCTACATATAAATCATTACGAAAAATTCTACTCTAAATCTCATACATAATGACATTGGAAAATAACGCTAAGAAAATGTGGAGCAAAAGCATATTAGGCACACAAAACAGAACATTTATTTTTCTGTTTTTAACGATAACGTATGTGATTAAATGATCTCATACTATAATAATTTGAATCCCATTACAAATAATCAACCATCAGCAGTGATCAGTATAAAGTTTCATGCATCAGGTTTGGATAGGATTCCACTGCAGATGCTGAAATTGTGCAATAAATTTATAGATCTGTACTCGACTTATGTTATGAGGGTATGTTTGGAGACCAGATACTATCGTCTCTCTTAGAGCGTGTCTCTACTGCAGCCCACTTCAAAAGGTACTATACCTGAGTCCTATGGGGTCTACTATGGTTTTGCTTGACTTTCCTAAGGCGTTTGACACAATAAGTCATGATTGAATGTGTGCAAAGTTGCGATATTATTAGTTTTCCGATGTTGCTTAAAATTTTATAAAGTTATATGTGGTTGGAAAGTCTCAAATGGTTAGTATAGCCTCATCATTGCGGCTGAAACGACTAGGATACCCCACGGTTCGATATTGGGACCTCTGTTGTTAATTGTGTATACCACAGATATTTTAAGTTCTATTAAAGCCTGCAGGTACAACGCCTATGCTGATAATACGCAGTTATATTACAGTTTTTTTTTATCGTTATGAGCATTATACTGAGTGTACTGTTATTTTGTTACAAAAGTTATGCTAATCTTTCTCCTTCATACTTTTGGGTGAAACTTGTACTTCGTAGAAACATTCATTATGCATATACTTGCAACAGAATATGTCTGACCGTTCCAAGACCGCTTGGTTTCGGAGATTTTTTGCTTATCAGGGGGTTCACACATAAAATCTAATATATGTTCTCAACTTTCTACTATTCAAGAGGAGATTTCAGTACGTATTTTTTTACTTGTGTTATTTATTTTACCCTTGCTATTTGGCCGCGCTTCATCAGCGACTTTTTTATGTATATTTTATTATATGTTTAACTGTACTTTATGATGGATTTCAGGCATAATTAGTTGATGTATTTTGTTTAGGAAGGTTACAAGGTAATTAATGTAATTCCGCTTGCATTTCTCTGATGACTAAGTGGTAGAATTGCCTTTAGACTCAACTTCCGCCTCCACTGATAGTGATTCATTACTGTTTTAATAAGATGCGTTTATTATTATCCCATAGACCTAGCCATACGACTTTCATATTCTTTTTAGGAGAATATTCATTCATCCCAAATATACCCAGATATTGTAAGAATAGCGCTCTGTGGAGGCCTTTTCCATGTTATCGGACCCTAGGTGATGTTATCGTCCTCTGTATTTCCCATAAGCTTCTATAGGTGCTCACTAAGGTCCAATCCCTTGAAATTAAACAGAAGAACCTATATAGTCAGACATGAAGCTTCTCTTGGTGATGGTGGTTGGTGATGAGAAGTCAGTTCACGATCCCTCAATCGAGGCGGTGTTGAATCGTCTGATGCCTCTCATATTGCCTCATGTAGCACAGAAAAGTCTACCAGCCTATGAAAATATAAGCGTATGTTTGTTAGTTCAGGTGTTGATCCAGTTGCTTACCAATATCCAGCAATCCTCTTCCTTCATGGATCTCACTAGCATTTGCCGCTATGAGGATGATGTTTATGTGCCATTGTCTGGAGTGATCTGACTTTCCTCTGCAAACTTTTTATGTCCGTCCTGTTCCATTTCACAAATTCAAAAGAGTAATTGAGTATAGAGCATTTCAAACGCCCTCAGTTGTATTTTTCTTCTAGTTGTGTTTAAAATGCGGCATTTTCAAGGCCATAAAGCATTCTTATATCTCCCGAGAACTCCCTCACAATTTTGAGCATTTGTTCCAGCTGATTTCCGGTGGCAGCCATTAATTAAAGATAATCCATATACCACCTTCTGACCATTGTTATTAATACTGAAGCCGCATCTGGTGAAATTTAAACGGCGTGATAGTGGATTCATGGCAAGGCAGAACCACAATGGACTTAATGAGTCTCCTTGAAATATTCCCCTTCGTATTGGGATTGTGTCTATTTGTTTGTATTATTATTAAATTTATATATCATCAGTTCTGATAAAAAAGTTAATTTTCCACGTCCTTATTATCGTCAGTTATTTAAAGCCTCTTGACAGCTCAAAATTATTGGCGTGACACATAAAACAATTTTTCAGCCAAACAGCAGAGTTATGTATATTCATATTTTTATAAAATACAGGCTAGAGTAACACTTATTCATATTTTGTATTTATCAATTACTCAGAGATGATGCATAGTGGCCTCTTGCAGATTATTTACTATTTAAATGAACAATTTTTAACCCGCAGTTTAACATTTAGCTAATAGAGAAAGTAAGCCTACATTATTTGTGCATTAAATATTCCAAACAAAATGTGTAACAGCATGAATACACACTCAGATGTAATGAAATTCCACTATTTTGTCATTTTTAACACACCTTGCCCGGTTATCGTCAGTTAAATGGTATTTCCAGTTGCTTAGAATTACCTAAGACTACCTTTTTACGTCATCATGTTGTCTGATTGGTATATGACTCAGATTTCAATAATCTTGACCTATTTATTAACGGATTTTTAAAATCTGTTATTTCGTGCAGAATATACACACAAATCGTTGCAGTTTTTATTACTAATTTATACAAGGGTACCTCGAGATAAAAAATAATGCAAAATACAAAAGCAACCGTTCATTTTTAGAACTGACAACACTAGCATTGCAGGTGCCATCTGATCTCTCACATATTATATGTACTCTATTTGTGTATTGAAAAACTATCGAACCGATTTTAACGATATTTGGGATGTTGTTTTACCAAAACATTTCCCCTTTTCAACATTTCTCCAAAATGACTACTTTCAAAGTTATAATAAAGAAAAGGAGAAAAAAACGAGTCATTACATTTTTTGAAAACATTTTCATTGATTTTCCACAATTTTTTGAGCGATAGCATATAGTAATTATTATTATGTACGTTATTTGGGAGAGTTTAGAGCCAAAATGAGCATGCCTCCTCTCAACAGTCAAATAATGATGGATTTTTACAGGTTTAATGATAATGTGAGCACTCAAAACGTGGAACTGATAGAGCAACCGCCGTACAGCCCTGACTTGGCACCCAATAATTTCCTTTTGTTCCCATATAAGGTAAATTCATAATTCGTAATGGAAGAATTCTATCTATTAATACTTTGAAGCCAAAGAAAACTGAAAAATAATCATAATAAAATTTGTGGATTTTTATAATTTGAAACTTGTATTGATTGATAATTATTATTACTTTATTAAGTTTAATTATTTCAAATAATATCTAATAAATATGTCGAGTATATTATTATATCAGACAGGAAATTTTCTTGTTTGTGATAAAAAAAATGCAAAACATATATAGAAATAAAACCTAAGTACATTTTGATTAAATACAAAACAATTATTGTAATTTTTATCTGAAGTACCTCTAGAACCAAGATAAATATTGTTAAATTCCAGGTAAAATCTACAAAAATAATATAAATTGTGAAATAAACACATGACTTTTTCAGTGGCGTCCATCGAGAACAGGTGCAGGTAAATATGTTGTTTGCCTCTTTTTGCATGACTCAAATCAAGGCCAATGTCTAGTAATAATGAATATAAAGATCGTCCAAAAATAAAATTGTAAACTCTCAGTGGAAGAAGACCAAATCTTAAATTATTATAGGAAACAGGAAAGCCCGATGGTACCTAAAGTTTAAAAAAATAATTAAACTTTCCATTAATGTTAATAAAGGAAAAAGAACATGGAAAGTAGTCTATTCTTGCTAGTTGATACCTTTGTGTTGTCTTTTCATCGCTTGTGTGAGCGTCCTCTATTTCTTTTCCTGGTTCATGGTCTTTATTTGTCAATCAAGTTTTTTAATTTTCGGAGTATAACCGGCCCATTTCCATTTCTATCTAGTTACCTTTTCTGTTACGTCTTGCACATCCATATTTGTGTGCCATATATCAAAACAGAACGTAACTATTAAGCACTTTGACTTTTAAGTAGTGTGGAATATTTTTGTTTTTCAGGATTGTGCTGAATCTTACAAACACCGCACACTCTAATTTTTTTATGTGCTTCTGCGATTTGATTGTTTCTGGCAGGTTTTATTATTTGTCCTAAATATATATATATATATATATATATATATATATATATATATATATATATATATATATATATATATATATATATATATACCCTCAGCCTTTCCAGTTTTTCATTATCTGTTATTGTTTATTTTGAATGTTGTAGCGTACATGACCAAAAATCCTAGATTCTAATTAATATTTTGTCTATGACCGTTCGATTCACCAATCCCTATTTCAATTCTTTATAAAAAAACAGAGATATTATATATAAAAAAAGAGATGCTAGCTGTTCTTCTCTCCTTAAAGATGGCAACAACTGTACTTTACTTCAGGTAAGAAGATATGCCCAATTATTTTGGAAACAAAAAGATAAATAAAGTTAACGTTTTTACAAAAAATAATTTCATCCCTTTTCTATACATTTCTTTTCTTTCTGATTCTGTTTGTGACAAAATATATAAAACATTTCCAGTTTCCAGTTCGAGTCCGTTATTAACGTACAAAGATGTTTTTCATTCGATGTACATTGGAATGTTAAATTCGACTGAAGCTTTAATAAGGGCGGTTTATTATGTGAATTTCAAGTGGACGTAACTGCATCGGATCGATCTAATCGGACCCGAATGTTAGGTTAAAAACAAAGTCTATGACCTTGTTTCCAACGTAGCATTCGGATCCCCTAGGGCAGATCCGATGCAGTTACATTCACTTGATATTACATCGAATGGAAAGCGTCTGTGTACGTTAAAAACAGAATCGAATTGAAATGATAATTACGTCAAAAGTTAATTTCTTCTTTTTTTTTGTTAAAACTTAATTGTAATGACACAATGTAACTGGAAAAAGTTTTTTTTATATTTTCTTGAGTAAAATGTCAAAAACAGAAGTAAAAAAGAAAGGAATAAAGTAAAATGATCAATATATGGAAAAGATATGAAATTAAATATTTTATAACTCTTGTAAAGTGAGCTTAATTTATATTGTTTTTTCCAAAATGATAAACACACCTACGTACCTGAAGTAATTTACAGTTCTGCCATCTTTAAAGCGAGAAGAATCGCTGGCATTTCTTTCTTTTCAAAATCATTTCTTTGTTTTATTGTAAAGAACTGAAAGATGAATTAGGGAATCTGATGCATCAGTGTTCGATAAAAATTCTGATCCGATTGGAATTTTACGTTAAAAACAATGTCTATGATTGTTCCTGATGACATCAATTTGATTTCAACATACTGAATAACTTGTCATTAAATACTCATTATCTTTTAATATTTGACATGCAAAAACTAATAAAAAAACGATAAACCTCATCTCATTTCGATGAGAACAGAAAAATAAATATGTATATCAATAAAATTCAATATTTCACACGAATTCTTCACACCAGACAAAATGAAGTGAAACAAATTCGCCAAATAAATTTAAGATATCATCGTTGAGAAACATAAAGTCACAAAACCACAACAAAAAACCCACCGAACTTTTTGATTGTTCGTTGTCCTATTTTCTCATAGTTTTTAACAGTTAACCTTTATAAAAATGTTATATCAAATTAAATTTTTGTTAGGAGTTACTATTCATTTCAATTAGGTGGAGCAAAAAAAGCCTGGGAAAATATAAATTCTTTTGTAAACTTAAACATACTGATAAAGCAAATTCTTTGGATTGTTATGGGTTCTAAAAAGTGGATTGTTTTATAAATCGATCTGTTTACTCATCGTATTTGGTTAACAAATGAACTTGTCAATACAAAGGTGTGTGTGGACGTAGTTACAACCATGGGAATCCATGTAATGTTTAAAAGTTTAAATAAACATCGAAAGATATGAGTAACCTTTTTTTCTCTCTTGCTTGAAAGACAATGAATACCATTTATAGAGGAATGAGCGCACTGATTTAAGAAATACAATTCGGGGAGGAAATTATAAATTAGCCAATATTAATCAAAATAATTCTAAATTTTTTTAAACCAAATCCTCTTTGAAAAATGCACTAAAAAGTGAAAAATTACAAAATGTAATATATAAATATATATATATATATATATATATATATATATATATATATATATATATATATATATATATATATATATATATAAAAGTTTGAATAAATTGCGATAAAACACAATCCATCCCATTCCACCACCATCGAGATGATGGCCCACCTGTACCACCACACCGAGAAGAAAGTCAAAACTTACCCTCCCCGCCACAGTGATACGACAGAGGTACATGCTTCGTCTCTACTAGACTCATCAGGGTACCGACATGCACCTGTCTGTGCAAAGGACCATCATCTCGATGGTGGTGGAATGGGATGGATTGTTTTTATCACAATTTATTCAAACTGTGCAAACTCTAACACGGAAAGGAAATGATTGGAACGAAGTTTGTATTTACTGATCGCAATTTGCTTCATTTATATACGGAGTTGCATATAGTTGTACGTTTGCTGAATGTGATTTCAGCAGTACAACGGCATAATGTGGATATATCCACTGCTATTGCATCTCACACGGAGGAATCCGTGAAAGCCGCATAAACATTTATACATACATACATACATATATATATATATATATATATATATATATATATATATATATATATATATATATATATATATATATATATATATATATATATATATATATATATATATATACATCCAGCTAACTTCGCAGCGTCCTTTCATAAAAACTCCCGCTGGCGTCCACCGTTAATTTTATGACAGGTTTTTTACTCTCCCACCCCTAAGCGTCCTTTTACAAACCATGCACTCGGCGTCCTAAGTATTTATTTATCGTTTATTTATCTGATTTCGCAGCGTCCGTTAAATATACATCACCTTTACTTCTTTGATTAGTAGGCGTCTTACAACATTGCCAAGTTTTATACTAAAAAGCTAAATGTCTTGAAGCAGGAAAGAAATAATACCGTGAAATAAGTTATTCAAAAAATATCTTTTCTTTGTTGTAGATTAGGAGCTGTTATTAGTTATTGCTTTACGACAAAGTGTTGCGAGAAATGTTAATTTGGATATTTGTAATTACTCTTAGGTATAATTGGAATATTTATTGGATACGTTCATTATGTTACTTTGTTATGTTATAATTTAAGAAAATTGAATTATGGAAGGAAGCTTTTCTTTAAATGCTGTGGTGTTTATATTAAAATTACTTAAAATATATTAGAATAAGAAAAGATTCCGTGCCATACTTTATTTTACAATGGAATATTCATGAAACTTATAACTATGTATATTATTTTTTAACAGACTTCTAAAAGAAGGAGGTTCTCAATTCGTCGACTTTGTATTTTTTTTTTTATGTATGTACACCGATTACTCCGGAACGGCTGCACCGATTTGAATGAATTTTTTTACGTTATGTAAAGGAAGTTGCTGCGGTGGTCCCATATTTTTTTAGATGAAATTGGTGCAGTAAAATCCAAGATGGCGCTTACAATATGGCGGCCAAAAAAATTAATTTTGTCCGATTTTCTCCAAAATTGGTATGGAGGAATTTTCGGGGTTGTACCCAACGAATCTGAAATTATTTTAAAAAAATTCAAAATGGCGGATCCAATATGGCGGATAAAAATTTAATTTAGTCCGATTTTCTCAGAAATTGGTATGGGGGAGTTTTCGAGGTTGCACATAACGAATCTGATATTATTTTTAAAAAATTCAATATGGTGGATCCAATATGGCGGACGAAAAAATCAATTTTGTCCGATTTTCACCAAAATTGGTATGGGGGAGTTTACGGGGTCGCATATGACGAATCTAAATTAATTTTTTTAAAATTCAATATGGCGTATCCAATATGGCGGACGAAAAAATCAAGTTTGTCCGATTTTCTCCAAAATTGGTAAGGAGGAGTTTTCTGAGTCACATATGACGAATATAAAATAATTTTTAAATAATTCAATATGGCGAATCCAATATGGTCGACAAAAAAATTAATTTCCTCCGATTTTCTCCAAAATTGGTACGGGGGAGTTTTCGGGGTCTCATATGACGAATCTAAAATAATTTTTAAAAAATTCAGTTTGGCGGATCCAATATGGCCGACAAAAAAATCGTTTTTGTCCGATTTTCTCCAAAATTGGTACGGAGGAGTTTTCGGAGTCGCATATGACGAATCTAAAATAATTTTAAAAAAATTCAATATGGCGGATCCAATATGGCGGACGAAAAAATCAAGTTTGTCCTATTTTCTCCAAAATTGGTATGGGGAAGCTTTCGGGGCCTCACATAAGGAATCTGAAATTATTTTTAAAGAACTCAATATGGCGGATTCAATATGGCGGACAAAAAAATCAATTTTGTCCCATTTTCACCAAAATTGGCACGGGAGAGTTTTCAGGGTCACACATGACGAATCTAAAATTATTTTTTAAAAATTCAATATGGCGTATCCAATATGGTGGATAAAAAATGAATTTATTTTTTTTAAATATCGATATTGGAAGGTTTTGGGGCCTATATTGCCAATCTAAAATTAATTTGAAATTTAAGATAGTGGATTTTCTATGACAGACTAAATATTCGTTTGACCCCATTTGATTGGTATTTGGAAAACTCTACGAACTAAAGAATTTTTAGTGGTTTATTTTAGGGTGATTTACAACTTCAGATAAAATGGGTACCTTTTTTGCCAGTTTGGAGTCATTGCGAGGTACACTAATCTCGATTAGTACTTAGTTTAAATAATTTATGAATATCATAATGAATTCTAAAACTAAAAATAGAAAAATAAAATTTTTATAAAAAAAATTGAACCGACTTCTAAAAGTGCGCTAAAAAGTGAAAAATAACCATAAATTTTTATATGAAATTGAACTTTTTGAAGTCGGCGCCAAATTATTTGTACACGAAATATGATTATCTGAATTATTTGAAAATAGCATAATTAATTACTTTTATATGAATCAATAAATTTAATAAGAAATTAAGCTATCTTTTTCGGAAAATGTAAACTTTAAAAAAATAATCTTAAAGTCGTTATCTGCGCTCCCAAGAAAACTCCAGTATCAATTTTGCACAAAATCGAATATATTCAAAATTTCTAATGCAAATACCAGTTTTGAATGAAATTGTATCACACAACTATATAGTTTGCTATAGTAAATCCGCTATCACAAATTTTAAGAAATTAATTTTGGATTCGTAACCTAAGCCCTTACAACTCCCTCAATCCCGATAATAAAAGAACTAGGGACATGTAAATTTTATAGTCTGACATATTTTATCCTGCATATAGAGATAATTTAAAATCCATGTTATGCGTCACAAGAAACCCCTAAAATCAATTTGAAAAAAATCTGAAAAATGTAAAATACCTAGTCTCCTTTGTTGTATCTGCCATATTAAATTATAAAAAATTAAATTCACATCGTAACCTACCGAAACCGAAAACCCCCTAATATCAATTTTGAAAAAATCTGAATAACGTAAAATTTTCAATACACCATATTGGATCCGCAATATTGAATTACAAAATAAAATTTTTGTAAAAAAATTGAACCAACTTCTAAAAGTGTGCTAAAAAGTGAAAAATAACTATAAATTTCTATATGAAATTGAAATTTTTGAAGTCAGCGCCAAACTGATACCTAACAAAATGGGATTTGCACAAACGGATTACATATTCTTCATTTGTAATTGCTTTCTTACCATAATTTTATATATTAATAGTTATTTGTTTCATTTGGCGTCGATTTCAAAAATTTCAATTTCATATAAAAATCTGTAATTATTTTTCTCTTTTTAGCGCACTTAGAAGTCGGTTCAATTTTTTTATAAAAATTTTATTTTTCTATTTTTGGTTTTGAATTCATTATGATACCCATAAATTATTTGAAGTAAGTACTAATCGAGATTATTGTACCTCGCAATGATTCCAAGGTGGCAAGAAAGTACGCATTTTATCCAAAGTTGTAAATCAGCCTAAAATGGACCACTTAAATTTCTTTGATTCTTATAGTTTTCCAATTACCAATGAAATTGTATCAAACAAATATTTAGTCTGGCCACTTTCTTAAATTTCAAATTAATTTCAGATTGGTAATATTGGCCCCAAAACCTTCCAATATCAATATTTAAAGAACTTGAGACGTAAATTTCTTAGCCAGATATATTTTATACTGCATCTCGAGTTTGTATCCGCCCCAAGAACTCCTCAATATCAATTTTAAACAAAATTGGAAAATGTAGAATTTTCAGTTCCTCATATTGTACCTTATCAACTTAATAGTTGTAAAAAATTAACTTCGTATTCGTAATACACGACCTCGAAAACACCCTAATACCAAATCTGAAAAAAATGCGAATAAGGTAAAATTTTCAACTCACCATATTGGATTCGCCATATTGAATTTCAAAAAAATAATTTTAACATCTTAATCTAATCTAAATCTAAACCCTTCAAAGCCCCCTAGTGTCAATTTTGGATGAAATCTGGAAATTTAAAATTTCTAGACCGTCATATTTCATCTGAGATATTAGATTTTCTTAAAATAATTTTATATTCGCTATTTACATTCTCCAAATAAAAAAAATATAAAATCTTTAGTTTGCCATATTGAATCTCGAAAAAATACTATTAAATTCATAATTTACACCCTCATGAACCCCCTATATTTTTTGGAAAAAATCAAAAAATGAAAAATTTTTACGACGCCATATTGAATCCGCCAGATTGAGTTTTTCAAAAACTATTTTAAATTCATAATTAACACTAACAAAAATCCCCCAATACTGATTTTAGACAAAATCGAAAGATGTAGAATCTTTAATCTGCCATCTTGGATCCGCCATCTTGGATCCGCCATATTTATTTTTTTAAAATAATGTCAGATTTGCAATGTACGATCCCAAAAACTACCCCATATCAATTTTGAAAAATATCGGATAAAATTAATTTTATCCGCCATATTGAATACGCCATATTGAATTTTTTTAAAATAATTTCAGATTCGTTATGTGTGACCCCAAAAACACCACCGTACTAATTTTGGAGAAAATCGGACAAAATTGATTTTTTGTTCGCCATATTGGATCCGCCATATTGAATTTTTTAAAAATATTTTGGATTCGGTATGTGCGACCCCAAAAACACCACCGTACTAATTTTGGAGAAAATCGGACAAAATTGATTTTTTGTTCGCCATATTGGATCCACCATATTGAATTTTTTTTAAATATTTTGGATTCGTTATGTGCGACCCCAAAAACACCACCGTACTAATTTTGGAGAAAATCGGACAAAATTGATTTTTTTTTCGCCATATTGGATCCACCATATTGAATTTTTTAAAAATATTTTGGATTCGTTATGTGCAACCCCAAAAACTCCCTCATGCCAATTTTGGAGAAAATCGAACAAAACTGATTTTTTTCGTCCGCCATATTGGATCCGTCATATTGAATTTTTTCAAAATAATTGTAGATTTGTCATATGCGACCCCAAAAACTCCCGCAAACCAATTTTGGAGAAAATCGAACAAAATTGATTTTTTCGTCCGCCATATTGGATTCGCCATATTGAATTTTTTCAAAATAATTTTAGATTCTTCATGTGCGACCCCGAAAACTCTTCCGTACCAACTTTGGACAAAATCGGACAAAATTTATATTTGTGTCCGCCATAGTGAATCCGCCACATTGAATTTTTTAAAAATATTTTTAATTCGTTTCGTGTGATTCCAAAAACTCCCTCGTACCAATTTTGGAGAAAATTGAACAAAACTAATTTTTCGTCCGCCGTTTTGAATTTTTTAAAAATATTTTGGATTCGTTATGTGCGACCCCAAAACTCCCCCATACCAATATTGGAGAAAATCGAACAAAACTGATTTTTTTGTCCGCCATATTGAATTTTTAAAAAATAATTTTAGATTTGTCATGTGCGACCCCGAAAACTCATCCGTACCAACTTTGAACAAAATCGGACAAAATTGATTTTTGTGTCCGCCATAGTGGATCCGCCATATTGAATTTTTTAAAAATATTTTGAATTCGTTATGTGCGACCCCAAAAACTCCCCCGTACCATATTTGGAAAAAATCGGACTAAATTGATTTTTTTGTCCGCCATATTGGATCCGCCATATTGAATTTTGTAAAAATATTTTGGATTCGCTATGTGCGACCCCAAAAATTCCCCCATACCAATTTTGGAGAAAATCGAACAAAACTGATTTTTTCGTCCGCCATGTTGGATCCGCCGTATTGAATTTTTTAAAAATATTTTGGATTCGTTACGTGCGACCCCAAAAACTAACCCGTACCAATTTTGGAGAAAATCGAACAAAACTGATTTTTCGTCCGCCATATTGGATCCGCCGTATTGAATTTTTTAAAAATATTTTGGATTCGTTATTTGCGACCCCAAAAACTCCCCCATACCAATTTTGGAGAAATTCGAACAAAATTGATTTTTTCGTCCGCCATATTGGATCCGCCATATTGAATTTAAAAAAAAAAAATTTTGGATTTGTCATGTGCGACCCCGAAAACTCTTCCGTACCAACTTTGGACAAAATTGATTTTTGTGTTCGCCATAGTGGATCCGCCATATTGAATTTTTTTAAAATATTTTGGATTCGTTATGTGCGACCCCAAAAACTCCCCCGTCCCATATTTGGAGAAAATTGGACAAAATTGATTTTTTGTCCGTCATATTGGATACGCCATATTGAATTTTTTAAAATTAATTTCAGATTCGTTATGTGCGACCCTAAAAACACCACCGTACCAATTTTGGAGAAAGTCAGACAAAATTGATATTTTGTTCGCCATATTGGATCCGCCATATTGAATTTTTTAAAAAAATTTTGGATTCGTTATGTGCGACCCCAAAAACTCCCCCGTACCATATTTGGAGAAAATCGAACAAAACCGATTTTTTTCGTCCGTCATATTGGATCCGTCATATTGAATTTTTTAAAAATAATTTAAATTTTTCATGAGCGACACCTAAAACTCCCGCATACCTATTTCGGAAAAAATCGGACAAAATTGATTTTTTCGTCCGCCATATTGGATTCACCATATTGATTTTTTTCAAAATAACTTTAGATTCTTTATGTGCGACACCAAGAACTCCCCCATACCAATTTTGGAGAAAATCGAACAAAACTGATTTTTTTCGTCCGCCATATTGGATCCGCCATATTGAATTTTAAAAAAATAATTTTAGATTTGTCATGTGCGACTCCGAAAACTCTTCCGTACCAACTTTGGACAAAATTGAACAAAATTGATTTTTGTGTCCGCCATAGTGGATCCGCCATATTGAATTTTTTAAAAATATTTTGGATTCGTTATGTGCGACCCCAAAAACTCCCCCGTCCCATATTTGGAGAAAATGGGACAAAATTGATTTTTTGTCCGCCATATTGGATCCGCCGTATTGATTTTTTTAAAAATATTTTGGATTCGTTATGTGCGACCCCAAAAACTTCCCCATGCCAATTTTGGAGAAAATCGAACAAAACTGATTTTTTTCGTCCGTCATATTGAATCCGTCATATGGAATTTTTTCAAAATAATTTTAGATTCTTTATGTGCGACACCAATAACTCCCCCATACCAATTTTGGAGAAAATCGAACAAAATTGATTTTTTTCGTCCACCATATTGGATTCGCCATATTGAATTTTTTAAAAATAATTTCAGATTCGTTATGTGCGACCCCAAAAATTCCCCCGAACCAATTTTGGAGAAAATCAGACAAAATTGATTTTTTGTTCGCCATATTGGATCCGCCGTACTGAATTTTTTCAAAATAATTTTAGATTCTTTATGTGCGATACCATAAACTCCCCCATACCAATTTTGGAGAAAATTTTAAAAAATTGATTTTTTTATCCGCCATATTGAATATTTTAAAAATAATTTTAGATTCGTCATGTGCGACCCCGAAAACTCCCCCATACCAACTTTTAATAATATTAATACATAATAATATATCATGTAATTAGTTACAAGAAAACAAATTGTTACTTATATATTCTGATATGAATGAAAAACTTATTTTTTACTATTGCGCAGCACGAAATAACTATACTAAACGAACTACGCAGAAAGATATTCTAAATAGTCTGAAAATAATATAATATCGCCATTGTTGCCAGATTGGGAATGCTTTAGAGATGATAAATTCATCTTTAGGAATCTTAAGAGGACGCTTACCAATCGAATTGATGAAAGTAAAAAAAGTTTGACGTATTCAGATTAATATACGTGAAGCGACAATTGCGCCTCTACTGGCAAACTGGTTGTATTAGAGATATACAAATTAATACGAAGAACGTCGGTTTAAATATTTTCTGGGCGTCCAACCTAATTTTTGGGAAATGTCTTTGGGTAATCCCAGGAACCTATTCCCGAAGTTTACATGGCGATACATCTCGGCGTCCTTATACGGACGCTTTGGTGAAGGCGGACGCTCGGGAGATATTAATTTGACAATGTATGGACGCCTAGTAGATAGTTGGATATATATATATATATATATATATATATATATATATATATATATATATATATATATATATATATATATATATATATATATATGTATATATATATATGTATATATATATATATATATATATATATATATATATATGTATATATATATATGTATATATATATATATATATATATATATATATATATATATATATATATATATATATATATATATATATATATATATATATATATATATATTCCGGAAACCCCTGAAAATTTCGGGAATTAAAGGTTATGGGGATTACAAAAGATTTCGGAACGGTGCATTTGATAGTGGCCTTTAAGGTGACTTGAAGGGCACTATCAAAATGGAAACCTTTTTTATTTCAGGAATGGAAAGCTCTGAAACATAATATAGGAGGTAAAATCATATCCAGAGGTCATATGAAGGTCCTATGCCATGAATTGATGTAAATCGGCCAATAACCCAAAAACTAAGAGTGCTGAGGAAAAAATTGTCGCACAAAAATTTTAGGAAATCAATCGAGGCATTTCATTTTGACCTTGACATTGACCTTAAGGGTTATTTCATGGTTAAGTTGGTTTTTTGAAATGGAAACCGCTATCTTGAGAAAGGGCGGAAAATTTTACGTTCGAATATGTATTAAGGTGTGGGGTCCACGTGACCTCTAAGTGTCAAATAGAGGTCATAATTACGTTAGGTGATAAAGCGGATAATTTTAAAAATCCTAATGGTTTACATAAAAGTTTTCAGGTTTGGTCAGAATGATCTGATTAACTTTTGGAGGTTGATCATGAAGTCAAACTTCAAGGTCATGGCACAGTCACTTTTTTAAAATGAAAATCTTGATTTTTAACGTTAGAATTTTGTTCTCTTTGGGATACTTTTTCATAGTGGGTTTCACTGGCCTATCACTTTTGAGGTGCTTTTTTAAAGTGACTTCCCCTTGCCTCTCACTTTTTGGGACGCTCTTTCGTAGTGAGTTCCCCTTGATTCTCACTTTTGGGGTGCTTTCTTAAAGCGAGTTCCTCTTGCCCCTTACCTTTTGAGATGTTTTTGTAGAGCGTTTCGATAGATGAATGAATTTCCAATAGATGCTTGAATTGTTCTCCATTAACTTCTTGACAGCAACCAATCCTATTTTAAAATGATTGAACTGTATTTCTAATAACTTCACTTGGAATGGAATCAACTTCTTAAATAATGTTATTTCTTAATTCATCAAGGTTTTGGGGATTGATTCTGGAAACACGTTATTTTAAATAACCCCACAAAAAAAATTTAACGGTGTTAGATCTGGAAGTCTTGGAGTCCACTCTATTGTGCTTCTTCTACCCATCCATTTTGCATCCAGGAATCGTCTGACATTACGGGTTGTATTGCTGAAACTACTTCGTTTCGCAATAGTTGTTCATATCTTTATACGTTTAAATTTTCTTTGATAAAAAAGAAACCAACTATTGTGTCATCTACAATGCCTGCCCACATATTCAACTACTGATGGTTTTGGAAATGATTTTCTTTCATAGAGTCAGGTTTTGTACCAGATTTGGACAGAACCAAGAGAAGGATTCTGGCGTTGAAAAATCAAAATTTTCATTTAAAACAAGTAAATCTTGCAATGACCTTAAAGTCTGACCTAAAGAACAACCTCTGAAAGCTAATTAGATCGTTTTCTCCAAACCTGATAAATTTTCTGTAAAACATCTTTTGTTACAATGCGTATTCCCAAAATTATCCGCATTATTATCACCTAGAATAATTAAGACCTCTATTTGACACGCAGGGATGACATTGACCCAACACCTTAATATATATTAGAATCTAAAAATTTCCACCCTTTCCAATTCTGGTGCCAAAGATAGCGGTTATGACTTAAGAACTATTTGACCTTGAAAAATACTTAAAGTCAGTGTTTAAGGTCACCGTGGGATGTCCCATTTGGTTTCCTGAAGCTTTTGTATGGCAAGTTTTTCTCCAACATTATTAATTTTTAACTTATCGGCTGATTTACACCAATTCATGGCACAGGGACATTTGATCCTGAAATGACCTCTGGATGTAATGTTACCCCCTATGTTAAGGGGTTTCCCGTTTAAAAAAACAACTTGACCTTAAAATGATCTCCAAAGTCGGCTTCAAGTCATCACCAAATGTATCATTTGATTTCCTAAATCTTGCATAAGAAAAAGTCTTTTTACATAAATCATAGTTTTTTTAAATTTTCATGGGTTTCCACACCTTTTTCTCACCCTATATATATGTACATATATATATATATATATATATATATATATATATATATATATATATATATATATATGTTTTTTCTTATTTTTTTTTTCTTGGATTTTTCTATTTGTATATTTTTTAAAGTTTTTGATTTTCTTGGGTGTAAAATCCGTTTTATTAATAAAACATATGCAGTTTTATTAATAAAACGGATTTTACACCCAAGAAAATCAAAAACTTTAAAATATATATATATATATATATATATATATATATATATATATATATATATATATATATATATATATGTATATAACGAATTACGGTTTGAATTAATACCCCATCCACCCTATTTACCAGATTTGGCACCTAGTGACTTTTTCCTCTTTCCTAGCCTAAAAAAAGTACCTCGGAGGACAGAGATTTTCATTAGATGAAACTGTTATTATGGCTGCAGAAGACTATCAATTGCATATTGCTTCAAGAAAATTATGTCGAAAAATAAAAAAAAGTAAACAATAACGTTATTTTTATTCCTTTTTTACCCTACTTATCGAACCTCCTCTATAAAATGAAGTATTTTTTAATATATATAAATAGTGTGAAATGATAATAGCTGCAAAAATAGAAAGAAAAACATAATAAAAAAAAATAAATATTCAACATTCACAGTGACTATTATTTAGTTCCTTCTGAAGGAATATTCAAAATGTTAGGTAATTATTAACCAATGAAAATCGTATAATGACGCCATCGAGACATAAAAATCCGAAGAGAAAGTTGATTTTATATAATAAATTCTGGAATTCCAAATAGCTCTACTTATTCCACTAATCTTGTCAAAATATCATTAATAAAAACAAATCTAAACATCCCACTTTATGCTAATTACTGCTAACACATGCAGGCTGCATTTTAAAAATACGCCAACGTTTATAGGTACTACTTGTAGTAAGTTCGTTTTTAATGACATGCAATGCAGTGTGTTTTATGGGTCTCAAACAAAAGAAACCAACAATGAATGAAAACGTTTAAAACTAATTGTAAGTTGTTGAGTAACTGTTATATCCTGTTTTTGAATATTTAATATATTTAACGTCATAATGCGGCAAAGCATGTAGGCTTTGTTTTCTTTTATGAGGGCATCGTATTATCATGGCACATGAAAATATTACTTAAATCTTATATATCGTCATCAGTTTAAATAAAAAATAACATTAAAAGAAAAAGAAAAGAAGGAAAAATACCTTAAGTAGCTCGGAACAAAAAAGAACTATAGTTAGACAGAAAAATGCTACTTGGAAAAAGAAGTGTGTCAGGAAATCAACTCTTTTATTGTAAATAGAAAATGTACTGAAGCCTGAAGACTTATTAAAGCGACCAAAACAAATGAGAGGAAGAAAATAGACATAAACCTTATTCAAGACGAGGAATGGGTAAGAACACCATAAAGTTGCTAACGGAGGATATACCAGAATACATCACAATACAAATTGAAGGTAAAACAAAAATTGTTGATTTATTAACAGTGAAAATGACAATCTGTTGTCTAAAAAAATGAAAAGGCTCGCCCTCCAGAAGATATTCCTGCAGAACTGATTAAAACGGTTCAGAAAATTTATTAAGATCCCTTACTAAAATTATAAATATGTGTCTAAACGGACATCTTGTGCCTAATATGTGGAAAGAAGCATGTATATTATCAATTCGACAAAGAGGAAAGTACAAGCTGCCGAGGTTTTTCAGTTTCAAGGACCCTCAGCAGATACGGCAGAATTATAAGAGATATGATTGAACAGAAATATTAAGAACATCAGGTGGAAGAGCAAAGTGAATTCAGAATCGGTCGATCGTGCAGTGACAAGGTTTTCTCTTATCGAGAAAAAACTTGACCTCCAAAAAGCCTATGATACGATTCCAATAAAAAAGCTTTGGCAAGTGTTCCAAGAATCAAATATCTGTCATATCTCGTGATAAGAATTAAATCATTTTTGGAGATTTGTCGATACTTATTAGAAATGGTTTATAAATTTCGTTTTGTATTTTGTCCCAAATAGTCATTTTTTTCCACAGTAATTTTTAACGAAAGTATTTGAAATACTGCTTAAAATTTTGTAGATAGTACAGATTTTATAATGGTTACAGCATTCTGCAAAAATATTCAATGAGATATTTTAAAATTATGTCAGATAAAAATTATCTTTTACTGAAAGTATGTAAGAAAATGTCCTCAAAATTGCAAATTAATTTTTTCAAATGACGTAGGCAGTTGTTTAATATTCACTACTTCTTCACGAGGATATAAGAGTCTTTCACGAGTTAAACTATTAACAAGGGTGTAGTGGTATTTGACAACACAGGACTCATTGTAAACTAGTCGTAAATTGCAAAATTCGCTCTAAATTTTTTTTAAAGTAATATAACAACAGTATCCGCTTAAATAGGGTATTACTGGCATTTCATCTCTAACTGCGTCAATATCACAATTTTGGGTGCTAAATGTTAAACAAATTAAAAAAAATCTTCAAATTTTTGAAATATGTTGCGTTTTTATGACTGTCATATTCCTGCTTGCTTTCTTCAATTCCTTTAAAAAAAACACTTCATTAAGTTCTTTTAACTTTTCCTCTTTTACCATTCTGAACGTTTTTAGAAAAATATTTACGACAATTTGGAAACTAAGATGCAATGGAGTCATCTGTCAATCAAGGATTTTTCAAAACTACATGAAACAATTTTGCCTGTTTGTGAATCCAGCGATGAAATTGTTCGAATTACGTTACCTTCAGAAAAGTGGAATTAATCAGGCTAGTAATCCTCTCGAGGGATAGCTTTCAGCCATTTTTTCGCAACATACTATCGATTGGGACGTCAAAAACATGCACTTTCGGACCGCTCGATTCGATTACAAGGGGATGATAGGATATTTATATAAGTATATTGATACCTACGTATTAAAATATGGGTAAATATCGATACAAAATATCCATGCAGTATGTATCGATAAATTGAAGTATCGATTTATATCTCGCAGATCCAATTCAGCCGCCAAGATCATCGACGAAGAGTTGGCAAAGAAATCAAACTGCTACAGGTAGAGAAAGTGTCACTATTAATACAGTCGGATACTGGAAAACAACGAGTTCAAGCTGTACTGAAATCAAACAGTACCGAAGTACCTTCTGCTTAATATTAAAGGATTGGGAAATATAGAGGATCATATCTAGCTCAACAACATGGAAAGGGTCCCCAAGGGCTCCATCCATATGATATTTGAGTATATTTGGGATGAGTAAATGTGAATGGATATGAAAACCGCTTAGCCAAGTTTATGGATAATTTTTTCACCGTAAATCTTTTAATTAATTATTATTCTATAATTTATTAATCAACTAACTCGTTTTTTATTTTTATTCGCTCAGATATTTTTTCTAATTTTACAAAAAAACAAATCTCAACTTTTCCACTTTAGTACACACTTAAAATGTAAAATAATTCAATGCATATTTGAAATCTACATACATACATATATGTATACAATTATAAACAAAAAGATAAAATCCTTTTTTTAAGTAGTTCTCGGTTAGTACTAAACTGAAAATTGCAGACAAATGTCTTTAAAAAAATTAAATCATATAGAATAGATTCACAGATTTTCATCATTATTTATATTTATATATATATATATATATATATATATATATATATATATATATATATATATATCCAAATTAATATTCTCACTTAAGAAAAGATAAACACAATTAATTTTTTTCCTAATCCTAATTCTTTAATTTCTCCTAATCATTAAATACATATTCGAAATCAGATTCTCAGCCTCCGAATATAAACACATTACTTTCGTTTCCAAACATTACACCATCATCTCATACAGAAAAAAATTTAATCGAGGTCATCTCGTCTGCCTGAAAGAACAGGTTCCTACAAGTCTGACAAATTTCTAAGAATTTTGCAGTCTATTCAGTTGACACAAGGGGATTTCCTATGAAAGTCACGCACAAAAATATCTTGTACAAATGTGAACACAATATTGATGTTTTATTCGTAAATTAACACGTTGAAACCTATCTAGGTTCAGTATATCACACGTCATGTTATTATTGTTTATTGATTCACTCACTGTATTTATAAGTTGAATATTTACAGGTTTTATTTCTTGATTTTTAAAAATATTTATTGTAAATTATTAAGCAAAAATGTTATAATGAATAATAAAATCGGGTGTGAGTAGCGCGCCGAGGGTACCACCCAAAAACATAGATAATTTATACATAATAAAAATAGAAACTGACTGGCCGCATAGTTGAAACTGCTGGGTCTAGAAACATGAAATTTTGCATAAAGATTTCTTACATGACGTAAGTAAGCACCAAAAAAGGATTGTTGGAAATTCATCCCTTAAGGGGGTAAAGTAGGGGATAAAACTTTGTATGAAAGTTCTTCATTTTGGTAGTCAAAAATGTAAAAATTAGTATATAGGCTTATGGTTAGAAAAAAATGTGTACTATATTATTCTTTTTTAAAAATTCATCTTTTAAGGGGGTAAAATAGGGGGTGAAAGTTTGTATAAAAGTTCATTTCTGTTGTTGGAAATGTAAAGATTAGTACATAGGTTTATGGTTAAAAAAAATGTTTACTATATCATTCTTTTGTAAAAAATCATTGTTTGGGTAAAATACGGGATGATGTTTACTCCGCCACCCTTTTTTGGAAATTTTATTATTACTATTTTAGGAAAAAAATCATGGTTGATTGGTTGTACCCATACGATGTTTGATGTCGCCCACCAGATATACAAAGTCGCGAGCAAAAGCCTAGTTAGATTATATTAGACTCAAATTAGTTTTCTTAAAAGATGTAGAGTTTAAAATTATTCTGGTCATGTTTTAGAGATATAAAAGGATAAATCGTTAGCAGTTCATATCCTTTTCCCCGAAACTATAAAGAGTAATACATCGGTTCATTTGGCTACTTATCTTTATGTGATTGTTTTCCAGGATGAATTATTTCAAGTTTTTATTCTAGAACCTTGGGAGAGAACGGAGAGGGAATTTATTTATTTTTTGTTCATTTTTGCTTCCAAAATAAAAAAGACAGCAGTTTTAGAAAATGTAGGAATTCTGCTTTCATACAACACTCCACTGGTAGATGAAAAAAAAATCCTCGACCCTTTTTGGTCACTTTCTAAGGGAAAAAACATATTTTTTATTCCTGGACTAGATTAGGGCAACCAAGTTTTATAACTGACACAAATTTCAAGTTAACGTGTGTATTTCCTGAGAAAAATGAATGTGACATACAGACAGATAGCTATTGAATTCTTGCTATAAGCGTAGTTTTGCAATTTTTAAACCCAACAAATAGTGGTTAATAAATGGTAAAACTGGTGATAATTCTATGAATAAAAAGAAAAAGAACTACTTAGTTGCTTGATATTATATAGGATTTTTTTTAATTTAAGAAATATTTATTCATAATCAGCAGTTGTAAAATAAATCATTACGTCATAATAAATAATTAATCCGATGCTATTTAAAAAAAACTATAATATATCAAAAAAACTCAGAAAAACAAATTAAGTATTTTGTGATTTATATACAGCCTTTGACAATGTAGGTTTTATCAGATATCAAAAACTAAAGGAAAAAATATATTTTTTATTCCTGGACTCGATTATGGCAACCAAGTTTTATAACTGACACAGTTTGAAGTCAACATTGTATTTCCTGAGGAAAACGAATGTGACATGTAGACAGAAACCTTGCCATAAGGGTGTTTTTGTAATTTTTGAAACCCAACGAATAGTGACTAACAAATGGCAAAACTAGTGATAATTCTTTAAATAAAAAGAAAAAGAACTAGGTATTTGCTTGATATTATACAAGATTTTTAATTTAAGAATATATCCGATGTTATTTTTAAATAAAAAAAAACTGTAATATTTCAAAATACACTCAGCAAAATAGTTGAAATATCAAGTGATTTATAAACAGCCTTTGACAATGTAGGTATTATCAGATATATTCAAATTATCAAAAAAATGTGGAGCAGTCTAACACAATTGACGATTTAAAATTAGAATTTGGGAACATAATGGTGAAAATAAAACTGTAGAAATCAAAAGATAGAAAGAAGAAATAATGCACCTGTACCAGAAATAAGGTATAAAATTTAGGGACCCTTTCAATATAAAAAAAAACTCCTGATATTTATTAGAAAAACCAGTATACAGGTATATATATATATATATATATATATATATATATATATATATATATATATATATATATATATATATATATATACTTATTTTTATATTTGGTTGTTGGGATATTAGTTGGTTTGAAAATTCAAACGGGGCTAGTGTAATAGTTAATATTAATTGATTTTATACACTAAACAACAGTCCAAACGATAAAGTAACAAATTTTTAATAAAATATTAGCTACCAAATAGTATTTTTTATGAAAGTTTGATACGTGGGCAATTTGTCAACTCCATTTCCATTAGATTATAAAATTTACATAAAAATCAATACTTACAACCAGGGTGTCCCTGACCTGACATGTAAATCTATCCTACAGCTTTGCTATGTAAATAAATTGAGAAAAAAATATAGTAGGAGTTGGTGACCGTAAATAAATTCATTTTTTTTTTCTAAAAATATTTATAAATTTAGAAATTAGTAAAAACATCAAACAAAACAATAATGATTCTTTTATAATATTGTGGTAATTTTAATTGTTGTATGTATAATAAAATATATTTGAAACTGTTCTTAGAAAAATATAATTTGCCCATAAATGTAAAAGAAATTAAGGAAATTTATTAAGAAAAAAATATCCTTACCCATGATTAGATCCAGAAAAGCACCAAATTAGAAAACAAACAAAAGTAACACAAAATAAAGTTTAAATTAAATAAGTTTCCTCGCAACACAATTTTTTCGGAAAAGCACGCGATATCACACAACCAATAAAATAACGAAATATAAATGCTTTCGCCACAACGTTCGACGACAATCTAACACTGAAATTTCAACTCACTAAATATTTTCATGAACTTCTTGGTCGGTATATCCTTTTCATCCCCACCGTCACTCTCACAGTCTACTTTTGCCCACAGTACAATGCGAGCGGCAATTCTTTCTCTACGGCAAACCGACTGCACTGTTAATGTTAAACTGAAGATCGTGCCGCTTACTTTAAAGAAGCCGGCTTTCTCAAAGCCAATAAGACGGCGGGGATCGGATGAGAGAGGGTGTTATAGGCGGAGTCAAAATGTGATTTGTTCTCTGGTGCATGAGGTAATTTTACCATTATCGGCTGCACGTGAGTTGTGGCTACTGACTGACTGCACCTGTTATGGATTTTATGTCTGGGTATTAGTCTACGGGACGTAACCCCTATTTTAGCATGAATCAACACTCTTCTGCTGCGTTTTCTATTGCGCATTCGTTAAATATTTTAATTTGGTGAGGTATTAAATTAGTATGGCCAACACTTTCTTTTGCGGTTAAATTGTGGGATAATTTGATGAAAAACATTAAAGAAAAAGTGCCCGATAAAAATGACGCGCCGATCATAGAATCCGCCGCCTATAATATGTCAAAATAACGTGTAGGTACATGTTTATTTATTAACAACCAGCTGATTTTCTCACAGTTGTTTAATTAATATTTGTATAATCGATTAATCATACTGTCTGACAAATTTTATTAGTAATTTTTCAAGTCTGTAGCTTGGAAATTGTCAATTTTCGAAAACGTTTTACTGATTAACACAAATCTTATTTTTTGATTTGTCGTTTAAACTAAAGCATAGAATACACTGAAATAGGGGAAAGTTTTCCAAGACCGTATCCAGTACCGGCCAGTTACGAGTTCTGTTATCTTACAATAGATGGCGCTTTTACCGTCATTAGATTGGGTCCACACGATAAGAAAAATCTGGGCGTAAGGGCAGCGTAATAAGACATATGTAAAATTTGAAGCATGGTGATTTGTTAAATTTAAAAAAGACAAACACCAAAGATTTCCTGCCTTGACTATACGTTCATGAAGCCTTTTAAATCTGCTTATAATGATGCATGTGGCTTATGGATGAAATCAAATCCTGCTGTAAGAATCAGTAAATACGAGACTGCAAGGTCTCTTGCTTCTGCTTTTAATCGAGTTTTTCAAATGGATATTGCGTTTAGTGGCTTTCGCTGCACAGGCATACACCCCTTTGATTGAAATGTTTTTAATGATTTAGATTTCATTGGTTCAGACATGATCAACGTTACAGAAAGTCACTCAACCATCGCTCTCATCTTCTTAACTCTCAGAACACACACCTTCAATTTCTGCACTGTCAATTCTGCCAAATTTTAACTCTCAACAGCTAGAAATGATACTTTTAGCTTCTCGACAACTTGGATCTCCCACTGCTACCTCCGATTCCGTACTCCATATTACAACTTCTAAGTAATCCGAGACTGAAACTTTTGCTGCTGACGCTGAACCTCAAATTGCCTTGTCTCAGCAATCCGAATCTCAGACTGTCACTATTGATGCCGAACCTTCAGTAATCCGAATCTCAAACAGAAGCTGTCATTGACCAATCCACCGACAACTTTAAAACTGTACTTACCAAACTCTCGCCGGTTTGTAATTCGAAGTAAAGAAGAACTACTGCACGATGTCGTAAAATTGAAAGAACTAAAATTATAACAAGTTCTCCACACAAAAAGATGCTAGAAGAGAAAAGAGTAGATAAATGAAGGGTTGAATCAGCTAAGCGAGAAAAGAGTTGCCTTTCAGGAAAAGATGTCAACAAGAAAAGTAAGAGTTTGGTTTCAGGATGTCACTAAAAAAGGTAAGAGTTTGTTGTCAGGAAGAGACGTCAGAAGGAAAGCCAAGAAAAACAAAAACGAAAACCTTACTCCTTCTCGCAGACCAATTGAAGAAGTGCCTTGAATCTCATTAAGAGAATTGGATACAGTCTGGGAACTGCAAGGTTTGGATCCATGAGGCTTGTCGTGGCAGCTATAAGCATAATCTCTGTATAACCATCACGAATTATTCCACACCCGCTACATATTATTACAAACTTTTTATATACAAAAAATCCATACAATGGCAGTAAGTGATTGAACATGAAGTCGTTATAAAGATGTTTTGTGATTTTTATTGTATTTTATAGTTAGTAATGTTGATTAATTTTAATGTTTTAAAATAATGTCTAATTGAAGTCTGTCTCTTTTTGTAGGTTCTAAACAATACTTAATCTGAAAGCAAATAATAAAAAAAGCCTGCCACGACAGGCAAAACTGCCTTTGATGTCACAATTTAAGTAAAAACCTATACCCAAGAAATTAAAAAATTGTATTTTTGAATGGTTTAACAACAAATATATATATATATATATATATATATATATATATATATATATATATATATATATTATTTCAGTAAGTAAAACAACTTACAGTCAATTCAATTTTGAATTATTTTCTAACATATTTACTCAAACTGCCTTTGATGTCACAATTTAAGTAAAAACCTATACCCAGGAAATTAAAAAATTGTATTTTTGAATGGTTTAACAAATATATATATATATATATATATATATATATATATATATATATATATATATATATTATTTCAGTATGTAAAACAATTTACAGTCAATTCAATTTTGAATTCTTTTCTAACATATTTACTCAAAAGTCTATTATATTTATTATAGGTTATCAAGTATACAAAGCTGTAGATTTTAAAGAATTTTATCTACTAGTACTACGGAATATTCTGAAATTCATAGTTTAAACAATTAAGTCTGAAATAGTTCTATACATCAACACAACTTGATAAAAAAATGGGAAAATGATCATTTGTAAAACTTTTATTAAAATAAGTAAAAGTTAAATTTTATAATTAAATATTGCTACACTTAATTCTAATATGTTTTATACTAAACACTCCACTATATTGTATAATTATTATTATTATTTACTGTTATTTATTGGGACATATACATACATATGAATTGAATAGGCCATCGTCCCAGGTCCTTCAGCATAAAAAGCTTATTTATAGTATAATTGATCTTGAAGTTTCTATAAATCTTTACAAAACTAAAAAAAAGTTATGTTAAAGGGTGAATATGAGTTCTGCCAGTTTCGTTAATAGATGTCTTCTGGATGGTCTTTAGTTTCGGTTCCTGGTCATATACAGTTCCTGTATCATCGGATGAGTTTTAGGTTTTCTTTCAGATTTAATTACGACCAGGCGCGAATCCAAGGGGGGACGGGGGGATCCCCCGTCCAAGAGTTTTAAGTTTAGGAAAGTAGACCCGATTTTGCCTCTTATACTATAGTTTATTCAAGAACTAGAGAGAATAATAAATCATTTTTTCCTTTTTCTCTTCGCAAACTAGCTGTGTTTTTTAGTCCGGTGTCTTTACCAAAATCTGTTAAACACATATATTTTGCATAGGATGGGTTAGAAATTTTATAATCAAAAATATCGGTCTATAATAATGGACTATTTGGGTAACAATAGATATTTGGAAGTGTGAAGTGTTAAAAAGGATTTTAGTCCTTGTCATAGACGTCGGAAGGAGGTTTATTTTATCACTAGGTATTTATGGCATAGAATAGTATTTCGGTAATAAAAAGTTTTTATAATATTATTTTATTTCTTATGATTTCTTAAAAATTCACATACATTCTAAAATGTAGATAATTTTGACATATTTAACACAAAAAATTCTAAGTTACAATTTAAATACTTATAAAATACCCATTGTTAAAAACACAGAAAGTTAAACAATATAAAAAAATAAATTCGTCCATATAATATTAAAATATTTTTGGGGCTATCGGTCATGTTATTTTTAATTAAAAATATTTTTAGGATATTTGACGTTTCTTTTTATTTATTTCCTAAACCATCTGCAGAATTACAATTAAACACTAAAAAAGGATTCAAATGTAATTAGTTTTTATATGTTACAATTAAAATTGAACCTACTTATTTTTATTTCTCTTGTATTGATATCTTAATTTAATTTACTTTATTATATGGAAATCCAATAACCCTAACAAAATAAAATAAACATGTTAATTCTACACGCTTAAGAAAAAGACACAAATACAATAATAAATTAATAAAAAACTTGTGGCTAATTGGAATTAAATATATATAAAATTAAAGAGTGGGACACACTAAAATAAAAATAAATAAAAAAATAAAAAAATTATAAACAACATTAAACAATAAAATACAACAAAAACAAAAAATTAAATAATAAATTGTGTTTACACTGGTAAACATTACGTATCTGATTCCTAATCAAAGTCAGTGAAGCTATCTTCGCTCAAATTAATTATAATTGGTTTCTCTATCTTATCGATCATGAGATGGATTTTCCACATTTTGTTTTATTCTTTTATTATATGGATTTTTCTCAATTTTCGGCAGTAACTTTATTCAAAAAAATCTTTCAAAAGTTTGGTTAAATTGCTAATTTTGTAAGTTGTGTTATTTTTAGCAACTCTACCTATTACTTGAGAGAGATATTTCCTTCTCCAACGGACAGTTTCCGGACGATCTATAAGAACAGTGTGACTTGGGAGTACTAACAATTCCAGTCGTTTTTTTCTCCTTGAGTATTCGGTAGATAGTACATCCAACTCCTATTATGTTGGAACACATGTCAACAGAGCTTTTAACATTATTATCTAGATATTGATATCTTAAGGCATCATAAACATTCATCGTAATAAGTTTTTCGTTGAGGAAAAAATGCCCTCGCTTAACGATTTTGGAATAAATATAGAGGTGGAAGCCATATCTTTTGGGTATCTCACTAATCTCAAATAATATATGAAAACAAGCGCAAAAAAGACAAATCGCTAAGGACACATTGTAAGGTGTGCTTTGCTCACTGACAGAAATTAAATTGAACTATAAGAAATTTTATTGTTGCAATAAATTTATAAAAGCTTATAATGAATAATTAAATATAATTAGATTTAGGGCAGTACTCAGTTACCTGCGGCACTGGAGCAGGTACTTTGGAGGTTTCGGTAACAGTTTTATTACTCTCTCTAGTTCTTGAATAGAGTATAGGAATGTGTATGCTTGTGATCGCTCCCCCCCCCCCTCCCAAGAGCTTTGAGTTCAGGAAAGTACAACCGATTCTGCCTTTTATATTAGGAATATATATGCTACTGGCCTTCCTCCTCGATGATAACTTGTTTTTCTTGCGATAGCCCCCCCCCCTCCTAAAAGCTTTAAGTTCAGGAAAATAGACCCGATTCTGCCTCTTATACTAGGAATGTGTATGCTGCTGGCATACTGTACTTTTGTGATATCACCCCCCCCCCCCCCCAAAAGAGAGAGGTTTGATCCGCCCCTGATTATATATTCTAGGTAGTTTTATTGAGGTAGTTCAAAGTTAAATATGACTTCGCTTCAAGTAACTTTCATACGTATATCCGGATCTTGGAACGATGACGTGTTGATGCAAGATTCAGATAATAATTTTACAAAATGTTATTTTACTTTTCCTACTAATTCTCCTCCATTGCTCCTTGTAATTGTAAACAATATTAAAAATTTGATTGTTTTTTTTTTAAAAAAATACATGAGTGTAATAAACCACTTAATATAAGTTTATTTTTCACACAAAAATTTAAAGTGCTTTTTCGGATCAGACGTAACACCTGTATTCCTAGAATTTAGATATATTATTTTATTGAGTACTGTTTTCGTGTTTTTAATTTTAAGTGAATATATAAATATTTTAATATAAGAGAATTGTTCCGGTCCGGATGTGACACTTCAGATAGTGCTTCGGAAAAATATAAATTACTTTTAAATTTTTTAATTTTCGAGCGATCTAAGAAACAAAACGTAAGAATTTGTGAAGAAATGTGTCTTTTAAGTTGTGAAAGATCATTATAAATCCAGGGCTCCTACCATCTAAAACGTAGAAGTGAATAGGGATATGAAAGATGGGAATTTTCACTTCGTACTTTGACAGTGAAGACAGTAGTCTTGAATAAGCAATGTCGCCAGATATTGAACGTACCTATAACCACGTTTTTATAGTTTTATGCACGGAACTTCTGGATGGCAGAGAACTATACTCTATTCAAGAACTAGAGAGAGTAATAAAACTGTTACCGAAACCTCGGACGTATCTGCTCTAGTGCTGCACGTAACTGAGAACTGCCATAAATTTAATTACGCTTAATTATATTTTAATATTATAAGTTCTTAAGTGCCTTACTACAAATATAATCCAGAGCCTATTCTTGAAAACAACGAGTTCAAGTTATACCGGGATCGAACGGTCCTAACAGATCAAACAGTTGCTCATAACAGGCCAGACATTATACTAACAGATAAATTGCCAGGCGAACTACACTGATTGACATTGCTATACCTAATAACAACAACCTACGACCAAAATACAATGAGAAGATCGCCAAATACAGAGATCTCGAGGTGCAAATCCGCAGACAGTGGGCAATGAACAGTGTCCACACGATTTCCATAATACTGTCAACAACTGGAGTGATACCAAAGAACCTCCTGCAGAACATCAAGGGACTGGACTTCATGAGCATCTGTATAAACCGATTCAGAAAGCAGTTCTTCTTGCAACCGCGCGAACCGTCCGAAAGTTTGTAGGAAGTGCAGAAGACCACGCCACCTAGGACCCGACAACATGGAAAGGGTCCCCAAAGAGCTTCATACTTTTGGTGTCTTTGTATACCTGGTATGAGTGAATAGTCCCTAGAGGGAGTGCGAAGCCGTTTGGCTTGTAAATCATAATAAGTTCTTATAAATTTATGTCAATAATACAATTGTTCATAGTTCATTTGAATTTCTGTTAGTGAGCAGAATACACCTTACAGTGTGTCCTTAGTAATGTATCTTGTTTGTGCTTGTTGTTATATATTATTTGAGGTTAGTGAGATACCCAAGAGACATGGCTTTCCTTTTTCTATTTATTCCAAAATAGTTAAAATCAGGACATTTTTCCTTCGACGAAAAACTTATTATGATGAATGTTTACGATGCCTTACGACATCAATTTCCGGACAATAATGTTGAAAGTTTCGTAGAAATACATTCCCAAATGATAGGAGTTGGAAAATTTACTGTATACCGAATAATGAAGGAGAAGAAGACAACTGGAATTATTAGTACTCCCAAGCCACATTCAATCACAGGCAGACGAAAAACCTCGTTTGCAGAAGAGATGAAAACTGCAATAAGAAGAGTTGTATATACATTTTATTATGAAAAGCAGATCCCAACCTTCGACAAGATTCTATCCAAAATAAAAGAATGTCGGGAATTACCTGAAATTAAAAGAACTGGGCTCTGGAAATTGCTCAGAGAACTTAATTTTTGCTTGGAAAAACCTGATAGGAAATGTATACTTACAGATCGCCCGGAAGCTGTAGAGCGTATCGATGAGTAGTACCTCTCTTTCTAATTTCGATCAGGTGACAGGGTTATCCAACGACGTCTGGAGTATCGTTTTTAGTTACGCCATTAGAAAGGAAAGTATTCCTCATCGAAAACGCTCTGTTTTTTTTTCTAAGCGTTAGCCATTTTTCTTCTATAGGATCCACAAGTCTATAATCTTAATATTATGTCTATAGCATTAACCCTCATTTGCACCATTTTAAACTTAAGCTTGGCTTATCAACGCCTGCTTTAATACACAGGGTGTCCGGAAAAGATGTATAATGACAGACTCTTCGTAGACCAGGGCTTATCTGTAAAATATCGGGGTTTCGTGGATGTGAAATGGAACATGGAGATTTTTGCATGAGTGCCTTCAGAATAACCTGAATAACGATAAATTTGATATGCGTTATTTCAAAAAGTTAGGCAACATTGTTTTTAATAATAAAAATATAAAATTAAGTTTTCTCTCGTGTAACTTTGAAGGTAATCATTAGAGGAAATTTGAAGAGGAAAAAAAGTTTCGTAATTAAATTTGCCATAAGATAGAGTTAGTCGGAAATCTCAAAATATATTTCCCTTATTGCAAAATAGCAATAATTAAAAAAAAAAGGCAAATAAGCAGGTTTTTATTCAATTTTTTTCGACCATTTGAATTTCTCCGCGGACCTTCATATTAGAGCAAAGAAAAATTTATGCCATGATAAAATATCACGCTAAAATTCGTTTGGATTGAATCGATAGTTTTTGCACAATAATTTTGCAATCCGATTTTGTTTACAACAACTAATCATTTTTCAAGTTTGAGTTTAAATTATCACGTTAACGTATTTAAATTAATTTTCGACATATAGCAGGGAACTCAAGGTTTCCAACGCTTTTTTCAGAATCAAAATCGGATGATTTGGACGCCCTCAGGAATTGTTTAAAGATATTGTTGATATTTTTGCTTATAAACAAATAGATTATCTCGGCGGATTTTCACTGGATTTTTTTGCAATACATGGTTTGAAAGTACTTGGAAAGACACTTCTTTTCGTGAAAAAAAAATTCGAATCCGTCAATTGGTTTCCGATACACAAACTGTCAAAGTTGATAGCCTGTTACGGTGAATCTATAAACAGTACAGACCTGATTCTTGAACCAAAAACTTTGTCTTGCCGAGCTCTCATTTGATACAAATATTTAAATGTTTATGTTATCGGAAACTTTAATAAAAAATGAAAAGAATGTCGTCCACGTGCGTGAAAAATGAAAAAACGAGGGGTGGGGAGCTCTAATTTTAAAATTGAATTCGAAGATTCAAAATACATATCTGAAAAAAAATTTCATTTTCTCGACTTCTAATGGAGCGATTTTGATCATTTTTTTACACCGATGTACCGCGAATAATGGAACTCAAATATCATAATGTCATGTGTCCATCATGCATTCATTTTATTATAAACAAATGACGTTATTGATGCACCATACTTATAGTATACTACACGCTATAGTATTGGACTTTCCAAGCGAATCTTTCTTTATTAATATAATTAAGCATACTATAACGATATCACAAAAGTACAGTACTTTAATTATCAAAATTGTTTAAATAATCATTGTTTAAACAAATTGAAAAAAAAAATTGGTTTTAAATTATTTTATTCGTAAAATATAGATAAAAATAAAATAGTTATTCTTTATAAATTATGTTCAAAAAGTTCAATAAAGCACTCTTAACACTAAATATTATATTTTAAACTGCTCTATACACATGTCTGTCCAAACGCCACACCAGAATTTTTCAGATCTTCTAACAGTAACATAATCTTACTGACGAATTTGTCATATTCTGTGGGGTTCATTATGGTGGGAAGATTGTGCATATCCTACATATATATTTCCAAAGATTTGGCATAAAGAAAATGACCACTGGCATTTAAATATGGCAACATTCTACGCGAATTTTTATATGCAATTCCCAGTTACCATGCCTTTCGGCAAAAATGAATTGTTTCATAATATTCACTTATACAAAAAAATTAACAAAAATATTTGATTAATAAGTAAAAATAATGGTGAAAACGACATTAATTCAAATTGAAAAAATTGTTTCCAAATTGAATTTATTTGCATGTTAATTATACATACCATGTCGTGCACATTTATAAAATACAATTTTTGGTAACACTGTAACCAGTATCTTTCCACATACAGGGACACATAATAACTACAGACTAACTCCCTTCAATGCCTATTCTATACCTTCAGAAAGCCAGTTTGAGCAAATGTTTCTTACTGCCGTCCCACTACTTTCATGTTAACGGTTACATTTTAAAGCATCATGCTTTCATCTCCGAAAATATTATATCTCCAAATATTTTTAGAAATATTGTATTACTTATAACTTAAAAAAAAATATTTCATATATGATTTATATAAAATAATTATTTTATTTTTATCTGTATTTTACGAATAAAATAATTTAAAACCAACATTTTTTTAAATTTGTTTAAAAAATGATTGTTTAAACAATTTTGATAATTAAAGTAAATATATATCGTTATAGTATGCTTAATTATATTAATAAACAAAGATTCGCTTAGAAAGTCTACAGGGTGCAGTATGCTGTAAGTATGATGCATAAATAAGGTCATTTATTTATAACAAAATGAATGCATGATGGGCACATGGCATTATGATATTTGAGTTCCATTATTCGCGGTACATTAGTTTAAAAAAATAATCAAAATCGCTCCATTAGAAGCCGAGAAAATGAAAATTTTTTTCAGATATGTATTTTGAATCATCGAATTCAATTTTAAAATGAAAGTTCCCCATCCCTCTTTTTTTCATTTTTCACGCGCGTGGGCGATATTTTTTTCATTTTTTATTAGTTTCCGATAACATAAACATTTAAATATTTGTATTAAAAAAGAGCTCAGCAAGATAAAGATTTTGGTTCAAGAATCAGGTCTGTATTGTTTATAGATTCACCGTAACGGGATGTCAACTTTGACAGTTTGTATCTCGGAAACCAATTGACGGATTTGAAATTTTTTTTCACGAAAAGGAACGTCTTTTCAAGTACTTTCAAATCATGTATTGCAAAAAAATCCAATGAAAATCCGCCGACATAATCTATTTGTTTATTAGCAACAATATCAATAATGTCTTTAAACAATTTCTGAGGGCGTCCAAATCATCCGATTTTGATCCTGAAAAAAGCGTTGGAAAACTTGAGTTCCCTACTATATGTAGAAAATAAATTTAAATACGTTAACGTGATATTTTTGACTCAGACAAACTTGAAAAATGGTCAATTTTTGTACACGAAATCGGATTGCAAAATTATTGTGGAAAAACTATCGATTCCATCCTAACTAATTTTAGCGCATTATTTTATTATGACATAAAGTTTTCTTTGCTCTAATATGAAGGTCCTCAGAGAAATTTAAAGGGTCGAAAAAAGTTGATTAAAAACCTGCTTTTTTACTTTTTTTTTAAATTATTTCTATTTTGCAATAAGACAAATATATTTTAAAATTTCCAACTATCTCTATCTTATTGCAAATTTAATTACGAACCTTTTTTTCCTTTTCAACTTTCGTCTAAAATGAATACCTTCAAAGTTACACGAGAGAAAACTTGAAAAAAAAACTTTTTTTTTTCGTGAATTTTATATATTTATTATTAAAAACAATGTTGTCCAACCTTATGAAATGACGCATATCAAATTTATAGTTATTCAGGTTATTGTGAAGGCTCTCATGCAAAAATCTCCATGTTCCATTTCACATCCACGAAATCACGATATTTTACAGATTAGCCTGGTCTATACGGATATTCATTGTTTCTCTTGTATTTATTGGAAATCTTGTTTTACTTTTGTATTTATGTTATTTTTAATTTTCAGGTTGGATATATGACTTAATTGGTACCTACCACCTCTCATTTTACCTAGCAGGATTGTTTATAGCAATCTCAGGAATGATGTTGGTAGTAATACCAATGACCAAAAGGTATAAACGATTCTTTTTTTTTATTATATTCCCGGGTCCGTCCTAAAGTCGGATGCACTGCGGCCAGAGTAGGCCTATTGTGCTCACCCTAGACATTACAGCCACTCTGTCAACCTAGTCCCCTGGCTTAATCTGTACAGTCCTGCTAAGGAGTGAGTGAGTATTTCTCCCGGTTCCAGACTTACTGACCCTAACGTTTGTTGTCTAAATCTCACCAGTGACTCACAGTCACATATGATATGCTTCACCGTTTCCTCGGCTTGTCCACATAGTCTGCAACCGAGTTTTCCGTTATATAGATTCATTCTATTCAGATGTATTTTGACGTCCATGTGTCCCGTCAAATAGTCCTTAATTGGTTCCTACTCATTTGTAGTAATTTTCTTGCCAGTTTTGGGTCAGGATTCCCAATAAATAGCTGGCTCTGGTTTAAACCCTGTCTGGTCATCCAGTGGTTTTTATATTCTCTTTTAATCAATTTTTTGACTGCTTCCCGGGCCACGCACCGCGGCACCCCAAAGGCCGGTTCTGGACCTATGTATTGAGATGCCGACCTTGCTCTAGCCAGCTCGTCAGCTTCTTCATTTCCATGTATGCCTTCGTGTCCTGGTACCCATTTTAACATAACTCTGTTGTCTTTTGCCAGAATTTCCAGCTCACTCTGACATTCCCAAACCAGCATCGATGATACCTTTTGGCCCTTGAGGGCTTTTAGGTACCTGGCTGTCAGAGTAAATGAGGATTTGCTTCCCTTTGTAACCTCGCCGGTTTATCTCGTCTGCGCACCGTAAGATTGCATATATTTCTGCCTGGAATACTATTGGGTATTTCCCAAGGCGAAGGGTTAATTCCTTCCTCGGTTGTAGCCCATATATCCCAGCTCCAGTACCCTCACTTGTTTTTGAACCGTCAGTGTACCAGATACTTGCACCCGAGAATGTTTCCGGTTTTTCCCTTTTACTTGCCATTCGATCCTTTATTGTGACTTCAAACGGTATACTATAACGGTAGCTCGAGTTCATATGGTCTGTGTCCATTTCCAACTCAGGGCTCCGATTCTTACGAGAAAAATCGTCTTCTGAAACATCAATAAAAGAACCGTCACCAAGCAATAATAAAAATAACGATTTTTCTTCATTAAAACCCGAAAATAATCACAAGCACAATTTGTTCAACTTTTGAAAATACACATATCAAAATTATCGTTATTCAGGTTATTCTTAAGGCTCTCATGCAAAAATCTCCATGTTCCATTTTACATCCACCTAAAAACAGATAAGCCCTGGTCTATCAGGTCAAAATGGGTCAAGTTAAGCCAACTTAGTTATATCCAGTAGGTTGTAAAAGACGTCAAATGATTTTTGATGACCAAGGAAATTGGAAGGGGATGGAAAACTACAAAAATAGGCTAAATGCCTAAAAAAGTGTACCACTATGCAGAAAATAAATGTCATAAATTGACATCGACTGGCCATGTGGAGCAAGCGCAAAAAGAAATTTCGTAGTAAATTTATTGCAGGAAGTTAGCAATGTGAGAACGGGAAACCAGAGCATGGTTTGCGACACGATCGGCGTCCCGGCGTATTCTTTATGTTTAATGCGGTTGTTTGCCACGTCCTCGACGCTTATTTTCTTTGTTGTGCGATGCAGTATAATTAGTTAAATTTCGGAATTTATATTTGTGTATGTTGTCAAGACATTTGTATAGACTTTAATTTATAACAATGTATCAGTGTATGGTATTGTTTTGTAAATCGCGTGGTTCGATCCCGGAAATTCATTATTTTCGGTAAGTACCTACGTTTTTTGTATTACATCAATATGTAAGATTATACTGAAGATCTTTTAATAGATCGACTATTTTAAAGTTTTGTTTGCGCTTGTGTGTAGTTTTTATCATTTTTTCATTTCATTTTTTTTTTCACCTGAAATTAATTATTTTAAAGTTTAGAAGGTACATGGAAAACACTTTACTTAATGATAACATAAAGAAAAGTAACATATAGTTAATGCCTATGGCCAGGTCCTTTTTAACACTGTAGATAAGATAAGATTTTATTTCGAATTATGTTTAAATTTCTTTTAAGGCAGTGTTTATATCATTGGTCATTTTATAACCTGAACTTTAAATTGTAATTTTTCAATATAACAACATAAATAAGAGGTTTCTCAAATAGTCCTATCCCTTGACCTGCTGCGCAAGTGCAGCGTAGCCACATTGAGGGGAGTACAGAGTTACATGAGGAACCAAATTTAGTTTAGGGTATTCTCCTTCCTTTTACCCGTTCCAACTTCCTTGGGTCTAACACTATAAGTGACGTTTTTTAGTGGTAAAGCGATCGACTATAAAGTAGTGTAAGTAACTTTTCAGGTGTTTTAATTGTAGTACTTATACACTGAGACACCGCACAACGGTCACATGACTTTTAAAGTATTAGTTGTATTCAAAAAATAATATTAAATATTTTGGGCACTATTAGGTACTTATGTAAACTAAAAGTTCTTGGCGTCCACCAATAATGGTTATCTAACAATTAACTCCACAATCTGGCGATATTTGCTTATTATTAGTCATTGTGCAGTAATTTGCACTTCTTTTTCTTTCACTTTGTGCTATTTTAAAAATGATATTTGTGAAACAAAGTGAATTAAATTTTGAACATCGGGAAAATGCCGTGTAATTTGCAAGAATAATTAAATTCAATTTCGGCTGCAAACAATCCTATGATTTGACATAGGTCTCTATTTTAATGTAAAATCTCTTTAGTTTTCTACCAATATTCATTTACATGTGACTTGTTTTACATGTTAAGAGAAAAATTTCTTACCATTGCGATTCAGAAAGCTAAATTATATTTTATAATGCCAGAAATTATTCGTAGCTTATAAATTTCCTTAATACATATCTGTCCGTAGACTGTAGATTTCTTTTTATATTGTATTTCTATTTTTCTCATGTCCTTTCCCTTGAAAGCCCGCCACACAGTATGTAAATAAGATTAATCCATTTTAAACAAAAAAAAAAACTTACAAAGGATAAGTCAAGCCTAAACCCACCCAACCTCTATCTGATACGGTTGGTGGGCCAAACCAGCTCCGTAATTAGATTAAAGATGTCACAGTTTAAGAAATAATTGACTATCCAGCCCCGGTTTTAGTGGTCACGAGAGACCGATACCCCGATAAGCCGATGTTGTTTTATATTCGGTGTCACAGAATTAAGACGTTTAAAAGATAGTTTGATACCTCTTGGAATGCTCGGAACTCCGAAGGTGACTTCGGGTGTAGGTCAGTGCCGTAGAGACAGTTATTTTGTATTTTTTTTTTGATGTGCTAGATGTAACTGTAATTCCACTAACATAACCATAAAGAGAAGGGTAACCAATGCTTTTGTTTTTACCGACGTTGACGATGACCGTGTGAATGAAGTTATCTCTAAGATAAAATCAAATGCTTTGGGAGCTGATGAGATAGACTGTAAGATGCTGTTGTTGATCACCCCTTGTCTTACTTCTTATTTAACTTTCATAATTAATAAGTGCCTTTCTACTTCTTCCTTTCCATTACAGTGGAAATGTGCTAATGTATTACCAGTTCCTAAGGTTTTTAATCCCACTACCATTTCTGAGTTTCGTCCTATTAGTATTTTACCGACATTGTCTAAGGTGCTCGAGAGGATTGTTTATGATCAGATAAGCAAATTTGTGAATTCGAGTGGCATTTTACCATCTACACAGTCGGGATTTCGCCTTTTACATAGTACAACTACTGCACTTCTTACAGTGAGCGATGATGTGTTTGGTGCATGTGATATCAGTTTAACGACATCTCTTATATTACTGGATTTTAGTAGGGCCTTCGACACTTTGGATCATACGATGTTTTTTGCAACACGATGATGTGTTTGGTGCATGTGATATCAGTTTGACGACATCTCTTATATTACTGGATTTTAGTAGGGCCTTCGACACTTTGGATCATACGATGTTTTTTGCAACACTGGGATACTTTGGCTTGGGGAGGAGCGCAATAGAGTGATTTAGAAGTTATCTAGGAGATAGAAAGCAAAGAGTGTGCATTGGCAATGAGAGGTCTGAATTTGTGATTTTCAATAGGGGTGTACCACAGGGCAGCATTCTTGGGTCGCTGTTATTTTCGCTGTATACAGCTGATTTCTGTAAATTTATAAAAACTTGTCATTCTCACCAATACGCTGATGACTTGCAAATTTACTGCTCGTTTAATTTAGTCGGTGTGACACAGGCTGCGCAGCAGATTAAAGATGATTTACAGATCATTTTGGAGATATCCAGGGGTCATGGACTGTGTCTGAATGGTAATAAATCGAAACTTCTTCTTTTTGGTTCGCACAGCCAACAAATTGTTGAGAGTAATATTTTTAAAATCAAAATTGGTGATACAATCTTGACGCCGTTGGACTCTGCCAAGAACCTAGGGGTAATGTTTGACGCACAACTTCGCTTTGAGGCACATACCTCAAATTTATTGCAAAGGTGTTATTATAAGCTAAAAAATTTTTTTATGCATAAAGATGTCTTAACAACTGATATAAAGTTGAGATTCTGTGGTTCTATTGTCTTTGGTGTCATACTGTGACGTTGTATGTTGGCCAGCATTTACATTACGTGAGAGGAATAGTCTCCAGGGTCTTCAGAGTGCTTGGTTTTTGGTATGAGAAAGTTCGAACATGTGACACCATTTGTTTCGGGCATCCCGATAGTTTAATTTAGAGGAAAGATTTTTATACATTTAGCAACCCTTGTTCATAGGATTGTGTTGATAGAAGCACCTTCTTATCTATCTATTAAATTGATTCGTGGCAGTGATATTCATAGGAGACAAACAGGTTATAGTTCCCGGTTCACTGTCCCGAAACACAGAACTGCCCTTTTTCAGAGATATTTCAGATATAATGCAGTGAAAAATTATAACTCACTTCTTAGGGATGTCGTAGCCCTTAAGAATGTCGCTAGCGTCAAAAGAGCTGTTAATTATTTATTGTTGGTACGCGTGGTCGGGTGCGGTGATCTTCTGGATCACTTGCACGTAAAAACCCAAAAGTGTGAACATGAATGTTTTAGAATTTGCATTTTTATTTTTTCTCAAATCATTTTTGCATCTTGGATTGTATCTTAGAATATCTTTACTTTTAATCTACATGTATCTTAGATTTAATTTAGGAAAATGGACGGTTAGATGAGTAGTTATGCTAGATCTCGCCGTCCATTATTGTATTTGTTCAGTTTATATTTTTGATGCTAATAAAAAGACATTATTATTATTTTTTTTTACGGAGTTTGACACCTGTACCGATGTGGGATCCCTGAGGGATCCCTGAAGACATTGATATCCAGAAGCTCCAAGCAGTCACTGTAACTGTCGATGACTTTATACACCTTCATGTCATCCGCAAAGAATAAGAACTTGCTTGACTTAAAGCAGATGGATTCATCATTAATGAACAATAATGAGCCGATGGGGGATCCCTGAGGGACCCCAGAAGACATTGATATCTCAAAAGATACAAAATCATTCACCCGCACTACCTGACGACGATTACTCAGATAGGTTTCAATCCAACCAGCAGCGAACTAGAAACACCCAACCCCCGAAGCTTATCCAGCAGAATCTCATGAGGCACCCTATCAAAGGCCCTCGAGAAGTAAATTAAGTTTTGTTTCTTTTTAAGGTTCCTTATTAATTATAACTATTATTGTCTTACTATAAAATAGATCTGAACAGTCCTGAGGCTTGATCGGAATTAAATTTGCAGCTTGCGTCTTAAGATGCGTATATACATATGTGCAACAGAACACATGGTAACGTAAAATCGTCGAGAATCAAGTCTGGATGCGCCTCCGCAACAAACCAAGAGTGTAACATCGTAACATTACAGCGTCTCTCAGTTGTGTTTGATCATCAAATCAAAGAAAGAAATTTTCAATTTTATTGGGCGCCGTAAGCCACAGAATTCTTCCTGGATATGCAGATGTAATCAAGTAATTATTCTTTTAGAGGTACTGATTCTATCTAATTTAAAACAATTAAATAATTCGACACCTCTGATCGCTGCAGTCCATGAAATTTATCTTATACGGTGCCGCTGACTCTACCTGCAACTTGCAGCATAATTATTTTTGTCTGGTAATCAGTTATCCCTGAAGTTTACGAGTTGCTTGGTACGCACTGTTGACACTTATTGTTTTTTGACCATTTATTAAAAGTGACACTGACTAATTTGGAGTTGATGCCGCACACGCTGCTCGGTGATAATGCTTTTGACGTAAATTTTGGTACAGGCGTTTTCATACTTAGTTAAGGGCAATGAAATAATGTGCACGGGAAAAGCGTATGAGTACTGATTTAATACTGATCATGTTCTACTTTAAAAAAGCTTTAGGCCATATTGTGGCCCGCGAATGAACTATAAATAGCCCGCGTGAGCTTTTAAAATTCCCACCAAAAAAAGGGTCACGCATCGCGGAAACAAGTGAGTTCTCACGCAAATGTATTTACGGTTTAAGTTTTTAATTATATTCCTTGAAAGTCACCTAAAAGGGTTTTAATTTGCAATTTTAAAGACTGTACTTGCCGTACTGCATCAAATATTAAATATATCTGGGCAATTTTGATGGCATTCAGAGGTATGTTGTATGTATGTATGTGAGTATAGTTGGGGGCCTGTGCACTGCGACTTGGTAGATCTATTGTGCCTTCCTACTACTGGCCAGTCGTAACAGTTACTTTATCGGCTAGAGCAGGTCCTCCAGTCCTACTTCCCTCAGGAATCTCAGGTGATAGACAGCTTCAATGTGGGTAACTCCCCTTCTTTAATTTAGTGTGTTCCCAAGAAGCGCTTCCTGCACACACTGGATAGACATGTTGTTCTCCTCACAGAATCTGCACTCTTCTCTTTCTACCAGTTCGAGTTCCTTGAGGTGTCCCTTCAGATGGCAATATCCCTTTAGGACCCCTGTCCGAACTCTGAGTTGGTTTTTATTTAAGTTTAGGCTATCTTTGAATCTCTTCTGGTCGTAGTTCCCCAGAAGTATCTTCGCTTGATAGATAGATAGATAGATACATTTATTTTATTACAATTTGTATAGAAAAATACAATTGTAATATCTCGCATAACAAAAAATAAGGTTGAAACTATTTGTAAATTATATTAAAAAAGTCCTAACAATATGTTCTAGAAGAAATCTCCAAAAATCCTTTTAATTTAATTTTAAATCTCATAAAGTCTAAATCTTTAAATGTTTCAGGCAACGTGTTGTACAATGACACATTCAGTGTATTTTTCTTAGATCTCTCCAATCTATACCTCGCAGGCCTAATTGAATTCGTTGATCTAGTGCTATAAGTGTGAAAGTGGGAATTTTGGTGGAATTTCCTACGGTTTTTATGAATCTCCAATAGTTGGATATAAACTAAGCAACATTAGTACTTGCAATTTTATAAAGTGTGGCCTACATTGGTCCCTATAGCCGATACCAGAGACAAGTCGAATAGCCTTCCTCTGCATTATAAATCACTCATCAATGCTCATATTTCGTAGGGTGTTCACCTTTGGGGTTGCTATGCTGGCGCGATTCAAATCTTTATAATGCAGAGGAAGGCTATTCGATTTGTCTCTGGTATCGGCTATAGGGACCAATGTAGGCCACACTTTATAAAATTGCAAGTACTAATGTTGCTTAGTTTATATCCAACTATTGGAGATTCATAAAAACTGTAGGAAATTCCACCAAAATTCCCACTTTCACACTTATAGCACTAGATCAACTAATTCAATTAGGCCTGCGAGGTATAGATTGGAGAGATCTAAGAAAAATACACTGAATGTGTCATTGTACAACACGTTGCCTGAAACATTTAAAGATTTAGACTTTATGAGATTTAAAATTAAATTAAAAGGATTTTTGGAGACTTCTTCTAGAGCATATTGTTAGGACTTTTTTAATATAATTTACAAATAGTTTCAACCTTATTTTTTGTCATGCGAGATATTACAATTGTATTTTTCTATACAAAATGTAATAAAATAAATTTATCTATCTATTAATCAAGCGAAAATACTTTTGGGAAACTACGACCAGAAGAGATTTAAAGATAGCATAAACTTAAGTAAAAACCAATTGAGAGTTCGAACAGGGATCCTGACGGGGTATTGCCATCTGAAGGGACAACTCAAGGAGTTCGGACTGGTAGAATGAGAAGAGTGCTGATTCTATGACGAGGAGAACAACACTTCTGTTCATATCCTTGCAGAGTGTAGCGCTCTAGAAAACCCTAGGATGCGCTTCTTGGGAACACTCCAAATCAATGAAGGGGAGGACTGGAGGACCTGCTCTAGCCGATAAGGTAACTGTTACGACTGGCCAGCAGTAGGGAGGCACAATAGATCTACCAAGTAGCGGTGTACAGGCCCCCAACTAACATACATACATAAAACATACCTCTGAATAAAACAAAAATTGCCCAGATATACCTAATATTTGATGCATTACGGCAAGTACAGTCTTTAAAATTGCAAATTAAAACCCTTTTAGGTGACTTTCAAGAAATATAATTAAAAACTACAACCGTAAATACATTTGCGTGAGAACTCACTTGTTTCCGTGATGCGTGACCCTTTTTTTGGTGGGAATTTTAAAAGCTCACGCGGGCTATTTATAGGTTGCATTTTAAAACATAAATCTGTCAACGAGTGTTGTTTGTGAGTGTCACTGTTCATGTGCGCACCTGTGATATTGTTGAGAATAGTCATGTATAACCTCCAAAAATCAATCAAGTACAATATAGTATTTACATATATGTAAGACATCTACATGTCTATATTCTAACTTCAAAATCTACAAATATGGAGTCAAAGTAAACATTTTTCTGAAATTTCGTACTCACAAAGGAACGTTCTTAGGGTCCTGTTTTGAGATTAGGGGATCGAAAATTTTGGAATTATTAGTTCAGAATTCTTATAAATAACAATTAACCGTTCTGAGCGTTCAAAAGTTTGGGTTATTAAATACTATATTGCACTTTGAACTGATACTTGAAAGTGATATTCACAAAAATTTCACTTGTGAGTGGGGATCTCATAAACTTAATGCCATGTGATTTCGGTTGAAAAATTTGGATGTGAAACGTATGGTTTCTCGTACGTTGCCAGAAGTACCTAATTTTCTTCAGAAACAACATCGAATATGAGATTATTTCCAACGCAACCAGTGACTCAAACTTTCTAAAATATTTTTAAATATTATCGGCGTTATTATGAGTATACAAGTTTGACATAGAAGCTGAAAAAAAGCAAAGGGTACGTCAAAGCAAGGCAAAAATTAAATTATTTCGGCGTGTTGCATTAAGAATTTCTTTCGGAGTTACAAGCGGTTAATAAGGAATATTATTTAGCTTTCATACCTCATTTGCATGTGCCCGTATGGGAAAAAACGTCAACAGTTGTCTGTTGCACCACAATCATGCACCAGCTGACACTTCACTTGTTGCTCATGAGTTTTAGGTTTTAGTCAAAAAGTAAACCAATATTATTCCACAAACACCATAATCTCCTGACGTGGCGCCGTGTGACCTTTCTTTGTTCCCAAAGTTCAAGTTGAGGATTCGATGTGTAAACCTTAAGCTAGATCCCAAAAAATTTTGAGGAATACAGAAATAAATATTGATGACCAACTAAAATGTCATATGTTTTATTTTCCGAAAGTTCCGTCTATTTCTGAACAGAAAGTATAATCATAGTAGGTATATATATATATATATATATATATATATATATATATATATATATATATATATATACATTGGAGCCTATCTGCTGCTTAATCATATACTTAAAAAATACAAAGTCAGATTTCACAGGCAATTTTTTAAAATGTTAAATAATTGATTAAACTCTTGACTTATCAAAAAGTCAAGTCATGAAAATAATTTATATATTAATATATAAAAAGATGCGAGTAATAAGTCAATCTAGTGTTTTGTGAGTACCAATCTATAAACATGAAACTTCTGTTAGTAGTTTTTCTCTGTTTAAGTATCTTTGGGCTAAGCCATGGACGAGCTGTGGGGCCTTTCGGCGTTGCCAACGGTACCATAGAGGAACCTCACACTAGCCCTTGGAATGCCAAGATATATCTAGGGCAAGGACTTATTTACTGGCCCTGTGGTGCTACTTTAATTTCACATAATTATCTTATTACAGCTGCTAGGTGTTTCAGTTTTCAAGATAAATACAGGTACGTACATTTTCACTTTATAACGATCTTTAAAGATTTTAAAATCTCCTGTATTAAAAAGCAAAAAAGTTCTGAAGTTGAAAACAAAAAATTCTTGTCCTTGAAAACTATTAAAAACTTCCATTATTCAACAATGGTATTTGTCACAATGCAGGATAACACAGATCAAAAGCGTAAATTTTCATCTTCACATAATACATACATTATCATTGTTTCGGTAAACTACAGTGCAGTGCCACCAGAAAATGGAAATTACTTTTCTAATACTTCAGATAAGGAAAATATTCCTTTGGCTATTTTAGCACAAAAAAATTGAAGCCAAAATTTCTACATATTCTTCTCCTGATCAATTTAAAAAATTCGTTTAAAGGATTGCTGCTCACTCCTGTAAATAGCAGAAAAGCGACAAAAACTCGTAAAAAGCTTTAAATTATAAGGTTAAACAGATTACAAAACAGCTTTTTAATAGCACACATCAAAGTAATGTAATTGGTTCTTCTCTAGTAAGTCTAGTTTCATCGACTTCGAAACAACAGAGTCCCATTATAGAGTTAATTTAGGACATTCTGAATATAGAAAATCCACACATTCAAATCGTTATCTTAACGCAATGTCACATCATCATTTTTCTCAAAAACAATTCGTCATTAACTCTTAAGTACATAGAGCTCTTTCAATATGTGATGAACAATCACTGAAATCAGAAACAGAAAAACTGACTAATGCTCTAAAAGGCAACGGATATTGAGGTGAAGATATAAGACGTTCTATTAATGAATATAAAAACCCATCTCCTTAACAATATGACATAAATGTACCATCTATAGACAATGTTGTCTTGATTTACATACACGGAATCACCAACAAGATTCCCAGATTGTTCCGAAAGTCTTGTTGAATCTAGTCCCATCAAAAGTTATGAGGGAACAAAGCCGAAATAAGAAATTATTATTTAAATTTCGTAGATCTATGTCATACTCATTAATGAGAATTTAATTTATCGATTCAGGTGAAATGTCTTCTGTTTCTAGGACTAATGGTATTTATATTCTACTCGGAATTTGGGACGTTCAACACTGGAATGAAGCTGGGGCAGTATATCTTGAGACAAATGTACACCATGCTATCATCCACGAAGGATATAATGTAACTACCCATGAGCACGACATAGCCTTAATTAAGTTACCAAACACTATTGAGTATAGTGAAAAAATTCAGCCAGCTAAATTGTTAAGTGAAGATAATGTTAAAGTTGGTCAAGAAGGGCGTATAAGTGGATGGCAGTATCCTGTTAGAGAATGGGATCCATCAGTAAGTATCTTTAAAAAATTAAGGTTTTCCAAATTTACTTACGCGATGTTAGTATGACGTCATATTGGATTGAAGTTATAATAATTCTTACTAGAGAAGAATGAAGTATATGTAAAAATAATGTAACAAATATTTTTGGAAAGATTGTTTTTGCAAAACAATTCAAATTATCTTTTAGCGAGTATTTAAAAATAAAAAGTTGGTGAATAAAATGCAAGGTAATGATATATTGGATATAGAAATACCGAACTACTTATTATGACATTTGGTAATTCAAGGCATTTTTAATACTTTTAGCACCAATATCTTCATGGAGGAAATGTAACCGTTAACAACAACTCTGTTTGTGAAGAAGAGTATCCTTCATACGTAATAAACGAAAACGTATTATGTACCAAGGGGACTGTTGCAATGTGTTATGGAGACGAAGGCGCAGGTTTGGTAATTGATGGGCAAGTTGCGGGAATGGCCGTTGGATCTAAAGATGTTGTAGTTCCTGGAGAAGAGTGCCCAATAGTTCCCAACACTTTTCTTTACATCCCAAAATATCTAGACTGGATTAAAGCAAACAGTGATTATACAGATTAAAATAATGTTAATTTTCATTTAATACATATAAAAATACTTTTCTTCTTCTTCACCTTTAAATTTGTTGTCTTATTTAGTTAAATAGTTTAAGTAAAGTTCAATTTTTTGAGATCAGTTTTCCAATTATTTTCTAAATGTAGTTTCATAAATTTTTCGGTAACTTGCATGTATATTTTCGACCCATAACCAAAAGATTGGATTCATGATGAATTTTATTTAAACCAATAAAAATAGTTTTCCAAATCATTTATATTTTTTGTTTTTCTTTAACAACAAATTTGTCGTCCTAAAAAGTTTAGGTACAGGTTAATTTTTGAAGATCAGTTTTCCAAATATGTACTGAATATGAATTTACATTAGGTGTTTAAATGAAAGCTGAGATGTACCCTGTAAAAAAACTGCTTAACAAAATTGGGAGTCAGTAGCATTAAAAGTATATATATATATATATATATATATAGTAAATATTTTTGGATATATTTTTTAAAGAAGCCTTCTTCAGAGTACTATCCTTCTCTGCGATGAAAATTCTTCAAGTGATTCCTGTTTCTTTACAACTCTTAGAAAAATCGATATTTTCGAAAAAGCATAATAATTGCTACGCCAAATACTATTTATGAGTTACATCAATTTTTATTAATTTCCGAAACCTACAACTAATTTCCAAAGTTTTTCAAAAAATAAACAAACTTCAATTGCTGTTAAACTATAAAGCGACAGCAATAGCCCGTTAAGGATATTATTGTACTAGGAAGGAGCTACAAATTTTGAAATTTTCACCAAATTTAACACACACACACACACACACATATATATATATATATATATATATATATATATATATATATATATACATATACATATATATATATATATATATATACATATACATATATATATATATATATATATATATATATATATATATATATATATATATATATATATATGTGAAGTAAAATGCGAAACAGTGAATGCAAACTTCGCTCCATCATATCCTTTTTGTGTTAGAGGTTGCACAGATAGAATAAATTGTAATAAAACAATTCATCCTATTCCCCCACCATCGAGATGGTGGCCTACCTGTACCACCATACCGAGAAGAAAGTCAAAGCTTACTCTCCCCGCCACAGTGATACGGCAGAGATACATGTTTCGTCTCTCATTAGACTCATCAGGGTACCGACATGCACCTGGCTGTGCAAAGGACAGATCGGAAGGAAGCATGCAAACACTGAACGCGGCTTCGCCGACCTCTCGTCGGAGGAATCCGTGAAAGCCGTATAAACATATATATATATATATATATATATATATATATATATATATATATATATATATATGTTTGCGATTACAGTTTCCATTTCTTCCCTACTTCTCGCTGTGTGTATCAGTGTCTGAATATCGTGCAACCCCGTCCACTGTCTGATATTACGGAGCCAGAACATCTTCTTTCTTCCAATTCCTCTTTTGCCCTCGATCTTGCCTTCAATCATCAACTGTAGGAATTGGTATCTCTCATTTCGCATGATGTGCCCAAGATAGGCCGTCTTTCTTTTCTTGATTATATTGAATAGTTCACGTTCTTTCACAATACGTGAGAGAATTTCTTCATTGGTCATTCTCGCTAGCCATGATATCTTAAGGATTCTTCTGTATATCCACATCTTGAAAGCCTCTAATTTATTGATAGCGCTTGTCTTTAATGTCCAACCCTCTACACCATAAAGAAGTATTGACCATACGTAACCTTTTATGAACCTCTTAATTTCAAGTCAAAATCCGAACCCGTGAGCACTCGTTTTACAAAAGCCTGTCACGTCTGTTCAATGCGACATTTTACTTCATTTTCAGAAGTCCATTCTTCAAATATCCATGTGCCCAGATATTTAAATTTGGTTACTCTTTCTATGGGTACTGCATTGAATATTATTTTGGCGTTTTGGAATAAGTTCAAATTCCTTGAGATAATCATGAATTTAGTTTTCCTTGTATTGATGTTCTAGCCCATTGATTTACTGCGCTCTCCTATTATGTTGATGAGTTTTTTGAGGTTGTTTATATTGTCGGCGATTAGAACTGCGTCATCCGCATAACGGATGTTATTAATCCTTATTCCGTTAACTTTAATTTCCATTTCAATATCTTCCAAAGCCTCCTGGAAAATTGTTTCCGAATAAAGGTTAAACAGGAGAGGAGACAGCACACACCCTTGTCGCAGTCCTCTTCGGATTTGTATCGGGTTGGATACATTATTGTCTGATTTTTTCTGCGCGGTTTGACTCCAGTATAAGCTTTCAATGCATCGGATGTATTTCTGATCTATGTCGAGTTTTCTAAGAAGCAGGATTAGTTTATGATGTTGTACATGATCGAATGCTTTTTCGTAATCTATAAAGCATAGGCACACATCTTTTCTCTGATCGTAACAGTTCTGAACAAACACCTGAGCAGTGACTATCGCTTTTCTCGTACCTAGGCCCCGCCTAAACCCAAACTGTGAGTCGCGTATGTCTCTTTCGCATTTATTATATATTCTTTGATGTATTATTTTTAGAAATATTTTTAGTGTGTGACTCATCAAACTAATGAGTCTATGATCTCCACATTTTCTTGCGTTGGTCTTCTTAGGTAAGGGAATGAATGTAGAGCATAGCCATTGATTGGGGTAGCAACCCGTAAATAATGTTAAATATTTTATGAAGCGCCGCGATGCCTCTTTCATCCAGAAGTTTCAATATCTCAGACGGTATCTCGTCTGGGCCAGTCGTCTTGTTGTTATATATATATATATATATATATATATATATATATATATATATATATATATATATATATATATATATCATCAGCCCATTTCTGTCCACTGCTGAACATAGGCCTCCTCAAGAGATTTCCATCCTCCTCTTTTCTGAGCCACTGCGATCCAGTTTGTTGCTATTCTTTTGAGGTCGTCTGTCTATCTAGTCGGTGGTCGTCCCTGACCGCGTTTGTCCGCTCTCGGTCGCCATTCCAAAACTCTTTTCGTCCATCTGTTATCCCCTATTCTAGCCATATGTCTGGCCCATCTCCACTTTAACCTTGCAATGCGCAGAATGACATCATCTATCCCCGTTCTTCTCCTATCTTCCTCGTTTCGGACCCGATCTCTCAGGGACACCCCCAGTATGGATCTTTCCATTCTGCGTTGTGTTATTTGCAGTTTCTTAGCAGATGTTTTCGTCAATTTGAGTGTCTCCGCCCCATATGTTAAGACTGGGAGAACACATTGGTTGAAGGCTGTCCGTTTCAGATTTATGGGTATATCCGTCTGGAATATAACCCTGAGTTTTCCATAAGCAGCCCATTCCAAAGCTATTCGTCTGGATAGCTCACTCGTCTGGTTGTTCCTTCCAATGCGAACTTCGTGACCAAGGTAGTTATATTTCTTGGTAATTTCGATGATTTTTTGTAATTTGTAATCATTTTTGTTTTGATATAATTTATCTTCAGACCTGCTCTTTGTGTTGCCTGTTGTAGTTCTTCTAGCATTTCTCTGACTTCTTGTAGATCGTCTGATATTAGGACTATGTCGTCAGCGAATCTAAGATGATTCAATCTTTCCCCATCTATAATAATGCCTTTCTCTTCCCAATCCCAAGCTTTAAATGCATGTTCTAGCACTGTCGTAAACAGTTTTGGGGATATTGTATCTCCCTGTCGAATTCCTTTTCTTATTTTTATTTTTTTCGTCACGGTGCGTAAGTTAATTGTTGTTGTTGCGTTTTTAAAAATATTGTAGGTGATATTGGAATATCTTTGGTATACCCTGCATTCTTTTAATGCTCTTAAAATTGACACCAATTCCACGGTATCGACAGCCTTCTGAAAGTCGACAAAGACAAGATTTAATGGTCGGTTGTATTATACCATTCTTTTTATGCTCTTAAAATTGACACCAATTCCACGGTATCGAAAGCCTTCTGAAAGTCGACAAAGACAAGATTTAATGGTCGGTTGTATTATACCATTTTTTTTATAAGTGTTTTGATACATTGCAAATGGTCATTTGTCCCGTAGCCCGAGCGAAACCTGGCTCAGGAGGCTGACGGGTCTATAGTTCTCAAGGCTTATTTCGTCGCCCTTTTTGTGAATGAGGATCGTAATAGAGTTATTCCATTGGGCCGGAATAATTTGGTTTTCAAGGCATAAATTGAATAATCTTTTAGTTTTCTCAATAAGAGCAGGGCTTTATTACTATTCCGTCTTCTTCCGGTGCTCTGTTGTTTTTCATTCTCTTCAAGGCGTAGTTAATTTCTTCAATTGAGATTTCGGGCATATCTTCGGAGCTCTTATTTGTGATTCTTAGTGTTTCGTGTTCGTTGGGTTATTAATTAGTTTTTGTACAATGTCTCGTAAAATTCTTCAACGATGTTTAACATTTCTTCTCTGTGACATTTTATTTGCTCATTTCTGTCCTTTTATTTTATTATGTCTTTTTTGCCTGGTATTAGCCTTCATCGAAGTACTTTCATACTTTTGTTCCCCTCTATAGTTTGCGTTATTTTTTCCTGTTTGTATTTCCTGAAGTCTTTCCTAATAGCTTTGGATATTTCTTTGTTCACCTGATTTATTTCTTGTTGGCTTGTATTACCATCTCTTAAAAGTGATCTTCTGTTTTCTATTTTAAGTTTCGTCATAGGTCTAGTTCTTTCTTCTCTTTCAGTTTGTGTGCAAAACCTCATCTGGGCCTCTGCGATTGTGTGGATTATCGAATTATTTAGGAGATCTAGGTCATTTGTTGTTATTTCTTTTGGTGTTTTATTTATGTATTTCTGAACAGTGAATGCAAACTTCGCTCCATCATATCCACGGAAAGGAAATGATGAAGCGAAGTTTGCATTCACTGTTCGCATTTTACATCATTCACATACGGAGTTGCATATAGTTGTACGTTTGCTGAATGTGATTTTAGCACTACAACAGCATAATGTGGATATAACCACTGCTGTTGCATCTCGCACGGAGGAATCCGTGAAAGCCGCATAAACATATATACGCCATCCGGTGGGAAGTTGGCGAAGCCGCGTTCAGTGCTGCACGATTCCTTCCAATCTGTCCTTTGCACAAACAGATACATGTCGGTACCCTGATGAATCTAGTGAGAGACGAAACATGTACCTCTGCCGTATCGCTGTAGCGGGGAGGGTAAGTTTTAACTTTCTTCTCGGTATGGTGGTATAGGTAGGCCATTATATCGATGGTGGTGGAATAGGATGAATTGTGTTTTGTAGCAATCAGCCTCCGTTTCATTCTTCCTCTTTTTAAAGATTTTCGGCTTAAGCCAGCTTACAGTATAATGTGGGGTCATAATTTTGAAACCATTAAAGACATGAAAAGAAAATGGATGCGTAAACCTAAAGCTTTACCACAAAATACTTTGGCATATGTATACTGTCTCGATTGGGGAATCCTTTGAAGGTGAAAAATAAATACTCGACTAAATAACGTGTCATGTGTTTTATTTATCGAAAGTTTCATCTATTTCCGGCCAGAAGGTATACTCGTTGTAGCTATATACTTGTGTATATCTTCCAGCCTATCTAGCCACCTGTTTTGAGACTCAGTTGAATCATATATATTAAAAATACACAGAATAATATTTCAAATACTTGAGATTTTACACATTTTTTTACAATATGTTAAATAACTGATACAATTGTGAACTTATCAGAGATATATCAAAACAACATTAATATATAAAAGGATACAACTAACAGGTCAATTTAGTATCTTACGAGTACAAAACTACAAACATGAACCTTCTATTAGTAACTTTTCTGTGTTTAAGTATCGTTGGACTAAGCCATGGACGAGCTACGGGGCCTTTAGGAGTTGCCAACGGTACCATAGAAGAACCTCACACCACCCCTTGGAACGCCAAGATATATCTAGCGCAAGGACTTTTTTACTGGCCCTGTGGTGCTACTCTAATTTCACAGAATTACCTTATTACTGCTGCTAGGTGTTTCAGTTATCAAAATAAATACAGGTAAGTACATTTTCACTTTAAAGCGATCTTCGAGGATTTTAAAATCTCCTGTATTAAAACAGCACTAAAGACAGTACAACGACTTTTATGTGAAATAAAAAACCAGTGAAGGTTTTGGAATTGAAAACCAAAATTTTGGAATCCAGTATTACTGCTTCGGTCGTGCATTGGCCAAGAGATTGGCTTCTTTTTACCGAGGTACAGGGTTTGCTTTCCGGCAGATCTTCGATGGTGGTTGTGGATGTTAATAAATTAAAAATTTGCAATTTTAATATTAATAGTTAAAATAAATATGCTAATAAATTTAATATGGAAATAGTAATTTGATTTCGATTAACTTCACGCTTTATTTCTGGATAAATATTTTTATACCGATAGGCTACGAAATCTTTTATGTTTTTGAATATTCTAGATAATTACGCTTACTACAACTGATCATATGCCACATAAAATTTCTGTTATATTTTACGTAATTGTTCTATTTGTGCTTATTTAGTAGAATATAAAAATGTATCTACGTTTTTCAAATTCCAATCATACTCATTGACAAAATAATCGAATGGATATAAAGTACAAGTGATCTATCTATCAGTAACTAAAGAGAGTACAGTGCGTTACAGCTAATTATCGCTGCCGATAAACCCTCTCACTTACACTCATTGTTGCCCGTAACGCTTCTCAATTCACTTCACTTAAGACTTGTTTTCACGTCGGGCAATTATTAAACATCAATAGAATCATCTATCTGGCTTATCACCAGTATTTTTAAATATATCTAATTAACATGGAATTAAAATTTTTGCGTGAATCAAACACTTTTTTTCAAGTATTTTGAAATACAATTTCGAGGTACTCTGTTTCTACGTCAGCACCATCCAAACCATTTGAGGTGTTTATTTTGATGTCCAAAATTAACGTAATTAGATGATACCTTTTGGCCCTTAAGGGCCTTCGGGGCTGCTTGGCTGTCAAAATAAATGTAGATTTGCTTTCCTTTGTAAGTTCTTTTTTTTTTATTTCATCCGCACATTGTAAAATTACATATATTTCTGTTTAAAACACTGTTGGGTATTTTTCCAAGGAAAGAGTTATTTCTTTCCTCGGTTGTAATCCATACATTCCAGCCTCAGTACACTTATTATTTTTCAACCGTCAGTGTACACTATAATTGTACCACAAGATGTTTCCGGTTTTATTATTTTACTCGCCATTCAGTCTTCTATTATGACCTCGAACGGTATATTGTAGCGGCTCCTAATTTTGTTCCATATAATTTTGTGTCCAATGGAGCCCCATTCTCGCCTCTCCCTGAATCACTAAGGTAGATCCAGAATGCCGTCCATTCTGCGACTCTCTGTATGTCGCTTAGCTTTGTAATGGTTGTCCTTTGCATTACCTTAGGTCACCAGACCAAGGTAGTATATGTGATGATTCGTCTCATCACATTGGTGTATAACTAATGCAACATCTTCTGTGAGAGGATCCATGTTTTCCCGCATAGTCTTCCAATATTATTCATAAGGGTGGTTCCAATTTTCTTGTTATGTTTTCCACATACTTGTTCCAAGTCAGCCTGGAATCCAAAATTCCCTCGATATTTACTTCCCTAGAAAGTGGTATTGTATTTCATTGTAGGATGATGGAACCGAGGTCCTCTAGAATTCTCCGTTTTGTGAAGGGGATAATGACAGTCTTTTGGGAACTTATAATAAGTCCTTCCTATCCTGCCCATCTTTCTACAACCCAGTTAGCCTGATGCATTCTCTCTCTTACAGTTGTATTAAATTTATCTTGGGTTAAGATTACCAAGTCATCTGCATATCCCAGTACTGTGATCCTCCCTGCTCAGGATTTGCAAGAGCCTATCCATCACTAAGTTCCTAAGCAGTAGGGAGAGAACTCCCCCTGTGAACACCCTCAGTTACCCGTGTCATCAGCGTTTCTTTACCTGCAACAGGTCTCTTCTAAATTTACGTTCCTTATTGTAGCGTATTTTCCACTTTGTTGACAAGTTCGTGGAGTATTATCTCTGTAGATCTCTTGGGCCTATACGCATTGTTAGTACTTTCTAGAATATGTAGAAAACTGTATCAAAATATATGAGTTATGAGCAAATACCTTCGCTGAACATTTTTTTTTGCCTTTAACCCTCTTGTAATTAACCTACTCCCTGGGAGAACCCCGTAAAACATGTTGAATCAAAATATGTTATTTCCAACAAAAACTAAATAAGATGAATTTTGATTTCAATTTCATAGATCTATGTGATACTCAATAATGACTGACAATCTTAATTTATTGATTCAGGTATAATGTATTATTTGTTTCTAGGACTAATGGTATTGATATTCTTCTTGGAATTTGGGATGTTGAAGGTTGGCATGAAGCAGGAGCAGTATATCTTGAGACAAATGTACATCATGCTATCATCCATGAAGGATATAATGCAACTACCCATGAGAACGACATAGCGTTAATTAAGTTACCAAACACTATTGAGTATAGCGAGAAAATTCAGCCAGCTAAATTGTTAAGTGAAGATAATGTTGAAGTTGGTCAACTAGGGTATATTAGTGGATGGCAGTATCCAATTAGAGAATGGGATCCCTCTGTAAGTATCTATAAAGGAATTTAAATATCCGGAATTTAAGTACGAGATATTGGTATAACGTCATATATTACAGTAAGTTATAGCCAGATATCCAAACAAACTTTAAATATCTTAATGAAGCTACGCATCTTAATAATTCTTGCCAAAATTTATATAACGATGCAGTGTAATAAAGTATGAGTGAAAATATACAAATATACAAATGTGTTGTGAGTACTGTACATGAATTAAATGTATTCTTAATATTTTAGCACCAATATCTTCACGGAGGAAATGTAACTGTTAACGACAACTCTGTTTGTGAAGAAGAGTATCCTTCATACCTAATAAACGAAAATGTGCTGTGTACCTACGGTACTGTAGCAATGTGTTATGGTGATGAAGGCGCTGGTTTGGTAATTGACGGGCAAGTTGTGGGAATGGCTATTGGATCCAAAGATGTTGTAGTTCCTGCAGAAGAGTGCCCAATAGTTCCAAACACTTATCTCTACATCCCAAAATATCTGGACTGGATTAAAGCAAACAGTGATTATAAAGATTAGAAATATGTTTAATTCATGATAAATTTTATTAAAGTCAATAAAAATTTCTTTCCCAAATCATTTATATCTTTTCACTTTTTTCACTACCATATTTGTTGTCCTACAAAGGTAAAAAGTTTAGGTAAAATTCAATTTTTTAAGATTGGTTGTACAAATATCTGCTGAATATAAATTTACAATTAGATTGCTGAATAAAGGCTGAGACTTACCCAGTAAAGAAACTGCTTATCAAAATTGAGTACCAGTAGCATCAAATGTATTAAATTTTAGATATAAGAAAGCCTTCTTCAGAGTATTATCTCACCCATGAAAAGCCGAATTTTCTACGATGAAAATTCTTCACCTTATTCCTATTTGTTTATAACTTTTCAAGCCATATCAACTTTGAAACGTTTTGGACATGATTTTGAAATATCAACATTGTCGAAAAAGTTTAATAATTGTTACTCCAAATACGATAAGTAATTACGAGTTAAATTAATTTTCTTTAATTTTCCAAATCTACAAATAATTCCCAAAGTTTTTCGAAAATTTAGAAACAAATTACAATTGCGGCTAAACTATAAATTTTCGAGGATATTATTCTACAAATTTTCAAATTGCCACTAAATCATCCTCATTGTAACAAGTAGTGTTTATTGACTAAAAAAAAAACATGTTTTTGGTGTTTCCACACGATTTTCCAGTCCTTCGAAAAACCCAGGTACTTTGGGATAGTCTTTAAAATTACATAATTAATAATAAATAAAAGGAAAATTATTTGATATGAAGCTTACTTTCTAAGCTATTTCGCTTTTTCGTTGAAGAGCTCTATTTTCTTACGTAAATTGTTTAATAAAAAAATTAACACATTAGCAAATATGAAAAAAATATGCCCATTCTTCGTGATATTTACGACCTATTCTATAAAATGTCTATTTTTGAAGATTGTCGTTTTATCTCACATATAGTATAGTGTGAGGACATCAGACGCGCTTCCGGGGGGGGGGGGCGGTGGGAGCGATCGCCCCCCAAGAGCTTTGCGTTTTGTAAAATAAACCCGACTTTGCTTCTTGTTCATTCAAGAACTAGAGAAAGTAATAAATCATTTTTTACCCTTTTTCTCTTCGCAAACTATCTGTGTTCTTTAGTTTGGTGTCTTTGGCAAAATCTCTTAGACACATATATTTTTCATAGGAATGGGTTAGAAATTTTTTAATCAAAATATTATATATATATATATATATATATATATATATATATATATATATATATTATATATATATAATAATGGACTATTTGGGTTGGATAACAATAGATATTTGGAAGTGTGAAGTGTTGAAAAGGATTTTAATCCTTGTCGGAAGGAGATATATTTTATCACTAAGTATTTATGGCATAAAATATTATTTCAGTAATAAACTTAAAATAAAAAGTTTTTATAATAGTATTTTATTTCTTATGATTTCGTAATAATTCACATACATTACAAAATGTAGATAATTTTGACATATTTAAAATAAAAAAGATTTAAAATTATAAGCTAAATCGAAAATACGATTCGTATATATAGGGTATTTTATTTAAAAAAATACAACTTTATGCTGTCCTAGTTTTTTGGCTCACCCTGTAGAGTCCTAAATATTTTTAAAATCTGCGTAAAAATAAACTGTATCAAACAATATATATAGTTTCTTTGTTAATTTCACCGAAAAGGCACAAACCTACTTCATCCAATCGTTGACTCACCCTGTACAAGTGATCTATCTATCAATAACTGAAGAGAGTACAATGCGTTACAGCTAATTATCGCTGCCGATAAACCCTCTCACTTACACTCATTGTTGAATCAAACACTTTTTTTCCAGTTTTTTGAAATACAATTTCGAGGTACTCTGGTTCTACGTCAGCACCACCCAAACCATTTGAGGTGTTTATTTTGATGTCCAAAATTAACGTAATTAGATGATACCTTTTGGCTCTTAAGGGCCTTCGGGGCTGCTTTGCTGTCAAAATAAACGTAGATTTGCTTTCCTTTGTAAGTTTTTCTTTTTTATTTCATCCGCACATTGTAAAATTACATATATTTCTGTTTAGAACACTGTTGGGTATTATTCCAAGGAAAGAGTTATTTCTTTCCTCGGTTGTAATCCATATATTCCAGCCTCAGTACACTTATTATTTTTCAACCGTCAGTGTACACTATAATTGTACCACAAGATGTTTCCGGTTTTATTATTTTACTCGCCATTCAGTCTTCTATTATGACCTCGAACGGTATATTGTAGCGGCTCCTAATTTTGTTCCATATAATTTTGTGTCCAATGGAGCCCCATTCTCGCCTCTCCCTGAATCACTAAGGTAGATCCAGAATGCCGTCCATTCTGCGACTCTCTGTATGTCGCTTAGCTTTGTAATGGTTGTCCTTTGCATTACCTTAGGTCACCAGACCAAGGTAGTATATGTGATGATTCGTCTCATCACATTGGTGTATAACTAATGCAACATCTTCTGTGAGAGGATCCATGTTTTCCCGCATAGTCTTCCAATATTATTCATAAGGGTGGTTCCAATTTGTTGTTATGTTTTCCACATACTTGTTCCAAGTCAGCCTGGAATCCAAAATTCCCTCGATATTTACTTCCCTAGAAAGTGGTATTGTATTTCATTGTAGGATGATGGAACCGAGGTCCTCTAGAATTCTCCGTTTTGTGAAGGGGATAATGACAGTCTTTTGGGAACTTATAATAAGTCCTTCCTATCCTGCCCATCTTTCTACAACCCAGTTAGCCTGATGCATTCTCTCTCTTACAGTTGTATTAAATTTATCTTGGATTAAGATTACCAAGTCATCTGCATATCCCAGTACTGTGATCCTCCCTGCTCAGGATTTGCAAGAGCCCATCCATCACTAAGTAGGGAGAGAACTCCTCCCTGTGGACACCCTCAATCACCCGTGTCATCAGCGTTTCTTTACCTGCAACAGGTCTCTTCTAAATTTACGTTCCTTATTGTAGCGTATTTTCCACTTTGTTGACCAGTTCGTGGAGTACTATCTCTGTAGATCTCTTGGGCCTGTACGCATTGTTAGTACTTTCTAGAATATGTAGAAAACTGTATCAAAATATATGAGTTATGAGCAAATAACTTCGCTCAACATTTTTTTTTGCCTTTAACCCTCTTGTAATTAACCTACTCCCTGGGAGAACCCCGTAAAACATGTTGAATCAAAATATGTTATTTCCAACAAAAACTAAATAAGATAAATTTTGATTTCAATATCGTAGATCTATGTGATACTCAATAATGACTGACAATCTTAATTTATTGATTCAGGTATAATGTATTATTTGTTTCTAGGACTAATGGTATTGATATTCTCCTTGGAATTTGGGATGTTGAAGGTTGGCATGAAGCAGGAGCAGTATATCTTGAGACAAATGTACATCATGCTATCATCCATGAAGGATATAATGCAACTACCCATGAGAACGACATAGCGTTAATTAAGTTACCAAACACTATTGAGTATAGCGAGAAAATTCAGCCAGCTAAATTGTTAAGTGAAGATAATGTTGAAGTTGGTCAACTAGGGTATATTAGTGGATGGCAGTATCCAATTAGAGAATGGGATCCCTCTGTAAGTATCTATAAAGGAATTTAAATATCCGGAACTTAAGTACGAGATATTAGTATAACGTCATATATTACAGTAAGTTATAGCCAGATATCCAGACAAACTTTAAATATCTTAATGAAGCTACGCATCTTAATAATTCTTGCCAAAATTTATATAACGATGCAGTGTAATAAAGTATGAGTGAAAATATATAAATATACAAATGTGTTGTGAGTACTGTACATGAATTAAATGTATTCTTAATATTTTAGCACCAATATCTTCACGGAGGAAATGTAACTGTTAACGATAACTCTGTTTGTGAAGAAGAGTATCCTTCATACCTAATAAACGAAAATGTGCTGTGTACCTACGGTACTGTAGCAATGTGTTATGGTGATGAAGGCGCTGGTTTGGTAATTGACGGGCAAGTTGTGGGAATGGCCATTGGATCCAAAGATGTTGTAGTTCCTGCCGAAGAGTGCCCAATAGTTCCCAACACTTATCTCTACATCCCAAAATATCTAGACTGGATTAAAGCAAACAGTGATTACAAAGATTAGAAATATGCTAAATTCATGATAAATTTTATTAAAATCAATAAAAATAACTTTCTTAAATCATTTATATCTTTTCTTTTTTTCACTACCATATTTATTGTCCTACAAAGGTAAAAAGTTTAGGTAAAATTCAATTTTTTACGATTGGTTGCACAAATACCTGCTGAATATGAATTTTCAATTAGATTGCTGAATAAAGGCTGAGACTTTTCCAGTGATGAAACTGTTTATCAAATTTGAGTACGAGTAGCATCAAAGGTATTAAATTTTAGATATAAGAAAGCCTTCTTCAGCGTACAATCTCACCCATGAAAAGCAGAATTTTCTACGATGAAAATTCTCCACCTTATTCCTATTTGTTTGTAACTTTTCAAGCCATATCAACTTTGAAACGTTTTGGACATGATTTTGAAATATCAACATTGTCGAAAAAGTTTAATAATTGTTACTCCAAATACTATAAGTAATTACGAGTTAAATTGATTTTCTTTAATTTTCCAAATCTACAAATAATTCCCAAAGTTTTCGAAAATTTAGAAACAAATTACGATTGCGGCTAAACTATAAATTTTCGAGTATATTATTCTACAAATTTTCAAATTGCCACTAAATCATTCTCATTTTAACAAGTAGTGTTTATTGACTAAAAAAAAAACATGTTTTTGATGTTTCCACACGATTTTCCAGTCCTTTGAAAAACCCAGGTACTTTGGGATAGTCTTTAAAATTACATAATTAATAAATAAAAGGAAAATTATTTGATATGAAGCTTACTTTCTAAGCTATTTCGCTTTTTCGTTGAAGAGCTGTATTTTCTTACGTAAATTGTTTAATAAAAAAATTAGCACATCTTTTTTTGCAAAAATGAAAAAAATATGCCTATTCTTCGTGATATTTACGACCTATTCTATAAAATGTCTATTTTTGAAGATTGTCGATTTATCTCACATATAGTATAGTGTGAGGACATCAGGCGCGCTTCCGGGGGGGGGGGGGGCGGTGGGAGCGATCGCCCCCCCCCCCCCCCCAAGAGCTTTTCGTTTTGTAAAATAAACCCGACTTTGCTTCTTATACTATAGTTCATTCAAGAACTAGAGAAAGTAATAAATCATTTTTTACCCTTTTTCTCTTCGCAAACTATCTATGCTCTTTAGTTTCGTGTCTTTGGCAAAATCTGTTAGACACATATATTTTTCATAGGAATGGATTAGAAATTTTTTAATCAAAATATTATATATATATATAATAATGGACTATTTGGGTTGGATAACAATAGATATTTGGAAGTGTGAAGTGTTGAAAAGGATTTTAATCCTTGTCGGAAGGAGGTATATTTTATCACTAAGTATTTATGGCATAAAATATTATTTCAGTAATAAACTTAAAATAAAAAGTTTTTATAATAGTATTTTATTTCTTATGATTTCTTAATAATTCACATACATTACAAAATGTAGATAATTTTGACATATTTAACACAAATCATAACTGTATTTTTATTATTTTTAATTTTGTCATAGAAACCGTTTGAGGCACATTCCGACTAAAACGTAGCCTTATTCTCTCAAAAAATTCTAAGTTATAATTTAAATACTTACAAAATACCCATTGTCAAAAATACAAAAAGTTAAACATATTTAAAAAATAAATTCGTCTATATAATATTAAAATAGTTTTGGGGCTATTGGTCATTTTATTATTAATTAAAAACATTTTTAGGACATCTGACGTTTCAGTTTATTTATTTCTTAAACCATCTGCAGAATTACAATTAAACACTAAAATGGGATTCAAATGTAATTAGTTACAGTTAAATTTAGACCTACTCATTTTTATTTCTATTGTAGTGATATCTGAATTTACTTTAGTTTATTATATGGAAATCCGATAGCCCCAAAAAAATAAGATAAATATGTTAATTTTACACGCTTAAGAAAAAGACACAGATATATAATAAAAAACTTATGGCTAATTGGAACTAAATATATATAAAATTAAAGAGTGGGACACACTAAAATAAAAATATATAAAAAACAAAAAATATATAAACAACATTAAACAATAAAATACAACAAAAACAAAAATTGAAATAATAAATTGTGCTCACACTGGTAAACATTACGTATCTAATTCCTAATCAAAGTCAGTGAAACTATCTTCGCTCAAATTAATTATAATTGGTTCCTCTATTTCACCGATCATGAGATCGAGCTTTCACATTTTGTCTTATTCTTTTATTATATCTATTTAGAATTTTGTCGACGGTTGGGATCTGCTTCTCTTAATTGCAATTTTCATCTCTTCTTCCAACGAGGTTTATCGTCTGCCTGTGATCGAATGTGGCTTGGGGGTACTAACAATTCCAGTCGTTTTTTTCTCCTTCAGTATTCGGTACATAGTAGATTTTCCAACTCATCTCATATTGGAACACATCTCAACAGAGCTTTTAACAAAATGGAAAAATATCCTGGTTTAACGATTTTGGAATAAATATAGAGGTGGAAGCCATATCTTTTGGGTATCTCACTAATCTCAAATAATATATGAAAACAAGCGCAAACAAGACAAATCACTAAGAACACACTGTTGCTCACGGACAAAAATTAAATTGAACTATCAGAAATTTTATTTTTACAGTAAATTTATAAAAGCTTATAATATTTAAATATAATAAAATATAATTAGATTTACGGCAGTCCTCAGTTACCTGCAGAACTGGAGCAGGTACGTTGAAGGATTCGGTAACAGTTTTATTACTCTCTCTAGTTCTTGAATAGAGTATAGGAATAAGTACGCTGCTAGATGTTTTAGTTATCATCGCCAACATCTCAGCTGTCAACTTCATGTGATGCTTCCTCGACGGTTGCTCGGCTTGGAGTGAGCGTTCTAGGCCTGTGTTTACCTCTTTATAATTTGGCGCTTGCGCATGTTATACCTTGGTTCTGCCTGGTTGGTTTCCTTGCTTCCCCAGGTCTGGTCCTCCTCTCGTCTCGCTATCTTGTTTCTCAGGTGTATTGTTTTTGTTTGAGTTTCGATTAGGGTTTTCCATGTATTTGAGATGTTTTGTGCATCATCTCTCTTGTTAAGGTTTTAAGTATTTTCTATTTCGAGAGCTTCTCTGATGATGCGCGTTCTATAGTATATATATATATATATATATATATATATATATATATATATATATATATATATAATAAAAAAACAATAAAATCTCTGTGAGGAAATCAATTAATCTTTTATTCCCCTGACCGAACCGAAAAACCCAATATATATATATATATATATATATATATATATATATATATATATATATATATATATATATATGTCGAGATGTGTCTGTAGATCTGTTCGCGTATTTTATAGATCTGGATGACCGAGATATAAGAATAATAGTTAATCTCTACTGGAATCAGAAAGCAAAAAAAACAGTGCACGGAGAGATGTCAAATGAGATACAAATAATGCGTGGAGTCCGACAGGGATGTGCATCACCTGTCTTATTTAACTTATATTCTGAAAAAATCTTTCAAGAGGCGCTATATGAAAAACACCAAGGCATTATTATTAAAGGTATAGTTATAAATAATCTTAGATACGCAGACGATACTGTACTTCTGGCGAATACATTGGAAGACCAACAAGAAATCTTAAACTGCTTGACGATACGGAGAGATGGGGCTTAAGTTGGACATCAAGAAGACAAAGTGGCTGGTAATAAGCAAACAAATAGTCTTCGGTCATTTAGAATATGACGGAAAACTCATAGAACGTGTTCAACAATACAAGTATTTGGGATGCACACTGAATGAAAACGAGAGATAAGGTCCCGAATAGAACAGGCTCGAAGCGCGTTTATCAAAACGAAGACCGTACCATGCAGCCGTGATATTGGTCTACCCTTAAGGACACGTATTCTTAGATGCTATGTCTTCAATATACTCTTGTATGGAGCTGAAGCATGGACACTCATAGATGCCATGTATAGGAGACTGGAGGCCTTCGAAGTGTGGACTTACCGGCGTATGACGCAAATTTCGTAGATGGACAGAATCCGAAATACAGAAGTACTAAACCGAATGAACAAACAAACAAAAATCATACACCCAATCAATAAAAGAAAATTAGAATATTTCGGACATATTTTACATAATGTAAAATACCATGTGCTTCAATTTATTATGCAAGGTAAAATTGATGGCAAAAGAAGTCCAGGCCGTCGCAAAACATTTCGGCTCAAGAACTTACGACAATGGTATGGAGCCAGCACAAGGATACTTTTTAGAAGGGCGATGGACAGAGTTCAGATAGCGCTGATGTCTGCCAACGTTCGATAGGATAAGGCACGTTAAGAAGAAAATATATATGTCATGATTTTCAGATCTCCTCTATTTTAGCAGCGCTAAATACATGTACCAATAACCTTATATGAAATAAAAAAGCTAGCGGAAAAATACAAATTATTACCTTTATGGGTTATCACAAAGCCCTATTCAATTTAAGTCTCAAGAAACTAAAGTCAAATAATTTGAAGACCATACTTTTGGTAATTATATTATACTCGTAAATGAGTGTTTTATTTTGTTTGTAATTAGTTTTGGTTATGTTAACCTGGAGTCTCATTTTTGGAATTCCTTTATTAATTTACTTGTCAAGTATTCCAAGTTATCGTTGTCTTGTCCCAATACTATATGATCATCAGCTAAATACAGTGTAAGCATCTTGGTATTTTTACATGGAAGACTCATTTTTTTGCGATTTTCTTTTCCATGTATGCAATAATATATTTGAAATTATTGACTTTCTTCTTCTTTCCAAGTCCTATTTTTGATATGTGATTTTCATACAATGACTTGATTGCTTCAATAAGTCCTGCATCGACGTTGCTTTTTATGAGAACCTTCCATAGCTTTTTAAACAGAAATATTAAACGTTAACTTTTCTATTATTTGACTTACACAGAACAGGTGGTTTAAAGTTGATCAACCAGCTCTAAATTCCGCTTGTTCTTGGTACCATATCCTTGATAGTCATCGCAATTGTCTTTACTTTCCTTTTTGTAAAAACCATATATGATCGTTTCCATTCTTTCGGTTCAGGTTAGTTCAGGTTAGTTTTTCAACGTTTTACAGACCTGTTTCACTTAATACATGTATGTTACTAACATACTAAGCAAAGAACAAAGTTGTTGATGGCTGTTTTTCCACAAACAAAGTTTCAGTGGATTTACACTCACATGTGGAAGAGTTAAAAAAAAACGTTTTTGTATTCTATATCCAAATGTTTCGGAGATCTTGAAAGTACATATTTTGTTAAACCATGTTCAAGAATGGATAAAATTAATCAACAACGAAGGATTGAGTCTATGGTTGGAATAGTCCAGGGAGAAACATAAAATCAATTCAATAGAAAGTTATAGTTATATTTTAAGATTAAAACATGCTGTTGTTGCATGCTCATCAAGGCATATGTCAACTGAATTAGGACAAAACACTGTTACTTTTATTTGAAATAAAGAATATTTAGTTATTTACATTAGAACCTACACGCACTTTTGAGTTAATGGCTTACTATAAGTCTGAAGTTCTTGTTTACCGTTAAATATTAACAATTTAAAATTGTTTTTTTTTTCTTTTAATATAGGGCCAGCAAGCCACCACGTCTCCGTCGTTGCTCCTGGGTAACGCTAAAAGTGGTTATAAATCTAATTACTACTTTAATCAGGTTAACCTGTGTTATCTGACTTTTTTAAACACTCATAACTCTTAATATCTGTAAACAATCTGGGGGATGGATTGGCCGCGGATAGCGTTTGCCAGTTTGCTGATGATACATCAGTGATTCTGGCGGACACTTCTATGGCGGGACTGTCTCGAAAGTGCACAAACTCTGCATTGAAAATGCAGCAGCGGTGTTCTGATAACGGCCTTATTCTAAACGTAGATAAAACCGGCCTTATTATTTTTTCAAAGTATGCAACAAGGTCTGAGTCACTGCTTGTGTGGCTTGGGGGTAGATCTATACCTACTTTGGAACAGATTAAATTCTTGGGTGTTCATTTGGACCCCTCTTTAAACTGGGAACAGCATATCTCAGCTCTTGGGGCTAGACTTAGCAGTTTGTGTAGTGTAGTTTGAAGGCTTCGTGACGTCATCACTGCAGAGACTGTCAGGCATTTCTACCTTGGGCAAATACAATCTCTATCTCTTATGGTGTTTCCATTTGGGGATCATGAAGAAGGGCTATTAATATATTTAAAATTCAAAAACGCACAATAAGATGGATCTTCCACCTACATCCAAGAGCTTCATGTCGACCATTTTTTACTCAATTTAAGTTGATTACTGTTCCCTCATTATACTTTAGATCTTTAGTCATGCTTGTCAGAAAGAATACGAAATTATTTCCACTAAATAGACAACTTTATGGGGGAAACATGGTTATGACTACCAGAGGAGCGAATAACTTAAGGATACCTTTACATAACTCCACCTTCTATAAGAGAAGACCATACTATATGGCGATTAAAGCCGTAAGGATGTTACCAAGAGAAATCTAGCTTATCGAGTCGATTAATTGCTTCAAGAGACGCGTAAATGAATGGCGGTCTGATCGGTGCTTTTACTCTTTCAATTTTAATGAATAGTTTTTGTAATGTCAATATTTTTAACTTAATATTTTTTGTTTAGTGGGTTTTTCTCATGCTTTTGTTTTATGTGTAAAAATTTTATTCCTTTTAAATTGGAATATCTTATCTTACAAACTGTAAAACTTTGTTCAGTTTAAACTGACTCTTTTATTACCACTTTTTTAAATTATTTTGTATTTGTTTTTTTCTCCTTTTGTTTTCCTTTGTGTTAAGTTCCTATCGAAATGTTGATTAGTTTTTATCTTAACTGTAGTTAGATCGATATATGTATAATTCTTAATGTTAAATATTTCTCTCTCTGACGTTGCTTTGTTATGTGATCATAATTTTGTTGGCAAATAAAGGATATTATTATTATTATTATAACTGAAAAAAAAGGATCAGCTAGGATTTTCATTTTTGTGAATAATTTATCTATTTGGGACCATTTTGACACCATTTTCATAAGTGTTATATTGGCTTCAGGCCGGCTGTGATGGCTGAATATATTTCTTTCAGTTCTTAACCGCCTTATAATAAACCTTAATAAAATAAATAAATATTAATGACTTGACTTCCCTCTATTTACATACAGAAAGTATAGTCATAGCAGGTATATACTATTACACTGCTAAATCATATATTTTAAAACACACTTGAAATTCTGCAAGTTGCTTTCAAAAACATTAAAAAAATTGATTAAATTGATAACTTATCAGAAACATATCCAAACAACTTAAACATTAATATATAAAAAGATCCAAATAATAAATAAATTTATTGTTTTGTGTGTATCAATCTACCAACATGAAACTTCTATTAGTAACGTGTTTAAGTATCCTTGGGTTAAGCCATGGACGAGCCACAGGACCTTTAGGTGTTGCGAACGGTACCATAGAGGAACCCCACACCAGCCCTTGGAATGCCAAATTGTATCTAGCTCAAGGACTTTTCTACTGGCCATGTGGTGCTACTCTAATTTCACAAAATTATCTCATTACAGCTGCCAGGTGTTTCAGTTATCAAAATAAATACAAGTAAGTAAATTATTAATTTAAAGTGATCTCTGATGATTTTCAAATCGTGTATTTTAGCAGTGCTAAATACATGTACAAGGAATCTTGTACATGTAAGTCCTATTTATTTTAGTTTTAACAAACTAAAGTCATAAATAATTGATAATGGTATAAATGAGTGTTTTGTTTTGTTTGTAATTAGTTTTGGTTATATTAACCTAGAGTCCCATTTCTGGAATCCCTTTACTAATTTCCTTGCTATGTATTCCAAGTTATCGTTGTCTTGTGCCAATACTATCTGATCATCAGCTAAATAGAGCGTGGGCACCTTAGTATTTTTACATGGGATATTCATTTTCTGCAATTTTCTTTCCAATGTGTGCAATATTTGATATAAATATATTTTAAATTATTCATTTTCTTCTTTACAATTCCTATTTTTGATATGTGATTTTCATGCAATAACTTGAATGCTTTAACAAGTCCTACATTGACGTTGCTTTATGCGAGAACCTCCCATACTTTTTAAAAGGAAATGGTAAATGTCAACTTTTCTATTATTTGACTTACACAGAAGAGATGATCAACCAGCTCTAAATTCCACTTCTTTTTCGTCCAATGTCCTTGATAGTTATCACAATTGTCTTGATTTCCCTTTTTTTAAATAACATATATGATCATTTCCATTCGTTCGGGACAGCTGTTCAACTATGTTTCTTTTAATACATACATATTATCACTAACACTTCCTTGGTGGAGTAGTTCCTAAGCAATTAGCTTCGCATCACCAAGATACCGGTTAATATTAGGTGTTTGTCGATATTAATATCTTAAATATTTTTAAATTCAGTTACTAACTGTTAAAAAATTACTAATAAATATTAGATGAAAATTGTAATTTTATTATCTTCATCACACCACGCAATCCCTTAGACCCCTTTATATTTCAGAAAAGAAAGTACCTAAAATTGATTTTAAAGCAAACGAAACAATGACTGAATATATATTTTTTTGTTTTTAACCGCCTTAAATAAATCTATTCCCTCAGGGAAAGTTATGTGGCAACAAACTCCAAAAAGAAATTATAATTTAAATGTCGTGGGTCTATATTATATTCACTAATGGCTTACATAAGCCGGTGGAATTAACATTTGGAAAAAAATTTTGTATTAGCAGAGTTTCGGACTACACTGTAAAAAAAAGTTAACATTAAGGCCTGTCCGAATCGGATAATTTTTCGTTAGTTATTGCAAAAATATATGTTAAAATGGCTGTTTTTTTCAATTGTTAATAAACAATAGAACAAAATTTTTATAAAAAAATTAAACCGACTTCTAAAAGTACGCCTCAAGAACCCCACAATATCAATTTTTAATATTTAAAGAACCTGAGATGTAAATTTCTTAGCTCGATATATTTTATACTGCATATTGAGTTTGTATACACCTCAAGAACCTCACAATATCAATTTTAGACAAAATCGGAATATGCAAAATTTTCTATCCCTCATATTGTATCTCATCAACCTAATGGTTGTAAAAAATTAATTTCATATTCGTAATACACGACCCCGAAAACCCTCTAATACCAAATCTGAAAAAATGCGAATAAGGTAAAATTTTCAACCCACCTTATTGCATTCGCTATATTGAATTTCAAAAAAATTTATTTAAGTCTTAATCTAATCTAAATACAAACCCTTCAAAGCCCCCTTGTACCAATTTTGGATGAAATCCGGAAATTTAAAATTTCTAGACTTATATTCGCTATTTACATCCTCAAAAACAATTCAGTCCCACCTTTGAACAAAATCGAAAAATAGAAAATTTTTAGTCCGCTATCTTGGATTTGCCATATTGAATCCTGAAAAATACTTTAAAATTCATCATTTACACCCTCAAGGATCCCTTATGTGAGTTTGAGAGAAAATCAAAAAATGTAAAATTTTTAGAACACCTTATTGAATCTGCCAGATTGAGTTTTTCAAAGAATATTTTAAATTCATAATTAACACTAACAAAAATACTCTAATACTGATTTTAGACAAAATCGGGAGATGTAGAATCTTTAATCCACCATCTTGGATCTGTCATATGGAAATTTTTAAAAATAATTTCAGATTCGTTATCTGCGATCCCGAAAAATTCCCTGTACCAATTTTGAAGAAAATTGGACAAAATTGATTTTTTCGTCCGCCATAATGAATTTTTTAAAAATAATTTTAGATTAGTTATGTACGACCCTGAAAACTCCCTCGTACCAATTTCGAAGAAAATCAGACAAAATTGATTATTTTGTTCGTCATATCGGATCCGCAATATTGAATTTTTTAAAGATAATTTCAGATTCGTTGTGTACGACCCTAAAAATTTCCCCATACCAATTTTGGAGAAAATCAAACAAAATTAATTTTTTGGCCGCCATATTGTCAGCGCCATCTTGGATATTACTGCACCAATTTCGTCAAAAAAAATACGAGACTACCGCAACAACTTCCTGAACATAACGTAAAAAATTTCATTCAAATCGGTGCCGCCGTTCCGGAGTAATCGTTGTACATACATAAAAAAAACGTATATACTCGACGAATTGAGAACCTCCTTCTTTTAGAAGTCGGTTAAAAATATATCGCTTTAAATTTATACTGCCCCAAAAGAAGCCTCTTGTTTCATACAAATGTGCAAAATTTCAAGTAAAAATATTTAAACTTTTTTCTACAATTAATTTGTTAATAACTTTTATATTTTTTTTTGATTGTTTATCTCAGCGACCTAGAGGTCGTAGAGCGGTCTACGGGTGCGCAAATGAAGGTTTGAAACTAGTACTAACAATAACCAAAAAGAACCAAATGAATTGTTGATTTTAAATTGTTAAAATAGATAAACAAAGTTGGGGTTGGTTTTTTCGTTATGAAAAATAGAATAACTCTCTAACAATTGTTGATCTTGACATGCGAATAAATGGACGTGATAGCTGAGATTTTGGTGCACATTTTGAAAAACAAACACTGTATGACCATTAAATAAAGGCCGAGATAGAGTTTTTTTTTAAATCGCTGTCGCATTGCTTATTATTATTAAGGGATTATTTAAGTAGGAACTCATAGGGAGGTGGTTAAACCTTTGTATGCAGCAGTTTTCAACTCGATTATTTCAAAATTATTCCAACACTTTTAAGTTACACCTACTTCAAGAATTAGAAAGTGAGCAGTGGAGAGAGGGGGGAGGCGTTCTTTCAACCTGCGGCACGAGGAAAAAAAGTGACTCGGACACTTCAAATTCGTTTTACCGGAAAAATTGGATTATCTTGGTGAATATTGGGCGTAGAACCTTTATTTTTTTTTAATTTGTGGTTTCTCGACGAGATATGAATAATAGAAAATATGCTTTTGTAGTCAAATTATTGATAAATATTGCCATAAAAAAATTTTCTTGCATATTCATACATTTTATGCATAAGTACAATTTTACCGTACTTACGTGCTTTTCAAATTGCGAAAAAATGGTTACAGTGGTCAACAGTATACTACTTATTAGGAATATTAAAAATCAGATTGATTTTTAATGTACCATTAATATTAATCGAGTTATATATATTAAAATTAATTGTTACTTCAAATTTTGCACACATGTTGTATGTAACAAGCGGCTTCTTCCAGTACAGTATAAAGTTCATGCAATATATTTTTCTATTGTTCATTTACAATTGAAAAAACAGCCATTTAAGCACATTTTTTTTGGCAACAACTAACGAACAAATTATCTGATTCTGATGGGATTGCCTAACAATTTAATTTATTGATTGATGTGAATATCTTTGTTTCTAGGACTAATGGTATTCAAATTATGCTCGGAGTTTGGGACGTTGAAGGCGAGCATGAAGCCGGGGCAATATATCTCGAAACAAATGTACACCATGCTACTATCCACGAAGGATATAATGCAACTACCCATGAGAACGACATAGCATTAGTTCAGTTACCAAACACTATTTCTTATAGTGAAAAAATTCAGCCAGCTAAATTGTTAAGTGAAGATAATGTTAAAGTTGGTCAAATAGGCCATATTAGCGGATGGCAATATCCTATTAGAGAATGGGATCCGTCAGTAAGTATATTTAAAAAAATTAAAGTATTTGGAACTTAATTAGGCAATTTTAGTGTAACGTCAAATTGGATCAAGTTATAATAATTCTTGTATATGTGAAAATAATGTAATAAATTATTTGGGAAAGTTTGTTTTCTGCAAAACAATTCCAATTATCTTTTCTCGAAAATTTAAAAGAAAAAGTTCCTGATTCAAAATACAAGGACTAACCAGTTATTACGACATAAACATTAAAATGTCAAATTGTGTTGTGAGTACTGTACATGAATTAAACGTATTTTTAATATTTTAGCACCAATATCTTCACGGAGGAAATGTAACCGTTAACGACAACTCTGTTTGTGAAGAAGAGTATCCTTCATACCTAATAAACAAAAATGTGCTATGTACCCACGGTACTGTAGCAATGTGTTATGGTGATGAAGGCGCTGGTTTGGTAATTGACGGGCAAGTTGTGGGAATGGCCATTGGGTCCAAAGATGTTGTAGTTCCTGCAGAAGAGTGCCCAGTAGTTCCCAACACTTTTCTCTACATCCCAAAATATCTAGACTGGATTAAAGCAAATAGTGATTATAAAGATTAGAATTATGTTTAATTCATGATAAATTGCATTAAAATCAATAAAAATATCTTAATCAAATCATTTATATTTTTCTCTTTTTTCACCACCAAATTTGTTGTCTTACAAAAGTAAAAAGTTCAATTTTTGAAGATTAGTTGTCCAAATATGTGCTGAATATGAATTTACAACTAGATTGTTGAATAAAGGCTGAGATTTACTCAGTAAAGAAACTGCTTCTTAAATTTGAGGGCCCGCAGCCCCAAATGAAATACATTTTGAATATTTTTTTAAAGGAAACCTTCTTTAGAGTACTATCCATCCCTGAAGAGTAGAATTTTCTACGATAAAATTTATCCAACTTATTCCTATTTGTTATATATGTAATTCTCCTTTCAGGCAGAGAATATGAAAAATATATGTACAAACAGTTTAATTCCTGCAAATATCGCTCTGGTCCTCTCTCTATACGCGTTTCGATCACTCCATGATCTCGTCAGTGGAGCTGTATCGGACCGAGAGCAACATTAGCAGGAAACAACTGATATATGAACCATAAATTTCAAGGTATGTCGGCAGGATATTACCCTGCCGTCTACCAACTTCGATGTCAGACTGAAAAATATCGCCAGTCGAACGACATCTATGAATCAACGGAGTAACGTGAAATTTTTTAAAAAATCAAAATTTCAGTAAGAAATAAAGAAATCTATCTGCCGTATTTAAATAGTTTGTTATATATGTAATTTTCCTTTCAGGCAGAAAATATGAAAAATATATGTACAAACAGTTTATTTCCTGCAAATATCGCTCTGGCCCTCTCTCCATACGCGTTTGGATCAGCTCATGATCTCGTCAGTGGAGCTGTATTGGACCGAGAGCAACATTAGCAGGAAACAACTGATATATGAACCATAAATTTCAAGGTATGTCGGCAGGATATTACCCTGCCGTCTACCAACTTCGATGTCAGACTGAAAAATATCGCCAGTCGAACGACATCTATGAATCAACGGAGTAACGTGAAATTTTTTAAAAAATTTTGAGATATCTGCATTATCGAAAAAGTAAATAATTGTTTCGCCAAATAATATAAGTAGTTCCAAGTTACATAAAGTTTCATTAATTTTCCAAACTTAAGCTACAGCGATTGCCCTTTGAGGATATTATTCTACTAGGAACGAGATACAAATTCTGAAGTTTTCACAAAATTTTCTGCATTTAAACAAGTGGTATTTTTTATCAAAAAAAAAAAGGATTTTTGCTCCTTCTACGCGATTTTCCAAGTCCTTTGAAGAAATCAGGTACTTTGGGATAGCTTATTCTTATGTAAAAGGACATCAAGTATCATAAATAATAGGAAAATTTTTTTTATGAAAAGTTCGATACAAATTGTTTAATAAAAAGATTAGCACACCTTTTTCCAAAAAAAATACGAAAAAGATATTCTTATTTTTCATGATATTTGCTACTTATTCCATAAAAAACAAGCCTTACCCTAATTTTTCCTGGTTTTAAAGATTTTCGGCTAATCTCACATACAGTACAATGTGGGGACATGATTTTGAGACCAATGAAGACATAAAATGAAATTAGATGAATGAACTTAAGGCTATACTCCAAAAAATGTTGGTATACCTATATCTTCTCGAATAGAGAATACTTTGAGGGTGAAAAGTAAATATTGATAACTAAATTTCCCTCTATTTTCAGGCCGAAAGTATATAGTCCCCAGTACAGCATCCTTATTTTGAAATTATTATAAAAGTCTGCCACACTGTGAAATTTTTAGAGTATGGGATGGGAGCTTTTCCGCTTGTGCATCACCTAAATGTGTCGTTCCATCGCGGTTACCCTTTTTTATTACAAAAATCAAAATTTTTATTTATAATGAAAGATTATGCGTCAAAAAAAAAAGAAAATTTTTTTGTCCGAAAACCACAACATGTCATTCTAGCGCGGTAACGTTTCACCATTGCAAAACACCTAATTTTTAATTGAAAATGCTCATAATAACCTGTAAAATGTAATCGATAACTTGTCCGACAAGTTTTCAGAGTTGCTTTTTCAGTCCGATAACCTGAATATGTCAATTATGGCAAGTTATGTTTAGTAATTACAAAATTTCGGAAAAAAATTTCACTCAATAGATTGGAACGTTTTTGACCCAAATATAACATTGTCCGACAAAAATAGTGGATCAGATTACTAGTCCGACAAAATTCAATTAAAAAGATGCATTCTTGATCGAATTTTTCTTTTCATGTACAATTATAGCTGGAAATGCTACATTAATTAATTTTCATGTATTATATTATGAATTTATTTCATTCATATCCTAACAAAGGGAAATTATGCAAATATCTTAAATAAATAATTACTAATAAATTAATTAATAAATAAAATTTGCTTAAGGCGTTCAACACGTATGTTTGCTCTGCGCTGAGCTACTCTTTTGGAATTGTAAAGTGGAGCAGGACGGACATCCAAAGCCTGCAAAGAAAAATAAGGACACTCCTAACAAAAGCACAAAAACATCACCCTCGGAGTGCTATTGAATGTACAATGCTTCCAAGACACCAAGGAGGAAGAGGATTGGTGGATATTGGTAAGCAGCTCGACCAACAAATAATAAACTTACGTTCATATTTCCACAGGTTAGCGGACTCTTCCACATTACATCGAGCAATGTGCGAGGCAGCCGATTCAACGCCGCTACAGTTGAGGGAACCAGATATTACTTCTCACCACCAAATAGACCAAGAGAAGTTAGAAACCTGGCTACGGAAGCCACTTCATGGACGGCATCCAAATGAGGTCAATCAGGACAATGTCGACAACTGAACGTCGAACTACTGGTTGATTTCAGAGCTTCTTGTTAGCTATCCAAGACCAGGTTATTCCGACGAAGAACTATACGAAGCTCATCATTAGAGATCCCTCAATAGAAAATGACCAGTGCAGATATGGCTGTCGAACATCGGAGACAATTCAGCACATAACTGGAGGATGCCAAGCGATTGCCACAACCGAGTATATGGAAAGACACGACTCAGCCGCTAAGATACTCCACCCAGTGTTAGCAGAAAAGTTAAACCTATTACAGGTAGAAAAAGTGCCTTATTACAAGTACAATCCGGAGCCTATTCTTGAGAACAACCAGTTCAAGTTATATTGGGACCGAACGGTTCTGACGGATCAAACAGTAGCTCATAATAGACCAGACATTATACTAATAGATAAAATTTCTAGACGAACTACACTAATCGACATTGCTGTACCTAACAACAACAACCTAAGACCAAAATACAACGAGAAGATCGCCAAATATAGAGATCTGGAGGTCCAAATCCGAAGACAATGGGCAATGAACAGCGTTCAAACGATTCCCATAAAACTGTCAACAACTGGAGTGATACCAAAGAACCTCCTGCAGAATATCAAGGGACTGGGCCTTAGTGAGCATCTGTATAAGCCGATGCAAAAAGCAATTCTCCTAGCAATAGCGCGAACCATCCGAAAGTTCGTAGGAAGTACAGCAGAAAACGCCACCTAGGACCCGATAACATGAAAAGGGGTCCCACAGAACTTCATACTTTTGGTGTCTTTGTATGCCTGGTATGAGTGAATAATTCCTGGAGGGAGTGCGAAGCCGTTTGGCTTGTTAATCATAATAAAATATAAGTAAGCTTGATTTTTTTTTGTATAAATAATTTCGACAAGTAATCAGGTTAAATTTTGTTTATAACAACTTTTATATGTTATTTAATTTATATTATTATAAAGATCTATTGTGCAAGGTAGTAAATAATTAATAAATTGATAAATACATGCTATACATCGATTAATTTTTTATTCAGAAAATATAAAAAGTTATAAAACAACATTTTAATTTCTTAACTATCATATTACTTAATGTTTAACTTTTTTGTTACATGATATCTATTGAAAATTTGAATTTTACTTAGAATTAACCGCTTCACCACTCGAATAATCATCAGATTCATTAACATTTTCATCATAATCAGTTTCATTATTAAAAAAAAAATGCTGGGAGTTCGATCGAGAGCTTCATCAGATGTTCATAGACTTTAAACAGGCTTTCGATAGAGTATGCCGGATGAGACTGTGGACGGCGATGCAAGAACTTGGCTTTCCTAAAAAACTAGTCAACTTTATACGGATGAGTATGGAAGGGCTACGATGTAAGGTAAGAGTTGGGCAACAGTACTCGGAGACATTTGAGATTAACAATGGACTGAAGCAGGGAGATGCACTCTCACCACAACTCTTCAACGTAGCTTTAGAACACATAATCAGAAATGCAAGAATTGATACACCGACTTCCATATTCCATCGAGAAGGACCAAACTTACTGCTGGCATTTGCAGACGATGTAGATCTAATAGAAAACACAAGAATAAAAATGAAGGAAACTTTTATCAGGTTCGAGAAAGAAGCAGAGAAGATGGGGCTACAAATAAATGAAAACAAAACTAAATATATGTACACGAGCCGCAATATTCGAAACAGAGACAGAATTGGACAGAACATCACCATCGACGACTACAACTTTGAGCGCGTCAGAGAATTTAAGTATCTTGGAACAACAATAACTGAAAATAATAACGGATCACAAGAAATAAACAATAGGATCCAAGCTGGGAACAGATGTAGCTACGCCCTTCGAGACCTGATAAAATCGAAACAACTAACAAGACGAACAAAGATAAATCTATATAAAACAGTTATAAGACCAGTAGTGATGTACGGCAGCGAAACTTGGACATTAACAAAGGCAAACGAACAGCGACTGCGAGTTTGGGAGAGAAAAATCCTAAGGAAAATCTTTGGCCTGTTACTGGATGGGGCAACGGGACAATATAGAATAAGAACAAACAAAGAGTTAGAAGAGTTATACGCAGACGCCAACATAGTAAAAGAAATAAAGTCTAGAAGACTCCAGTGGACGGGCCACCTCATAGGACACTCTAACGAAAGAATAGTGAGACTGGTGTGGGAAGAAACCCCAACTGGAAAAAGACCACTTGGACAACCCCGGCTCCGGTGGCAGGATAATATAGCAGGAGACCTTAAAGCTATGGATGTAGAGAACTGGATGGAGCTAGCAAAGGACAGAAACGAATGGAGGCATATTGTCAAGTCGGCTAAAACCCACACGGGGTTGTAACGCCACGGAGTAAGTAAGTAAGTTTCATTATCACTCGAGTCTTCATCATCGGTAGAAGATTCTGAAACACATAATGGTAAAGTTGCACTTTTGTTTAAAATTAATATTAGATTTTCGTAGTAATATGCGTAATAGTATATTATACAACTAGGGAGTTTAAATTAAAACAAGAGTGCGCTGAAAATGCCCAAGAATAGGCGAAGCCCGCCCGAGGGCCATTTGGAGCGCATGAATGTTTTACATCAAATTTTCGTGTTGTATACGATATTTTTTGAAATGATTGCGACAATATGCAATTTTGTCAAAACGCCCTAGGACTAAAAATTGCATTTTTCGAACAGAGTGTCAAAAATGAGTTTTTACACCTGGTTTTTAAAGTACTTAAATAGGTATTTACTGCTCTGTGTCTAAAATTATGTTATATAACGTAGGGGCGTAAATGCATGTTAAATATCACTTTAGCTTTTGAAAACATGTTGTAAAAAATGTTTTTACGCAAGCTGTCAACGAAAAATGTCGTATGCACTACGGGCGTAAAATTTTAACCTTTTTAAGATTAATGAAAATCTTCGGGCTGAATTCGTCGAGAAAAAAAATGCGTTTTGCGCCCTAGATGCATACTATAATATTTTTACAAGATTTTAATTGTTTACCTATATTTCCTGAAGATATTTCATGAAATCTTGGGCTTTGCGGTCCATAAAACCAATAAAACTTGTAGGCAACATCTATCAATTCCCACCCACATTCTTCTGGTATCTGTTCTGTTGGCGTTTGCTTGTGTGCATTGCACCATATGCTGCTTTTATAAATTATGCGTTTTACATGTTGTAAAAGCTCTCTTTTACATGGAGGTAAAATTGAGGCGTCACAAGATTTAATTTTCATCTTTAATACTTCCTCCAAAGAACTAATCCACGTCATTCATCACGAGGTTCCGGTTGCCAGCTACTCTTACCACGCACATTGTATAATGCGCGCGTTTTGGCGCAACTTTCAAAAATTTTTAATACGTTTTTTTTTTATTTTGTGTAAGTTTGCGTCATTTTTTTTTGTCGGATATCTAGTTTTTTAATATACATACATTAGTTTTAAGTGAAATAAATTAAGATTATAACTTTTGTAATCACAGAACGTAACTTGCTATAATTGACATATTCAGGTTATCGGACTGAAAAAACGAGTCTGAAAACTTGTCGGACAAGTTATCGACTATATTTACAGGTAATTATGAGCATTTTCAATTAAAAATTAGGTGTTTTGCAATGGCAAAACCTTACCGCGCTAAAAATTTTCTTTTTTTTTTTGACGCATAATCTTTCATTAGAAATAAAAATTTTGATTTTTGTAATAAAAAAGGGTAACCGCGATAGAACGACACATTTAGGTGTTGCACAAGCGGAAAAGCGCCCATCCCATACTCTAAAAATTTCACAGTGTGGCAGACTCATTAAAACGAAGCTGCTAAGACCATTTTTACGACTTTTGTAATAATTTCAAAATAAGGACGCTGTACTGGGGACAAATAGTCATAGTAAGTATATCCTACTACCTTGTTATATATGTAATTCTCCTTTCAGGCAGAGAATATGAAAAATATATGTACAAACAGTTTATTTCCCGCAAAAATCGCTCTGGTTCTCTCTCCATACGCGTTTCGATCACCTCAAGATCTCGTCAGTGGAGCTGTATCGGACCGAGAGCAACATTAGCAGGAAATAACTGATATATGAACCATAAATTTCAAGGTATGTCGGCAGGATATTACACCTGCCGTCTACCAACATCGATGTCAGACTGAAAAATATCGCCAGTCGAACGATATCTATGAATCAACGGAGTAACGTGAAATTTTTAAACAATCAAAATTTCAGTAAGAAATAAAGAAATCTTTATTTCTTACTGAAATTTTGAGATTTCTTTATTTCTTACTGAAATTTTGAAGATTTCTTTATTTCTTACTGAAATTTTGATTGTTTAAAAATTTCACGTTACTCCGTTGATTCATAGATGTCGTTCGACTTGCGATATTTTTCAGTCTGACATCGAAGTTGGTAGACGGCAGGAGTAATATCCTGCCGACATACCTTGAAATTTATGGTTCATATATCAGTTATTTCCTGCTAATGTTGCTCTCGGTCTAATACAGCTCCACTGACGAGATCATGAGGTGATCGAAACGCGTATGGAGAGAGGACCAGAGCGATATTTGCAGGAAATAAACTGTTTGTACATATATTTTTCATATTCTCTGCCTGAAAGGAGAATTCCATATATAACAAACTATTTAAATACGGCAGAAAGATTTCTTTATTTCTTACTGAAATTTTGATTGTTTAAAAAAAATCCTACTACGTTGTTGAATTAAATACTTCAAGTAACACTTGAGATCTTCCAGGATGTTTTACAAAACGTTTAATAATTGATTAAATTACTAACTTATCAGAGACATACCAAAATAACTTATGCATCCATATATAAACGGATACAAATAACAATTCAAATGTTTTGTGCATACCAGTCTATTAATATGAAACTTCTATTAGTATCTTTTATGTGTTTAAGTATCCTTGGGTTAAGCCATGGATGCGCTCATGAGTCTTTAGGCGTTGCTAATGGTACCATAGAAGAACCTCACTCCACCCCTTGGAATGTCAAATTAATTCTATCAAAAGGATTTACCTTGTGGTATTGTGGTGCTATTATAATTTCACAAAATTATGTCCTTACAGCTGCCAGGTGTTTCAGTTATAAAAATAAGGTTGAGTAAGTACATTTTCAATTTGTGATCTCTCACGATTTTCAAATCTTCTTTATTTTAGCAGCGCTAAATACATGTACAAGAAATTTTATGTGAAATAAAAATCTAGTGAAAGTTTTGGAATCAAAAAATACAAATTTTTATCTTTATAAGACATCAAAGAGTTCTTCTGTTCATCAAGTCTTAAGAAATTAATCATAGAGAATTCGGCCTTTATATTTTTGGTAATGGTATTATAAATAAGTGTTTTGTTTGAACTCAATTTTGCTAATGTTTAACTGAAGTCCAACTTTTGGAAATATATTATTAATTTCCTGGCTACGTATTCCAAGTTACTGTAAACTTGTGATAGTACTATCTGATTGTCAGCTAAATAAAGCTTATACATCTTGGTACTCGTGGGATACTCGTTCACTGTATTCCACGTAGGCAATATTTAATCTAAGTATATTTTTAACCGACTTCTAAACGAAATAAGTTCTTAATTCGACCACTATATATTTTTTTATATATGTACATCGATTAATCCGGAACGGAGGCTCCGATTTGAATGCAATTTTTTACGTTATATTCAAGAAGTTGCTGCGGTGGTCCCATATTATTTTGGATAAAATTGGTGCAATAAATTTCAAGATGACGCTGATAATATGGTGGACAAAAGAAATATTTTTTTCCGATTTTCTATAAAATTAGTATGGGGGAGTTTTTGGAGACGCACATAACAAATCTAAAATTGTTTTAAAAAAATTAAATAGGGCGGATTAGACATTTTGCACGTCTTAATTTTGTCCAAAATCGGTTTTGGGGAAATTTTGGGAGTGTTAATTACGAATTTAAAATTACTTTTGAAATATTCAATTCAAATTTTGCGTCTCTCGATTCGCATAGAGGCGGTTTTGTTGTACTCATAATGTACTTCGCCAAGTATACCTTTTCTAATTTGCAAACGTAATTGTTGCATCTGTTCTGGATTTTCGTCACGTCATGTTGTACTTGGCCATGTACGTCTTCTTTAATTTTGCTTATCTTCTGTTGAATTTTCTGTGGTATCCGCTTCATATCTTCTTGATTTCTTTTAATGTCTTCTTTCAGTTCTTGTTTCATATTTTCTTGACTTGTCTTTGATTTTTCTTAATGTCTTCGTGGTTTGCTTTTAGTGTCATCAATTCTTGTTTCATATCTTCTTTCAATTCGTGTTTCATCCCTTCTTGGCTTTTTTCGTATCTTCTTGTACTTGTTTTCATGTCTTGTATCATCATTAGTATCTGATTTAAACTAGTCTGAAATTGTTCTTCTATTTTTGCTTTCTGCTTTTTAGTTTCCACTGACATACAATTTCAATTCACTTTTTCCTTTTTTTCTAATTTTCTAACTAGAACTAACCTCTTCTAGATTTGATCGGATGGCTTGTCTTTAAACACACTGTATTATTTAATAACGTCAATTGTGACAATTTGTCAAACAATTCAACTTGCATTAACGACTTCTTAAACTAAACTGTTATATACCATTTTTCCGGATACCAGAAGATTTAGCGTCGGTCTAGAAGGATTTCCATACTACATGGTGTAATAAAAATAAGTTAAAGGAATAATCGGGAATTTCTAGATCTTCTTTCATAGACGTTTCATGTCGAAAATAAGGAAATAGAGTTTTCTAATAAGGTCCAGACCATCTTGCGGAGACGTCTCTTGAGGAAATTAACAGAAGGTAAAATTAATTAAATTGATTACGAAATTGGAGATCATAAACCTAAAACACAAACTAATACTATGAAGTATATACTGCTATAAAGTTCGTTACAATATAAAGGGTGTTTTTTTATAGAGGTATAAACTTTAAGTTGGCAACACTTTTTTAACTGGCGGCCATTTTGTCAGCTGTCAAGTGATTTATGTTTAGTTTGGTTTGGCATTTCAACATGAATAGACTGACGCCTGAACAACGCTTCCAAATTGTGCAAATTTATTTTGAAAATCATGGTTCTGTTCGAAATACGTATCGCGCAATACGTCCATTTTACGGTCAACATAATCGTCCATCAGAGCAATTAATTCAATTAACTATGGAACGTTTTCGCACCACGTTTACTCTAAATGATAATACGCATCCACAGAGGCGTCGTACAGTGCCTACAGAAGAAGTCATTGCTGCTGTAGAGCATAGCGTAGAGGAAGACCCGAATCAGTCTATCCGCCATCGTGCACAGGAATTGGATATGTGTCCATTCACTTTATGGAAGATTTTGCGGAAACATCTTGGTTTGCGTCCTTACAAAATCCAACTCGTGCAAGAATTGAAGCCACACGATCACCTAGCAAGGCGTAGATTCGGTGAATGGGCCCAAAACAAGATTGCCGTTAATCCCGATTTTCATAAGCGAATTTTGTCTAGCGATGAAGCTCACTTTTGTTTCAATGAATACGTCAATAAACAAAACTGCCGTATTTGGAGTGATGATAATCCTCAAGTGTATGTTGAGACACCGTTACATCCAGAAAAACTGACTGTTTGGTGTGCTTTATGGGCTGGTGGAATCATTGGTTCGTACTTCTTTAAAAACGATGCTGGTCAGAACGTTACAGTTAATGGTGACCGCTATAAAGCCATGATTACTGACTTTTTCGTTCATCAATTGAACAACCATGATGTGCAGGAGCTGTGGTTTCAACAAGATGGCGCAACATGTCACACAGCTAGTGCCACAATTGATTTATTGAAGAAAACGTTTGGTAATCGCATAGTTTCACGTTTCGGACCCGTGAATTGGCCTCCAAGATCGTGCGACTTAACGCCGCTAGACTATTTTCTGTGGGGATATGTGAAGTCGCTAGTCTACGCCGATATGCCCGAAACGATTGATCACTTGGAGGACAACATTCGCCACGTTATTGCCGATATACAGCCACAAATGTTGGAAAAAGTCATCGAAAATTGGACCTCCAGATTAGACTACATCCGAGCCAGCCGTGGCGGTCATGTGCCAGAAGTCATATTTAAATTATAATGTCAGAAGGTTATCTTTCGAATAAAGTAAATTACATGTCAATTTAAAAAATTCATCTTTGTTTTATTCCATTTAAATACCTCTATAAAAAACACCCTTTATTTAAAATTCGTAACTTCAATTACTTTTCAGTTTTTAACCTTTTGGTTATAAAAGTATTCCCTCAGAGAACCCCGATATAATAAAGACATTTCATCGCTCTCAAAAGTTATGTGGCAACAAAACCCAAAGAGAAATTGTAATTTAAAGTTCGTAGGTCTATATTATATTCACTAATGACTGATTGATGTGAATGTTTTTTGTTCCTAGGACTTATATTATTGAAATTTGGCTCGGAGTTTGGGATGTTTGCAATCAACATGAAGCTGGGGCACTATATCTCCAGACAAATGTACATCATGTTACTCTACACGAACGATATAATGCAACTACCCATGAGGACGACATAGCATTAATTCAATTACCAAACACTATTACATATAGTGAAAAAATTCAGGCAGCTAAATTGTTAAGTGAAGCTAATGTTAAAGTTGGTCAAGTAGGCCGTATTAGTGGATGACAGTATCCTATGGGAGAATGGGATCCGATAGTAAGTATCTATAAAAGAAATTAGATTTTCGAACCTAAAGTACGCGATAGCAGTATGATATCATATATTACAGTAAGTTGTAACCAGGTGACCAAAGAAACTATCTTCTTTAATATCTCAGTGAAGCTACGCATCTTAAAGTTTTATTGAATTCAAGTTCAAATAATTCTTGCGACGAAGGATGAAGTGCAATAAAGTATATGAAAAAATATGGAAATATTTCCTCTACAGGACGAGACAACGATTGTATAAAGTAATTTTATGCCTTTTAGGTAAAATTTACCAAGAAACGATATTTACTGTATTTTATGGATAACATATTCATATTTTAATAATATTTGGTGCTCTAAACGGTGTGCCAAAGAACGAGAACAGCATAAAGTTATAATTTTTTAAATAGAACACCCTGTATTCAAATAAAATTTTTCGATTTAATGCATAATTTTGGAATCTTTTGATTGGTGATTTGGTATACTTTAACTTTGTAGTTTTTGAGATGATTGTGAAGGAAAAAAGCCACATTTTCATGAATTCATTCAATCGTAAATACCGTTCTTAATTTTGTGAGAAATATGTTCTGATTTATTATCAAGAAAGATCAAGGATGAGTAAAGATATTTCCAAAAAACATTGGCAATAAAAGCTATAGGGTCAATCCATATGAAATCACTCAGATAGAGTAAGATTTGTTGCTCAACATTTTTGATTTTCCTTAATATTTTATCAGTTGCTTCCCAATATTTGGTGAGTTCATAACTATGGTTAAAACATTTTTTAGGCTCATTTTTTGTTGGCGGTAATTTTAAATTTGCTTGGGAACCACTTTTCGGCTGAAAACCTGCTTTGCGCAAATGTACCTAACTCTATTAATTTTGTAGAGATCAAGACAAACTAAAAACCAAATATATCAGAATAATATACTCTAGATTTTTTGTCTTTACATAATATTACCTATGTAGTGAGGAAAATGAAGAGAAAATTCACAACTATAAAGTAAAAATTAACTTAAAATAGATCATTTAGTGGTGCTAACTTATTAAAAAGAATCAAGAAGCATCTTTAATTTTTTCTTATATAGATTTATTATAGGATTCCGACTTCCTATATAAGTTTCAAGCTTGAGAACTTTGTCTTCTTTTTATATAATTTATCAAAAATGCCTAAAATTATATTATGGCAATATTTAAAGTTGAATATCTCAAAATGGACCGAGAGAAAAATCATGAAATTAATAGAGATTACACCTATTCATGATATAAATATTATGACCCAACTGGTTCCAGAGTTAAAATACATCACATTTGGTCAAAAATTGTGTTATACGCACATAAAATTTAACGGTAATTGATGGTAAAAATCCACCTAAAAAAGAGACAATACTTTTTCAAGTTAAATTCACCAGTAACATAAGAAAATATATTAATTTTATTGTTTCTTTTTAAACGGAAACTATCGTCTCCTTGAGAAAATAAAAATGCACATTGTAATTTCAAATACAGCATGACAAATTTTTGCTTTGCTCAGAGTATTGAAGAATGTTGAAATTTGGTTGCATAGCTTTCTATTATACTGTGCATTCTGTCCGAAAGCATTGTTAGTTCTATTGGGTTGAACTTACTCACAACTTTAGTTATTTTCAATTTAGGCCGGAACTCTTACCTCAGACTTAAGGTAGAAGAATAAAATACGTACTGTGTAAAAAATATATTATATAAAAGTAAAATGAATTTTATGTATATAAATAACTTACGAATATTTTTATTATTATTATATTATTATATAAGGTGTTCTATTTTAATTTCATATTTGACACACCCTGTATAGTCCAAATATTTTTAAAATGAGCATATAAATTATCCATATACCGCAGTAAATATAGTTTCTTGCTAAATATTACCTAAAAGGCATTAACCTACTTCATCCAGGCGTTGACACAGCCTGAACATGTATTAAAGGTATATTTAATATTTTTAGCACATGTATCTTCATGGAGGAAATGTAACAGTTGAGAACAATTCTGTTTGTGAAGAAGAGTATCCTACATACCTAATAAATGAAAACGTGATATGTACCAATGGTACTGTAGCGATGTGTTATGGTGACGAAGGCACTGGATTGGTAATTGACGGGCAAGTTGTTGCAATGGCCTTTGGATCCAAAGATGTCCACGATCCTTTAGAAGAGTGCCCAATAGTTCCCAACACTTTTCTGTACATCCCCAAGTATCTGGACTGGATTAGAGCAAACAGTGATTATAAAGATTAGAATCATGTTAAATGCATTCAATTTAATAAAAATATTCTTTGTCTCCTCTTAAATTTGGTGTCTTACTGGATTAAAAAGTTTAGTTAAAGTCCAATTATTAGGTATCAGTTTTCCAAATATGTGCTAAATATGAATAAAAAGTTAACATTACGAATTTTCATTCAATATACAACAGAAGTTCTATACTCCAAAAAATGTTGGTATACCTATATCTCCTCGAACTTGAAGGTGAAAAGTAAATATTGATAACCAAATTTCCCTCTATTTTCAGGCCGAAAGTATAGTCATAGTAGGTATATCCTACTACGTTATTGAATCAAATACTTTAAATAACACTTGAGATCTTCTAGGATGTTTTACAAAACGTTTAATAATTGATTAAATTACTAACTTATCAGAGACATACCAAAATAACTTATGCATCCATATATAAACGGATGCAAATAACAATTCAAATGTTTTGTGCGTACCAATCTACTAATATGAAACTTATATTAGTATCTTTTATGTGTTTAAGTATCCTTGGGTTAAGCCACGGATGCGCTCATGAGTCTTTAGGCGTTGCTAATGGTACCATAGAAGAACCTCACTCCACCCCTTGGAATGTCAAATTAATTCTATCAAAAGGATTTACCTTGTGGTATTGTGGTGCTATTATAATTTCACAAAATTATCTCATTACAGCTGCCAGGTGTTTCACTTATCAAAATAAGATTGAGTAAGTACATTTTCAATTTAAAGTGATCTCTCACGGTTTTCAAATCTTCTTTATTTTAGCAGCGCTAAATACATGTACAAGAAATTTTATGTGAAATGAAAATCTAGTGAAAGTTTTGGAATCAAAAAATACAAATTTTTGTCTTTATAAGTCATCAAAGAGTTCTTCTATTCATCAAGTCTTAAGAAATTAGTCATAAAGAATTTGGCCTCTATACTTTTGGTAATGGTAATATAAATGAGTGTTTTGTTTGAACTCAATTTTGCTAATGTTAAACTGAAGTTCAACTTTTGGAAATATTTTATTAATTTCCTGGCTACGTGTTCCAAGTTACTGTAAACTTGTGACAGTACTATCTGATTGTCAGCTAAATAAAGCTTATACATCTTGGTACTCGTGGGATACTCGTTCATTACATTCCACGTGGGCAATATTTAAACTAAATATATTTTTAACCGACTTCTAAACGAAATAAGTTCTTAATTTAACCACTATATATTTTTTTATATATGTACATCGATTACTCCGGAACGGAGACCCCGATTAGAATGCAATTTTTTACAATTTTCCACAAAATTGGTATGGGGGAGTTTTTGGAGACGCACATAACAAATCTAAAATTGTTTTAAAAAAATTAAATAGGGCGGATTAAACATTTTGCACGTCTTAATTTTGTCCAAAATCGGTTTTGGGGAAATTTTGGGAGTGTCAATTACGAATTTAAAATTACTTTTGAAATATTCAATTCAAATTTTGCGTCTCTCGATTCGCATAGAGTCGTTTTTGTTGTACTCATGATGTACTTCGCCATGTATACCTTTTCTAATTTGCAAACGTAATTGTTGCATCTGTTCTAGATTTTCGTCACGTCATATTGTACTTGGCGATGTACGTCTTCTCTAATTTTGCAAATCTTCTGTTGAATTTTCTGTGGTATCCGCTTCATATCTTCTTGATTTCTTTTAATGTCTTCTTTCAGTTCTTGTTCCATATTTTCTTGACTTGTCTTTGACTTTTCTTAATGTCTTCGTGGTTTGCTTTTAGTGTCATCAATTCGTGTTTCATATCTTCTTTCAATTCATGTTTCATCTCTTCTTGGCTTTTTTTCATATCTTCTTGGCTTGTTTTCATGTCTTGTATCGTCATTAGTATCTAATTTAAACTAGTCTGAAATTGTTCTTCTATTTTTGCTTTCTGCTTTCTAGTTTCCACTGACATATAATTTCAATTCACTTTTTCCTTTTTTTTCTAATTTTCTAACCTGAACTAACCTCTTCTGGATTTGATCGCATTTCCAACACCAATTTGTTCCGGATGGCTGGTCTTTAAACACACTGTATTATTTAATAACGTCAATTGTGACAACTTGTCAAACAATTCAACTTGCATTAACGACTTCTTAAACTAAACTGTTTACGAAAGCTGATCTGGACCCTTTATATACCCTTTTTCTGGATACCAGAAGATTTCGTGTCGTTCTGGAAGGATTCCCATACTACATGGTGTAATAAAAATAAGTTAAAGGAATAATCGGGAAATTTCTAGATTTTCTATCATAGACGTTTCATGTCGAAAATAAGGAAATAGAGTTTTCTAATAAGGTCTCTTGAGGAAATTAACAGAAGGTAAAATTAATGAAATTGATTACGAAATCGGAGATCATAAACCCAAAACACAAACTAATACTATGAAGTATATACTGCTATAAAGTTCGTTACAATATATTTTAAATTCGTAACTTCAATTACTTTTCAGTTTTTAACCTCTTGGTTATAAAAGTATTCCCTCAGAGAACCCCGATATAATAAAGATATTTCATCGCTCTCAAAAGTTATGTGGCAACAAAACCCAAAGAGAAATTGTAATTTAAAGTTCGTAGATCTATATTATATTCACTAATGACTGATTGATGTGGATGTTTTTTGTTCCTAGGACTTATATTATTGAAATTTGGCTCGGAGTTTGGGATATTTGCAATGAGCATGAAGCTGGGGCACTATATCTCCAGACAAATGTACATCATGTTACTCTACACGAACGATATAATGCAACTACCCATGAGGACGACATAGCATTAATTCAATTACCAAACACTATTACTTATAGTGAAAAAATTCAGGCAGCTAAATTGTTAAGAGAAGCTGATGTTAAAGTTGGTCAAGTAGGCCGTATTAGTGGATGGCAGTATCCACAGAGAGAATGGGACCCGATAGTAAGTATCTATAAAAGAATTTAGATTTTCGAACCTAAAGTATGCGATAGCAGTATGATATCATATATTACAGTAAGTTGTAACCAGGTGACCAAACAAACTATCTTCTTTAATATCTTAGTGAACCTACGCATCTTAAAGATTTTATTGGATTAAAGTTCTAATAATTCTTGCGACGAAGGATGAAGTGTAATAAAGTATATGAGAACATATGGAAATATATAAATGTCAAATTTTGTTGAGTCCTCTACAGGGCGAGTCAACGATTGTATAAAGTAATTTTATGCCTTTTAGGTGAAATTTGCCAAGAAACTATATTTACTGTCATATGGTTAACTTATATCTATATTTTAATAATATTTGGGGCTCAACAATATGTGCCAAAGAACGAGGGCAACATAAAGTTGTATTTAGATAGAACACCCTGTATTCGAATACATTTTTGGATTTAATGGGTATTTTTGATAATTTTTCATTGGTAGTTTGGTATTCTTTAACTTTGTAGTTTTTGAGATAATTGTGAAGGAAAAGATAACCTTTTCAAGCATTTATTCAATCACAAATAGCGTTCTTAATTTTGTGAGAAATATGTTCTGATTTATTATCAAGGAAGATAAAGGATAAGTGAAGATATTTCCAATAAATATTGGCAATATAAGCTACAGGGTCAATTCATATGAAATCACTCGGATAGAGTAAGATTTCTTGCTCAACATTTTTGATTTTCCTTTATATTTTACCAGTTACTTCCCAATATTTGGTGAGTTCATAACTATGGTTAAAACATTTTCTAGGCTCATTCTTTTTTTTTTGGCGGTAATTTTAAATCTGCTTGGGAACCACTTTTCGGCTGAAAACCAGCTTTGCGCAAATGTACCTAACTCTATTAATTTTGTAGAGATCAAGACAAACTAAAAACTAAATATATCAGAATGATATATTCTAGATTTTTTTCTTTACATAATATTACCTAAGTAGTGAGGAAAGTGAAGAGAAAATTCACAACTATAAAGTAAAAATTAACTTAAAATAGATCATTTAGCGGTGCTAACTTATTAAAAAGAATCAAGAAGCATCTTTAATTTTTTCTTATATAGATTTATTATAGGATTCCGACTTCCTATATAAGTTTCAAGCTTGAGAACTTTGTCTTCTTTTTATATAATTTATCAAAAATGCCTAAAATTATATTATGGCAATATTTAAAGTTGAATATCTCAAAATGGACTGAGTGAAAAATCATGAAATTAATAGAGATTACACCTATTCATGATATAAATATTATGACCCAACTGGTTCCAGAGTTAAAATACATCACATTTGGTCAAAAATTGTGTTATACCAAAGATTATTATAGCTATTGCGTTAGCTATAATAATCTTTGGTTATACGCACATAAAATTTAACAGTAATTGATGGTAAAAATCCACTTAAAAAAGAGACAATACTTTTTCAAGTTAAATTCACCAGTAACATAAGAAAATATATTAATTTTACTGTTTCTTTTTAAACGGAAACTATCGTCTCCTTGAGAAAATAAAAATGCACATTGTAATTTCAAATACAGCATGACAAATTTTGGTTTGCTCAAAGTATTGAAGAATGTTGAAATTTCGTTGCATAGCTTTCTATTATACTGTGCATTCTGTCCGAAAGCATTGTTGGTTCTATAGAGTTGAACTTACTCACAACTTTACTTATTTTCAATTTAGGCCGGAACTCTTGCCTCAGACTTAAGGTAGAAGAATAAAATACGTACTGTTTAAAAAATATATTATATAAAAGTAAAATGAATTTTATGTATATAAAGAACTTACAAATATTTTTATTATTATTATATTATTATATAAGGTGTTCTATTTTAATTTCATATTTGACACACCCTGTAAAGTCCAAATATTTTTAAAATGTGCATATAAATTAACCATATAATGCAGTAAATATAGTTTCTTGCTAAATTTTACCTAAAAGGCATTAACCTACTTCATCCAGTCGTTGACACAGCCTGAACATGAATTAAAGGTATATTTAATATTTTTAGCACATGTATCCTCATGGAGGAAATGTAACAGTTGAGAACAATTCTGTTTGTGAAGAAGAGTATCCTACATATCTAATAAATGAAAACGTGATATGTACCAATGGTACTGTAGCGATGTGTTATGGTGACGAAGGCACTGGATTGGTAATTGACGGGCAAGTCGTTGCAATGGCCTTTGGATCCAAAGATGTCTACGATCCTTTAGAAGAGTGCCCAATAGTTCCCAACACTTTTCTGTACATCCCCAAGTATCTGGACTGGATTAGAGCAAATAGTGATTATAAAGATTAGAATCATGTTAAATGCATTCAATTTAATAAAAATATTCTTTGTCTCCTCTTAAATTTGGTGTCTTACTGGATTAAAAAGTTTAGTTAAAGTCTAATTATTAGGTATCAGTTTTCCAAATATATGCTAAATATGAATAAAAAGTTAACATTACGAATTTTCATTCAATATACAACAGAAGTTCTATACTCCAAAAAATGTTGGTATACCTATATCTCCTCAAATTTGAAGGTGAAAAGTAAATATTGATAACCAAATTTCCCTCTATTTTCAGGCCGAAAGTATAGTCATAGTAGGTATATCCTACTACGTTATTGAATCAAATACTTTAAATAACACTTGAGATCTTCCAGGATGTTGTACAAAACATTTAATAATTGATTAAATTACTAACTTATCAGAGACATACCAAAATAACTTATGCATCAATATATAAACGGATACAAATAACAATTCAAATGTTTTGTGCATACCAATCTACTAATATGAAACTTCTATTAGTATCTTGTATGTGTTTAAGTATCCTTGGTTTAAGCCATGGACGAGCTATGGAGCCTTTAGGCGTTGCTAATGGTACCATAGAAGAACCTCACTCCAGCCCTTGGAATGTCAAATTACTTTTGTCAAAAGGATTTCTCTTCTGGCATTGTGGTGCTACTATAATTTCACAAAATTATCTCATTACAGCTGCCAGGTGTTTCGGTTATAAAAATGTTGAGTAAGTACATTTTCAATTTAAAGTTACTGTAAACTTGTGATAGTACTATCTGATTGTCAGCTAAATAAAGCTTATACATCTTGGTACTCGTGGGATACTCATTCACTGTATTCCACGTGGGCAATATTTAATCTAAATATATTTTTAACCGACTTCTAAACGAAATAATTTCTTAATGCGACCATTATATATTTTTTTATATATGTACATCGATTACTCCGGAACGGAGGCACCGATTTGAATGAAATTTTTTACGTGGTTCCATATTATTTTGGATGAAATTAGTGCAATAAATTTCAAGATGACGCTGATAATATGGCGGACAAAAAAAATAATTTTTTCCGATTTTCTACAAAATTGGTATGGGGGAGTTTTTGGACACGCACAAAATCAGTTTCGGGGAATTTTTGGGAGTGTTAATTACGAATTTAAAATTACTTTTGAAATATTCAATTCAAATTTTGCATGTCTCGATTCGCATAGGGGCGTTTTTGTGTACTCATGATGTACTTCGCCATGTATACTTTTTCGAATTTGCAAATGTAATTATTGCATTTGTTCTGGATTTCCGTCACCTCATGTTGTTCGTGGCGATGTACGTCTTCTCTAATTTTGCAAATCTTCTGTTGCATATTTTGTTGTATCCACTTTATATCTTCTTGATTTCTTTCGATGTCTTCTTTCAGTTCTTGTTTCATATTTTCTTAACTTGTCTTAAATTCCTGTCCCATGTCTTTCTTTATACTTTCTTAATTTTTCTTAATGTCTTCTTGGTTTGTTTTTAGTGTCATCAATTCTTATTTCATATTTTCTTTCAATTCGTGTTTCATCTCTTCTTGGCTTTTTTTCATATCTTTTTGGCTTGTTTTCATATCTTGTATCATCTTCATTATCTGATTTAAACTAGTTTCAAATTGTTCTTCTATTTTTGCTTTCTGCTTTCTAGTTTCTACTGACATACAATTTCAATTCACTTTTTCCTTTTTTCTAATTTTCTAACCTGAACTAACCTCTTTTGGATTTGATTGCACTTTCAACACCAATTTGTTCCGGATGGCCGGTCTTTAAGCACATGGTATTATTCAATAACGTTTTAGTAAAACTTCAATTCTGACAACTTGTCAAACAATTTAACTTGCATTAACGATTTCTTAAACTAAATTGTCCGCGAAGGCCGACCTGGACTCTTTATATACAGTTTTTCCAGATACCAGAAGATTCCGTATCTTTCTAGAAATATTTCGATACTACATGGCGTAGTAAAGATAAGTTAAAGGAATAATCGGGCATTTACTAGATCTTCTGTCAAATGCGAATTATGTCGAAAATAAGGAAACAGGGTTTACTAAAAAGTTCCAGACCTTCTTGCAGAGACGTCTCATGAGAAAATTGACAAAAGGTGTAATTAATTAAATATATTATGAAATCAGAGAACATAAACCTGAAACACAAACTAATAATACGATGTGTATACTGCTGCAAAGTTCGTTACAATATGTTCAAAAACTGTAACTTCAATTTCTTTTCAGTTTTTAACCGCTTGGTTATAAAAGTATTCCCTCAGAGAACATCGCAAATTACATGTTGAATGAAGATATTTCATCGATCTCAAAAATAACGCTGCAATAAAACCCAAAGAGATATTATGATTTAAATTTCATAGGTCTATATTATATTCACTAATAACTGACAATTTAATTTATTAATTGATGTGAATATACTTTGTTCCTAGGACTTACATTATTGAAATGTGGCTCGGAGCTTGGGATGTTGACAATGACCATGAAGCTGGGCACTATATCTCCAGACAAATGTACATCATGTTACTCTACATGAACGATATAATGCAACTACCCATGAGGATGACATAGCATTAATTCAATTACCAAACACTATTACTTATAGTGAAAAAATTCAGGCAGCTAAATTGTTAAGTGAAACTAATGTTAAAGTTGGTCAAGTAGGCCATATTAGTGGATGGCAGTATCCTATGAAAGAATGGAATCCGTCAGTAAGTATCTATAAAAGAATATAGATTTTCGAACCTAAAATACGCGATAGCATTATGATATCATATATTACAGTAAGTTGTAACCAGGTGACCAAAGAAACTATCTTCTTTAATATCTCAGTGAAGCTACGCATCTTAAAGTTTTATTGATTTCAAGTTCAAATAATTCTTGCGACGAAGGATGAAATGTAATAAAGTATATGAAAAAATATGGAAATATATAAATGTAAAATTTTGTTGAGTCCTCTATAGGACGAGACAACGATTGTATAAAGTAATTTTATGCCTTTTATGTAAAATTTACCAAGAAACGATATTTACTGTATTATATGGTTAACTTATATTCATATTTTAATAATATTTTGGTGCTCTACACGGTGTGTCAAAAAACGAGAACAGCATAAAGTTGTAATTTTTTAGATAGAAAACCCTGTATTCAAATAAAATTTTTCGATTTAATGCATAATTTTGGAATCTTTTGATTGATGATTTGGTATACTTTAACTTTGTAGTTTTTGAGATAATTGTGAAGGAAAAAAAGTAGCATTTTCAAGAATTCATTCAATCATAAATACCGTTCTTAATTTTGTGAGAAATATGTTCTGATTTATTATCAATAAAGATTAAGGATAAGTATAGATATTTCCTATAAACATTGACAATAAAAGATATAGGGTCAATCCATATGAAATCAGCCAGATAGAGTAAGATGTGTTGCTCAACATTTTTGATTTTCCTTAATATTTTATCAGTTACTTCCCAATATTTGGCGAGTTCATAACTATGGTTAAAACATTTTCTAGACTTATTCTTTTTTTTTGGCGGTAATTTTAAATTTGCTTGGGAATCGCTTTTCGAATGAAAACCAATTTTGCGCAAATGTTCCTAACTCTATTAATTTTATAGAGATCAAGACAAACTAAAAACTAAATATACGAAGGTGAAGAAAAAAATTCATAACTATAAAGTGAGAATTAACTTAAAACGGGACTTTTAGTGCTGCAAAATTATTAACAGGAACCAAGAATCACCTTTCATTTTTTCTTGTATAGATTTATTATAGGATTATTTATTATATAAGTTTCAAACTTGAGAACTTTGTCCTCTTTTTATGTAGTTTTTCAAAAATGCCCAAAATTGTATTATGGTAATATTTAAAGTTGAATATCTTAAAAGGGACTAGGTGAAAATCATGAAATCAATACATATTACACCTATTCATGGGATAAATATGTTACCCAAATGGTTCCAAACTTAAAGTACATCAAATTTGTATGAAAATTGCGGTATACGGACACAAAATTTGACAGTAATTAATAGTAAAAATCCACTTAAAAAAGGGAAAATTTTTTTTCAAGATAAATTCCCCTGTAACATTTTCCTGGAGATAAGAAAAACGCACATTGTAATTTAAAATACAGCATGACAAATTTATAATTTGCTCAAGGTATTGAAGAGTGTTGAAATTTCGTTGCATAGTTTTTCTTGTTATGTTGTGCATTCTGTTAGAAACCATTGTTGGTTTGTGAACTTCTTCACAACCTTACTTATTTTCAATTTAGGTCGGAAGTCTTCTCTCAGGCTTAAGGTAAAACAAAACACATAATATTTAAAAAATATATCATACAAAAGTAAAAGAAATTGTATATATATGTAGGGAACCTACAAATATCTTATTGACTTACAAGCCAAACGGCTTCGCACTCCCTTCAGGGATTATTTACTCATACCAGGTATACAAAGACACCAAAAGTGTGAAGCTCTGTGGGGACCCTTTCCATGTTATCGGGTCCTAGGTGGCGTGGTCTTCTGCACTTCCTACAAACTTTCGGACGTTGCGCGCGGTTGCAAGGAGAACCGCATTCTGAATCGGTTTATACAGATACTCACTAAGGCCAAGTCCCTTGATGTTCCGCAGGAGGTTCTTTGGAATCACTCCAGTTGTTGACAGTATTATAGGAATCGTGTGGACGCTGTTCACTGCCCACTGTCTGCAGATTTGCACCTCCAGATCTCTGTATTTAGCGATCTTCTCGTTGTATTTTGACCTTAGGTTGTTGTTGTTCGGTACAGCGATATCGATTAGTGTAGTTCGCCTGGAAATTTTATCTGTTAGTATAATGTCTGGCCTGTTATGAGCAACTGTTTGATCTGTTAGGACTGTTCGATCCCAGTATAACTTGAACTCGTTGTTTTCAAGAATAGGCCCTGGATTATATTTGTAGTAAGGCACTTTTCCTACCTGCAATAGTTTTAACTTATCTGCTAACTCTTGGTGGAGTATCTTAGCGGCTAACTCGTGTCTTTCCTTATACTCGGTTGCGGCAAACGCTTGGCATCCTCCAGTTATGTGCTGGATCGTCTCTGATGTTCGACAGCCATATCTATATTGGTCATTTTCTATTGAGGAACCTCTGATAATGAATTTCCGATAGTTCTTCGTCAGAATAACCTGGTCTTGGATAGCTAACAAGAAGCCCTCCGTTTCCGAAAACATCTATCCGAAAATCAACCAGTAGTTCGACGCTAAGTTGTCGACATTTTCCTGGTTGACCTCATTTGGATGCCGTCCAAGAAGTGGCTTCTGTAGCCAGGCTTATAACATCTTTTGGTCTGTTCGGTGGTGAGAAGCAATATCCCGGTCCCTCAGCTGTAGCGGCGTTGAATTGTCTGCCTCGCATATTGCTCGATGTAGTGTAGAAGAGTCCGCTAACCTATGGAAAACATAAGTTTATAATTTGTTGATCGAGCTGCTTACCAATATCGACCAATCCTCTTCCTCCTTGATGTCTTGGAAGCATTGTACGTTCAGTAGCACTCCGAGGGTGATATTTGTGTGCTTCTTACAAATATCTTTATTATTATTATTGTATTATATAGTGTTTTATTTTAATTTCATATTTGGCATACCCTATATAGTCCAAATATTTTTAAAATGTACATATAAATTAACTATATAATGCAGTAAATATAGTTTCTTGCTAAATTTTACCTAAAAGGCATTAACCTATTTCATCCGGTCTTTGACTCAGACTGTACATGAATTAAAGGTATATTTAATATTTTTAGCATATGTACCTTCGTGGAGGAAATGTAACAGTTAAGAACAATTCTGTTTGTGAAGAAGAGTATCCTACATACCTAATAAACGAAAACGTGATATGTACCAAGGGTACTGTAGCGATGTGTTATGGTGACGAAGGCGCTGGATTGGTAATTGACGGGCAACTTGCGGGAATGGCCTTTGGATCCAAAGATGTCCACGATCCTTTAGAAGAGTGCCCAATAGTTCCCAACACTTTTCTGTACATCCCCAAGTATCTGGACTGGATTAGAGCAAACAGTGATTATAAAGATTAGAATCATGTTAAATGTAATTTAATTTAATAAAAGTATTTTTTGTCTCCTATTAAATTTGGTGTCTTAATGGATTAAAAAGTTTAGTTAAAGTCCAATTATTATATATCAGTTTTCCAAATATGTGCTAAATATGAATATAAAGTTAACATTACGAATTTTAATTCAATATACAACAGAAGTTCTGTGTTAGAAGAAAATATGCGTTTTCTTTTAAATCAATAAAAATATTGTTTTTCTGCTTCACTATTAATCGTAGTCTCTTATGGGCTGAATATGAATATAAAATTAACACTGCGAATTTATATTCAACATACAACGGATGTTCTAATACAAAAATGTAATGATTCCATTAAAACATAAATGTTCGTATATTACTAGTTTTTATCTTTATCACTCTCAGATATTACAACTGGAGCACAGTGGGCCAAGGATGGATTATCGATTAAAAAAATCCGTTGCCAAGTCAAATTTTTACTAATTTAGATATTTCATTAAATTACTTGGCAGTGTCACTCAGGGGCGTATCCAGCCTCTCTCTTTGGGGGGGGGGGGCGGTGATATCACAAAAGTATACTATGGCAAGAAAAACAAGTTGTCAACGGGGGGAGGGGGGGGGGGGGAGTGCAAGCAGCTTACTCATTCCTAATATAACAGGCAGAATGGGTTCTATTTTCCTGAGCTCAAAGCTTTTGGGAAGGGGGGGGGGGGGGCGATCGCAAGCATACAGACTCCTATACTCTAGAGAGAGTAATAAAACTGTTACCGAAACCTTTAACGTACTTGCTGATAGTTTAATTTAATTTCTGTCAGTGAGCAAAGTACAACTTACAGTTTTTTCTTAGTGATTTATCTTGTTTGCGTTTGTTTTTATATATTCTTTGAGATTAGTGAGATACCCAAAAGATATGGCTTTCACCTCTATATTTATTTCAAAATCGTTAAACCAGGGTATTTTTTCCTCAACGAAAAACTTATTACGATGAATGTTTATAATGGCTTAAGATATCAATATCTAGATAATAATGTTAAAAGCTCTGTTGAGATATGTTCCAACATGACAGGAGTTGGAAAATCTACTATGTACCGAACACTGAAGGAGAAAAAACGACTGGAATTGTTAGTACTCCCAAGCCACATTCGATCACAGGCAAACGAAAAACCTCGTTGGAAGGAGAGATGCATACTGCAATTAAAGGGGTTGTATATACATTTTATTATGAGAAGCAGATCCCAACCATCTACAAAATTCTAACTAAAATCATTGAAGATCGCGATTTACCTGAAATTAAAAGAACTGATCTCTGGAAATTGCTCAGAGAATTTAATTTTTGCTGGGAAAAACCAGATAGAAAATCTGTTCTTATAAATCGTCCGGATACTGTCCGTTGGAGCCGTAAATATCTCTCTCAAATAAAAGGTAGAGTTGCTAGAAATAACACAATTAATAAAATTAGTAATTTAACTAAACTTTTGAAAGATTTTTTTGAATAAAGTTACTGCGGAAAATTGGGAAAAATCCATATAATAAAAGAATAAAACAAAATGTGAGAACTCGATCTCATAATCGGTGAGATAGAGGAACCAATTATAATTAATTTTAGCGAAGATATTTTCACTGACTTTGATTAGGAATTAGATACGTAATGTTTACTAGTGTAAACACAATTTATTATTTAAATTTTTGTTTTTGTTGTATTTTATTGTTTAATGTTGTTTATATGTTTTTTATTTTTTTATATATTTTTATTTTAGTGTGTCCCACTCTTTAATTTTATATATATTTAATTCTAATTAGCCGTAAGTTTTTTATTATTTTATTATTGTGTTTGCGTCTTTTTCTTAAGCGTGTAGAATTAACATGTTTATCTTATTTTTTTGGGGCTATCGTATTTCCATATATAAAAGTAAATTAAATTAAGATATCAGTACAATAGAAATAAAAAATAGTAGGTCTAATTTTAATTACAACATAAAAAAAAGTAATTACATTTGAATCTCTTTTTAGTGTTTAATTTTAATTCTGCAGATGGTTTAAGAAATAAATAAACTGAAACGTCAAATACCCTAAAAATGTTTTTAATTAATAATAAAATGACCGATAGCCCCAAAAATATTTTATTATTATATGAACGAATTTATTTTTTATATATGTTTAACTTTTTGTATTTTTGACAATGGATATTTTGTTAGTATTTAAATTATAACTTAGAATTTTTTGAGAGAATAATCCTACGTTTTAGTCTATTATTATAGACCGGTATTTTTGATTATAAAATTTCTAACCCATTCCTAGGAAAAATATATGTGTCTAACAAATTTTGCTAAAAACACCGGACTAAAGAACACAGGTAGTTTGCAAAGAGAAAAAGGGTAAAAAATGATTTATTACTCTCTCTAGTTCTTGAATAAACTATAGTATAAGAGGAAAAATCGGGTCCATTTTCCTAAACTCAAAGCTCTTGGGCGAGGGGGGGGGGCGATCACCCCCACGGCCCCCCCCCTTGGATCCGCGCCTGGTGTCACTATTCCTGTGCACTACTTTTGAGAATAATTATTATACTAGTTATTAAGTTGTGGAACGCTGGGAACTGCTAACTTCAAAACCTATCAGTGTGAATTTGGTGTAAACCTACAGTTATTACAGAAAACATTGATGAAAATTCGTACTCACATGGGAACATCCTCAGAAGTTCTTCGATTAGTTTCATTTTGTGATATATTGGAATATACCAAGAAATATTTAACACGTGATTCGAAAAGTTCCGAGACCAACATATAAAACCAAAATTTTTTGGTTAAATTCGAGTTTATTCATCAACAAAGTGTCCTTCAAGAGTGATACAATCATTCCAATGCCGCTGTTAGATTTACATGCCTTTCAGATAGAACGATTTGTCCAACCCTTCAAAATACGCTTCAGTTATAGCGATTTCCTCTTCGTTGAAACCATATCTATTTTCGGGAGCATTTTTTAAAGGGTGGGAACAGATTATAGTTGCTTTGGGACCAAATCATAAATGCGAAAGCAATTCGAAGTGCAATTCATGTAATTTTGCCATCGCATTAACGAGCATTTGGCTCAAAAACCGGACAAAATTAATAACGTCGTTGTTTTTGACTCTAGACATGTCAAAATCGGTATCCGGGGATTTTTAAGGGCGCTAAGTTGATTTCTTTGATTATTTTACCAATCGGGTGAAGGAGGGCTGACTTATGGTAGGGAGGGGGAGGGGAGTAATATTAAAAAAACGTAATGGTTATCGTTTTATATGTTTTCAGGTACTCCGATTTCATTTCTGGCATTACTTTACCAATCGGGTGATGGGTCGCTAACTTAGGGTGGAGAGGGAGAGGGGAGTACTATTAAAAAAAAGGTAACGGGTTTCGTTTTATATGTTTTTAGGTACTGCGATTTTATTTCTAGCATTATTTTACCAATCGGGTGAAGGGGTGCTGACTTAGGGAGGGGAGGGGGAGGGGAGTAATATTAAAAAAACGTAATGGGTATCGTTTTATATGTTGACTTAGGATAATTGTACGTTTTCTCATAAAAAATCTATCTTAAGATAAAAACAAAGTATCTTTACTGTGTGATCAAGTAGGTCCTGAAGCATAACTTCAACACTCGTCTCCGTAACTCGGATTGACTCTGGTTTTGGATAGCAGAGTTTCTTTGCTTCTCTAATTAGAGTATAACAGGGAAATATACCCTTATTGGAATCGTGTAACAACTCCCACTGCCTCCTTGTAAAGTCACCTTCAACAAAGATTTGCAAAGCTTGCTCAGGTGTGTAATTTTTTACTTTCGGTTTCTGAGCAGTATTTATTACCTTCTTGTAAAGTTTGGCTCTTGTTGGTTTTGAAGTTGCATCTATTATAAGCTTAGAGGCCGCGGCATTTCCAGACATTCGTTGACGTACGCTGGCTGCATAGGTAGGCTCCTCAACAGGTACTTGTTCGCGGAGCTCTTTTGCATTTCGTCGTTTACTACAATCATGTAATTCTTGAAAATGTTTCCTTGGGCGTCCCGTACAATTTGTGGCCCAGTTATGTACTGATATTGATGTATTAGGCCATTTCTCGTTTTTTTTTCAAAAATCTTTCTTCAATATAGTTAGATGATATTCATCTTTTCTTCAAATCACTATTAAAATGTTTTAAATCGTGATTTAAGGTATGGTACTCGTTTTGGAGACATTTCATGATTTCGCGGAGCTTATGTTCCATAAATGATACCTTATCTTCAAGTGTTCTGGATGTGCTTTGTTTAAAAAGCATGTATAGCGTTTTCCGATATACCTCAATAACATTTGATGTCAAATTTGTACCTATAGGAAAAAAAATATGTATGTCAGTAAAAAATAACCAAAATTATTGCAAAAAAAAAACCGTAGAACTCAAAGCGGTTTTTTTTAAGAGGTGGAAACATGTGGAAAATGTTTTGACTGTTATGATATGGCTAATGTCTATAGTTTATTATATAAAAAGAATTGTAGCCCGACCTAGCTCGGAACATTTTCAAAAACACTAATTAGTTAAAAAGAAAAAAAAATAGAAAATTTTCTTGCATATTGTTTTAGGTCCATAAGAATACTAAACAGTCATTATATTTTTAAATAATATATATTAAAATCAAACACATACCTTGTTCTTTAGATTCCATCACAAATTTTTTTTTAATATTCACTTTACAAAATACCAAACACCAAACACAAGTCTAAAAAAAATCTGTCAAGAACGAATGCATGTGTATTGAACGAAGCTTGGATTGCAATTAACTGTACGGAGCGTAGCTGCGTGGAGGGGCCACTTTATCCTATTTTTATGATAGTACGGTTACTCAGGTATACAAAAAAAATAATTTCGATGATTACTTGTATAGTTTGCATTTCTCCCTTTTGTCCGGTTTTTGAGGCCAAATGCTCGTTAGTGCATCGTTGCGATTGACTGGTAACACGGGGCATTGTCTCGGTGAAAGAGAACTCCAAAAGGCAATATAATATTCCCTATTGATGGTTTTTCCGTTGTCAAGATAGTCGATGAATATTATACCATGCGCATACCAAAATAGGAACACAATAAACTTGTCAGCAGACTGTTGCGTTCTTGGTCGCGGATGACTTTCATCCTTCGCAGTCCACTCAGCTGACTGGCGATTTGACTCCGGAATGTAGTGGTGGAACTATTTTTCGTATACTGCAAAAAAAATTTCTCTTTATTTCGCTTAAACAGCTCCAAACACCGTTCTGAACGCGATACACAGTTTAAATACAAATACTCGTGTAAAACGTGATATACTATTGATAGCTTTACGATGTCAGAAATCTCACGTACTTTCACTTCAAATCCACAAAACGACTTTGTGGATTTTTTTATGTTCATTTGTCTGTACGACCGCCTTTGAATTCAGCAAAGCAGCGACAAATGGTAGCTCACGAAGGAGCAGATTTCTTATAAGACTTTTCAAGAGATTCTAGAGTTTCAACGGTATCTTTCCACATCAAATAACAGCAGTAACATCGATACCCCCGATTAAAAAAGGATTAGGACCATGGGCAAGAAGCAATAAACAAAAAGCTGATGTCTTTGCAGACCATCTAGCGGAGGTATTTACACCAAACCAAGGACAGGAAGATGCTGAGCTACAAGAAATCGAAAATGAAAATTCATTAAAGATAAAACTGAGGTAACAAAAGAGATAAGGGATAACGTAAGCGCGAAAAAAGCACCAGGTTTTGACCTTATTACAGGAGAAATACTCAAGCAGCTCCCAAGAAAAGGTATTGTACTGTTAACATACCTAATAAATGCTTCATTCAGATTAAGATACGTCCCAGTTGTCTGGAAAAGTGCAGAAGTTATTATGTTACAAAAACCTGGAAAACCTCCTAACAATATTGAGTCATACCGGCCAATATCATTGCTACCAGTTATCTCCAAACTTTTTGAGAAACTGTTGTTAAAGAGGTTAAAATCAATAATAGAATGTAACAAACTGATTCCAGAATACCAATTCGGTTTCCGACAAAAACACTGTACAGTAGACCAAGTACATAGGATTACTGATATAATCGAGAAAGCCCTTGAGGAGAAACAAATATGTTCAACTGTATTTCTAGACATAGCCCAGGCCTTCGACAAAGTGTGGCATAAAGGCCTGATACACAAATTAAATGGATTACTACCGAAGCAGTACGTGGAAATATTGACCTCTTATATTACTGAGCGGACATTCAGAATAAAACAAGAAGATGAATACTCACAACTGAAAGATGTAAAAGCAGGGGTCCCACAAGGTAGCGTACTGGGACCAGTCTTATATGTACTATACACAAGTGATATTCCTTGTATGGATAATTCAACAATAGCAACCTTTGCCGACGATACAGCTATATTGTCTGTCGGCAAGGAACCAGAAACAGCCACTGGAAGGCTACAAGAAGATTGCAACAAATTCTTAGAATGGGCAGAAAAATGGAAAATAAAACTAAATGAAATGAAGTCGATACATGTAAATTTCACGAACAGAAAGATTAAAACTCCACCAAGGCTTTTGCTAAACGATAACACTGTCCCGCTTGATAATGAAGCAACATACCTAGGGATGACTTTGGATGCAAAATTATTATGGAACAAACATATTAACAAGAAAAAAACAGAACTCAAACTGAAATATAGGCAATATTATTGGCTAATAGGAAGAAGCTCAAAATTATCAATACAGAATAAACTCCTGATCTACAACCAAGTTATCAAACCAATCTGAACCTATGGAGCTCAACTCTGGGGATGTGCCAGCAAGTCAAATATCAAACATATACAAAAGTTTCAAAATAAAGTATTGAGAAATATGATCAATGCTCCATGGTATATTAGAGACAAAGATATTCATAGAGATCTAAAAGTCCCACTCGTTATAGACGTAATCAAGGAAAAGGCTATTAAACATGAAGAGAAACTTCACTGCCACCCAAACGCAGAAGCCCTTCAGCTGCTGGACAACCAGAATCTCGTCCGAAGACTAAAGAGAACAAAGCCGTTTGAACTAGTGTAGTGCTGTGTGAAAGCAGAGCATGTGTCTGGTTTAGGTTAGCATAAGACAACAAAACAAACTAAGGGACATCATTGGATAACTTTAGAAGTTAAGAAATTAGATTGTATTCGGAAAAAATTAATGGTTGGTCACTTGTGACCTGTTTTAGTTGGAAACGTGTAACTAGGCATATACGTAAATAAAAAAAAATCAAATAACAGTATTTTATCAAAGTACAAGACTTCAGTCTCTTGATAATTAGTGAAGAAAAATGTGTTATGTACCAAAGGTATTGTGGCAATATGTTATGATGACGAAGGCGCTGGTTTGGTAGTTAACGGGCAAGTTGCAGTGATAGCTATTGGATCTAAAAATGTAATAGTTCCTGGGAAGACTGTCTAATAGTTTCCAACAGTTTTCCCTACATCCCAAAATATGTAGATTGGATTAAAGTAAACAGCTATTATAAAGATAAGAATTATATTAAATTAGCGATTAATTTTATTAAAATTAATAAAAATATTTTTCTCAAATCATTTATATTTTTTTTTCACCAACAAATTTGTTCTCTAGCAAAGTTAAAAAGTTTAAGTGAAGTTCAAGGTTAGTTGCCCAAATATGTACTGAGTATGTATTTATAATAATGAATGAAAGCTGAAATACACCCAGTAAAAACCTGCTTGATCGTTGGATCTTTGAGTGATCATTCTTTTTCCATCAGATAGGCTGTTACCCTCATCTGAAAACCCTCCCCCTTTATCCGGGCTTGGGACCGGCAGTGATAGTGAGTTACTCAATCCACCCACCAACTAACCCAGGCGGATATAGTAAGATGGGAACAGAAACGCAGAAGAGCCTGGAATGAGCACGTAGGAAGAATGGCGCAAAATAGGATAGCGAGAATCGCCCGAGATGGAACATCGGAAACCAGAAGACCAATAGGTAGACCACCTAAAAGATGGAGAGAGTCCTGGATTTCAACATCAAATGAGATGAATGATTGAGTTGGAAAAAACAGGCTGTAAGCCTATAACAAGAGGAAGAAGAAGAAGAAGAAAAAACTGCTTATCAAATTTGGGTGGCCCCAGCAGCAAATGGAATAAATTTTAGATACTTTTTTTAAAAGAGAGTCTTCTTCAAAGTACTATTCTTCTCTAAAAAGTAGAATTTTCTACGATGACAATACTCCAACTTATTTCTGCTTGTTTATAACTTTTCAGTCAATGTTAATTTTCAAACATTTTATACATGGCAAATTAAGAGATGTCAACTTTATCGAAGAAGTATAATAATTGTTACGCCAAATATTATAAGCATCAATTTTCATTAATTTTTTAAATCTACAATTAATTTTCAAAGTTTTTCAAAAATTTATAAACAAATTGCGGTTAAACTACAAAGCGACAGTAATGGCTCTTTGAGGAAATTCTACTAGGAAAGAAGTACAAATTCTGATATTTTCACAAAATTTTCCACACTTTTATAAGCAGTATTTTTGTATTAAAAAAAAACATATTTTTGTTCTTTCCATGCGATTTTCCAGTCTTTAGGAAAAATCAGGTAATTTGGGATAGTTTATTCTTATATGAAATCAGGAATAGTAAATAACTGCATTTTTTTTTGAAATAGAGCTTACTTGCTAAACTATTCCGCTTTTTCGTTGAATAATACGATTTTTTTACATAAATTGTTTCATAGAAAGATTAGCTCAACTTTTTCGCAACTACAAAAAGCGGAAATGAACTTAATACTATACCCCAAAAAACTTTGGCATTCCTTTACCTCCTCCAATGGTCAATACTTTGAACATGAAAATAAATATTGATGACTAAAGTTCCCTCTATTTTGGGGCAGAAAGTATAGTCATAGTAGGTATATATTACTACATTGCTGCATCAAATACTTCAAAAAACACTTGAGACCTTCCAGGATGTTTTCCAAAATGTTAAATAAATGATTAAATTACTAACTTATCAGAAACATACCAAAATACCTTATGCATCAATATATAAACGGATATAAATAACAATTCAATTGTTTTGTGCATACCAATCTTCTAATATGAAACTTCTATTAGTATCTTTTATGTGTTTAATTATCCTTGGGTTAAGCCATGGACGAGCTATGGAGCCTTTAGGCGTTGCTAATGGTACCATAGAAGAACCTCACTCCAGCCCTTGGAATGTCAAATTATATCTATCAAAAGGATTTCGCGCTTGGGGATGTGGGGCTACTCTAATTTCACCAAATTATCTCCTTACAGCTGCTAGGTGTTTCAGTTATAAAAATGAAGTTCAGTAAGTACATTTTCAATTTATAGTGATCTCTCACGAATTTCAAATCTTCTTTATTTATAGTGATCTCTCACGATTTTCAAATCTTGCTTTCCACATGGGCAATATTTGATTTAAATATATTTTTAACCGACTTCTAAACGAAATAAGTTTTTAATTCAAACCCCTATATATTTTTTATATATGCACATCGTTAGTCCGGAACGGCGGCACCGATTTGAATAAAATTTTTATGATATGTTCAAGAAGTTGAGGCGGTGGTCCCATATTATTTTGAATAAAATTGGTACAACAAATTTCAAGATGGCGCTGATAATATAGCAGACAAAAGAATTAATTTTGTCAGGTTTTCTCCAAAATTGGTATGGGGAAGTTTTTGGGGTAGTACATAACGAATCTGAAATTATTTTTAAAAATTCAATATGGCGGATCCAATATAGAGAACAAAAAAAAAATTGTCCAATTTACTCCAAAATTGATATCACGTAGTTTCTAGCATAGCACAAGAGGAATCTGAAATTATTTAAAAAAAAAAATTCAATATAGTGGATCCAGTATGAAGGACAAAAAAATTGATTTTGTCCGATTTTCTCCAAAATATGGTGTGGGGGTCGCACATGACGAATCTGAAATAATTTTTAAAAAATTCAACATTTCTTGAAGGTGTGAATTACGACTTTAAAATTATTTTGAGAATCAGATTCAATATGGCGAATCCAATATGGCCGATTAAAAATTTTGCATTTTTTGATTTTGCTCTGGATTGGTATTCGGTCGTTTTTGAAGGTTTAAATAGCGAATTAAAAAATTTGATATGTCAGAGGCAATATGACGGTATAAAAATTTTACATTTCTCAGATTTTGTCCAAATTGGTACCAGAGAGTTTTCGTAGAAATAGATTCAGATTAAACTAAGAGGTTAAAGATTCTTTTTTGAAATTTAATATGGCCGATGGTGGGTTGAAAATACGTTATTCATATTTTTTAAAATTTAGAATAAGGGAGTTCTTGGGGGTCGTAGGTTACGAATCAGAAATTATATGGAGGACTGAAAACTTTATATTTTTCGGTTTTATCGAAAATTGATATTGGGGGATTTTTGGGGCGTATACAAACTCAATATGCAATTTAAAATATGTGGGACTAAAAAATTTAAGTCTCAGAATCAAAACTTAATTTAAAATTCAAAATAGTGAATTTACAATGGCAGATTAAAAATTCGTTTGATACAATTTAATTCAAAATTGGTATTTGAAGAATTTTTAGAATTTAGGAATTTCAAGTTCTTTATTTTAATGTGGAGTACAACTTTGATTATAATAAGTAGTTTTTTCCGGCCTTGGAATTATTGGGAGTACTTATTTCAAGTAATTTAAGGATAAGAATCAAAAATTAAAATTTTATATAAAAATTGACCCGTCTTCTTTAAAAACCAAAAATAGTATAAATTATATAAAATAGAAATTTGACGTCAGTTTATTTCTAAATATATATATATATATATATATATATATATATATATATATATATATATATTATAATTTCCAGATTGTTGAACCATAAATTATATTCTTTTTCCTATTTTGTCTTTTCGTGGGTTTAGGTTCTTTATTAAACAAAAAATCCAAACAAATGATATTTCACTCTTTATTTAAGACATTTTCAAAGTTTTTTGTTTTTTTATTTATTTACCTTCCTAAAATTAATTTTTATATAATTATAACATTCATAGAAGAACATATCTACAATTTTAAAAAACAAACGAATATTTTAAAACACTATTTAAATTAAATATATATATATATATATATATATATATATATATAAATATATATATATATATATATATATATATATATATATATATATATATATATATATATATATGTATATATATATATATATATATATATATATATATATATATATATATATATATATATATATATATATTTAATTTTACTAGTACACACCTTCACATTTTCTTTATTTATTAATAAAGAAATACAACTTTTACATCGTCTGTTTAGATATTGAAGATACATGGAATGCAAGTGTGTTTTATTTTTTATATTTTACAATGCACAAAAAAAACTGAAAACATGCATATATTTAATTTTATGTTTAAGAGGATATTCAATTTTTGATGTTTATTAACAGGATCGAATACTTAATATTTTTATTTAAATTAGGCTGGTGTAAATGTGGCTCAAATTTCCTATATCCGATCTGTCGTTAACAGTGTTTTTATCTTTTTTTAATTTTCTTTATCTGCAATTTTTCGTAATTCATATCTTTGTTTTTAATTATGGTACCAATAAATAATAATTTCAATGAAAAGACTATCACCAAAATAATTAATAAATGAACATACAAATTTTATAATAACCTAATAACAAGAAACGTAGAACATAAACAGCAAAAATATGTAGCATTACTTTACACTAACGAGCTGTCAGAAAAAATAAAACACATTTTAAAAAAGAATGTTATTATCGTATATCACGGGTCTCATAATAAATTAAATACACTGTTCACTAATTTAAAAAGTAAAATTCCTCTCATGAATAAATCAAATGTAGTATATTCGATCCCTTGCACAAATTGTCCTAAAAAATATACAGGCATGACTAGTCAATTACTAAAGAACAGATTGAATGCCCATAAATATACGAAAAACGCCTCAACAGCATTAAACAAACACACACAGGACGAAAAACATACTTTTGATTATAACAGTAACTAACCTCCTAGTTAGATGTCAACTTTTATATTATTTGACTCATACAGAATAGGTGCTCTAAAATTAATCGACCAGCTATAAATCCCGCTTGTTCTTGGATCCCATATCCTTCAGATTTGTCCTTTAGTAATTTGGCAATAAAATCTACCAAGGTTGCGGTCACTGATATTATTCGATAGATATCGCAATTGTCTTTACTTCCCTTTCTGTAAATAGCAGATATATATGATCATTTCCATTCATTCGACGCAACTGTTCGAATATGTATTTTTGGAACAACTCTCCACATTGAAATAGAATGTCAATTCCACATTTGATTAACTCTATTGAGATGTTTTCAGGTTCTGGTACTTTACCAATGTATTTTTAAACCTGTTTCAGTTAACATATGCAATTGTTACTAACACTGGTTTGGCGGCGTAGTAGCTAAGCGATTGGCATCATGATACCAATTCGTAACCTCAATTACTTTTCAGCTTTTAACAACTTAGTTATAAACTTATTCACTCAGAGAACTCTGCAAATCACATGCTGAATGAAGATATTTCATCGCTCTCAAAAGTTATGGGGCAAAAACCCAAAAAAAATATTATAATAAATAATTTAAATTTCGTAGGTCTATATTATATTCACTAATAACTGACAATTTAATTTATTGATTGATGTGAATGTTCTTTGTTTTTAGGACTTATTCTATTCAAATTTGGATCGGAGTTTGGGATGTTGAACATGCGCGTGAAGCTGGGGCACTATATCTCACGTCAAATGTACATCATGCTACTATACATGAAGGATATAATGCAACTACCCATGAGAACGACATAGCGTTAATTCAGTTACCAAACACTATTACTTATAGTGAAAAAATTCAGGCAGCTAAATTGTTAAGTGAAGCTAATGTTAAAGTTGGTCAAGTAGGCCGTATTAGCGGATGGGAGTATCCTATTAAAGAATGGGATCCGTCAGTAAGTATCTATAAAAGAATTTAGATTTTCGAACCTAAAGTACGCGATAACAGTATGATATCATATATTACAGTAAGTTGTAACCAAGTGATCAAACAAACTATCGTCTTTTAATTCTCATTGAAGCTACGCATCTTAAAGTTTTTATTGGATTAAAGTTATATTAATTCTTGCGACGAAGGATGAAGTCTAATAAAGTATATGTGAAAATATGGAAATATGTAAATGTCATAATTTATATGAGGGTGTAAAGTAATTTTATGCCTTAAAGGTAAGATTTACCAAGAAACTATATTTACTGTATAATATAGTTAACTTATATTCATATTTTAATAATATTTGGGGCTCTACAGTGTATGCCAAAGAACGAGGAAAACATAAAGTCGAAATTTTTTAGATAAATCACCTTGTATTTGAATACATTTCTCTATTTAATACATAATCTTGAAATTTTTTGATTGGTATTTTGGTATACTTTAACTTTATATTTTTTGAGATAATTGTGAAGGAAGCATTCATTTAATCGTAAATACCGTAAAGATACTTCCAAAAAACATTGGCAATAAAAGCTACAAGGTCAATCCATATGAAATCACCCAGATAGAGTAAGATTTGTTTTACTAAACATTTTTGATTTTCCTTAATATTTTACCAGTTACTTCTCAATATTTGGCGGGTTCATAAGTATGGTTAAAACATTTTCTAGGCTAATTTTTTTTTGGCGGTAATTTTTAATTTGCTCCGGTTGAAAACCAGTTTTGCGCAAGTATTAATTTTGTAGAGATTAAGACAAACTAAAAGCCAAATATATCAAAATGATATACTCTAGATTTCTTGTCTTTACATAATATTACCTAAATAGTGAGGAAAGTGAAGAGAAAAATCACAACTATAAAGTAAAAATTAACTTCAAATAGGTCATTTAGTGCTGCTAACTTATTAAAAAGAATCAAGAATCATCTTTAACTTTTTCTTATATAGATTTATTATAGGATTACTTCCTATATAAGCTTCAAGCTTGAGAATTTTGTCCTCTTTTTATATAATTTTCAAAAATGTCCAAAATTGTATTATGGCAATATTTAGAGTTGAATATTACAAAAGGGCTTAGTAAAAAATCATGAGATTTATACAGATTACACCTATTCATGATATAAATATTATGAACCAACTGGTTTCAGAGTTGAAATACATCAAATTTGGTCAAAAATTGCGTTATACGCACGCAAAATTTAACAGTAATTAATCGTAAAAATCCACCTAAAAAAGAGACAATACTTGTTGCAAGTTAAATTCACCAATAACATAAGAAAATATATTAATTATATTATATCTTTTTAAACGAAAACTATTGTCTCCTTGAGAAAATAATAACGTACATTTTAATTAAAAATACAGCATGAAAAATTTTTTTTCGCACACCCACCAAGGATTATTGAATCATACCGGGTATACAAAGACACCAAAAGTTTGAAGCTCTGTAGAGACCCTTTCTATGTTATCGGGTCCTAGGTGGCGTGGTCTTCTGTACTTCCTACAAACTTTCGGACGGTTCGCGCAGTTGCAAGGAGAACTGCTTTCTGAATCGATTTATATAGACGTTCACTAAGACCTAGTCCCTTGATGTTCCGCAAGAGTATCACTCCAGTTGTTGACAATATTATGGGAATGGTGTGGACAGTGTTCATTGCCCACTGTTTGCGGATTTGCATCTCCAGATTTCTGTATTTGGCGATCTCATCGTTGTATTTTGGTCTTAAATTGTTGTTATTAGGTATAGCAATGTCAATCAGTGTAGCTCGCCTAGAAATTTTATCTGTTAGTATAATGTCTGGCCTATTATGAGCAACTGTTTGATTTGTTAGTACCGTTCGATCCCAATATAACTTGAACTCGTTGTTTTCAAGAATAGGTTCCGGATGGGATTTGTAGTAAGTCCCTTTTCCTAACTGCAATAGGTTTAACTTATCTGCTAACTTTTGGTGGAGTATCTTAGCGGCTGAGTAGGGTCTTTCCTTATACTCGGTTGCAGCAAACGCTTGGCATCCTCCAGTTATATGCTGGATTGTCTCTGATGTTCGACAGCCATATCTACATTGCTGATTCTCTATTGAGGGATCTCTGATGATGAACTTCCGATAGTTCTTCGTCGGAATAACCTGGTCTTGGATAGCTAACAAAAAGCCCTCCACTCTGAGTTGTCGACATTATCCTGGATGACCTCATTTGGATGCCGTCCATGAAGTAGTTTCTGTAGCCAGGCTTATAACTTCTCTTGGTCTGTTTGGTGGTGAGAAGCAATATCCCGTTTTCTCATCTGTACCGGCGTTGAATCATCTGCCTCCCATATTGCTCGATGTAGTGTGGAAGAGTTCGCTAACCTGTGGAAATAAGAACGTAAGTTTATTATTTGTTGATCGCGCTGCTTACCATTATCGACCAATCCTCTTCCTCCTTGGTATCTTGAAAGCATTATTCGTTCAATAGCACTTCGAGGGTGGTGTTTGTGTGCTTCTGTTAAGAGTGTTCTAATTTTTCTCTGCAGGTTTTCGATGTCCGTCCTGCTCCATTTTACAATTCCAAAAGAGTAGTTAATCGCAGAGCATGCGTACGTGTTGAGCACTTTAAACAAATTTCTACTATTTAGACTACTTTCTAACACCCGTCTTACCCTCCTGACAAATTCGGTTGTCAATTTGGCCTTCACAGTGCTATGATCAATTCGTTTAGCCTGTTTCATACCTAGGTATTTCTATGTTTGTTCTGCTTCCATTGCAGCTATAGTTTCACCGTTCTGCATATTAAATGCTCCCGGTTGTATTTTTCCTTTAATGATGTTCAAAATACGGCACATATTTTTATTATTATTATATTATTATATAAGGTGGTCCATTTTAATTTTAAATTTAGCATACCCTGTAGAGTCCAAATATTTTTTAAAATATGCATATAAATTAACCATATAATGCAGTAAATATAGTTTCCTGGTAAATTTTACCTACTTCATCCAGTCGTTGACTTAGCCTTGTACATCAATTAAAGGTTTATTTAATATTTTTAGCACCTATATCTTCACGGAGGAAATGTAACAGTTAAAAACAATTCTGTTTGTGAAGAAGAGTATCCTACATACCTAATAAACGAGAACGTGATATGTACCAAGGGTACTGTAGCGATATGTTATGGTGACGAAGGCTCTGGCTTGGTAATTGACGGGCAAGTTGTGGGAATGGCCGTTGGATCCAAAGATGTCTTAGATCCTTCAGAAGAGTGTCCAATAGTTCCCAACACTTTTCTGTACATCCCCAAATATCTGGACTGGATTAAAGCAAACAGTGATTATAAAGATTAGATTAAATTTCATTTAAATCAACAGAAAAATTGTTTCTTTCTTCACTATTAATTTTGGCCTCTTATTGGATTAAATAGTTTTGATGAAGTTCAGTTTTAAGACATAAATTTTCCAAATATGTGCTGAATATGAATATAAAATTAACACTGCGAATTTTCATTCAATATACAACCAAAGTTTTAATACAAAAACGTAATGATTCCTTTAAAACCCAAATGTTGATTTTTTAATAGTTTCTCTCAAATATTACAACTGGAGCACAGTGAGCGAAGAATGGATGATTGATCAAAAATATCCGCTGCCAAGTCAAATCTTTACCAATTTAAATGAATATTTTATTGAATTACTTGGGAGTGTCACTATTCCTGTGCACTACAGCGACACTTTTGAGAACAATAATGCATAACCTCCAAAAATCAGTTCAAAGTGCAACATAGTGTTTTTATACTAGTTATCAAATCGTGGAACGCTGTGAAACTTCAAAACCTATTCGTGTGAATTTGGTGTGAACCTACAGTTATTACAGAAAACATTTTGATGAAAATTCGTACTCACAGGGGAACATTCACAGAAGTTTTCCTTCTATTAGTTTCATTTTGTGATATGTTTGAATATACCATAAATATTTAAGAAGTGATTCGAAAATGGCATCCTTCAAGATTGATATAATCATTCCAACGCCGGTGTTATATTTCTATGCTTTTCTTATAAAACGATTCGTCCAATTCTTCCAAATAGACTTCAGTTTTTTAAAGATTTGAGAACAGATTATAGTTGCTGTGGCACCAAATCTGGAGAATTAGATGCGAAAGCAATTCGAAGTGCAATTCATGCAATTTTGCCATCGTTGCGATTGACTGGTGATATGGAGCATTGTCTCGGTGAAAGTGCACTCCAAAAGACAATATAATATGAACTATTCATGGTTTTTCCCTTCTCAAGAGAGTCGATGAATATTACATCATGCGCATCTCAAAATACGGACGCCATAACCTTGCCAGCAGACTGTTACTTCTTTGGCCGCTTAGGTTGGCTTCCATCCTTCGCAGTCCACTCAGCTGACTACTTATTTGACTTTGGAGTGTAGTGGTGAGTCCATGTTTCCTATACCGTATGAAAAAATCCTCTTTATTTCACTTCAACAGCTCTAAGCACTGCTCTGAACACGGTACCCACTTCAAGTATAGCTTCTCCATCACCAAATACTCGAGCAAAATATAATGTTTACGGCCTATTGATATCTTAGACACTTTCACTTTATAGTTGTTCCAAATAACTTTGTGGATTTTTGAAATGTTTTTCCGGGTAACAAAGTGTTCAGCATTATTTATGTCTGTTTGACTGCATTTGAGTTCATCAAATCAGGGACTTTCAAACGGACAAATTCTTTAAAACACTTTTCAAGCTATCCTTGAGTTTTAACGGTGTTTTTTTCCCATCAAATAAAAGTGTTTTATCAGCATACAAAATTCGTTGTTTTTATTGTTTTAAAAATATCAAAAAGTGCGCCACTTAAACTTCAATATATCAGTGATTAATAGTCGAAATGTGCTTAAATTTTGACACGTATCATTTAACGGTTGATACCAAATAAGCTAATGTAAATCAGGCTTTGCAAAATTACCTATTTTGGTTTGTATATAACTTAGAACGAACGCATACCCTTAAACTCATCCGACAGACGAGCCAAGCTGAAAAAATTGGATGGATAATCCTATGCTTCCCAAATCACATTACAATACAGCATTAGATTGCAAATGTACGAGTAGTAAGAGATATTTTCAACCTGTTGATACGTAAAGACTTAAAGTTCTGTATGACTTTTATAACTTGTTATCCCATCAAGCCAGACTTGTATTTCTTCTTCTTCAAGTGCCTTCTCCATTGCGGAGGTTGGCAATCATAATAGCTATTTTAATTTTTGAGACAGTTGCTCTAAATAGTTGTTTTAACTGCATCCGAACCATTCTCTTAGGTTTTTTAGCCATGAAATTCGTCGTCGTCCTACGCCTCTTCTGCCACTTATTTTGCCTTGGATTATGAGCCGTAAGATGCTGTACTTTTCTCCCCGCATAATGTGTCCGAAATATTGCAGTTTTCTCTGTTTTACTGTTATCTCGACTTCCTTTTCCTTCCCCATTCTTCTCAACACTTCGGCGTTCGTAACTCGATCCAACCACGAAATCCTCTGAATTCTTCTATAGGTCCACATTTCAAAAGAGTTAAGTCTTCTCATTGCCTCTCGATTCAGTGTCCATGCTTCCATTCCATAATATAGAACGCGGTATACGTAACATTTAGTCAGTCGTATTTTCAGGGCTAACGTTAGATCTTTGCTGCAGATAACCTTTTTCATTCTAATAAAGTTGGCACGTGCTTTCTCGATTCTGGTTTTTATTTCGACGGTATAGTCATTATTTTCTGTTATTAGGGTTCCCAATTAAGTGTACTTCTTAACTCTTTCTATGTGCTGGCCTCCTACCATTATTGGTGTTATTCTTACTAATTATCATGAACTTGGTCTTTTTCGTGTTAAGAGAGAGAGTCCATATTCTCCATTAACTCTTAATATTTTATTCATTATTTTTTCTAGGTCTTTCAAACTATCAGCTATTATTAAGGTGTCATCTGCAGACCTAATATTGTTGATTAAAACTCCGTTTACTTTTATCCCTGCTGTTTCAGATTCAAGACTTTCCAATATGACCTCTTCAGAATAAGCGTTAAATAATAAAGGTGACAAAATACACCCTTGTCTGACTCCTCTTTGTATTCCCACATCACCAGATATTTCCTGTCCAATCTTTACTGCCGCTCGCTGATTGTAATATAGATTTGATATCAACCTTAAATCTCTTTCATCCAAATTTTTGCTTCTGAAAATCTCTAACCGTTTGTCATGTTTGACCCTATCAAAAGCTTTGTTCTAATCTATGAAGCAGACATAGAGGTCCTGATTGATATCTAAGCATCTTTGAGTAAGCACATTAAAAGCAAATACTGTTTCTCTTGTACCCACCCCGTTCAGGAAGCCAAACTGTGTGTCACTAATATCCAGCTCCAATTTGGAATGTACTTTTTTTGTATTTAGCTACTTCAAATTCCATTTATTAGTCCGGGGATAGGGGTTGGAAAATTTTGAAAAAATTAATTCAGAATTCTGAAAATGTACGGAGAAAGATATCTTATTTATAAAAATAAACCAATCTGTGCCTGTCAAAGCCTAGAAGTTTTAGAATTAATCCAGATTTGTTTAATTACTGTTAAATTATACACTAGTTTTTGAATTTTTATTTAGGAAAAACAACTCTTCTTAAATGCGCACCATCCGCTTCTTCACAATCATTGAGCATCAAACTACAATTTTCTATTTCTCATTGGAACATCGCTCTTGCAATTGTTAAGTAACCTCATAAAGAAAAATCAGCCAGTTGATGTCCCCTCGGCGACTTATCACTCTTTCTGGAAAAAATCATGAAAAGCTGCCAAAGAATCATTCATGACATTGGAAGTTGCTGTATCTAATTAGAAAAATGTATTCTGGTTGTAGCTAATCTGGTTTTGCATGTCTGGAGCCAAAAAAGTCCGGATCATATGACAATAACGATCGGAATTAACAATCTGAGTCCAATCCTCAAAAAATAAGAACCGATTATCCCTTGGCTTGGTATTACAGTCCGAACGACAACCTTAGGCGAGTGTAGGGATTTTTCATGCAATTCCAGCAGATTGTCAGAAGCTAAATATCTGCAATTTGGTTTATTCGCGTGGCCGTTGGTGCCGAAATTCGATTCATCAAAGAACCATATTTTATTGAAACTCCTAAAATAGTTTTTCATTGTCCTGCAAAATACAAGTTGCTAAATCATTGCGCTTCATTTCCTGCACACTAACAATTTTGTGGGGGTGGAAATGTAAATCTTTGCGAATAATGTAATGGACCGTGGATCTGTGCAAACATAAAGAAGCTACGACGAGCTGTAGACACTGTCGTGGATCTTCTCTAACACACTGGCGAACGCGGTCAACATTCTTGTTCGTTCTTGATGACCTTTTGCGTCGAAATGATTTCTTCAAACTTGCGCATTCAATGCTTCATCAAATTCGCATTTGGTACCTTTATCATCATCGTTAAATTGAAATGTGTCCTATACAAACTTCGTGACGAACAATAGTGTAGGAATTCTTGTTTTTACGAAACGATCGCATGCAAAATGCGCGCTGTAGTCCAGTGAAACATTCCATCGCAATTAAATTTGAAAAGCCAATAAAGCGTTTGACACCACTCTAGGTACCTAGCACGTAGCAATCAAAACAAAAACAAAAAACGCCCTTGAATATAATGCATTTTGAACTGATTTTTGGAGGGTTTGCACGATTATTCTCCGCAATGTAAAAGTAGCGTATAAATATATCAGTTGCGAGTTACCAAAAACAATTATTTTTTCCAAAGACAACATCGAATATCAGTTCGTTCTAAGATGATTTGCAAGGCAACCTGCGAATAAAATCTTTTAAAAGGCATCATCGTCGGTGATGGGATATGGATGTACGAATTTGACATGGAAATATAGCAACAATCATCGGAATGAGGGCTAAAGAAAGCAAAAATCGAAAAGTGCACGTCAAAGCACGACGAATATCAAAGTCATCCTCACTGTTTTCTTTGATTTTTAAGGTGTGGTTTACTCAGGATTCCCTTCGGTGCATAAGGAATATTATTTAGCTATTATGCAAATTTTACGTGCGGAAAAAGCATAACAGTGGGTTCTTATATCACAATAATATACTAGTTCGCACTTTACATGTTGTTCGAGAATTTGTGCTCAAAAATTAAACCATTATCATCCCGCAAGTATCATATTTGACTGATGTAGCAACCTGCGCCCGAAAGCTCAAGTTGAGGGTGTCAGAATATCGTTTAAAGACTAACTACTGAAGATATAAAAAGAAATTCGATTAGTGAACCTAAGGTGAATTTCCAAAAAACTTTGGCATATGTATATCACCTCGAAGGAGGAATACTTTGAAGGAGACAAAATAAGTATTAAAGACTAAATAATAAGTCATATATTTCGTCTATTTCTGGACAGAAAGTACTATCATGGTAGCCTAATTAGGTACATATTTTGAGACACTGCTGAATTGTTCACCTTAAAAAAGCACTTATTAATATCTCAAGCACTCGAAATTTTATAGGATATTTTCCAAAGGTTAAATAATTGATTACATTGTTAACTTATCTGCAATAAGTCAAAACAACTTGTACAATAATATATAATAAGGCAGGGGCGGGCGGATTCAGCATCTCTCTGTGGGGGGAGAGCGATATTACAAGACTATAGTATGGCAAGCGAGAGCAAGTTGTTGAGGGAGTGGGAGCTGGGTTGCCAGACCTAGGGAAATTGCCCTAAATCTAGGGAATTCTGCGACATATAGGGGAAAAGGGAATTATATGTCTATTTTGGGGAATTTTTGAATAAGATACAATTTTTCAAATTATTATATAAAAACTAGTAAATAATGTTTCTTTTTACGCGTTGACCTACCAAACAGCTTACAAATCTTGAACGCTGTTGTATATGTATTAAGAAATTTCGGTGATTTCCCATGCTCCCTGGCTTTTAGTCAGTAAACTATCGGGGAAATCCCGACCGCTTTATGTATTATGCAATTTTGGTAAATAATACGCAACGTTGCCGAAGATATTGTGTGGAATTTTGCATACTAAAAGTTTGTTAAAGACAAGCAATTGTTTTAATCTCTGTATTAGCCTGGAACTGGTTAAGACATTTAAATCAGAAATTTTGTATCGAGAGAACAAAAATCCATTATATATTTAAAAAAAGTGCTAAGTTTATTTTTTTAGAACAGGTTAGCGATTGGGTATGTTAAGTACACACTTTTACATTTTCTAAAGTTTAGATTTATTATTTCTAGATAAATAAACTTAAAAAATAAATCGAAAATTATTAAAACTATAATTCACTTACGGGCGTAAAAGCCACCAATCACATTGCGGCGACGTCACATGTGGGACATCAATACATTAATTTCAAATACCGCGCCGAATACGTGAAATATGGTTGGGGTAAAGAAGAGAGAAGAAATGTAAAATAGGTAGGAATTCTATCGTAAAATAGAGCGTGCCGTAAATTAGAATGTCGTAAATTGGAGATTCCAGTGAACTTGCCTAGGGAAATCTAGGGAATTTTTTGTTAAAAATCTAGGGAAATAAGATAAAATCATCTGGCAACTCTGAGTGGGAGGTGTCAGTTATATTCATATTCGTAATGTAGCGGGCAGGGGCTAGTATATTTTTCTGAATTTGAAACTCTTGAGGAAGGGGGACGATCACACAGTATAGCAAGCTAAAATGAGGTCTCGAAGGTTGTGGGATACCAGCGACATTGCATGTTCCTAAAGGGTGTTTTTTATAGAGGTATAAAACTTTAAGTTGGCAACACTTTTTTAACTGGCGGCCATTTTGTCAGCTGTCAAGTGATTTATGTTTCGTTTGGTTTGGCATTTCAACATGAATAGACTGACGCCTGAACAACGCTTCCAAATTGTGCAAATTTATTTTGAAAATCAAGGTTCTGTTCGAAATACGTATCGCGCACTACTTCCATTTTACGGTCAACATAATCGTCCATCAGAGCAATTAATTCGATTAACTATGGAACGTTTTCGCACCACGTTTACTCTAAAAGATAATACGCATCCACTGAGACGTCGTACAGTGCGTACAGAAGAAGTCATTGCTGCCGTAGAGAGTAGCGTAGAGGAAGACCCGAATCAGTCTATCCGCCATCGTGCACAGGAATTGGATATGTGTCTATTCACTTTATGGAAGATTTTGCGGAGAGATCTTGGTTTGCGTGCTTACAAAATCCAACTCGTGCAAGAATTGAAGCCACACGATCACCTAGCAAGGCGTAGATCCGGAGAATGGGCCCAAAACAAGATTGCCGTTGATCTCGATTTTCATAAGCGAATTTTGTTTAGCGATGAAGCTCACTTTTGATTGAATGGATACGTTAATAAATAAAACTGCCGTATTTGGAGTGATAATAATCCCCAAGTGTATGTTGAGACACCGTTACATCCAGAAAAACTGACTGTTTGGTGTGCTTTATGGGCTGGTGGAATCATTGGTCCGTACTTCTTTAAAAACGATGCTGGCCAGAACGTTACAGTCAATGGTGACCGCTATGGAGCCATGATTACTGACTTTTTCGTTCATCAATTGAACAACCATGATGTGCAGGAGCTGTGGTTTCAACAAGACGGCGCAACATGTCACACAGCTCGTACCACAATTGATTTATTGAAGGAAACGTTTGGTAACCATCATAGTTTCACGTTTCGGACCCGTGAATTGACCTCCAAGATCGTGCGACTTAACGCCGCTAGACTATTTTCTGTGGGGATATGTGAAGTCTACGCCGATAAGCCCGAAACGATTGATCACTTGGAGGACAACATTCGCCGCGTTATTGCCGATATACGGCCACAAATGTTGGAAAAAGTCATCGAAAATTGGACCTCCAGATTAGACTACGACCGAGCCAGCCGTGGCGGTCATATGCCAGAAGTCATATTTAAATTATAATGCCAGAAGGTTGTTTTTCGAATAAAGTAAATTTCATGTCAATTTAAAAAATTCATCTTTGTTTTATTCCATTTAAAAGTTCTATACCTCTATAAAAAACACCCTTTACAACAGACAGGGACAAGTCTTTTTTCTGAATTCGAGGCTTTCGGGGGGGGGAGGGGGAGAGGCAACTGTCTACCGCCTTGAATTCGCGCCTGCAATCAGGACTTGAAATCTGAAATAAATTCATTATTTAAGAACCGCTGAATTTTTCGAAAAACCGCTCTAACACGTCGAGTTTGTCTTTTTGGTATGAATTTTTTCCAGTATATTAAATCATTCAAGGTGACTCGAAAGAAGCTCAAAATGACTGGTTAAAAGGCTCTCTGCAAAATTCTGAACATTTTTTCTCTTACATGTCCTATATCTAAGTGTAATTGTTTTTGATTTATCGACAGTTTAATCTCGAAATGAAGTAATAATAACAATTGACTTATATTATTAAATGTTGAAAATACCCCCTATTGATTAATTGTTACTAACGTAGGCGATTTGTAAATTCATTTCCTATATGTCAGTTAGCTTAGGAAACTTTTATCTTTAAGGAAACCTAACAAAAAGAAGTCAAGTGGGTTTAAGTCTGGAGACCTCAGCGGCCACTCAATAGGTTCCCTTTTTTCAATCCACCTGTTTGCGAAAACAGCATTAAGAAAGCTGCAAACTTCTACGTAATGTGGTGGAACACCGTCTTGTTGAAACCAGATATTTTGATGGGGTAAATTTGGATTATCTTCTCCAGCGTTAAAAGAGCAGGAATAACATCTTCTTATATAAACTATAAATATCTTTCCCCTGTAAAATTTTCGTCTAAAGAGATGTGCCCTATAACGATATTACGTGCGAGTCGATAAATCGGAAACATGTACATTTAGAGGTAGATGACATGTAATAGAAAAAACGTTCAGAATTTGCAGGGAGATTTACACAGAACTGGGGGAGTATTATTTAACAAAAAAAAATCCAGTAATTTAAAACCCAAAAATTTTGTCCTAAACATTATTAAAAACTGTCATTATTCAACAACGGCGTTTGTCACAATTTATCAGATTAAACAGGACCACGATGGTTATTCCTTTTCAAAAAAAAAACACTATACATACACTATCAATGCTTTGGTAGTGTAGTTGCAAAACGATTGGCTTTGCGTCATCGAGGTACCGGATTTGATTTTAGGATAATCTTCGATGTACGTGATAATGAACACCAGCCAAAGTGCATGACGTCACTTGTTGGCAAAGATCATCGCTGTCAAAGGCTACGTTATTCCGTTAACATTATTTTATAGTGATTTCTGTACAATTTCTTCGAAATTTGCTTACTATTCCCTTTGAAAACGATTCCCATGATGAAAAAATTTATTAAGACAAGTAGTTCGAATTTACCGAGAATTGATTGTTTCTCGATGGTCAATTACTTCACACCAAACAGTAACTTCTGCTTTGTTGATTTTAAAAATGTGAAGATCTCCATGTAAGTAATATACTAAAAATTATTATTTCTGCATCCCATAATGAATACATAATAATAATCGTAGGTATTTATAAGCTCAAAACTAAAATAAAGCAAGTAAAAAACACTGTTATCCAACTTTGATTACTTTATTTCTAACCTCAAAATTCCAATTATCAGTTGTTAAATAAAATGCTAATAAATTTAATAGAAATATTGTGGTTTGATTTCGATTATCTTCATTACAGTGTATTTCTGGTTAAATATTTTTGTAACTAAAAGATAAGAAACTTTTTATGTCTGCGTATATTCTAAAAAATCATGATTACCACAATTAATTTTTGGGCAAACAAAATTTCTTTCATGTTTTGCGTATTTGTGTTATTTCTGTTAATTTAGTAGAATATAAAAAGCATTCCCAAGTTTTTTAAATTCAAATCACACTCATGGACTTGGTTTCTTATGCAAAATGCCGATCGGATCGAAATTATGGGAAGACCTTTTAAAACCAAATGTATTTTTGTCAAAAACTACTCATTCCGGTTGACTAATCAATACTTCAATTCTTTATAATAAAATAAAAAACAAATATATTAATTAGAAACAGAGGCCAACTGTTCTTTTCTGTAGGTAGTTATGACAATTTTAATTTTTGCTCTTTTCATGCAATTTTTCAGTCCTTCAGGAAAATCAGGTACTTTGGAATACTTTATTCTGATATAAAATTACATAACGAATAATAAATAGTGAGAAAATTTCTAAACTACTCCATTTTTTGGTTGAGCAACTAGATTTTCTAATACAAATTGTTTAATAAAAATGTTTTCGCAAATAGGAAAAAGATATTCTTATTCTTTATAATATTTAGGATTTATTCCTTAAGAAAAAACCGCCTTCCGTACATTTTTCCTGTTTATAAAGATTTTCGGGTTGTTTAGTGTGAGGACATCGTTTTGAGACTATTGAAGACATAAAAGGAAATTTAATGCATGAAACTGTATCCGAAAAAACTTTGGCATACTTGTGCCACCTCCGGAGAGGAATACTTAGAAGGTGAAAAATAAATATTGATGACTAAATAACGTATCATGTGTTTTATTTTTCGAAAGTTTTGTCTATTTCAGGACAGATAATATAGTCATAGTAAGCATATAGTACTGTATACCCTGTAACCTATCTAGGACCTATTTTGAGACGCTACTGAAACATATAATTTAAAAAATGTGCATAATAATACTTGAAGTATTTGACTTATTTTCAAAACGTCAAATAGTTTATTCAATTGTTAACTTATCAGAAACATAACAAACAACTTAATCACTAATTATAAAAAGGGGCAAGTAGTAAATTAATTTAGTGTTTTGTGAGTAACCATCTACTAACATGAAACTTATATTAGTAACTTTAATGTGTTTAAGTATCCTTGGGCTAAGCCAAGGACGAGCTACAGGGCCTTTAAGTGTCGCTAACGGTACCATAGTGGAACCTCACACTATCCCTTGGAATGCCAAATTATATCTAGCGCAAGGAACTTTCTTCTGGCCATGTGGAGCTACTCTAATTTCACAAAATTACGCTATTACTGCTGCTAGGTGTTTCAGTTATAAAAATGCATACAGGTAAGCACATTTTCATTTTATAATGATCTCCGATGATTTTCAAATTTCGTGTATTTTAGCAGCGCTCAATATAAGCACAAGGAATCTTCTATAAAATAAAAAAATCCAGTGAAGTTTTGGAATTGAAAAATAAAAATTTTTGTCTTTATAAGTTATCAAAAGGTTCTATTGATTCAAATCTCGAAGAATTAAAGTCATACTTTTGAAAATTATGTTATAAATGAGTGATTTGTGTTGCCTGATCATAGTTTTGGTTGTGTTTATCCGGAGTCTCACTTTTGGAATTCTTTTAATAATTTCCATGCCATATACTACAAGTTATCGTTGTGTTCTGCAAGTACTATCTGACCACCAGCTAAATACAGTTATATATTTTGGTATTTTTACGCTGGATACTCGTTTCCTGTGATATTTTAAATTATTTTTATTTCCTACATCTATTTTTGATGTGTGATTTTCATACAATGGCTTGATTGCTTTTACAAGTTTTACACTAACGTTGCTTTTTCTGATAACTTCCTATGGCTTTTAATTAAACGTCAATTTTTTTTATTATTTGACTTATACAGAATAGGTGCTCTAAAGTTAATCGATCTTCTCTAAATCTCGCGTGTTTCTTGCATCCCATATCCTTCAATTATTAATTTGGCAATAAACTCTACTAAGGTTGCGAGTCATTGATATTATACGATAGATATAGCAATTATCTTTAATTAATAGCAGACATATGAGGGGCCGTACATAAATATCGTGATGGGTTTTTCGGATTTTTGAACCACCCCCTCCTTCACGTGATGGAACAGGATTATTACCCTCCCCCTCTTCCTCCTGAAATATCACGTGATACTTCAATTTTAAATAATAGGAATAAATTATACTTATTCACCTTTCTAATTATTTATTAACTTTATAAAAATATTTATTAATATATCTTTTAAAATAATTTAAGTAAGTAATTTTTAAAAGTAACTTTTTATTGATAATAAATTATAAAATTATTAAACTTTAAGGTTTTAAAATTGAGTTTATAAAGCAATGAAGAAAAGTTAGTAATTTTTAATTCAAAATTGTATATTTTTATGACTAATCGACATAACTCAGTTTTCTCTTTCGATTGAGTTGACATGAGTCATAAATTTACAAAAAAAATTCGAAAACCAAAAAATTTTCTAAATTAACAAAATAGCGGCGTTAAACGCGATTTTCTAAAAAACTACATCTTTTTTTAGTGATGATTTTTTCGAGGATTTCTTGTTATATGATTCTTCAATTACAATTGTTTCCATAGGTGCTAAAAAGCATGGAAAAATCCAATAATTTTTTTTCTTTTTTCAATGAATGATTCCATTTCAAATCATGCAATGAGATTTTATCAAAAAAATAACGCTTTCTCCGCAAAACAGTGTTAAAAATTAACTTAAATTTAAATCAAATTTAATGTTAACTCTACATTAAATTTAATGATTTTGTCCTAAAAATCATGAATAATTTACATTTATACTTTATATACTTTATACTTTATTCACCTTTAAGATCAATTTACATTGACATTTAGGTCCATCACATATCCAAACATATTTACACTTACGTACATCACATATCCAAAATACACAGTAAAATAACACTAGCAAGAGGAGGTCAAAGAATTAAAAACTAGTTACAAGAATAAATAATATAAAATTTTTATAAAAAAATTGAACAGACTTCTAAAAGTGCTCTAAAAAGCGGAAAATAACTAGGAATTTTTATATGGAATTGAAATTTTTGAAGTCGGCGCCAGATAAGTACCTGACAAAATGTGATTCGCCTAAACAGATTAAAAATACTTTTTTTGTAATTGCTTTCTTACCATTACCAATTTGTATATATTGGTAGTTATTTATTTCATTTACAAATAATTTGGCGCCATCGGAGTAACTTGAAATTTTTAAAAATCAAAATTTCAGAAAGAAAGAAATCTTTTTGCCGTATTTAAATAGCTTGTTACATATGTAATTCTCCTTTCAGACAGACATAATGAATTTATTTATTTATCTATTTTTATTTATTTATTTTATTTATTTTTTTATTTTTTACTAAAAAATTTTAATTTTTTAAATAATTTCACATTACTCTGGTGATTCATAGATGTCATTCGACTGGCGATATTTTTCAGTCTGATATTGAGGTCGGTAGATGGCAGGTGCAATATCGTGCCGACATACCTTGAAATTTATATTTCATATATCAGTTATTTCCTGCTAATGTTGCTCTCGGTCCGATACAGCTCCACTGACGAGATCATGAGGTGATGCAAACGCGTATGCAGAGAGGACCAGAGCGATATTTGTAGGAAATAAACTGTTTGTATATATATATTTTTCATATTCTCTGCCAGAAAGGAGAATTACATAAATAACAAACTATTTAAAAACGGCAGAAAAATTTCCTTATTTTTTACAAAAAATTTTTGATTTTTTAAAAATTTCACATTATTCCGGCGATTCATAGATGTCGTTCGACTGGCGATATTTTTCAGTCTGACATCGAGGTCGGTAGATGGCAGGTGCAATATCCTGCCGACATACCTTGAAATTTATATTTCATATATCAGTTATTTCCTGCTAATGTTGCACTCCGTTCGATACAGCTCCACTGACGAGATCATGAGGTGATCGAAACGCGTATGGAGAGAGGACCAGAGCGATATTTACAGGAAATAAACTGTTCGTATATATATATTTATATTCTCTGCCTGAAAAGATAATTACATATATGACAAACTACTTAAATACGGCAGAAAGATTTATTTATTTTTTACTAAAAAATTTTAATTAAAAAAAATAATGATTAGTGTGAATGTTCTTTGTTTTTAGGGCCAATGGTTTTTACATTTACTTGGGAATTTGGGATGTTGCAAATTCGCAAGAAGCTGGTGCACTATATTTAGAGACAAATGTACACCATGCCGTCATACACGAGGGATATAATGCAACTACTCATGAGCACGACATAGCCGTAATTAAGTTACCAAACACTATTGAGTATAATGAACAAATTCAGCCAGCTAAATTATTAAGTGAAGATAATGTTAAAGTTGGTCAAGTAGGCCATATTAGTGGATGGCAGTATCCTATGAGAGAATGGGATCCCTCAGTAAGTATCTATTAAAGAATTTCAATATTCGAAACGTACACGGTATCAGTATGACATCATATATTACAGTAAGTCGAGAACAAGTAACTAAACACACTATCGTCTTTTAATATATATGAAGCTACGCATCTTAAGGTTTCAATTGGATTGAAGTTCTAATATTTCTAATTATCGCTAAATTCAAAGAACGATGAAGTATAATCAACCATATGTGAAAATATACAAATATATAAATGTCAAATTCTGTGTGTACGAGGTGTTCCATTTCCGACACTTTTAGGGGGTATTGGAGTTATTATTAAAGATATAGCGTTGCGGTTTTCACTTTAGTTTCCTACTTTTTAACGAAACTAAAGATTCCGGTGTCAAATTTGTCATAGCTCTTAGTTTTTAATCTACAGGGTGACTTTGAAAATCTTCGTTTTTTAGGCACACAGCGTATTTGGGTTATGCGTTAATTTAACAAAAAGGTAAAAACTGATCTTTATAGATTTTTTTACGTAGAATTCGGTGGTGTAGTCAGTTTTTTTCAAAAAAAATTAGTTTTTGAGATATTAACCAAAGTTATTATTTTAGATAATGATTAAGTATAATTTAGGCTTTTCAAAAATATCTATTGTGTTTATTTTATTTTGAAAAACAGGTCAGAATTCACGAGACAAGAGTCGAAAGCGCGCTGTTGGATGGACGATCTGTCTTAGGTACCTTTATCGATATCGAGGGGGCATTCGACAAAACGTCTCACGATTCGATATGCAATGCTCTACAACGGCGAGGCACTTAACCGACAGTAGTCGCATGGATCAGAGCACTGTTAACTAAGAGAATAATATATGCTGAGCTTAACAATGTAGCTGTTAAAGCACTGTCAAGTAGGGGCTGTCCACAGGGAGGAGTTCTGCCGCCCTTGCTGTGGAGCCTTGTAGTGGACAACCTGTTGGGTGAACTGAATGATGCCGATTTGTATACACAGGCCTATGCTGATGACCTGGTTATTTTGTGTCCTGGTCGTCATGTCTGGGACCTGGAGGGACCAATGATGCGGGCCCTCCGGATCACGGAACGATGGTGCCGTAGGGAGGGGCTCGGAATAAATCCGGACAAGGCCGAGCTAGTACTCTTTACATAAAAGAGGAAAATGGCGAGACATACCACAATTATATTGATGGGAAGGACTCTTCAACTTAAGGGGACAGTTAAATACCTGGGAGTAATTCTGGACTCACGACTAAGCTGAAATGATCATATTGAGGCTCGAACCAAGAAAGCCATATGTGCTTTCTGGGCTTGTAAACGAGCCTTTGGATGTACATGGGAACTGACACCTAAAGTGCTATTTTGGATATACACTATGGTGATCCGTCCCATGATAACGTACGCTGCTATTGTATGGTGGCGTAGTACCACAAAGCGCAAACACATTCTTCAACTTGATAATGTTCAGAGAATGGCTTGTGTGGGAATATTGAGTGCGATGAGAATTGCTCCCACCAGGGCTCCGGAAGTCCTGGTGAACCTGCCTCTTCTTCACTTATACATAGAGAACGAGGCCCTGAAGACTGTTTATCGTCTCAGTTGCCTGGGACATCTTGGAATTGAGACAGGCGGCGACTCAGGTGTCTGAGAAAGCGTAGTGAAGAGGTGTCCATCACTCCCCATACGGACAGACTACATGACGCCGTTTTTAAAACCCAACCTCTCCCTGGAGATACTTATGCCAAGTAGAGAGGATTGGGAGGGAGAACAAAATCTTCCGAAAAGTGGATCCTGGTGGTATACTGATGGATCTCGACAAAATGAAAGAGCTGGAGCCGGAGTATTTGGCAAGACCACAGGAATCAGAGAGTACTACGCTCTCGGACAATGTGCGACAATTTTCACAGCGGAAATTTATGCTATTCTGCAGTGTGCCCATCTCTGTGAGAGGGACATAGACAGGAATAGAGTAATAAATATATGCTCAGACAGTAAGACTGCGATATTGGCACTGAAGTCAAGTGTCGTGACTTCGCGACTGATGTCTGAGTGCAAGGATGTACTAAATGGTATGATAAGGAAAGGCTGCACAGTCAGACTCTTATGGGTCCCGGGTTACTCGGGCATACGCGGGAATGAGGAAGCAGACCGTCTCGCAAAGTTGGGTTCGGCGATTGAACCGTATGGACCCCAATCAATATTACCTGTTCCAATCGCTATTTGCAAAAGGGAATTGAAATCGTTGCTGGAAGCAAATTTACTGAATCATGGAGGGGAGCTCCTGGAGTGAGGTGTGCTAAGGAACATATAACGGGGCCTAGCGCACGGGGTACTAAGGAGCTTCTCTCCTTGGGAAGGAAAGAGCTGCGAATTGTGGTGGGATTGTTGACAGAACATTGTCACCTCCGGGGCCATCCTTTTAGAATCGGTGTCGAGGGCGACCCGACATGCAGATGATGTTTGGAGGAAGATGAAACTGTTGACCATGTTCTCAGAGGGTGCGCAGCACTCAACGGACTGAGACAGAGATATTTCGGAGATATAGTTTTGTTACCGGAAGCAGTTAGGCAAGTTCAAATAACGAGGCTGCTTGGATTCGCAAAGCCGATCGGCCTCGAATAACCTGCAGATATGATGGGATGTAAAGGGCCCAATGGAGGCCTAGGCATCGATGATCTAGTATCACCACTCCTTTTTCATTCATTCATTCAAGGTCAGCATTCGATATTTTCAATAATTTACTTTTTTTGTAACAGTAGACGATGGCCAATTTATAAGAAACAAAATACAGATGTCCAAAACTTCACAGTTTTGTCAGATAGTTATTATTTATGAAATATTTTTGTTACGCAGATGTTTTTATTTTACTTTCGATTTATCTATCTATCTATGAAAAGTTGTTAGTATGTTTATATAAAGTATGTTTTATACAAAGCAATGAAAGTCCCCAAGAAGCTTCTGAATTATATTTCAATAGGTAATGTATTTAAAGCGTTATCATTAGGATAACTTCTCATATCTGGCGATCGTTTTTATTCATGTTAGGTATCCAGATAGAAGGCAACCCTTTCCAAACAGATTTCCTCGTTTAAAAAGAAGTCTAGTTGAACATGGATCTTTTATTCGGCCGAGTCCCAAAACTTACGCCAAAGAAGGCAGGAAGAGAAAAGAAACAAATGTGTTATTTTACTCAGCAGCAACAACTTCATCGTCCTGTACAAAAATATTGGAAGAAGGTGTAGCAAAATCTGACGCAGAAAGAATTATGGAAAAGTATAAATACCATCCATATAAATTTAAAATAATGCAACATTTACACCCGGGAGATGATGAGCACCGAGTAACATTTTGTCAATGGTATTTACAACAAATCTGCACCAACGAATCTTTTGGCAGATTTGTCATCTGGTCTGACCAATGTTATATTGCAAGTGCGGGAATTTTTAATTATCACAACACGAGGCAATGGTTTGCGAAAAATTAGCATTTAATTTTCGAAAGGGCACAATAAGGGTGCTTCGGGGTTGGTGCCTCCTGGTTTATTTTGGGCCAACGTATAGCCCACAGGATGTATGAAGGGGGTCTCATATCACGTAGATACCTAGAAATCTTTGAGGAAATTATCTCAGAATTGCTTGAAAATGTTCCATAGGCCCATCTTAATTCCATTTATCTTCAACAAGACGGTGCCCCGAGCCACAACTCTGGGCTGTTACGGTCATTTCTGGACAATAACTTTCTTCAAAGATGGATAAGTACCAATGAACCAGTGAGATGGCTCTTCTGATCATTGCATTTTGGATTTTTTCATCAAGTGAATAAGACACGACATGACTCTATAGTGGAACTTAGTGAGGCAATTGAGTTGGTCTTCCAAACTCTTTATCACTGACCTATGCTTCTTTTAGATGCTATTAGAAAAATAACAAAACTGTGCCGATATTGCTTTTGAGAAAGCGGCAGTCATTTGGAAAACCATCTTTAAAAAAACTCTTGGTTGTTTTTAGTTTCAGTGTTTCTTTTCGTTTTTGTTACTTTAGTTTTATGAAATAATGTTGTTCTTGTTTCATTGCAATCAAATTTCAATATTCTGGTTTTATAATAACAGTGTTTCTTCAGAGCTCTGAAGATATCAGAATCAGAGTGGCAAAAGCTAGAGCTATGTTTATTAAAATGAAGAAGGTGTTCTGCGGACGAGATTTAAGTCTTAAACTTAAAATTCGCCTTGTGAGATGTTACGAGATGTTACGTGCTGTCAGTTCTTTACTACGGAATGGAGGCGTGGATATTGAAAAGGATTGATACCAAGAGGATGGAAGCATTTGAGATGTGGATGTACCGTAGAATATTAAGAATATCGTGGACAGAGAGAGTAACAAATGTGGAGGTTTTGCGAAGAATGCGGAAAGAGAAAGAATTAGTACTTACTATTAAAGAACGCTAACTGCAATACTTCGGACATGCTATGAGGGGAGATAAATACCAGTTGCTGCAATTAATTATCCAGGGAAAAATAATAGGCAAAAGATCCATAGGAAGAAGAAGGCATTCATGGTTAAAGAACTTAAGAGAATGGTACAATTGCAACAACTGCCAACTGTTAAGATCTGCAGTGTCAAAGATACTCATAGCTTTGATGATAGCCAAACTTCGGAACAAGGACGGCACCTAAAGAAGAAGAATAACAGTGTTGTTTAAAGTAAAAAATGTAATAATAATTAAGTGTTTACAATGGAAAATATAGAAAAATATTAAAATTTCTCTTAAAGTGTCTAATTTTCGGTAGAATTATTATAAGCATAAATTTGCATTTAATTCTTATAAATTGGCAATGGCTTACTGTTACAAATAAAGTAAATTATTGAAAATATCTAATTCTGACCTTGTTTTACAAAATAAAATAAACACATTACACATTTCTGAGAAGCCTAAATTATACTTAATAAATATCTAAAATAATATACAGGATGTCCTATCTAAAAAATCATAAGTTTGGTTAATATCTCAAAAACTCAACTTGTTAGAAAAAAACCCTCTGAACTCTACGTAAAATATTCTTTAATAATTAGTTTTTACCTTTTTGATAAATTAATGCAAAACGGAAATACGAGATGTGCCTAAAAAGCACATTTTCAAAATCACTCGGTAGATTAAAAACTAATAGAGCCATGACAACTTTGACACAGGAATTTTTTGTTTCGTTAAAAAGTATGACACTAAAGTGAAAACCGCAACACCATATCTTTGATAATAACTCCAATACACCCCTAAAAGTGTCGAATATGGGACACCCCGTACTGTAGCTGAATTAATGGTATATTAAATATTTTTAGCACCAATATCTTCACGGAGGAAATGTAACTGTTAACGATAATTCTGTCTGTCAAGAAGAATATCCTTCATACCTAATAAACGAAAACGTAATATGTACCAAGGGTACTGTAGCAATGTGTTATGGTGACGAAGGCGCTAATTTGGTAATTGACGGGCAAGTTGCCGGAATGGCCATCGGATCCAAAGATGTTGTAGTTCCTGGAGAAGAGTGCCCAGTAGTTCCAAACACTTATCTTTACATCCCAAAATATCTAGACTGGATTAAAGAACACACTGATTATAAAGACTAGAATCATGATAAATTTCATTTAAATCAATAAAAATGTTTTTTCAAGTTAGTAATATACATATTTTATCATCAAATTTGTTGATTTATGACTTTAAAAAGATTTTAGGGGATCAATATCGTATGCGATTTTCCAAATATGTGCTGAATAAACACTGCCGTCCGGTTACTTTTGCCCACCCTAGACGAAAATTATTAAAATTTTAAAGTTTTGCATCTTAACGTAAAGCTATCATATAAAGTCCCACAGGGACTCATTTTAGAATTTTTTTTTAAGATCTTTCGAATGATATGAATGGCATTTATGTTTCTTCGTTTCCTAAGCATTTCATGACGTCAAAAATATTTTTTTAGCTTCCCCACTGACCATTTTAAAGCTCTTTCCAAAAGCTACAAAATCTATGTCGAAGAAATTTTGAAGCCGGCCTCAAAATAATACCTGACAAAATGTGATTTGCATAAACAGATTAAAAATACTCTATTTGTAATTGCTTTCTTACCATAATTTGTATATATTAGTAGTTATTTATTTCATTTACAAATAATTTGCCGCCGACTTCAAAAAGTTCAATTTCATATAAAAATTTATAGTTATTTTCCACTTTTAGCGCACTTTTAGAAGTCGGTTCAATTTTTTTATAAAAAGTTTATTTTTCTATTTTTAGTTTTAGAATTCATTATGATATCCATAAATTATTTGAAATAAGTACTAATCGAGATTAGTGTACGTCGCAATGACTCCAAAGTGGCAAAAAAGTACCCATTATTATTTAATTTGTGTTAGTTCTCTTATAGACGAAGATCGACTTTAGTAGTCTTTTCATGATATTTTGAAAATTATGGATAAAGAGTGGTCAAAAAAGAAGAATAAAAATTATATTAAATAAATCGTCAAAAATCAATTTTTTTCAAATAGAAAGCACCTATTTTTATAATTTTATCATATTAAGTATAAAGAATAAGGATAACTTTGTACAAGGTTTTCTATTCAAAAACTCTGTAGTTTTCAAAATATTGGCAATTCCACATTTTTCTATTATAAAAATGCTATACGGCTTTTAAGTCTTGTTATTAATTGCCCATGATGGCGAGGCATGGCGAAAATAAAACAATCGAACCCTACAGAATCGTCACTATTTCTTACCATTCATTAATAATAATCATGCCGGGGAATAACTTTTTTATTATTTATGGGGAATGTGATAGAGTTATTTCAACAACATGCGATACATTCGTGATCCGATATCAGCAGAAACAGAAACCAACACTACCAACTGTTAAAAGGATTACAAAAAACTTCAAGAACTTTGGATCCATAAAAGCAAAAAGAAATAGAAATAAACCAGTTGTTAATAATGAAAATATTTAAACTACAATTTTAGGATATTTCGCTGCATATCCGACGATATCTACAAGGCAAGTAACATTAGAGACTAGATTATCTCAAACATCAGTTTTAAGGATGTTATGGAAACACAGTTTTCATCCCTATGTATATTCCATAGTACAACATTTAAAAGGCACTGATTTTCTACGAAGAGTAGAGTTCTATCAATTTATTTTACTTGGGTCACAAGAAAATGCTGGTGTTTTGGACAATATTATTTGGTCAGACGAAGCCAAATTTACAAAAAATGTATTGTTTGATCGACGCAATTCTCACTATTGGAGGGACTCAAACGTACATCCATTTAGAGAATTAAATTTTCAAGAGTCTTGGCAGTTTAACGTAAACTGTGCTATAAGAAATGACGGCATCGTCGCCCTAGAATTCCACCAAGACAATCTGACTGGCAAGTTAATCATTTTTGAAGACTTCTGGATACAAAATACGTTTTTTAACTTATAGGTGAGCGCTACTTCGACATCTTGAGAAATTTGAAAGTGAACTATTTAGATATCTTGCCGCTGACTGATCATAGAAATCTATTTAATCAACATGATAGGCGCCTCCACATAATAGACATTTAGTTAACAATCATCTGGAAAACCTGTTTTATGACCAATGGATAGCCAAGAATGGGTCACATCTTTCCCACCTCGCTCCCTTGAGTTAACAGTACTTGATATTTTTATTTGGAGGATAATCAAAAATAAAGTATACAACACCGCATTAACCACTATGGAAGATTGCATGCAGCGCGTCACAATAGCATTTGAAGAACTTAATCCTCTGTCGATGCGAAGAGCCACCCATGAAGAGTTCCTGCTTAGGTGCGAAAAATGTTTGGAAGTTCAAGGGCGTCAATTTGAATATTTATGGTCATTTAATAACAAGACTTAAAAGCCGTATAGCATTTTTACAATAGAAAAATTTTGAATTGTCAATATTTTGGAAGCTACAAATTTTTAGGATGGACAACCTTATTCAAAGTTACCCCTATTTTTAATGCTTAATATGATAAAATTATAAAAATAGGTGCTCTGTTTGGAAAAATTGACTTTTCACGATTTTTTAAATATAATTTTTATTCTTCTTTTTTGACCACTCTGTACTCATAAATTTCAAAATATCATACAAAGATCACGAAAGTCGATCTTTGTCTAGAGGAAAACTAACCCAAATTAAATAATAAAGATTTCCTTATAGGAAAAATTGATAGTTAAGCTTTGGTCCGCAAACGTCATTTTTGACATAAAAATTTCAATATGTCCAAAACAGTGAGACTGAAGTATAAAACATTATACTGTAATAATATATAGGATGTTCCATTTAAAATAAGCAAGTTGACATCTAGTTCCGGTTTAACCGGAAGTGCCGCCATCTTGAAAATATTTTAGCCGGCTGACCCCCATGTACGTTGGTCCACTGTCGAAGTTTCAGATTCTTTGTAATTATTCCACAATCCATCGATAAAGTTCCCGGAGAATCAATCAATCTATATATATATATATATATATATATATATATATATATATATATATATATATATATATATATATATATATATTCCAAAATCTCATTTGGCATTTTCAAGTGCGGTTCGTCTCGTTACTCGCTGACTGAGAACTGATGGTGGCCTCTGATGAATTTCGAGTTTTGTTTAGCTGGCTCGCTCCCTAATTGGATGAGCGGCTTAATAGGCGCCTCCCCTCTGCCGAGTGCGATATATGTTGTTGTTGTATGCAGGTCTCTTGGACCTGCTATTAACTAGGAAACTCAACAACACCCTGGGCTTTAGCGTATATCGGAAACCCACACATACTGACCGATATCTCAATGCTGCGTCACATCATCATCATTCTCAAAAGCAGGCAGTAGTCAACACACTAATATCAAGATATCTTCGCCTAACAGAACTTGACACAAAACAAGACGAAATTAGAAACATTTCAACAGCTCTAGAACGGAATGGTTTCTCACAATCAGATATAAAGAAAGCCATAAAAAGACAAGAAAAGACTACAACAAAGACCAAAGACCAAGATCAAACAAAGAACAAAGCCATAATACTATACATAAAAGGAATAACAGACAGAATCGGAAGAATCTTAACAAAACACAACATACAGCCCATATTTAAACCACAAAAAACAATAGCCAACATCCTGGGAAATCCCAAAGACAAGACCAACCTTGAAAATCATGGCGTTTACAGAATTCCATGTGCAGATTGCCATCAAACTTATATAGGACAAACAGGCGCATATCAGCAAGAATCCAAGAACATAAAAATAGCCTCAAAAACAAACAGACAACCTCAGCCCTATTTCAACATCACCAAACAACCGGACATACCATCGACTTCGAAAAAACAAAAGAAATAGCACCAGTAGAGAACTACAAGGTACGCGTCATAAGAGAGGCCCTAGAAATCGAAAAAGCGGGACAGCTAAATAAACGAGACGATGCTATAAATTTTTCAACTACATGGAAAACATTAATAAAAAATCAAGAAAGAAAACAACAAAAATCAACTAGTACACGAGAGACCTGCATACGAGATTTTGGCGAAACGTCGTGAAAACGATTTTTTGAATGAATGGATTGAAACCCGGAATAACCAAACTATTTATATATATATATATATATATATATATATATATATATATATATATATATATATATATATATATAAAAATTATATTAAATAAATCGTCAAAAATCAATTTTTTTCAAATAGAAAGCACCTATTTTTATAATTTTATCATATTAAGTATAAAGAATAAGGATAACTTTGTACAAGGTTTTCTATTCAAAAACTCTGTAGTTTTCAAAATATTGGCAATTCCACATTTTTCTATTATAAAAATGCTATACGGCTTTTAAGTCTTGTTATTAATTGCCCATGATGGCGAGGCATGGCGAAAATAAAACAATCGAACCCTACAGAATCGTCACTATTTCTTACCATTCATTAATAATAATCATGCCGGGGAATAACTTTTTTATTATTTATGGGGAATGTGATAGAGTTATTTCAACAACATGCGATACATTCGTGATCCGATATCAGCAGAAACAGAAACCAACACTACCAACTGTTAAAAGGATTACAAAAAACTTCAAGAACTTTGGATCCATAAAAGCAAAAAGAAATAGAAATAAACCAGTTGTTAATAATGAAAATATTTAAACTACAATTTTAGGATATTTCGCTGCATATCCGACGATATCTACAAGGCAAGTAACATTAGAGACTAGATTATCTCAAACATCAGTTTTAAGGATGTTATGGAAACACAGTTTTCATCCCTATGTATATTCCATAGTACAACATTTAAAAGGCACTGATTTTCTACGAAGAGTAGAGTTCTATCAATTTATTTTACTTGGGTCACAAGAAAATGCTGGTGTTTTGGACAATATTATTTGGTCAGACGAAGCCAAATTTACAAAAAATGTATTGTTTGATCGACGCAATTCTCACTATTGGAGGGACTCAAACGTACATCCATTTAGAGAATTAAATTTTCAAGAGTCTTGGCAGTTTAACGTAAACTGTGCTATAAGAAATGACGGCATCGTCGCCCTAGAATTCCACCAAGACAATCTGACTGGCAAGTTAATCATTTTTGAAGACTTCTGGATACAAAATACGTTTTTTAACTTATAGGTGAGCGCTACTTCGACATCTTGAGAAATTTGAAAGTGAACTATTTAGATATCTTGCCGCTGACTGATCATAGAAATCTATTTAATCAACATGATAGGCGCCTCCACATAATAGACATTTAGTTAACAATCATCTGGAAAACCTGTTTTATGACCAATGGATAGCCAAGAATGGGTCACATCTTTCCCACCTCGCTCCCTTGAGTTAACAGTACTTGATATTTTTATTTGGAGGATAATCAAAAATAAAGTATACAACACCGCATTAACCACTATGGAAGATTGCATGCAGCGCGTCACAATAGCATTTGAAGAACTTAATCCTCTGTCGATGCGAAGAGCCACCCATGAAGAGTTCCTGCTTAGGTGCGAAAAATGTTTGGAAGTTCAAGGGCGTCAATTTGAATATTTATGGTCATTTAATAACAAGACTTAAAAGCCGTATAGCATTTTTACAATAGAAAAATTTTGAATTGTCAATATTTTGGAAGCTACAAATTTTTAGGATGGACAACCTTATTCAAAGTTACCCCTATTTTTAATGCTTAATATGATAAAATTATAAAAATAGGTGCTCTGTTTGGAAAAATTGACTTTTCACGATTTTTTAAATATAATTTTTATTCTTCTTTTTTGACCACTCTGTACTCATAAATTTCAAAATATCATACAAAGATCACGAAAGTCGATCTTTGTCTAGAGGAAAACTAACCCAAATTAAATAATAAAGATTTCCTTATAGGAAAAATTGATAGTTAAGCTTTGGTCCGCAAACGTCATTTTTGACATAAAAATTTCAATATGTCCAAAACAGTGAGACTGAAGTATAAAACATTATACTGTAATAATATATAGGATGTTCCATTTAAAATAAGCAAGTTGACATCTAGTTCCGCGAATACCAATAAGGGATAGAACATTATTGTTAGACTTATCACTTTTATTATTAAATTGGCGTGACCGCGCCTTCGTAATATTACTACATTATCAAATGCAATGCCTTAAAAACTACGGATTATATTATTTTATAAGGCACATATATATATTTCTTGCAAAACGCAACATTTTCTTTCTTTTCTGACAGTTTTTTATATATCCAAAACTTACAGAGATATAGTGACTTTTTAAAAACAGCTTGTTTTTATTTCTAACCTCAAAATTGCACTTATCAGTTGTGAAATAAAATGCTAATAAATTTAATAGAAATATTGTGATTTGATTTCGATTATCTTCACCACAGTGCATTTCTGGCTAAATATTTTTGTACTTAAAAGATACGGAACTTTTTATGTCTACGTACATTCCAGAAAACCATGATTACTACAATTAATTTTTAGGTAATCAAAGCTGACAACAATTGTAAATGACTTCAGGTAGGTAGATAGTTATGACATATTTTATTTTCGCTTTTTTCATGCGATTTTTCCGTCCTCCAGGAAAATCAGATATTTCGGAACAGATTATTCTAATTAAAAATTACATCAAGAATAATAAAAAGTAGGAAAATTTCTAAACTATTCCACTTTTCGTTGAAGAACTAGATTTTCTAACACAAATTGTTTAATAAATAATTTAGCACCATTTTTTCGCAAGTAAGAAAAAGATATTCTTATTCTTTATAATATTTAGAATTTATTTCATATAAAAAAAAACAGCCTTCCCTACATTTTTCCTGTTTATAAAGATTTTCGGCTTATTTAGTGTGAGGACATGGTTTTGAGACTATTGAAGACCTAAAAGGAAAATTAATGCGTGACTCTTAGACTATACCCCAAAAAATTTTGACATACTTGTGCCGCCTCGAATGAAGAATACTTAGAAGATGAAAATAAATATTGATGACTAAATAACGTATCATGTGGTTTATTTTTCGGAAGTTTCATCTATTTTCGGACAGAAAATATCTCTCTCTCTCTCTCTAGTATTACAACCCGGGGTGGGTCTTTACTGACTTCACAATCTGCCTCCACTTGCTGCGATCCATCATCAGTTCCTCCGCGCGTTCGACGTTTAGGGTTTGTAAGTCTGCTGCAACGTTATTTCTCCACCTCATCCTTGGTCTTCCCAGCGGCCGCTTTCCTTCCGGGTTCTCCTCCCATACCAACTTGACGATACGTTGATCTTGTTTCATAACATGGCCGGCCCATCTTAATCTTTCTGCTTTTATTATTTTCACTATATCTGGCTGGTTGTATAGTTCCTCCAATTCCTTGTTTGTTTTCGTTCTATATTGCTGTGTGGTGTTGTCCCTGACCGGTCCGTATATCCCTCTAAGCATTCTTCTTTCTGCGATTTTTAGTCTATTCTCATTTTGTCTTGTCAACGTCCATGTTTCACGTGCATATGTCATTACCGGTCTTATAACTACTTGATATATTCTTATTTTCGTGCGGCGGGATATATTTTTCGATTTCATTATCTTTTGCAGCCCATACCAGCAGCGGTTGCCTCCTTGTATTGTGTTGTTAATCTCTTGTGTAATGTTGTTGTCAGAGGTGATCGTAGCTCCCAAATATTTAAACTGATGGACCCTTTCAAAATTGTAGTGGTCCATAGTCACGTTCTGTCCTATTCTGTCTCGCCGTTCCGTTTTTGTTGTAGCCATATATTTTGTTTCTTCTTCGTTGATTCGTAGGCCAACTTTCTTTGCGGCATTTTTCAGTTTGAAGAACTCTTCCTTGACACTGGTAGTTGTATTACCTACAATATCGATATCATCAGCGAACGCCAACATGATGCGCACGATGCTCTCCAAGGCGACGTTAAAGAGGAGTGGAGATAGCGCATCGCCTTGTTTAAGACCACTGTTGATTGTAAAGAAGGTTGACAATCTTTCTTCAAGTCTTACTGCACTTTTAGATCCCTCTACACATGTTTTGGTGAGGTTAATTAGCTTCTTCGGTATGCCCAGTTCAGCCATGGCATTCCAGAAATCCACTCTTATGATGCTATCGTATGCTTGTTTAAAATCTATAAATAGCTGGTGCAATGTTTTGTTGTATTCCCAACATTTCTCCATTAATTGCCTAATCGTGAATATTTTCTAAATCCACACTGGTAATCTCCTATTTGATACTCCACAGATGCAGTCAATCGTTCTAAGATCATTAGAGAGAAGATTTTATATCTTGTGTTAATAAGGGATATACCCCTATAATTTGAGCACCACGTTTTATCGCCCTTCTTAAGTATTGGTATTATCACACATTCTTTCCAGGAGGTTGGTATTTTTTCTTCTTTCCATATTTGACAGATGAGTTTATAGAAAGCACGTTTCAAGGTTTCTTCTCCCTTTTTCAAACATTCTCCCGGTATAGTGTCGTTTCCTGGGGCTTTGTTATTTTTAAGTTTTTGAATAGCTCGTGACACTTCTTCCACTGTAGGTTCTTCTACCATGGGTTCGGCCGTAAGGTATGTATATTCAAGCCGGGCTTCATCTGCCTGGACATTCAGTAACTCGTCAAAGTATCTTCTCCAGGTCTCTATCATTTCAGCCTCATTTGTAATAAGGTTACCTTCATCATTCTTTATTACTGTTCCAACTCTGGGTCTAAATCCGTTTTTTATATCCTTTACCTCTTGGAAGAAACGTCTAGTTCTGTTATTCCTTCTATTTGATTCTAGTTCTTCAAGAATACCTTCTTCGTATGCTCTTTTTTTCGCTTTTATTGTTTTCTTTGCCTTTTTTCTGGCCTCGCTGTATTTCTGTGCATTTTGCTCATTTGGATCTTGCAGCATTTGTTGTCGGGCCTGGTTCCTTGACTTTAAGACTCCTTTACAATCGTTGTCAAACCATTTCTTCTTTTTAGAGCTCTTTCTTTTTCCTATGGTGGTTTCAGTACTATGTATAACTGAATTTTTAATTGATTCCCACGTTTCGTCTACATTGTTTTGATTTGCTACAGATCCTAGTACACTCTCCAGAGTGGTTTGCTATGCAGTTATTTTTGTGTGTCTTCGAAAGCTTCAGTGTTTCACCTGGAAATCTGTTCTGGCCTGTTGCTCTTTTGGTTGGAAATTTTTATCCTGAATTTGGCTCTAACCGAAAAATGATCACTGTCTGCGTCCAGGTCCTGTGGACTTCTAACGTCGATAATACTACTGCCCCGTCTTGCATTAACAAGAACATGATCAATCTGATTTCTCGTTATTCCGTCATTTGAGACCCAGGTCTGCTTGGGGATATTTTTATACTCAAACATTGTTGATTAGATGAGAAGATTATTTGATGTTGCAAAATCTACGAGTCTGAGTCCATTATCATTGCAGTGTTCATGTAGGCTCTGTTTACCGATGTTGGGCCTAAAAGCTTCTTCTCTTCCCACCTTGGCATTAAAATCTCCCATTAGAAGTATCGCATCTTGTTTAGGTAATGCTGCAATAGACGTCTCCAACTGGTCATAGAAGATGTCTTTAGACATATCATCCTTGTCTTCCGTCGGAGCATGAACTGATAGCATCGAGATGTTGTAAAGTTTTCCTCTTAGCCTTATATAGCAAATTCGTTCATTTACTGGTTTAAATTCTATGACAGAATTTAGCAGCCTTTTCCATATGACAAAACCTCCAAATTCATGTTTATTGTTGATACTTCCACAGTACAATACTACTGATTTGCTGATATTTTGGTTACCGGTTCCTGTCCACCTGATTTCCGGCACAGCTGTGATATCCATGCCAAACTCTTCAAGTTGTTCTATTGTTTTTGTCGCTGCTGTAGGTCTGTACCAGCTTAGTACATTCAGAGTTCCAATATTCAAGTCCTTTTTCCTTTGTCGGGGTCGTCGTCGGGTATCGGCATTTCGTTAGTTTTCATAACAAAAGTACTTTTACAAGGTAGGATTGTTGGCCCTACGCTTAACCCTAAATATAGCCATAGTAAGCAAATACTACTGTATACCCTGCAACCTATCTAGGACATATTTTGTGACGCTACTGAAACCTATAATTTAAAAAATGTACATAATAATATTTAAAGTATTTGAGATTTCACAGATTAATTTTTAAAACGTCAAATGATTGATTCAATTGTTAACTTATCAGAAATATAACAAACAACTTAATCACTAATTATAAAAAGGGGCAAGTAGTAAATCAATTTAGTGTTTTGTGAGTAACAATCTACTAACATGAAACTTATATTAGTAACTTTAATGTGTTTAAGTATCCTTGGGCTAAGCCAAGGACGAGCTACAGGGCCTTTAAGCGTCGCTAACGGTACCATAGTGGAACCTAACACCATCCCTTGGAATGCCAAATTATATCTAGGGCAAGGAACTTTCTACTGGCCGTGTGGAGCTACTCTAATTTCACAAAATTACGTTATTACTGCTGCTAGGTGTTTCACTTATAAAAATGGATACAAGTAAGCATATTTTCATTTCATAGTGATCTCCGATGCTTTTCAAATTTCGTATATTTTAGTAGCATTAAATACAAGTACAAGGAATGTTATATAAAATAAAAAAATCCAGTGAAAGTTTTGGAACTGAAAAATAAAAATTTTTGTCTTTATGAGTTATCTAAAGGCTCTATTGATTCAAATTTGGAGGAATTAAAGTCATACTTTGGAAAATAATATTATAAATGAGTGATTTGTCTCGGTTATGTTAATCTGGTGTCTCACTTAAGGATTTATTTTATTAATTTCCTTACCATGTACTCCAAGTTATCGTCATCTTCTGCCAGTTCTATCTGATCACTAGCTAAATACAGCTTATATATCTTGGTATTTTTATGCTGGATACTCATTCCCTGTGATATTTTAAATTATTATTATTTCCTACACCTATTTTTGATGTGTGATTTTCATACAATGACTTGATTGCTTTTACAAGCTCTACACTAACGTAGCTTTTTCTCATAACCTTCCACGGTATTTAAAAGGAAATGTATCTTTTTGTTAAATGTCAATTTTTTTATTATTTGACTTACACAGAATAGGTGCTGTAAAGTTAATCGACCTGCTCTAAATCCCGCCTGTCTCTCGCATTCCATACCATTCAATTATTAATTTTGCAATAAACTACTAAGGTTGCGAGTCACTGATATTATGCGATAGATGTCGCAATTGTCTTTACTTCATATATGTAGGGCCATTCATAAATATCGTGATGGATTTTTCGGACTTTTTTAACCCTCCCCCCCTCCACGTGATGGAAACGGATTTTTTATCATCCCCCTTCCTCCTGAAATATCACGTGATACTTCAGTTCTAAATACTACGAATAAATTACACTTGTTTAACTTTCTAATTATTTATTAATTGTAAAAAATATTTATAAATATATCTTTTAAAATAATTTAAGTAATTTTTAAATATAACTTTTTTTTAATAATAAATTATAGAATTACTTAGCTTTATAATCACTTTTCATCTTCAATTCAAGAAGACTGTATATTTTCTTCTAAAGTAATAAAAGATGCTGAACATTCGTCAGCACAAGTATCTTTTGACTGATTTCATACAATATCATGCAGCGAAAATAGTCAAAAAAATATAATGCTTTCTCCGTGAACTATATTATTCTAGAATCCAAAAAGTGTATATGTATTTTGCCATTTTCAAGGAAGTTATCGATATTTTAAAATTGAGTTTATAGAGCAGTGAAGAAAAATGAAAGTAATTTTTTATTCAAAATTGTGTATTTTTATGATTATTCGACGTAACTGAGTTTTCTCTTTTGATTGAGTTCACATGAATTATAAATTTACAAAAAAAAAAACAAAAAAAATATAAGCGCAATTTCCTTAGAATCTACCTCTTTTCTGTGTGATGATTTTTTTCGAGAGCTCCTTGTTATATGATTCTTCAATTACAATTGGTTTCATAGGTGTTAAAAAGCAACCCAATATTTTTTTTTCTTTTTTCAATGAGTTATTCCATTTCAAATCATGCAATGAGAGTTTATCAAAAAAAAACGCTTTCTCTGTGAAAGAGTGTACACTGTTAAAAATAACCTTAAATTTAATGTCCATTCTACATTAAATTTAATGATTTTTAACCAAAAATTGTGAATAATTCACATTTACTTTGAATTTAAAATAATTAATTGAAATATCAGTTCCTTAAAAATAATCTCAAATATAATGTCCATTCTACATTAAATTTAATAATTTTGTACCAAAAATCGTGAATAATTCACATTTACTTTGAATTTAAAATAATTCATTGAAATATCAGTTCTTTGTACATTAAATTTGATTAAATGGTATCTTAAATTTCAATAAAGCAACTGAAAATATATTTCAACATCTGCATATTAAAATTAATTCACATATTCTTTAATACTAAAGGAATTTACATTATTATTCAAAATATATTGCATGAAATTCCGGGAGATGGAGCAACTTCCATTGAACTTTTTGTTTAGTATGATATAAGTTGCTTAAAGAACTCAGTTCTCTTATGGTGTAGCTGTCTGCCCCGTATTGATGGGAACCAAGGAGTTCGAAACTAGTCTAGATGGTGGACCAAGCTCGGATCCAAGGGAGGAGGGCGCGGTGGGGGCGATCGCCCTCCCTCCCAAAGAGCGTGGAGTTCAGGAAAATAGACCCGATTTTGCCTCTTATACTATAGTTTATTCAAGAACTAAAGAGAGAATAAATCATTTTTTATCCTTTTTTTTTCTTCGCAAACTACCTGTGTTCTTTAGTTCGGTGTCTTTGGTAAAATCTGTTACACACATATATTTTTCATGGGAATGGGTTAGAAATTTTATAATCAAAAAAACCGGCCTATAATAATGGATTATTTAGGTTCGATAACAATAGATATTTGGATGTGTGAAGTGTTAAAAAGGATTTTAATCCTTGTCATAGGCGTCGGAAGGAGGTTTATTTTATCACTAAGTATTTATGGCATAGAATATTATTTCGGTAATAAACTTAAAATAAAAAGTTTTTATAACATTATTTTATTTCTTATGCTTTCTTAATACTTCACATACATTAGAAAATATAGATAATTTTGACATATTTAACACAAATCATAACTGTATTTTTATTATTTTTAATTTTGGCATAGAAACCGTTGTAGCCACATTCAGACTAAAACGTAGCCATTTTCTCTCAAAAAATTCTAAGTTATAATTTAAATACTTACAAAAAATACCCATTGTCAAAAATACAAGAAGTTAAACATATATAAAAAAAATAAATTCGTCCATATAATATTAAAAACTTTTTGGGGCTATCGGCCATTTTATTATTAATTAAAAACATTTTAGGACATTTGACGTTTCAGTTTATTTATTTTTCAAACCATCTGCAGAATTACAATTAAACACTAAAAAGGGATTCAAATGTAATTAACTTTTATATATTAAAAATATTTAAATAATAAATTGTGTTTACGCTGGTAAACATTACGTATCTAATTCGTAATCAAAGTCAGTGAAGTTATCTTCGCTCAAATTAACTATAATTGGTTCCTCTATTTCACCGATCATGAGATCGAGTTTCCACATTTTCTTTTATTCTTTTATTATATGGATTTTTCCAAATTTTCTGCAGTAACTTTATTCAAAAAAATCTTTCATAAGTTTAGTTAAATTACTAATTTTGTAAATTGTGTTATTTCTAGCAACTCTACCTTTTACTTCAACGGATATTTTTCGGACGATCTATAAGAATAGATTTCCTATTTGGTTTTTCCCAGCAAAAATTAAGTTCTCTGAGCAATTTCCAGAGCTCGGTACTTTTAATTTCAGGTAAATCCTGATCTTCATTAATTTTAATTAGAATTTTGTTGATGATTGGGATCTGCTTCTCATAATAAAATGTATCTACAACTCCTTTTATTGCAGTTTACATCTCTTCTTCCAACGAGGTTTTTCGTCTGCCTGTGATCAAATATGGCTTGGGAGTACTAATAATTCTAGTCATTTTTTTCTCCTTCAGTATTCAGTACATAGTAGATTTTCCAACTCCTGACATGTTGGAACACATCTCAATAAAGCTTGTAACATTATTATCTAGATATTGATATCTTAAGGCATCATAAACATTCATCGTAATAAGTTTTTCGTTGAGGAAAAAATGTCCTGGTTTAACGATTTTAGAATAAATATAGATGCTCTTGGGTATCTCACTAATCTCAAATAATATATGAAAACAGGCACAAACAAGATAAATCACTAAGGACACACTGTAAGGTGTACTTTGCTCACCGCCAGAAATTAAATTGAACTATCAGAAATTTTATTGTTGCAGTAAATTTATAAAAGCTTATAATATCTAAATATAATTAAATATAATTAGATTTACGGCAGTCCTCAGTTACCTGCGGCACTGGAGCAGGTAGGTTGGAGGTTTTGGTAACAGTTTTATAACTCTCTCTAGTTCTTGAATAGAGTATAGAAATGTATATGCTTGCGATCGTCTCTCCCCTTCCCAAGAACTTTGAGTTCAGGAAAATAGAACCGATTCTGCCTTTTATACTAGGAATGTGTATGCTGCTTGCATCCTCCCCCCCTGTCGACAACTTTTTTTTTCTTGTGATTGCCCCCCCTCTCCAAAAGCTTCAAATTCAGAAAAATAGAGACGACCCTGCCTTTAACACTAGAAATGGGAAAGTTGCTGGTGTCTCCCCCCCTCGTCGCCAACTTGTCTTCGCTTGTCATACTGTACTTTTGTGATATTACCGCCCCCCTCCCCAAAGAGAGAGGCTGGATCTGCCCCTGTGGCGGACACTACCTATGGGAAAAATGTTCACCTTTTCCTGGTAGTTTCAGAATTTTTTGAACTCATATTAATGTTGGTGCATTAAATATGTGATAACATATCTCAAATTCAGTGAACACTGGCTGTATATATAATGTACATAGTCACCTTAAAAAATAATAATCAAACTTTAAATTAAATATATGCTTATATTAAATTTAATGGAATAAATTAATTTAGATTAATGTAAATTATTAAAATTAATGCATTACATCAAATGCACTTAAGAAACGTTTGTGAAATTTGCTTCCAGCACATTTACATTAAATTTAATGCATTTCCTTTCTACGGTGTATAGAATGGTTTATCTTATCCCTGATATATTATTATCACGCTGTAATTATGTTACAATTATTAAGAGTTGAAAAATAATTAATTTTATTTATAAGATTACTATCGATTGCATTCGACGAATTCCACTTTCAATTTATTATAGATAATGAAATAGAAAGATAAAAATCTTACATTACGAAGTATCAAGTGTTCAAAACTTTCCTCCGTCACGTGATCGACTTTTTTTAGAACCTTATCTTATCCCTGGTATCTTACTTCCTTGCTGTACTTATGTTTTGAAAATAAAGATTTCAAATACAATTATTAAGAGTTGAAAAATAATAAATTTTACTTTCAATTGGATTCGACGAATTCCACTTTTAATTTATTATAGATAATTAATTATGTGATTGTTTCAAAACTATCCCCCGTCACGTCATTGAACAGGATGTTTTTGTGGCCACCTCCCCCCCCCCCCCTCTAAGATGATATCACTAGATTTCTGGACAACTCCTCTGATAATTTCAATTCATTCAGGACTGGTGTTGAACTATGTATTTTAGGAACAACTCTCAATATAGAAATAACGTGTCTGTTGCATATATAATTGACACTACCAGGATATGTTCAGGTTCTTGTGCTTTACTAATTTTTTACGGATCTGTTTCAGTTAATACAGGTTGGTTGAAAAGTTTTGAAAGCGAAAATGAAAGAATGTGTATTTTTTTAAAAAAAATAGTTTTTTAATTCAATATAATCTCCCTCAACTTCAACACACTTATTCCAACGATCCTCTAAAAGTTATATACCATTTTTGTAATGATTTTCCGGGAGCTCTACAAAATAATCTTTCACGGCTGCAATAGCTTCTTCATTCGACAAAAAACGCTTTTCACGAAGAAATTGTTTCAAATTCCTGAAGAGGTAGTAGTCGGAGGGAGCCAAATCTGGTGAATACGGTGTGTGTTCAAGCAATTCGTACTTTAATTCCTTCAATTTAGCCACCGTCAAATCACTTGTGTGAGGACGTGCATTGTCTTGATGAAAAATGATTTTTTTCTTCTGTAAGCAGACTCGGCTTACGAACTTTTTTATTCAACTGACCCAAAAGGTTGCAATAATACTGAGAGTTAATTGTTTCACCTTTTTCAAGATAATCAATCAACAAAATCCCTTTTGAATCCCAAAAAACTGATGCCATAACCTTTTTGCCGATCGTTCTGACCTGAGATGTTTTGAAGCTGAACAACCAGCTTCGGTCCATTGTAAACGTTCTTGTTTCAGTTTAGGATCATGATGGTAAATCCAAGTCTCATCTACTGTTACAAAAAGGCGCACAAAATCAGTTTTATTCTGCCTAAAATACTCTAAATTACGCTTACAAATTTGTTTTCGATTCAGTTCTCGTTGAATTGTTAACGAATGCGGCACTATCTTTCCGAATAGTTTTTTCATACGTAATTCTTCGTGTAAAATATAGAGTACTCGTTCATCGGAGATGTCTATAATATCAGCAATTTCACGTTTAGTCGCACTTGGATCTTTACATACACTATCATAGACTTGCTCAATGATTTCTGGTGTTGTTGCACTTTTTGGACGTCCACTACGTGGTTCATCTTCAACGCTTGTACGACCACGTTTAAACTCTAGAACCCATCGATGCCAGTTGGAAATGAAGCAGCAGATTGCTTTAACACTTTCACCATTTTTATATGAATTTCTGTTGCTGATAAACCTTCCAAAACAAAGAATTTTATCACTGCACGATATTCGGTTTTATCCATTGTATAAAAATTCACTAACACGTCAACTTCAACTGGCTTGTAAACAAAGAATGAAATGACAGATAGAAATAAACTTTTGTGTGTGTTCATATAGAAGATGAAATATTAAAACGGCTTATAAATTTTGATTCCTGTCCTGGTTAATAGGTGCCGCTTTCAAAACTTTTCAACCAACCTGTATAACACTGCCTTGGTGGTGTAGTGGTTAACCGACTGGCTTTGTGTCACCAAGATAACAGTTAGTCTTGTGTGTTGTTGAACCAAGATGTGAAATTTCATCACTATCACAAGTTATGCGACAAAAAAACCCAAAGAAAAAAATTATAATTTAAATTTCGTAGGTCTATTAAAGGCTAACAATTTAATGATTGGTGTGAATGTTCTTTTTTTTAGGACCAATGGTATTTACATTTACTTGGGAATTTGGGATGTTGAACATTCACATGAAGCTGGGGCACTATATCTGGAGACAAATGTACACCATGCCACCATCCACGAGGGATATAATGCAACTACCCATGAGCACGACATAGCCTTAATTAAGTTACCAAACACTATTGAGTATAGTGAAAAAATTCAGCCAGCTAAATTGTTAAGTGAAGATAATGTTAAAGTTGGTCAAGTAGGCTACATTAGCGGATGGCAGTATCCACAGAGAGAATGGGATCCCTCAGTAAGTATATATTAAATAATTTTAATATTCGAAATTCATACCTCTGTAAAAGCATAATAAATCATCTTTCAAATCATATTAGAATTTATTTTAGTCTTTAGACGTATAGTTTCTAAAAAAATACATGTAAAGTCATAAGTGTGAGGTCAGCCGATTTCCATGTACGTAAGTGTATAAATGTCAAATTCTGTTATGTATACTGCACCTGAATTAATGTTATTTTAAATATTTTTAGCACCAATATCTTCACGGAGGAAACGTAACTGTTAACGACAATTCTGTTTGTCAAGAAGAATATCCTTCATACCTAATAAACGAAAACGTAATATGTACCAAGGGTACTGTAGCAATGTGTTATGGTGACGAAGGCGCTAATTTGGTAATTGACGGGCAAGTGGTGGGAATGGCCATTGGATCCAAAGATGTTGTAGTTCCTGGAGAAGAGTGCCCAATAGTTCCAAACACTTATCTCTACATCCCAAAATATCTAGACTGGATTAAAGAAAACAGTGATTATAAAGACTAAAATCATGATAAATTTCATTTAAATCAATAAAAGATTTTTTTCAAGTAGTTAATATGCATTTTTTATCGTCGGATTTGTTGATTTATAAATTCAAAAAGATTTTAGAAAATCAATATATTATGCCATTTTCCAAATATGTGCTGAATATACACTGTCGTCCAGTTACTTTTGCTCACCCTAGATCAAAATCACCAAAATTTTAAAGTTTTGTATCTTAATGTAAAATTATCGTACAAAATCCCACATGATCTCATTTTAAAAGTTTTTTCAAGACCTTTCGAATGATATGAATATGGTTTATGTTTTTTTCATTTTTTAAGTATTTCACGGCGTGAAAACAAAGTGTTATTAATTTTTTCACTGACCAGCTCTTTCCAAAAGCTAGAAAATCCAAGTTGAAGAAATTTTTTTAGACATTTATTTTATCAGATATTTGGCGTCTTAGACAAAAGCAAGTGTTTTTAAAAACGTGGTTATATCTTTGTAAGTTTTGGGTATACAAATAATTCTAAGCGAAGAAAAAGGAAAAAAAATCGATTTTTTAAATTTTATAAAAAAAGAATAAAAATATATAGGTATTAAATAAAAAGGAAATTTAAATAACAATAACCAGAAAAATGTCAAGTTATCATATTTATTTGTTAAAATAGAAAAATTAGCACTACAAATTATCTGATTACATCCTTGAAAACTTCCAATATCATCGAACAATGGAAAGAATGCTGTTTGCGAATAATTACCTGTACTACATGATATAGACACGTTTTGCTAAATTCAGTAAGTAACTCTATTCTCAGTAACAGTTACTTATCACCAGTAGTGAGGAGTGTTTCGCTATTTCTTAGGCAAGTGCAATTATGATATATAATAATATTTAAAATGAGTAAAAAACTGAATGTGCCTATTTTTAAACATTCAGAAATAGTTGCCTTACATGAATTAAAAAAAAAAAGTAGTAAAGAAGTTTTTAAAACTCTAAACATTCCTTAAAGTACGGTTCATTATACTGTGTACAAATGTTTGTCTCAAGGAAATGTTTATTACAAGAAAGATAAAGTTAAACGTAGAAAAACAACAAGTCAACAAGATAAATGCATCACAGCACCAGAAATTGCTGCAATCCTAAACAAAGATTTTAATATTAGTGTAAGCATTACTACGGTAAAAAGACGACTTCACAAGCAAGGAATTTATGGGAGGAAAACAGTGAAAAATCCCTTTTTCCAAAATATTAATAAGAAACGCGATTGAAGTGAGCTAGAAAGCAAGCAAAGTAGACCGCTAGTGATTGGAGATAAGTTTTATTTTCCAATAAAAGTAAATTTAGATATTTCGCAGTAAACAGGCAATTTTCGTACAGAGACGCACAAAAAAAATATTTAGAGAAAAATTTTAGTGCTTCGGTACAGCATGGTGGAGGCTTCGTTATGCTGCGGGGCTGTTTCAGTGGCTTACAGTTTGGAGATCTAATAAAAATAGGTGGAATTTTGAATAAAGAGTAATACAGCGAAGAAGAAATAAAAGAACTAGCAAAGATAAAGAAAGACGCTTTCTTGAAATACAAAAGTAAGCCTTCGGCTGAAGAATATCAAAAATACCAGCAAACGAGAAACAACATAAACGAGAGGATTAGAAGATGCAAGGAATAATACTGGGAGTGATACACAAAGGACATGGAGCATGACTTATACGGTGCGCAGAAGAGAATATGGAGAATGATTCAGAAACAGAAAAAAAATGTTAATGAATACATCAGTACAGCTCACATCAAAAAGGAAGAATGGACATCATACTTTGAAAGACAATTTGGTAATACAAATACGATTCAAACTAGCATAACAGCAAAATCCATAAATCTGAGCACTACAAAAATGCAGGTAACATCGGAAGAAATAGAATAAAAAATACGTAATTTAAAGAATAGAAAATCTCCAGGACCAGATCTAATTACCAACGAATTATTGAAATACGGAGGCCAAATGCATACCGAGGAGTTACAAAAGCTTTTTAATAAAATTATTAAAGAAGAGCAAGTACTGCAAAAATGGAAAACCAGCTATACAATTCCCGTACACAAAAAAGGTGACCACAAAAACCCGGACAACTACAGAGGAATTACACTTCTTAACTCAGTCACCAAACTATTTACAGCAATTATTCGTGATAAACTTGAAGAGAAAATAGAGATCTCGGAGGAACAACAGGGTTTTCGAAAAAACAGGGGAACCACAGATGCCTTATTTATAGTGAGACAAATAATCGAAAAATCAATAGAATTTAACCACCCTGCATACTTATGCTTTGTTGACCTAACAAAAGCATTTGACCGCATCAAGAAGCAGCACATAACGGACATCCTAAAACAGAAAAATGTTTCAGCGGAGATCATAAACATAATTGATGACTTGTACACAAATTCCAGCACAAAAATAATAACATCCGAAGGTCTAACCGAAGACATCAAGATAAATGAAAGGGTAAGGCAGGGAGACTCGCTAAGCCTCTTCTTATTCAATTTGATAATGGACCGCATAATAGAGGACATCAGACCAAAACGCGAATACCAGATGGGCGGACACAATATCAATATAATATGCTACGCGGATGATGCGGTCCTACTCGCAAATAACGAAGACGACCTCCAGAGATTGATACACCTATTTAACGTATCAACTAAGAAGTACAATATGCAGATATCAACGAATAAAACAAAGTGTATGGTAATTTCCAAGGAACCAAGAAGATGCAAGCTACAGATAGAAAATGCCATAATTGAACAAGTCATGAATTTTAAATACCTAGGCATTGACACAACAAGCTGTCGTAACCTTACTGGAGAAGTACTGTCACAAAATACAAGAGCCCTATAAGTGGCAGGATGCTTAAGAAATGTTATATTTCGAAACAGATACATGAGAATAGAGGGAAAAACAAAAATATATAAGACCATGATACGACCAATTCTAACTTATGCTATGGAAACAAGAGCAGACACTAAGAAGACAAAGCAGAAAATGAGAACCACCGAAATGAAAGTACTGAGATCAATGCTGAACGTGTCAATCAGAGATAGGCTGACAAATACCTTAATCAGAGAAAAATGTAATGTGCAGGACGTGGTCAAATGGACAAAAGAAAGAAAAAGAGGTTGGAAAGAACACGTTGAGAGAATGAGTGAAGAGAGACTAGCCAAAGTTTGTATGTATGGATGACCAAGAGGAAGAAGATTACCAGGACGACCACCAAAGAGATGGGCCCAGAGCTGGTTCTCTTCATCAGCAGAATAAGGCGGGTGTAGATAGAATGACAAACAGGGATATCCCTAGTCAACGTAGAAGAAGAAGAAGAAGAAGACAACGAAATATTAAAAACTCATTCAGTTCCTTCTGGAAAACGAATAATTAGACAGAAGTTCGTATTGCAGCAAGAAAACGACCCCAAGCACACGTCAAAGAAGAAAAAAATTGCTCTTATGTAGTGACCGCCACAATTTTGATACCTCAATCCAGCCCGATTCTTGTGGGAAGAGTTGGAATGATCTGCACAAAAAGTTAGACCTACTATTTCGAAAGTTCACCTATTGACCATTTTACAAGTAACATGGAAGAAAATTGGCGCTAAAACTCTAGAAAAGCTCCTATCTCGAATGCCTCGATTTTGTAAAGCGATGATAAAAAACGAAAATGGACCCTTTGATCACAAAGGTAGTTAGTTTATTTTATTATACTTCAATAGCATTAGTGTAAGTAGGTGTGTAAATAACGTGATCTCAAATGTAAATAATTTAGATTTTGAGAAGTTAAAAAATAGTGATAATAATTATGACAACTATATATTTTTCTCGCTGTTACTTATTTATTTTTTATTTAATATGTACAGGGTGAGTCAACGATTGGATGAAGTAGGTTTGTGCCTTTTCGGTGAAATTAACAAAGAAACTATATTTATTGTTTGATACAGTTTATTTTTACGCAGATTTTAAAAATATTTAGGACTCTACAGGGTGAGCCAAAAAACTAGGACAGCATAAAGTTGTATTTTTTAAAATAGAACACCCTATATACGAATCATATTTTCGATTTAGCTTATAATTTTAAATCTTTTTTATTAAGGGTTTACTATAACAAAACTTTATAGTTTCTGAGATAATTAAGTTTAAAGAAAAAAAGTCACATTTTCAAGCATCAATTCAATCCTAAATAACGTTTTCAATTTTGTGACAAATATATTCAAATTTGGAATTTAGCAAGGCCAAGGACAAGTTAACATAATTTTTACCTAATATTTGCAATAAAAGCTACAGGGTGTTGAACACATCGGCTCAAATTTGAGCAAGTTTAAATGAATAAATATCTTTTTTTTTTTAAATGGTACACCCTGTATATTTTCATGTTATTTAATAGAGTAATAAAAACCCTAAAAGTTTTGTTCAATATATCCTATACCTATTTATAATAGTTTTTGAGATATTTCAGTTTTTCTTATTTTCCATACTTTTTTACAGAAATAGTCTTCATTATCATAGTAGCCATGTAAAATAATAAAAAGAAACTACAGAAACAAACAGAATGTGGTTAAATATGATGAAATACATTATTCGTTATATTACAACGGCAATAGTTTAATTAAACATAATGTGAAAAAATTAACACAACAATAACGACAAGGCAAATACATATTTACTTTTATACTAAATTGAAACAAAAAAATTACCTATTAAATATTGAGATTAATTATTTCTTTTTAATAAGTGTTCGAATAAACGACCCTCTTGTGCAATGCACAAATTTAGTCTTTTTTGCAGATTTTCTCGGACCCTGGACAAAATTAGTGGCGTTATTGTTCTACAGGTATCCCTAATCCTGTTTCGCATATCTTCCACTGTTGTTGGTGGATTAACATACACCTTATTTTTAATATAACCTCATAGGAAGAAATCTAATGGGGTGATGTCGCAAGACCTTAGTGGCCACTCAATGAAACCCCCACGTCCAATCCATTTTTGCGGATATCGTTGGTCCAAAAACGCACGAACTTCACGATGGTAATGCGGAGGCGCACCATCCTGCTGGAACCACATACTGTCGAGCTCATCCCTATCGAGACCTTAAAGCAGTTGGGGTAGTTCTTCTTGTAGAAAGTTCAGGTAACTATGGCCATTTAGTGGTTCATTAAAAAAGTGGGGTCCAATAATTCGATTATGATGAATACCACACCAAACATTTAATGACCAGTGGTTTTGATGTTGCATCTCTCTAATCCAAAATGGGTTTTCTGTGGCATAATAATGCATGTTGCGTCTATTTACGGCACCGTTACTTCTAAAAGTAGCTTCATCACTAAACATTACCTTGCATAATAAATTTGGATTTAATTGAATCTCCGCATTTATTGTACGACAAAAGTTTACACGACTTTCAAAATCCTGTCCATTCAATTCTTGGTGTAATCCCATGTGATATGGATGATACCTATATTTCTTGGTAGTACGATTAGCGGTGGATTATGATGTTTCACATAATGCTGCTAACTGACGGCTACCAATATAAGGATTTTCTTGAACATTTAACAATACTTGTAGTTCTTTTTCTTCATTAGTTACTGGTTTGTTGACCACTTTACGTTTTGGATAATCAACAGTACCAGAAGAATCAAATCTTTGCATTAAGTTTTGAAAAGTATGGGTATTAGGCTGGCGTCGATCAGGATACTTCATTTTGTAAATTCTTTGAGCAAGACGGCAATTTTTTTGAGCCTCTCCTATTGTATAAATCATATCTATTAACTCATTCTTTGGAAAATTCATTTTACAATATAAGATGAATGCAAAAAAAAACCAAACTACACTACATAAAAACCAAAAGAAACGATTGCGGTTATAAATTTGACACACAGAAAAATGTTCTTTTACATTGTTTTTGCCATGGCTACTATGATAATGAAGACTATTTCTGTAAAAAAGTATGGAAAATAAGAAAAACTGAAATATCTCAAAAACTATTATAAACAGGTATAGGATATATTGAACAAAACTTTTAGGGTTTTTATTACTCTATTAAATAACATGAAAATATACAGGGTGTACCATTAAAAAAAAAAAGATATTTATTCATTTAAACTTGTTTAAATTTGAGCCGATGTGTTCAACACCCTGTAGCTTTTATTGCAAATATTAGGCAAAAATTATGTTAACTTGTCCTTGGCCTTGCTAAATCCCAAGTTTGAATATATTTGTCACAAAATTGAAAACGTTATTTAGGATTGAATTGATGCTTGAAAATGTGACTTTTTTTCTTTAAACTTAATTATCTCAGAAACTATAAAGTTTTGTTATAGTAAACCCTTAATAAAAAAGATTTAAAATTATAAGCTAAATCGAAAATACGATTCGTATATAGGGTGTTCTATTACTTTTTGCTGTCCTAGTTTTTTGGCTCACCCTGTAGAGTCCTAAATATTTTTAAAATCTGCGTAAAAATAAACTGTATCAAACAATAAATATAGTTTCTTTGTAAATTTCACCGCAAGGCACAAACCTACTTCATCCAATCGTTGACTCACCCTGTATACAGGGTGTATGGAAAGTACTGCGTTTGATGACACACTTTTGACGTCAAAATACGTTGATTTAAGATAATGATTTTTGGTGTATGTTTTAACACTATAATATCACGTTTTCTAGTGGTCTAGCGACCGGCTATAACGTAGTGACGTCATTTTTAAACGGTGTTTCTGATTTTTGATGTCGTCAACGTTATGACAACCTACTTCTATCGGATAATCGCATGTATTTGGAAGCTTTTGTTGGATGAGCGGTTTCGCTAAGAAAAAAATATTTTATGTGAGTATACATTTGATACATCAATTAACTGTAATAAAATAAAATACCTGTAACAGTAATTTTTAACTGGCTTTGTTGGTATGATATTTAATAATTTAAAAATGCCATCACTGTTTAAACAGTGAACTAAAGTAAGGCCAACATTCTTAATTTTACTATTAAATATGAATAACTACACTCACTCCGAGAAGGTTGACATGCTTCTAGTGCATGGGTTTTGTGAAGGAAATGGGCATCGAAGTGGGTTTACATGGGGAGATTTTTTAACCGCTGAATACCAAACCATCAAACATTTGTCAATATTGAGTGTCATCTCCGAGAAATGGGCAGCTTTGAGAAAAAATTTGAAGTTAGGCGTGGTATTCGAACAACTGGAACAGTCGAAAAAGAAAAGAAAATTTTGGAAAGAGTTGAAGAAGAACCAAGTGTTAATACCCATTGCACAAGTAAGTTACTTTTTATAAAAAGTAACTACTCATATCAAATGCATACCCAGACTCTAATATTTTAATTTATTTAAACACACTAACCAAGCTACTTTCGAGGTATGTACTATTTATAGTTTTTAATTAAATCAACGTTGTTACTGTTTCTAATCTGTTGTATCATTTGTTTTAATATTATCCTGTTATAAAATGTTTGCTTTTATTAATTTTAAACACTAAATTAAAAATATGAATTTCGATGTATAAAACAATTCCTGTAATTTAGTGTCAAAAAATTGCAACCTTTGTAGACATGAAGGAGTACATATCATAAAAAAGTTTGAAAAAGCTCACCATGAAGAGCGAAACGTCAGGAGAAATTGAAAATTTTTGTTTCAATTTAAACATAAGAAAACCTACACCGAAGAAAAAATTATAGAAAAATATAAACAAAAGATTTAAAGATAAAAATAAAGTATACATATATATATATATATATATATATATATATATATATATATATATATATATATATATATATATATATATATCCAGGTTATTCATCCTATATGGCACGGGATACTACGGTTAAAATACGTGACTTTCAAAAGGTTTTACTTTTGAGATATATGGAGGTTTAATATAGTTACTTGACTTGTCAAGTCAAGACAGTTCTAGGGTTAAAAATGTAGTGCCCATTCTTCTAACTGGCCTTTTAAAAATACTTTTAAAAAGTGAATATACAAAAGAGTGAGTGACTACAACCATATTCCCAAGAAAATAACCAACTAAAAATATATTTAATGGTTCAAGAAAAAATTAATTCCTATTTATATGTATATATATATATATATATATATATATATATATATATATATATATATATATATATATATATATATATATATATATATTTCTTGCAACATTTTCTTTCTTTTCGTATACCCAAAACTTACAAAGATATAGTCACTTTTTTTAAAAACTCTTATTTTTATCTTAAACGCCATATATCTAATAAAATAAATCCCTAAAAAATTTCTTGAACATGGATTTTGTGTAGCTTTTGGAAAAGCTTCGAAATGATCAGTTTTGTCCAACTACTTCCTATAAAAAAAGTATCGAAGTTCTGGAGGAAAAATTGAAAAAAAAAATATGATGTAAACTGCTTAAAAAACGGAAAAACATAAATGTCATTATATCATTCAAAAGATCTTGAAAAAACTTTTAAAACGAGAACCCATGAAATTTTATACGATAAGTTTACGCTGAGATACAAAACTTTAAAATTTTGGCGATTTGTTCTATCTAGGATGGGCAAAAGTAACTGAACGCAGTGTAAATGTAAAATTAACATCGCGATTTTTCATTCCTCCATACAAGTTTCAACACAAAAATGTAATAATTTCTTCAAAGACTAAAAATACATAAATTAATCGTCTTTCTCTTTATCACACCATCAGATATCTCAACCGGCGCCTTGAGTCGTGTCCAAGCGCCTATGATTTGATCCTAACGATCTATCATCGGGTCTGATCAAACGCCCAAACTGGCCGGACTTGAAACTGTGTGACTAAAACGCTTTCGGTGATTTGTCTTTGTTATCTTCGTTCAAACTAGAAGTTTGTCCTTAAAAAGAGATGAGATTAATTAGATTTTAAAAGGCGACGAGATCTCTATCTTCAGCGATTTAATACAAGACGAACATTAAAATGGTTGAAAGCCACGAAATAAAAAGGTTTCACTGATATAATTTGTTAAATACTTAGAATAAAAGGGCATTTGATATGAAAAAGAAGAATTCTTTAATATGATATTTTGTTAAAAGGGCAATAATCAGGGAATCAAGAGGACCACCAGTTACAATTGGGCTACTAGATCACTTCTATTTATTCAAAAAAATTTTAAATGATTAATTAGGATTTTTTACGGAAATTTAAAACATTCTGTCATAAAAAATAATGATAACTTTATTATCAGTTATCAAAACCTCCGAAGCTTTCGAAATATTATTTCCTTATTATGATATAACAATCAATATTTTCAGGGGACTACAGTCTGACAACTACCATTTATTAAATATTTCCAACAGATTAGACTGGTATGCAACACAAAAGAATGACTAAAGGAATATTTAAACTCTGATTAAAATTATGCTAGTCAACTAAAATCAGATCAGCATAAATTCCCTTTCTACAGCTCAATTACTTTTGATGTTCAACAACGTCTGGCATTCAACGTTTCATCCACCACCAAAGAAGAATTTCATCAGTCGGATTAGAAGATATTTTACTAAAGAAAGCTCGAGGATTTATACAAAATTAAAATAACTTGCCGGCACATTATTATATATTGTGGTTTATACAATAAAGCATTCTACAAATCATGGAACTCCCATCAAACCAGACAAATAATGCATCTTTATATCATACAAACGAGTTAGTGATGACTTCTGTATCATCAAGTGAAGGTAGAAATGAGCCCTTAAATCGATCGATATAATCATGATTCTATCGAATTCAAACAACAATCAGTTACCACTAATACTCTCTGTGTGAAGCCAAACTGTTTAACGACTTTTAAAAATCTTGTTACGTATCGTATTTTGTAAAAATAATTTTCTAATAAAATTATACAGGGTTGTGGTAATGATGACAATATTATATAGGAAGGATCATAAAAGTGCTATGTGTATCAACTCTATTTTTTTTAATGAAACATATACATTTTTAGATTCTACAATAAATTCTAAATATTTTTCATAAAATATGTCCTTTAATTGTTTTCGAAATATTTCCACGTTTGATTTTTAAAACAAAATCGACAAACAACAAACTATAAAACAAAACTATTTTAGAAGATGTTGTAAAAAGTCTTCCAGCAAATGACCTGCAGTAGATTATTTGGTCTAAAAATCCTTTTTATACATTTTGAACAACCTATGAATAAATTTCTCGTCGAATGGACTCCTTAAGCAAATCTACCGAGTCAGGTTTAGTCCCATAAAAAAGATCCAGCAGGTTAAGATCGGGTGATCTTAGTGGCGACTCTACTGTCCTTCGTCTACCTAATTGTCACTATGAAAAAATTGTATTAAAGTACTCACTTACACGAGCAATAGAATGCGGAGGAGTACCAGCTTAATGAAATTATAAGGTTAAACTTGGTAAGTCAGAACTATTATTATCATCTAGAAATAGAGTTACTCGAGCTGGAAGCAGATCATTTTGTAACCAAGGAGGTTTTCATCAAAGAAAAATGGCCCGATTACTTTATTTTCAGCAATGTCTGTCCAGGCATCAACCTTTTCTTATACTGAGTGTCATTTTCTTCGATTCAGTGAGGATTTAAAATTCTAAATACCTTAGACTACGATTCATTTCACTTTTCTTTTCAGTCTTCTCCCATTCCAGATTGGAATCTCTGCTTTGGACTTCCCTCATCCAATACAGACACGTGACTTTCTTCAAGTCATCACAATATTGTGTTTGTGGTGTTACTCTGCCTCTCTGTCCAGTATAAGACAGCCATGAGATTACTCTTTTACTCTACTTACCGCCCTTCTGTCGTACTGTGTGTTCTACAAATTCCCACTTCAGCCTGGTGATCGTTTCCATTATGTCTGTCACTTTTTTTTCTTCCTCTTATCCAGTCATATCTCTTTTTGTCTTTCAGCGAGATACCTGCATAGCTCTTTATGTCACCCTAAGTTTTGATATTTCTTTGGTAAACTTCCAAGTTTATGCTCCATATACTAGGACCAACAAGATGCCCTGATCTTAGATGCAAAGATATGTATCGACTTTTAAGAATATATGATAGTCTTACCAAAACAGCCTAGCCTAGTCGTATTCTTCGTTCGATTTCCTTTGTTTTATTCGTTTTGTCTAGTCTTGTAAGTTGTCCTAGGTATACATATTCAATTACGTTTTCTAGTTGTATGTCTAATAAAATTTTCGGATCTGTTTTGCAGATAATTTTAGTTATTAATATTCATTTTTAGTCTAATTTGCGTTGTTTGTTCTTTTAACTCAGTGATCATATTCTTTAAATCTTCATTTTTGCTTGCCATAAGCATTATATCATCTGTAAATCTTTAATTATTTAATCGTTTCGCCGAGTTTTTTGAATATTCCTTCGGGCGCGAGAGAAAACTTTGGGTGAAATTGTATCTCATTGTCATATCCGTCTTTCAATTTGTATTTATTAGTGACTGTTGTGGTCTAATTGTTTATGTTGTACTCTTATATATGCATGTCCTTGCTTTCTTTAACTCCTCTTCCAATGCCCTATGATCGATTGTGTCGAAAGCCTTCTTGAAGTCTATAATATTGATGGAAAGTAAATGGTCGTATGTACTAGAATCTTTTCTAAACCCAGCTTGTTCAACCAGTTTTAAGTTATCAATTTTGTTTGCTGTTTTGTTGCAAATTATTCCCGTAAACAATTTGAAAAGTTGAGAAAGCAAACTTACGAGAAGGTAGTTTTGTAGGTTAGTATCGTATAATTTTTTAAAAAGTAACACCTTAACTGCATTATTTCAATTTTCAGGTACTTTCTAGTCTTGGAAACATATATTATATATTAATTTTGGTTACCCCCCTTCCTCACTCTTTCTGCGTTGTCATCTGTTGGTGCTTTATTATCTTAAATTTGATATAGAACATGTTATATTTCTTCGGTATTGATTTCCGGAATTTCTTCTAAACCAACACTTAATACTTTGGTTGTCTATTAACGTTTGGTTGCTTTAACTCTGAGCTGTAAAGTTCTTCATAGAACTCTTGTGTTAAATCAATTATGTTATTTATATTTCTTTCTTTGTTTCCATGCTTATCTTTGAGAGAAATGGTCTGAAGCTGTTTGTTTGGTTTTCTAAGTATATTGCTTATGCTTCTGTTCTCCTCTACAAATTTTTTCTAGTAGTTTTTCATAGCATATCTGATTAATTTTCTCGTTATCTTCTTTATTTCTTTATATCCTTGTGTTCGATGCTGCCCGTCCTGGAACGTTATGTTTCTTTTTTCTATCCAACATTTTGTTTGATCTGAGATTCTGTTCTAATTTTTCAAAGATCGTACCACTTTCCTTAATGTTTATACTGGAGCGGAAATAAGAGATTCAGTAATTTTCTCCAAATCTAAACTCTAAATCTCCCACATTATTATTGAGTTCTTTGTTCAGTTGTTTCTTGTACTCTTTATAATTATCCTTTAATTTTTTAATTGTACTCTTTAAAATTATCCTTTAATAACGGCGTTAATATTTTGCGTTTTTTGTTTATGTATTATGTATGTACGCTTTTCTTACTAATCTGCTATTGATTCTTATTTTTTCCCTCACCAGTCGATGATAACTACCCACATTAAAGTAATTTGGTACTATAACATCTATGACTGTGGTACGATAGTCCGCCATATGTAGTCAATATAATTTTTAGTGTTGCCATCCGAACTTATCCATGTTCATTTTCATTGGATGTTCTTGTGGAAATAAAAATTCATTACATATTGCTTGTTCTCCACTACAAAATTTAACAGCATCTCTATCATTTAATTTTGTTGTCCCAATCCATACCTCCCTAAATATTCTTCTGTTTTCTCCTTGTTTTGATCATTGATGGCATTAAAGTTTCTAATGATCATTCTCTGTTGACAGTTTACTTCAAAAACTCTCCAGTACATTAAATCGAATTTTTGATCGACGAATTTTTTTCCATACAATTACCTATCTTAAATATCGATTCGTAGAAGGTCATCTCTAATTTAGACCACCTACGCTGTCGCCACCTAAACTAAATCTAAATTAGCTATCTCTGAAAATTTGAAATTAATGTCTTAACTCGTTTTAAGACTGTCGGTACGTTCATCAACAGGTATGCTATTTCTTTTAAGAGTAATTGCCTAAAGGTGACCATGCACTTGTAGGTATTAAAGAGATTGTCATCTTAAGAAGCGTGAGCTGAAGATGATTGCTACTAACTACAGTTCTTACGTCATTTTTACCCGAAAAAACTCTAAATTTAATTTGTATGTGAAGTTCAGACACAATTATTCAGTAATCATACATAAACCAATTTTGAAAGTTAGATCAGCTGTTTGTGGCTAGGTTTCGAAATATTCCGTGTATTATCAACAGGGTCGGTGTGTTGGCTATTTTTTGTTTTTTAAATCGCTATCGGTCACGCATTGCTAGAAAAGCCAACGTTAACAGCTTACCTTCAGCTCTTACCTCGTTATTAAGTCTACACTTAAAAATAGGGTCATTAACCGACTTCAAAAAGAGGTTCTAAACTCAACCGCTAGGTTTTTTTTTGCATGTACGTCGATTACTCCGAAATTGGTTTAGTAAAATCCAAGATGGAGTTAATAATCTGACGGATGAAAAGATTCAGTTTGTGTGATTTTCTCGAAAATTGATATGTTTTAGTTTTCTGGTATAACAAATCTAAAAATATTTTTAAAAAAATTCATTTTTGGTGGATCTTATATAGTGGACTAAAAATTTTACATCTCTTAATTTTATCCATAAAAGGTTTTCTGAGGATGTAAATTACGAATTTCAAATTAGTTTTTATAATTTCAATATGGTGGATCCAATATGGCGGATTCAAAATTTTATATCTCTCTATTTTGCCTCAAATTGATATAGATTATTTTTGAAGGTATAAATTACGCATTTATAGTTATTTTCAAAAAATTCCATATGACAGATCTAACATAGCGATCTAAAAATTAAGCTCGGTTTTTTTCGAAATTGGTACAAAGGGTTTTCGAGGGAATAAATTACGAATATAAAATTATTTTTAAAAAATTAAATATGGTGGAATAAAAATTTAACATCTCTCGATTTTGTTGAAAATTAGTACAGGAAGCTTTTTGAGAGTGTAAATAATGAATTTAAAAATGTTTAAATAAATTCAATAAGGCAGATGCAATATGGCAGTCTAAAAATTTTATATTTCCGTATTATGCTCAAAATCGGGGTCTTCGGGGTTGCAAATTAAAACTAAATTAAGAGTTTTAAATTATATTTTTAAAAGTCAATATGGCAGATCCAATATGGTGGGTTGGAAATTACACATACACACATTACCATTTTTTTAAAACAGGTATTAGGGGGTTTTCAGATTTGCAGGTTTCGAATCTAAAGTTAATTTTGTTTACAATTTAATGTGGCAGGGAGATTAAAAATTTTACAAATTTTCCATTTTGTCCAAATTGATATTTGGGATTCTTGAGGCGTATATTACGAATATTAAATTAATTTCTTCAAACTCGATAAGTTCTTTCAATATCGGTATTGGGGGGTTTATGGGGACCTAGATACGCAATCTACAATTAATTCTTTAAAATTCAAGATAGTGGATTTAATATAGCAGATTAAATTTATTTCGGAACAATTTTATTTAAGGCTAGTATTTGGAAAATTCTCAGAATCAAAGAATTTTTTGTTGTTCAATCGAAATTCTCTACAACCATGTAGAAAATATGTACTTTTAGGCTATCTTAGAAACCAAACTCAATTCAAAACTAAAAATCGTGAAATAAAATTTTTATAAAAAGAACTAAACTGATTTCTACAAAAACACTACAAAGCAAAAAATACATTATAAATTTTATATGAAATTGAAATTTTTGAAGTCAGCGCCAAATTATTACTAAATGAAACACATAACTATTAGCACGAGATACATACAAGTTACGGTAATCAATTACCAATAAAGTATTTATCAATCTTTTTATGTGAATGATATTTTGTCGGGTATAAATTTGACGCCGACTTCAAAAATTTCACATAAAATTAATATCTTTATTTTTCTCTTTTTAGCGCTTTTTTATAAGTTGGTTCGATTTTTTAAAATTTTATTTTTACGTATATTTTAATAAACATTTAGATAATCGAGAAGACAGAAGACATAACACTAATACAATGTATATTTGTATTCAATGATCTCTGATCTGCATGTCTGTTAGTGAATGGGCCACTTAAGATTTAATTTTTGACGTTCATTAACCCACCGAATGAATTCATCTATTTTGCCGAGGTGTCCAATTATATTTGATGTGTTTCAGTATAGATATGTAATGTAAAATTAAATTTTGACTTTAGCTTGGATTTGAACCGAAAACTTATAGATCCAAATATATGAATGTCAAAAACCACCGGCAAATAATAAACTTTTATCTTCTTTAGGTGCCGTCTTCGTTCCGAAGGTTGGCGATCATCAGAGCTATACGTATTTTCGAGACTGCTGACCTAAACAGCTGGTTATTGCTGCAATTATACCATTCTCTTAGATTTTTTAACCAGGAGTTTCGTCTTCTTCCTACAGATCTCTTTCCCATAATTTTTCCCTGCATAATAGTTCTCAGTAGTTGATATCTTTCTCCTCTCGTAACGTGTCCCAGGTATTGTAATTTTCGTTTTTTAATTGTAAGTATGACCTCCTTTTCTTTATTCATTCTCCTCAGTACTTCAGCGTTTGTGATTTTCTCCATCCATGATATTCTTAACATTCTGCGGTACATCCACAATTCAAAGGCTTCCAGCTTGTTAATATCGATCTTTTTAAGCGTCCATGCCTCCATTCCATAAAACAAAACTGACAGTACGTAACATCTTGCCAGACGAACCTTTAATTCAAGACTCAGGTCTCTGCCACAGAACACTCTCTTCATTTTTATTTTTATAAAGGGGATCTAAACTGCAAATGCTGTGATTGAGAAAAGGAGATAACAAAGTATACTCTATCTCATTGCGAGTCATTAGATAGTAAAAGGCAACGAATTTTCAGGTTAACAAATCTAGAACCGAGTGATATCTTACCCATTTCTTAGAAACTTATATAGGGTTGTTCACCCTATACAGCACGGAATATTGCGCCTACAATACGTGACTTTCAAAAAGTTTTACTTTTGGGATATACGGATGTCTAATATAGTTACTTTTTAAAATTATTTTCATATTATATAGGGTGTCCCAAAAGCTCTGAAAGTATCATAGTTTTGTTTTTTTAAATGAAACCCCTTGTATATTATAACATTTTTTTCGGATTCTCCGATCAAAATAAGTGCCCATTTTAATAAGGTTTATAGTAACTAAACCTTAAGGATTTTTAAATAATTTGAATTTTGACAAAATTTAACCTAATTTTCAGGTTTCAAATACTTAAGAAGTATTTCTGTTATGTACTCAAAATTTACAGTGAAATGTAACAATAAATCGTATTTTATATCCCAGTTATAATAAACTTGCTATATTATACAGGGTATCCAAAAATTAAAACTAATCAAATAAGAACTTTAAGTGGCTATAACCTGATTAATTTAAATAGAACACTATACTTTTTAACTTACCACAAAATGTACCTTTTAAATATCTATCGAATGGTATAAGGATGTTCTATAGCTAAGTCTTAGCGTTTTCACAAAATAAGCCAAATAATCATTTTCTGCACCATTTTGTGCTTTTTGAATATAAGTTCTAATGTATCTAGTTGCCTATGGCATTTAGAAACGTCAGATAATTCATTTAATCTGTCAGTTTAGTCTCTAAAGCATGTTGCTATAATAGCGGTATTATTTTTTCTAATTGTTAAACTTCATTTATTGAATTGAAGAGCATATTATCTTTGGAAAAGTCATCAAAATTGTTTGTTGGCTTCTCGAGTCTATGCTCAATGATTGCCTGACTATTAAAACCGTTTCGGGAAAGTGGAAGTATCAGTTATAAAAAACCTGTCACTGAGAATGAAGAACATGTTTTTACTGTACTTGGTTCAGTGATCGAAAATCTCAATATTAGTCAGAATCATAAATCCGAAAATACTAACATTAGTCGAGCAAGTGTTAAAAGGATCCTTAACAAACACAGATTTCATCCTTATAAAATCCAGCTTCGTCAAGAGCTTCACGGCAATGATTTTGACAACCGAACTGAATTCTACTTGTACAGGGTGAGTCAACGATTGGATGAAGTAGGTTTGTGCCTTTTCGGTGAAATTAACAAAGAAACTATATTTATTGTTTGATACAGTTTATTTTTACGCAGATTTTAAAAATATTTAGGACTCTACAGGGTGAGCCAAAAAACTAGGACAGCATAAAGTTGTATTTTTTTAAATAGAATACCCTATATACGATTCGTATTTTCGATTTAGCTTATAATTTTAAATCTTTTTTATTAAGGGTTTACTATAACAAAACTTTATAGTTTCTGAGATAATTAAGTTTAAAGAAAAAAAGTCACATTTTCAAGCATCAATTCAATCCTAAATAACGTTTTCAATTTTGTGACAAATATATTCAAATTTGGAATTTAGCAAGGCCAAGGACAAGTTAACATAATTTTTACCTAATATTTGCAATAAAAGCTACAGGGTGTTGAACACATCGGCTCAAATTTGAACAAGGTTAAATGAATAAATATCTTTTTTTTAAATGTTACACCCTGTATATTTTCATGTTATTTAATAGAGTAATAAAAACCCTAAAAGTTTTGTTCAATATATCCTATACCTATTTATAATAGTTTTTGAGATATTTCAGTTTTTCTTATTTTCCATACTTTTTTACAGAAATAGTCTTCATTATCATAGTAGCCATGGCAAAAACAATGTAAAAGAACATTTTTCTGTGTGTCAAATTTATAACCGCAATCGCTTCTTTTGGTTTTTATGTAGTGTAGTTTGGTTTTTTTTTGCATTCATCTTATATTGTAAAATGAATTTTCCAAAGAATGAGTTAATAGTTATAATTTATACAATAGGAGAGGCTCAAAAAAATTGCCTTCTTGCTCAAAGAATTTACAAAATAAAGTATCCTGATCGACGCCAGCCTAATACCCATACTTTTCAAAACTTAATGCAAAGATTTGATTCTTCTGGTACTGTTGATTATCCAAAACGTAAAGTGGTCAACAAACCAGTAAATAATGAAGAAAAAGAACTACAAGTATTGTTAAATGTTCAGGAAAATCCTTATATTGGTAGCCGTCAGTTAGCAGCATTATGTGAAACATCACAATCCACCGCTAATCGTACTACCAAGAAATATAGGTATCATCCATATCACATGGAATTACACCAAGAATTGCATGGACAGGATTTTGAAAGTCGTGTAAACTTTTGTCGTACAATAAATGCGGAGATTCAATTAAATCCAAATTTATTATGCAAGGTAATGTTTAGTGATGAAGCTACTTTTAGAAGTAACGGTGCCGTACATAGACGCAACATGCATTATTATGCCACAGAAAACCCATTTTGGATTAGAGAGGTGCAACATCAAAACCACTGGTCATTAAATGTTTGGTGTGGTATTCATCATAATCGAATTATTGGACCCCACTTTTTTAATGAACCACTAAATGGCGATAGTTACCTGAACTTTCTACAAGAAGAACTACCCCAACTGCTTCAAGGTCTCGATAGGGATGAGCTCGACAGTATGTGGTTCCAGCACGATGGTGCGCCTCCGCATTACCATCGTGAAGTTCGTGCGTTTTTGGACCAACTATATCCGCAAAAATGGATTGGACGTGGGGGTTTCATTGAGTGGCCACCACGGTCTTGCGACATCACCCCATTGGATTTCTTCCTATGGGGTTATATTAAAAATAAGGTGTATGTTAATCCACCAACAACAGTGGAAGATATGCGAAACAGGATTAGGGATACCTGTAGAACAATAACGCCACTAATTTTGTCCAGGGTCCGAGAAAATTTGCAAAAAAGACTAAATTTGTGCATTGCACAAGAGGGTCGTTTATTCGAACACTTATTAAAAAGAAATAATTAATCTCAGTATTTAATAGGTAATTTTTTTGTTTGAATTTAGTATAAAAGTAAATATGTATTTGCCTTGTCGTTATTGTTGTGTTAATTTTTTCACATTATGTTTAATTAAACTATTGCCGTTGTAATATAACGAATAATGTATTTCATCATATTTAACCACATTCTGTTTGTTTCTGTAGTTTCTTTTTATTATTTTACATGGCTACTATAATAATGAAGACTATTTCTGTAAAAAAGTATGGAAAATAAGAAAAACTGAAATATTTCAAAAACTATTATAAATAGGTATAAGATATATTGAACAAAACTTTTAGGGTTTTTATTACTCTATTAAATAACATGAAAATATACGGGTGTACCATTTAAAAAAAAAAGATATTTATTCATTTAAACTTGTTCAAATTTGAGCCGATGTGTTCAACACCCTGTAGCTTTTATTGCAAATATTAGGTAAAAATTATGTTAACTTGTCCTTGGCCTTGTTAAATTCCAAATTTGAATATATTTGTCACAAAATTGAAAAGGTTATTTAGGATTGAATTGATGCTTGAAAATGTGACTTTTTTTCTTTAAACTTAATTATCTCAGAAACTATAAAGTTTTGTTATAGTAAACTCTTAATAAAAAAGATTTAAAATTATAAGCTAAATCGAAAATACAATTCGTATATAGGGTGTTCTATTTAAAAAAATACAACTTTATGCTGTCTTAGTTTTTTGGCTCACCCTGTAGAGTCCTAAATATTTTTAAAATCTGCGTAAAAATAAACTGTATCAAACAATAAATATAGTTTCTTTGTTAATTTCACCGATCCAATCGTTGACTCACCCTGTAGGTGTTAGATAAAGTGGCAGAAAATGAACACTTTTTTGATAATGTGTTGTTTAATGATGAATGTACTTTTCAGAACAATCGTGAATAGATACAACTTCCATTACTATTCTGATTCACACCCACATAAATACAGAGTTATGAGAAACCAGAATAAGTAGTCAGTTAATGTGTGGGGAAGAATACTGGGTCCATACTTAATTGGACCCTACTTCTTTCGAGGACCTTTTAATGGTTTGATGTTTCGCGATTTTCTTTTACATCAACTTCCAATGTTATTAGAAGATGTCCTTTTAAATATTAGAAGAACTATGTGGCTTCAACTGGATGGAGCTCCGCCTCATTATTATTTTTCGGTTTGGCAATTTTTAAATGCCAACTTTCGAAACAGATGGATTGGGAGAGACGAACTTTAAAATTTACTCCAGATGTCTCCGGACCGAATTCCATCAGATTTCTTTATATGAGGTTACATAAAAGGAATTGTGTACAATGCTCCGCCGACAACACCACAAGATATGAAAATAAGCATAAAAGACGCTTTTCAAATTGTAACCTAGCAAATATTGTCGAGTTAGCAGTGGTTTCGAAAAGAGATTATGTGTTTGGAAATGGATGGTCGACATTTCGAACATCTACTATAAATATTTTGCTTTTGTTTTGTGCTATCGTCAATATGTTATCATTATTACTGTAATAGCCTGTTGGACGACTGTAAACTGCGGTCCGAGTTTCTGAACATTTGTAAAGATATTCCTGATTATTATTCTTATAGTTGTAAATTACCTGTTATTAATAAATTCCATAGGCAACTAGATACATTAGAACATCTCTTCAAAAAAACACAAAATGGTGCAGAAAACGATAGTTCGGCGTATTCCGTGAAAACGCGAAGACTTAGATGTAGAACACCCTTATACCATTCGATAAGTATTTAAAAGGTACATTTTCTGGTGAGCTAAAAAGTATAGCGTTCTATTTAAATTAATCAAGTTATAACCACTTAAAGTTCTTATTGGACTAGTTTTAATTTTTGGACACACTATATAATATAGCAAGTTTATTATATTTGAGATATAAAATATGATTTATTGTTACACTTTACTGTAAATTTCGAATATTTAAGTGAAATACTTCTTAAGTATTTGAAACATGAAAATTAGGTTAGATTTTGCCAAAATTCAAATTATTTAAAAATCCTTAAGGTTTAGATAGAATAAACCTTATCAAAATAGTCACTTATTTTGATCGGAGAATCCAAAAATGCAATAATATACAGGAAATTCCATTTAAAAAAACACAACTTTGATACTTTCAGAGCTTTTGGGACACCCTGTAAAATATGGAAATAATTTTAAAAAGTAACTATATTAGACCCCCATATATCCCTAAAGTAAAATTTTTTGGAAGTCACGTATTTTGGCCGCAATATTCAGTGCCGCATAGGGTGCATAACCCTGTATAAGGAAAATCGACGATTAAAAGAAGGAAGTTTGTAGATTTTAGCTAGAATTTATTAGTAAACTATATCAAACAAATTCGTCAATGACTATATTCATTAGAACAAACAGCTGTATAGATATTAAAAGTGCATATTTTAAAAATACTTGTGACTATACAAAGTGCCTGAAAAAAGTAGCATAGCATGAAGTTATATTTTTAAAATTGAACAATTCTTTGATTCTGCATCCAATCCTGAAACTTTTGTATTATATGTTTGATTGATCTTAATTTCTTGGTTTTGAAATAATATATTATTTATTATTAATTATAACGAAATAATTTAAATAGTAGAAATTTGTTTAAGGTGCTCAACACATATGCTTGCTCTGCGCTGAGCTACTCTTTTGGAATTGTAAAATGGAGCAGGACGGACATCCAAAACCTGCAAAGGACACTCCTAACAAAAGCACAGAAACATCACCCTCGGAGTGCTATTGAACATGCAATGCTTCCAAGACACTAAGAAGGAAGAGAATTGGTGGATATTAGTAAGCAGCTCGACCAACAAATAATAAACTTACGTTCATATTTCCACAGGTTAGCGGACTCTTCCACACTACATCGAGCAATATGCAAGATAGACGATTTAACGCCGCTACAGTTGAGGAAACAAGATATTACTTCTTACCGCCAAACAGACCAAGAAAAGTTACAAACCTGGCAACAGAAGCCACTTCCTGGACAGCATTCAAATGAGGTTAATCAGGACAATGTCGACAACTCAGCGTCGAACTACTGATTGATTTCAGGACAGATGTTTCCGGAAATGGAGACCTTCTTGTTAGCTATCTAAGACCAGGTTATTCCGACGAGGAACTATCGGAAGTTCATCATTAGAGATCCCTTAATAGAAAATGACCAATGCAGATATGACTGTCAAACATCAGAGACAGTCCAGCACATAACTGGGGGATGCTATAGCCTACAGGTGTCAAGCTCCAAAAAACAATAATAATAACAATATTCCCTGGAGGGAGTGCGAAGTCGTTTGGCTTGTAAATCAAAAGAAATCAATCGGAGGATGCCAAGCGTTTGCCGCAACCGAGTATAAAGAAAGACACGACTCAGCCGCTAAGATACTCCACCAAAAGTTAGCAGAAAAGTTAAACCTATTACAGGTAGGAAAAGTGCCTTATTACAAATATAATCCGGAGCCTATTCTTGAGAACAACCAGTTCAAGTTATATTGGGACCGAACGGTTCTGACGGATCAGACAGTTGCGCATAATAGACCAGATATTATACTAATACATAAAATTTCTAGGCGAATTACCTTAATCGACTTTGCTGTGTCTAACAACAACAACCTAAGGCCAAAATACAACGAGAAGATCTCTTAATACAGAGATTTGAAGGTGCAAATCCGAAGACAATGGGCAATGAACAGCGTTGAAATGATTCCCATAATATTGTCAACAACTGAAGTGATACCAAAGAACTTCTTGCAGAATATCAAGGGACTCGGCCTTAATGAGCATCTGTATAAACCGATACAGAAGGCAGTTCTCCTTGCAACCGCGCGAACCTACCGAAAGTTCGTGGGAAATACAGCAGACCACGTCACTTAGGACCCGATAACATGGAAAGGGCTCCTACAGAGCTTCATACTTTTGGTATCTTTGTGTACCTGATATGAGTCAATATTCCCTGGAGGGAGTACGAAGCCGTTTGGCTTGTAAATCTTTTAATAATAATAATATTTTGTCTAAAGATTTCAACATTTGTAGAGAAATCGCTTTAGCAATATTTAGCAACTATATATTCTTGTGGATATAATTTATTCAAAGATTTTACTTATAAGCTATAAACTTCTTTCATCTTTGAGGCACTCTGTACAAGATAGTGTGGGAAGCTAAGGTGATAGAATGGGCATAAATAATCCACCTTTGTTGTAAATCTGAATTTCTAATAAATATAGAATCATAAAAAGAATGATCATTTTTCTTTTAGTAAATATAATATTATCCGCAGTAGATACATAACAAGAAATATTAAATAATAATATTATATAAACAATACCAACTCAGCATAATATGATAGTTCGATTACCTAAAAAATTAAAGTTATTGAGTCAGCAAAACCCAAATTAAGAAAAAAAAACTGACAACTTAATAAGCTGAATGATAAAAATGTAATAAAATGTTGTTTTTAGCAACCGCCCGGTTGCTGCAAGGCGGTAGGTCAAGTCAGACACGAATTTTAGATAAACTGGTAGAAACGAAGGATCAATAAAGTTGTTTTGTATGGAGTGAAAGAAACAATTTTATACCGGGACAGTTAAAAAAAATACAGGAAGAAAATTTATTAATTCATATTACAGGTCTTTTATAAGAAAGCGTTTTATAAAATATATTTAAACAACTTATTGTCTTAGGCATTTCTAAACATCTTCAGTGTTTTTATCTTGTAGAATGACGAACGCTGAAGATTCTAAGATGAGATAATCTAAATTCAAGAATACTGACAGTTTTTGTTCTGTATTTTGGAAACTGCGGCTAGAATACATAAAAGTATGAATTTATGGTTGCCTAAATTATTATTATTATTATTTTCAATATCAATAATATTTACCAATAAAAACAAGTTTTCAAATTTTCTTTTTGTTAATATTGATTGCAAACTGCCCATTTATAGTAATTTCTAACACTTAAAAGCACTGAAAAGAGTCACGACAAGCAATGAAACTGGAAGAAAAGAAAAATAAGCATGTTTATGTCTATCAAACATTAAAAAAGCCTTTCCCCCATCGACCATAAACAGCCTTCCTACCAATCTATTGTTGCTTACATCTATAGGGTATGATTGAGGTTTAGACTGATTATGACATGCTGCAGTTAACCTCGATTAACTTCGCTAGTACGTTTTCGGATCGCAATCTCCCGGGAATTTGAGTCTCTTAAGGTGCATATAAACATGGCGAGCCGTGTCCGTGACGAGCCTGCCGCGATCCTCTTTTGAATTTTACCGACTTCGATTGATATCAATCGTCAAGTCAATTTCATCATATTTCTATTGTTCGTGAGCAGCGCGACTGGGCTCGCAGTGATCCATTTTCTATCGGTTTTTGATGTGAACTAAAAATAATTTTTTTTTATCTAGTTGGACGGCTTTATAGCACGCTCTTTCGAAAAAAAATATTTTGCAGCGTGACCAATGGATACGAGAAATATGATAAATTCGGTTGTTGTTTCCGAGATGCTTTTATTATCTCCTCTGACGCCGGCTGCCGAGGTCACAAGCGTTTCGTGATAAATTCGCGTATTGCGCTCGACATTAGTCAAACATGGGCGTGGGATGACTTGTTTCTATGCACCTTTTAATAAAAGCAGTGCGCGGAAGACTGCTCTTTGGTTCCCCCTCTCCAATTCTTCTGTGCTCTATATTTTCTTATCCCTGGCAGAGGACTAATCCAATGTCGTATAATCTGTTTCAATATGGGATGTTACTAACCCTAACAATTTTTTACTACCTAATTGTCTATTGCCCTATCTTAAGCTTCATTTACTGCCTTTCATTAATTTTGATGCTGATAGATTTTTCCGATGAATTTCTTCATATCAACTATAAAATCAATCATTAAGTATGTTATTTTAATAAGATTTTATAAGTTTGTCAAATATTTGGTTACATTTTCTGAACATACACATGGAAGCAGCAAATTTATTTTTTAAAGTAAAAAAGCAACAGTTTTGAAACTGTACTGCTTTTATCCACTGAAAAATATAAGTATGGCTTTCCTACTCTTTATGATCTCATATAATTATGGTTTCATCTGTATTGACACAGGAGAAAAGCAGTAGTGGTAATTTTATCTCCTTTTCCTTTTGGATCGTTGATTTTTCAGAACAGAACGATTGTTGTGACCATGGTGCTTTTTATTCACATTTGTTCAAATAATTATATTGGAGGGAAGTGTATTGTCACAAATATACAACAAAATATACAGAAATAAAATAAAATTTTAATTCTACATCTGTGTGCTTTACCTTTGATAAAATAAAACATATAAATAATAAAAAGAGCGAAAAAAAGCAGTAATTCTGTTTTAAAGAGTATGAAGGGGCTAAATCAGATGTTACTGCTTTTAGATTTACAAAAATTAAAGACGATTTTCTCTCTTTTACCTAAGCATGGCGCTATGACAATCATTCGCCATTATGTATCTGAAATAAGCTATTTTTCTTTTTTTAACCTCTCTTAATCACACCCTCACTTACATTCTTCCAATTTATTGATTGATGAGGCTTGGAGTACTTATGCCTCAATGCAATTCAAAATAAGAGTCTATGTGCAGTTGTGCAGTTCTCAAAAAGCAACTAGTCCGATTTTATTTTTTAATCCTCATTTCGGGATTTTTATACAACCGTAGTACGTAACTTATGATATTTGTTCAATTCCTGATCATTAAAACTTATTTGAACGATGGGCAATGAATTTCTGCTGATGATAATATATTTGATCCTGCCTGTATTCAGTTTTAAATTAAGTCCATTACTTACATTTTTACCGTCAGTTAACATAGTTTGCAAACCTTTAGTATTATCTATTATGATTACTATATCATCGGCATATGTTATGTCATTAACATGCACATTGTTTACTTTTATAGTGACTGTCACAAATTGCTTCGAGAAAGTTCTTTAACTTTTAGAGGAAAACTTAATAGACAAAAAAAGTTTTACAATAAGATGTGCAACAGAGTGATCAAATTGAGTTAATGGCATCTGAAACAAAAGTCTGAGGGGGTAAAATGTCGTATGACTCGGAAAACGGTGTACCAAATAAACTAAAGGACCCCGCACCAAGCAAATGGAAATTGGATCCCGGTCAAATTCGTTGAAAATTCAGTATATTGTAGGTCGAGATATCCTGATCAAAAGTTCCTATGGGCACAAAATTCAAAAGTTAATAGTTTTCGAGAAACATAGGCAAGGCGTAAGGATCAATTTTCTCTATCTATCTCTTTTTCTCTCTCTCTTCCTATCTTGTGAACCTGGCTTGGCTAACGTAAGCGAATGTAAATGTACAATACTATACAATATATATATATATATATATATATATATATATATATATATATATATATATATATATATATACATATATATATATATATATATATATATATATATATATATATATATATATACATATATATATATATATATATATATATATATATATATATATATATATATATATTTATATATATATATACAGGGTGTCCAAGATAAGGATCCTAAGCATTAGGATCTCGGAAACAGTTGGAGATACGAGGTCGGTTAAATTAGAGAAAAGTAGTGGGAATAGGGGGCTCCTAGTTGACCCCCCCACCACTTTTTTGATTGGTCAGCCAAGAATGACCTTGTTTCTGATTGGCTGCCCAAGTTCGCCCCCTATTCCGATTGGTTTCATAAACTCCGCCTCTTTTTGCTCCACCTCCTACCTCCTTCCTAACCACCACAGTAGTTGGAGGGGAGCTGGTAGCAGTTGGAGGGGAGCTGGTATTTTAAAGGACTGAATCTGAGCGAGCTACATTCATTTACAACTAGTCTTAAGCTTATATAGAAGATTCACCACTAATAAAGAACAGTGTTAAATTAAAAATAAGTGGTAGTTATGAACAGTGATTTGCAAAATGAAATAATCAAATTAGGTAAACAGTTTACTAAACTTCAAAATTCCGAATTAAAGAATGCAATGCTAAGGAAAACACACCCCGAGTGGGCACAGGTATATTATGAGACTGCCTTCCAATACCAATTAGCTGCAGAAGCCTGTTTAAATTATAGAAAAACCCAAAATTTGCCGAAGTTCTTTCATGAAATAAAGAAAATAGGATTCAGTTACTTTTTAAGGATATTGAAGGATTATATAAAAGATCCTGATATATTAAAAGAAATCGTGGAAGAGGAAGAGAGAGATAAAGAGATATTGAGAAACAGGGAGGTTTTAGTGTAGGATTTATTATGGAATTATTAATAAGAGAAATGTATGAAGAGTTTTTGATGTCCGCAGCCTGTTCCGAGTTTTATGCATATGAAGGTCAAGAAAGTGAAGCGCAGAATATTATAGTGTTTTTAAATTATATGGAACATGCGGAATTATGTTTACTAGCAGCTAAATGTTGTAGCGAATATTTAAAAAATAAAAATATAGATATTTTAATATGTAAACTTCAAGAACTAGGATTAAATAATAATATTTCATGTATTAAAACAATGTTAGAAAATAAAACACATAATTTGTAATCAAGTCTTTTATTACATAAAAAAATTGTTGTAAAGGTAATAAACATTTGATAATGCACATACACATGGTATTTTTTGATGATAAAAGCAGCAAGGATCCATTTTCTTTAGGGCGGGTTGTTCATCAATCTCGATAACTGGTTTCATGGAATACTTCTTTACGAAATCTGCCTTTTCTTCCCCTTTTACATAAACATAGTCCACCTTAGCGCTTAAATCTCTTATGATATCTCCACATTTGTGTAATGGTGTAAATCCTTCACACCATTCAATGCAATGGTAATTTTTTATTAACCACAGAGCTTGTTTGTGTAAATAGGATGGTAAATGACCCATCGGAAATGGAGCTTTGAAAATAAAATGACTTGTCTTTTGCCCATCGTAAGCTGCTAATTCCTTTACAATAAATTTATTATTTTCAATTTTGAATCCTTGAAGATCTAGAATAAGTTTCATATTTTCAAATATTTGAATTTCTTGATCATTTCTACTTTTAATTGATATTCACTTATTTGTTTTTTTAATTTCTGCAACTGAAGTTGAAAATCTAATACTCGAACTGAAATCTCGTAAGACATTATATAAATGAAGAATTCTGGTTTGGCTACGTTAATAAATATCAAAATTGACGCGTGCGCTCTTAAGCGTAAGTAGCGGTTTGTTTAAAAAGAGTATTTTATCTTAAGGAAATTGTATTACAACTGTTTCACAATTTTTGTTAATGGATTGTAACTGAAAACTTTATCATGAATTATAACACAATATGCCGCTGTTTTAGGGGGAATTTTTTCCTTGGTTTCAAATTCAATTCTCATGGTTACTGGACCTGTTTGTAGTAAATCTCTTTGATGTGAACAATTAATGTAAACTATAGGAGCATTTTCTTTAAATTCTTTCGGATTAAAAATTGGTTCCACTGGAGAGTTATAATACCCTTGACGAAAGTCTGTAAACATTTCATACAGAGTAGCAAATTTATTATTTTCAAAGTCAAGTTGAAGATCATTGTAAGGATATCTTTCTGAATTTAAAAAGACATTCATATTTCTTAAATTACAATGATCAAATTTACTCATATCCATTTTTAGATTACCACGTCTATTTTTCTGAAAAGCAATTAGAACATGACGTGGCGTTTCGACTTTTGTAGATGTTTTTACGGGCCAGTTGTGCCTCGTAGTTTCCAATAACTCTGGATATTCAACTAATTCCCAGCTTCGGAAGGTTATTAGTATATCACTATTTTTGTCAATAATTTTGGTAAGTGCTAATTCTTGCGGAATCGCTACAGTAAGATGAGGAACTCTCCAACACAACTTGGTAATTTTAACTTTGGGTTTTTCATCTTCATTACTGGATAATAATGCATTTGTATCATCATTACTTCTTATTAGAATAAGTTCTTGTTGTGAATTAAGAATAATCTTATTATAATCTTCAAAAAATCCTGAATACATCTTTAATGGTATACATAATGAAACATTACCTTTGTCATCAGTCATAATTTTTTCTTTAGATTTTGTTTTCGGATACCAACCGGCATTTTCCAATTTAGCACTTTCATTTTGATTAAATGAAATATATCCCTTAAGAGTTGAAGTTATACCAATATCCCGAACGGAGTCAATAGTAACACCATTTAAAATATAGCGTAATTCTTTAAATAAAAATGCCGGAGCATTATTAATTAAAACAGTATTAGCTAAAGGGGAATCATCTTCTTTAGTTACTTGCAATTCCACATAAATTTCACTTTTGCAAGGTAAAGGATATTTTCCTGTTTGTTGCAAAGCAATTCTGATTTCATCATTTGGTCCGAGTTTTGTAGGATTAAAAGGATCGAAAGAAAGAATTTCCCAGCTTAATATTGATTCATCAACCAATACATTTTCTCTTACATTTAAATAATCCATTTTTATTTAAGTTTAAAACCCAAACTTTGAAGAAATTTTCTATTAGAAGGTGTTAACCTTTGGAAGTTTGATTTCCTACTAAAGGAAGTTGGTTTCTTTCTTGTCTTATTAATGTTTTTATTATTAAATTTTCTAGTAAAGTTTGCAGATTTATTGTTATATAATATTACCATCTTTAATCTACTTTTTTAAGATGTAGTCTGATGGTTATGGTTTCTTCTCTAAAATTAACCAAATCACCTTCCTGATCTATTATTTTAATGGCTATTTTATCAATTACTTTAACGGTGACTGGGAAATATATGACGTTTTGAGGTGACTCAATTATTTTGAACCCTGGAGCAACGCTCGGGAAAAATTGGTGTATTATATGAACAGGTTTCCCGTTTAAATATGATCCCTCTGCAATACTGCAGTCTATATTTATTGAATTTACTTTAATTATTTCCGCGGGAAAATCTGATATATGTTCAATGTTGGCTTCCAATCGCCCATTTTTAAACCCTAATAATTTACCAATAGTTCCTTCACGAAAAGTTATGGGGGCTGAACATTTAAGATGTGTACGTAAAGTATTATTATTTGCATAAAGACTAAAACTAATTTTATCCTCATCCAAGTGTTTTTTTAAAAAATCTGTTATGTCTTCTAATTCGTAGCTACCTGGGGGTATGGCTATTTCTAAATTTTCATCATGAATTAATACATTATTCCCAACATCAATATTGGGAATTGCATTAAATGTTTCGAAATTTACAAGACCGATAACATATTCAACATCTTCATCTAAATATATTGGAGGATGTAACTCTGATGTTAAAATAGCGGAATTGCCGCTAAGAACAAAACTATATGACATTTTACTTTAAAAATATGTTTAATAATAAACTAAAATTAGGTGTTACATATGGTTATAAAGAAATTTTAGACACAATTGACCACAATTTGTTTTGTTAAAGTTTTGATAACTGTTATAATTATAATTAACAATATTATTATTTTGGTCGCTATAAAAATATTTAATTAATTCAGAAGGGGGTCGCAAATTACCATAACTATCAAAATATATTATGTTTTTTCCTTTTTTTGTATATGCTATCCAGTGAGTACCAACACCACTGTGATTATCTAGATTGACAATTGCACTTTCAATTAACTTTATCTTTTTTGGTAATTTATCCCTCATAAAAATACCACGAAAGTTGGGAATTTGTAAATATTTAGCGTATTTAAGTAAATCGTAATTTGTAAGTGCTTTTCGAGGTATATGTTTTAGCAGTTTTTTGAATAAGGTTTCAAGTATAATCCACATCCTGTTTTATAGGGTTTTAAATAAAGTCCACTTCCTTTTTTTCCTACCGCAATGGACTCCATCATTTGATTGTGTCGTTTAGATTCTTCTAATTTCGCTTTGGCTGCTTTTGCATCATTTACTGCTTTAGCAATACCTGCAGCCCCTCCTCCAAGAGCACCAAGAGCAGACAAACCAGCAAATAAAGGTATAAGTGGAAGAAATCCGCCAGTCTTTGGGATTGGAATTACCCTTTTCTTTGGAGGTAACACTTTACCAGTTTTTTTAATAGCTTTTAAAGCAGTTTGAATACTTTCATTTAGGTCTTTAAAACGTTTCCCCTTAATTCCTTTTCTAGCTTTTGAAATTACCTGAGATAATGATAGTCCTCGTCCTTTTCGAGTTTTTCGCTTGAACTTTCTTCTCGTTCGAAGTCCCATACCTAATTTTCTTTTAATTTTCATAGCACCAGTAATTCCTAGTGCAGCAGTTTTTTCCCCAAAACTAGAATCTTTAGCTTTGAACCTTGATAAAGCTTTGTCAGCTAATACTTTATCAGCTAAATGCCTTCTTTTTATATCATTTGATTGTGAGTAAGCAATATCGTGTTCTTTACAAGCCTCATCCAATAAATTTATACCTTTATCACCTCTTGACAATCGTTTTTCCAATTTTGTTCCAGGTCCACAAAAATTATAACCAGGAATATGCAATTCAAAGGGTAATTTATTTATTAATGAGTTTACTAAACCACTTCCTTTCCTTTTGCTGTTTGTCTTGTAAATGATTCGTTTATTATGTGATGGAAACATTATATATAGTTGCAATCCTAGTGATAACTAACCAGTTACATCACAATACTGAATATTAATAGTTTGTTTTATATATAAAATGAGAGTTGAGAAACAACCATACTCTATAACAATTAAGGATCATGAAAGTTCAGTGAATGGTTTTAGAAAACATGGAAAACTGTTTGAGGGAAATAGTAAAAGAGGGTTAATTATTGGCCCGTCAGGCTGTGGCAAAACCAATGTTATTATTAGTTTGATTGAAGATCCGAATGGTTTGCGATTTGAAAATCTGTATGTTTATTCAAAATCCTTATATCAACCAAAGTATAAATATTTGAGAACACTTTTTAAACCTTTGAAAAAAATTGGATACTATGAATCTGAAAATGAAGAAACAATTGTTTCACCAAAACAAGTTAAACCAAACTCTATAATAATATTTGATGATATAGTGTGTTGTAATCAGAATGTTGTAAAGGACTATTTTTGTTTCGGAAGACACAAAAATACTGATTGTTTTTATTTATGTCAAACATATTCTTCTATTCCGAAACAATTAATTCGTGACAATGCAAATTTAATTGTTATATTTCAACAAGATCGAACAAACTTAAAACATATTTATGATGATCATGTTAATGTTGATATGTCATTAAACCAATTTAATGAGTTGTGCTTAATATGTTGGAAAGATAAATTTGGATTTTTAGTAATAGACAAAGACTCTAATGTGAAATCTGGCCGATATCGAAAAGGATTTGATTCATATATTTACTTATAAAAATAAACGTTTGATGGTAAATTATACCAATCATGGATGAACGTTTAGCAAGAGAGCTAGTTAAATCAAGAAAAGCTGTTAAACAAAAATATCAGAGTTTAAAAAATGCGGAATTTGAGGCGCAAACTAAATTGGAGGAAACATATAAACCGATAACTCAACCCTTACAAGAATTAATTTCAACGATTGGTAAAATTGAACCTGTTGAAATAAAGGAAGAGCTACACACACCAATTAAAAAAATTTATGAAACACCACAGAAAAGATCAATTCAAACACTAACACCAAAGAGAAAATTACAATATGGAACATCAACACCAGAAAAAAGAAAGACGGGAAAAACTCCACTCCTTCCTACAGAAATACCATCGATTATTGACTGGGACGCGAGTTTAGCTTCAGCAAGTCAAATGCCATCTATACAACAAACAAGTATTATTGCAGAAACAAACCCTTCTTCAGGTTCACACTCCACAATAGGAAATCTTTCAGATATACTGGAACAAACACGGCAAACAGTTAGAACATTTGTTGATACAGATTTATATAAAGAATATTTATTAGGATTTGATGAATTACCTCGCCAATATATTGATAGCGGTGTAAAAGATGTTGAACATGAGTTTGATCACCAATATGGAATAGTTCATGATTTGGAAACCGAGAAATTCTTTTTGGGTTTAACTCAAAAACCTGTCGAAATTATTGGTAAAAACATCAAAATTGAAGGAATAACCTATACAGGTACACCAGGTTTATATGAGTTATTATTTAAAAAAGAACCAATAGGGTATAAAAAACAAGATTTGGAAAATTATATGGATATTTTAAAAAGAACCAATGCATACCGTAGAAATAATGATCCAAATGAGCAGGTGCAGGGGAATGGATCACATAAATATATTTCTATAATAGGACCTTATTTGCAAAGCAAAGGAATTACAAAAACTAAAACTCTAAATCCCGAATCTCAACAAGCAGTCCAGGGATTTTTTGAAAGACGCAAAGCTCCATATAGAGAAAGTCGTGTGTCTTCAAAAAAAACCGGATTTGGTATAACTTTAAAAGTTAATAAACCTAATACAGATTACATATATTGGGATAATGTAGACGAACTTGTTGAGAGACTTCGACTATTGGTAGCATCCATGCTTGCGGGACACACTGGTCATAACAATGAAATTATTTCCATTATTGAAGAACTAAGAGAAGCGAATATTATTATATAAAAGGACATATTAGATACTTTTAAACATTTCTAAAATGACCATCGATAAATTTGGTCGTCATATTTCAAAAAAATCTGCTCTAAACACATTATTATCACTAGAAAATAAAATATTATCAAATGTTGAAGAGAAAATAATAAAAATTTTTAAAAGCGATGTCAAATATATTGAAAACAAATTAATTCAAAATTTAGATCCCGGGTTGAAAAGCGATGTTAATAATTTAAATAAGAGAATAAATGAATATGATAACAATATACAAAATATTGCAAAAAAGATTAAGTTATTTGAGGATAAAGTTATTCCTGAATATAATGACAAGATAATTAATTTGAAAAATACTGTTGATGGAAATGATGATGTAGTAGAAAAATTTTCTCAGAAAGTTTCTAAATATGCAAATGACTTTGACGTAGTGAAGTTAAAATATGATAAAGTTGATGATTTTGAAAATGAAATAAAAAATGAAATTACATCAATTAAATCAATAATTAAGGATACTTCAGCAATTGACAATGTCAAGAACAGTATTTCCAAGGAAATTACATCAAAGTTTCAAAATTTTACTAATTTGCTTAATGATAGAGTAGCAGAAGAAGTAAGGAATTTTAAGAAAATACATGACGTTATGGATAAAAATACACAAAATCTTGAAAAATCAATGAACACTCATTTCCTAATTCACAAAAAAGATACCGACAAAGTTAATGAATTTAAAGAACAAATTAAAGAATTTGAAATTAAAATCAATGCATATAAATCAAATTTACAATATTTAGAAGACAAATTGAAGGAGGATTTTCAAAACGAAAATGAAAAAATTGAAACAAAATTCAAAGATCAAATTACAAAAGATAATGAAAAAATCGAGGATATACTAAAGCAGTTAAACAATCTGAAAACCAAATCTGAAACGTCTTTTGACGAGGGAAATTTTACAAAGGCAATCGATGAGAAATTACAAAAAGAATTAGAATCCTTACTAGAAGTAGTGCAAGCTATAATAGAAGTTTCTAAAAAGGATGTATTAATTAAAATTAAAAATAATAGTTCAAAAATCGAGGAGACTTCTTTACTCATAAAAGAACTTGAAACATCTTATACAGATATACTACACAAAGCTGAAAAGACAGTGTCAGACATAAAAAATATAGAAAAAAAAATTGTGAAAATGACATTAGATATTACAAATGCAGAATTTCAATTAGGAAAAGATATAAAAAATCTAGAAGATAAATTAACAAAAGAAATAAAATCTTTAAACGAATTAGTTCAAAGAGCTGCTGAAGTTTCTAGAAAAGAATTTAATGATACAATGAATTATGCAAGAGAAGAAATGAATTCAACATTAGGTGGTTTCAAAAAAGATTATACGTTATCAAATGTTCTTTTGGAAACTAAATTTAATGTAAAAATGTCTGATCTTAATAACAACATCACCCAAATAAATTCGTCAATAAAAGAAATTAGAAATGAAAATAACAAATCATTTGAAACAATGGAAAATAAATTTAATGTAAAAATTTCTGATCTTACTAACAACATCACCCAAATAAATTCGTCAATAAAAGAAATTATAAATGAAAATAAAAAATCATTTGAAGCAATGGAAAATAAAATTAAAGAACTTACTAAAAAAAACTGAGATGATTTTTTTTTTATATTTTACAACATCAGCGATAAAGGGCTTTTATAAACGGTTTAGAAGGAGGTAAAGTTATTTGTGGGATTTATTTTCGAGAGTAAGGTATAAATTAATAATGAGTAAAATTAAGCAAGACGTTGTAAATGAATTACATAAACCGGCGAGAAGGCGATATAGAAGGAGACGAACAATTGTAAAAGGGCTTAATGATCTATTTCAAGCTGATCTGATAGAAATGCAGCCATATGCGAAATTTAATAGGGGTTTAAGATATATTTTAATGGTAATAAATGTGTTTTCTAAATTTGTATGGGCAGAACCTGTAAAATCCAAAACTGGTAAAGATGTAGCAGCTGCAATGAAAAAAATTCTATTAACTTTAAAAACTCCCCCAACAAATCTGAATACTGATCAGGGTAAAGAATTCTTTAATCAAGACTTTCAGAAACTTATGGAGCAGTTCAAAATTAATCATTACAACACATTTTCTAATATGAAAGCTAGTATTGTAGAGAGAGTAAATAGAACGATAAAAAACAAAATGTGGAAAAAGTTTAGTTTACTAGGTAATTATAAATGGATCAGCTTTCTTAAAGAAATAATTACAGAATACAATAATACTAAGCATTCAACAATCGGAAAAAAACCAAACGAAGTTAACAAAAAGAATGAAATGGAAATCTTGAAATCAGCTTATACTCATAGGAAAACTGTGGATCCCAGATCACCAAAATTTCGTGTCAGTGATAGAGTACGAATAAGCAAGATTCGCGAACAATTTTCTAAAGGTTACACGCCCAACTGGTCAAACGAAATTTTTCAAATAAAAAAAATCCAGCTTACTAATCCAACAACGTATTTGATTCAAGATGGAAATGGGATAGATATTCAAGGAGGTTTCTATGAAGAAGAACTTCAAAAAGTAAGACACCCAAATGTATATCTGGTGGAAAAAGTGTTAAGAAAGAAAGGAAACAAAGTATTTGTAAAATGGTTAGGATTAGATAAATCTTATAACTCTTGGATCTTCAAGAGAGATGTGATGTAATAGTAATTAATGCTGTAATAATAATTGATGTTTGTAATAAAAAAAAATGATTTTTTATATATATTTGTTTTATTTAAAAATAAGCTTATTACATAAACATTTTTTTAAATACAATATTCCTATAATCAGAGTCTAATATGGGATTTAAAATTTCTTCAGTCAATTTAATCCTTCTTCTAAAATGTTTTTGATTTATAAACTCTTCAGAAGTCATACGAGCTTTTCTGTAGGCGAAGTTCCAAGCAACCATCAGATGAATTTGGTTTCTTGATTCATCAATAGATACTGTCTTCTTCATAATAGTGCTTAGACTTTAATTTTTGTTCTAGTTCTTCGGGATGATTCAACAGCAGTTCCAGCATGGAGCACACATTTTCACTATTTAGATTTTGTTTTGGAGAAAGGACATTATATATTTTGTCAAAAGAATCTCCGTCGTAAAAATTGTTATTTCTAAAAACGTTGAAATAACGTCGAAAGTTTTGTTTTTGTAAAACATTTAGTCTATATTCTATAAGTGGAATTTGTTCCCATAGTCTGCACACAGTTTCATTTCCATAGTAAATAAAATCACAGCTTTTCACAATCTTCACTATTGGTAATTCACCAATCTTTTCAAAATGAATAGATAAATTTTGCAAATATATCGGTTCATTGAAAACATTTGGTGAAAACATATAATTTGTTATAACTCCTTGATATTGCAATAAGTTCTTCCAATCATCTTCATTTAATATCACAGACTGACCATTTTTACCACCAAGTTCAATGCATGGTAGAAAATCACTTTCCACCCACAAACCAATCACAGCATATTTAGAGTTAGAATTATTTAAATTATATTTTGTAGAATTTATAATTGTTTTTTTTATTTTCTTTTTTAATGGTGAATTTTCAAATATATTTTTACTCTGATTACTGAACATTTTAAATGATGTATTTCAAAAACTAACTGGCTATCTGCTTGCTCTCAAAAAACTAACTATCAATCCGTTTGCTCCTAAATTTTATACATTTTCCCTCTCCTCTCAAGTGGAGGGGTAAACTTATTTTCCCTCTCCATTTAAGAGGAGGGGATAAACTTTAAATGTCTTTATACTAACGAGAATCAATAAAAAACAAAATTTATATTATTTTTTTAACATTTATTAAATATTTTTATAGATATTTTTTCATGAAATACAATAAAATTAAACATGTACAAATAAATATTGCTGCTGTAAATATAATAACAAATATATAACAACAGACACAATGACAAGATTCTTCTTTTTTATTATTGAAAGGAATCCAATCTGAATATTGTAATGGTTTGTTTGTCATGGAATATTTAATTTTTATGTATGTATTTTCACACAAAGCAGAATCAGTTACATTATAGGTAAAAAAGTGTGAATTTCCAACAAGATATGTCATTTTCATCTGTTTGTAGCAGTCGGTTTCATTTTTGAGGGCATTTATACATATATCAGCCCTAACTGTATTAGGAATGTAATTTACATATATCACATTTCCAACAAGGGAAACTAAAACTATTAAAGATGCAGCAGTCATTGTTGTAATATTACTAACAAATAATGGTATTTCTATACAATATATATGTTTTTGGATTCAGTTTCCCCTCCAACTTTTAAAGCTTCAAAAACGACTTACATAATTTATCATCATATAAAATGATGTCTTTATAAAGATGAAAAATTACTAGGAGTAGTTAATTCTAATCGCGGTTTTTTATTTTTAGATCCATTTTCGTTTCCAGAACTTAAAAAAGTTAGAGTATCATACATCATTTTCATATCTTTATCAAAAAAATCTGTTTCCAAAATATCCTTATGTCCCCATGCAAGAGTTTTTGTGGAATTTGGTATACAATATCTTTTATCATCATGAGTTGTTAATGCCAATTTATTTAACAAATTAGTGTATATATTATGCATATCTGACTTGAATACATACATGGTGCAGAATATTTTGTCACCTTTCTCAACAACATCTTTATAATCTGATAATGTTAATTGATTTTTTATACATGATCTACTAACGCCTTTTGCTTTTTTATCTACACTATTTTTGGATTTTATACAATATGCTTTAGCACCAGTTCCATAAAAACTTTCAATGGGAATCCCTTTGTACTCATCTTTAAATTTACCAACAACTGATGTTGTAATAGGCATGCAATGAATATTTTGTTCAGAAAAATTAGAAGTATCAAATTGATCCAGATTTAGCTTCATATCTTCATAAAAGTTTTGGGTCTGAACTTCAAGAATTAAGGAATCAGTATCCGTATATAATAAATTTAAATTATTACCATATTTTACTTTTAAATACCCATAATAAAAATTATACATTACAGTTTTTGCAATATCCAGAATACTCATCCCAACATAAATTGGTTTATTGTATTCAATGCAAACCTGTTGAAGTTGAAGAGCAACTAGATTTTCAGAGAAAATTTTAAAATCCTTTAATTGAGGTTTAGAAATAAGTTTTTCGGCACTAAATTTATTACCCTGTCTTTCCCATTGAGATACTAATTTAATATCTGCTCGCCTATCAACATTTTCCATGGTTTTACCGAAAATTGAATTATTTGCCAATTTATAACAATTTTTATCAAATTTATTTTTAGATAAATTTCGTAAATTTGTATTTAAATCTATATATTCCGCTAACCATGGTGATTGTGTAAACTTAACTGCTCTGTGTATTTTTATGATTTTGAGTCCAAATTGTAGACATTGTTTCAGATATCGGTAGTGAATGATATAGTTATATTTATTATGTAAGTTTGGAATTAATTTTGAGTGGTTTGAAATTGGTGGTGTATATTGTTCAGGACAAAATGGGAAATCATTATGACTATCATGTAAATAATTTGGATATTCTAAATCAACTTCAAATATGTATCCTATAGATGATGTATCTGAAAGTTCGGATATATTTAAAGTTTCTATTTCGAGCTTAGGTACCCAAGCAAAATTTTTTTCAGGCAAATATTGTTTCATAGCATAACCATACAAATTTGTGGCGTCTAAGTAAGCGATATATGTTGTAGGTCTTTCAGGATTAAAATTTTCTAAGAATGGATTATTTGCTTCAGATTTGCGTTTGGAACAAGTGCTAACCCCACCACGAACACCTTTTTTGAAAAAATGAAGCATATCTGGTTCCGTTAATAATTCTAATTCTACATTAGTTAATTTCATCATTGCATCCCAGCACATAGAAGGGCTAGTGACATAATTAACAGGATCTAACTTATAGGTTTTAATACATGTGGATCTATAATTTTCAAAAACATCAGCCAAAAGTAAAACATCTGATTTTAAGTAAATATCGGAATAAGCCCCTATTGTAGAACACTTAAATAGATTCCACACTTCTACAGCACGACTGTAGTCTTGAGGAGAGATATTTTCATCGGTTAAGTTATTATAAAATTTATCAATCAATGGTAGAGATTTCTCATTTAATTTTTCGTTGGAATCTATGTAAGAGTATGGAAATACCCCTTTTTGTCTAATGTATCGAAATTCATCAGCATTTGAGAAAAACTTTTTAATTTCAAAACATTGTGAATCTTGTAGAGTTTGTGATAGTGACTCTAAAGACTCTGGGAGAAATTGAAAAGAATCTATAAAGCGTAGTCGCAAAGCAACTGGTTTCCGCTTTTCTGACACATCAACGAAAATTTCCTTACTAAAAGAAATATACTTTTCTTTATTTTGAGCTATAACACTAATATTTTCTTTATTATAGCAAAGCGATTTAATAAATAGGTGAGAATCATAGTTTTTTAAATTATGCAATACTATTGGTATATATTTTGGAGGTTTAAAATGCAAATTACATATTGAGTGGGCGGCTCCTCGATATTTACCTGTAATATGACAATGATCCCTACACTTTATGAAATTTCCTTTTGAAAAAGGTTTTTCACATACATAACAAATGCTAGAATTTTCATATTCAATCTGTTCCACAGATGATAAATCTTTCAATGGTACTTGATATTTTAAATATTTTTTATAAATTTCTTTTACATCATTTTCAATGTATTCAATAAATTTTATAGCACAATCTGTACCTCTATAAAGTTTAAGACACACAACATTCTCATCAAATGATGATTTAATATAATAAGCAAATGAATAGGGTATATGTTCAGCAGTTTTAATAGTATATGAGGTTGTCGAATCAGGTGTAGATTGTTGGCACTCAATGTTTTTCAAATAACATTCAAAATCGGCATAAATAACAAAAGGAGCTTTATACTGTTTCTGAATATTTTGAAACTTTAATATATTTGCAGGAATATAATTGCCAAATTTATCCAAAATCAAATTATCTGAAGGAAGCTCAATTCGAACAAAACTACAATCACGTTCTAAATGTGTGTTAAGTTTTTCATATGTTCCAAAATATTGAAGGCATCCATCACATAAGTATTTTTTTATTTTCTTTTTTGATAATTGTTTGGATACCAAGCAACCTAAATCCTTTATCCAACAGTAGTGGTTATTTCCATCATCAGAACTTATTAAAAGCAAATTAATATGTAATTTTTTCTTTTCATTATTATAATGTAAAGGACCGACAATCTCATATACCTTTTTATTATCCCTTAAAAATTTTTCAACTCCATATACATTTATGGACAAATTATTTTTTTCCTCAAACTTTTTTATATCTAATAATTTTACTGGAAATTCAATACCTGTAAAATCGAAAGCGTCTCTGAAGTCTGGATATGATGAGGTCTTTCGAGGATTACCGGTTGGCTGGTATGCTGCTGAAACCACTGCCCAGGCGAAACAGCAATTGTCCTCATTCATCACATTCACTATTGATTTAGAAAAGTGATGCATCTTAATGTAGGAGGAGGCATTCAATGGGTTGTACTTATTGATGTTGACTTCCAAATGCAGAATTCTTTGTAGAGCCCACCCTGTAATAGGAATTAAAAAATTAGTTCTGAATAATATTTGTTAGAGATGTACAAGTGATATTAAGAAAACTTAGCTCTTGAGATTAAGAAAACTTAGCTCTTGAGATTAAATAATAATTACCTGAGTCTCTTTCCGGCAATTCATCTGCTTTGGTTTCAATAATCTTGAATAAATCATCGTAAAGCTGTTGTAGATCAGTTGTATGGGTTACAATGAAGAACGGTGTATTAAATGACTTAATTGAAGTAGAGGTTAAAGTTGGAGAATAATATATTCCAAATAATTCCAAATTTACTTTAGCACATGTAAATTCCTGTTGACGCTGGCGTATTAATGTTTGCACTTTATTACCAACATCTTGCTGAAACTTTTTGATGTCGATGTGATAATTCTGCGAATATATTCTGTAGGAAGCTATTCGACATTTAAATGCACTCCTGATAATGTCAATTCCATTTCCATATTTTATGCAGCTCCTGTTTTTATGAATATTTGTCCTCAAGTGTGTGCTCCAGGAATTAGATTTGACATTTACTTCACAATCTTGGCAAAATCGCATTGGAGGTCTTGAAAGTAGTTCATCAACTGAAACAATTATTATTTTTTAATTCCTCTGTAAACCTTTATTAATAATAAAAAAAAATTAAAAGGAAAATTATAGCTAAATATGTTATAAAAAAAATACTTACGATTAATTATATAATCTTCCAAGTTAAAGGTGTTTTCGTTATTAACAACATTTTCTCGAAGGTGGCGTACAATATGTGATTTTCTTTTAAATTCTCTTAAGCAGTGTGTGCAAAGGAGAGTCATTTTAAAATGGAATCGGTTAGGGCCGTGTCGCTTTTAAATAAATACAATTTCGATCTATCAAGACCCAATGACATAGAATAATTAGCAATTTTTTCAGCTCGCGCAATTTAGAAAACTTTTGGATTTACTTTTGAATTAACTTTTGGATTCACTTTTTAATTTGAAGAAAAACATGGATTTTTTTTAAAAAATATATTTCCCAAATTTAAAAGAAGATCGCCTTGTCGTTGAATACAATTTTTAACGTCTTTTAAAGTCGAATTAGATAAATTATTACATATATTATCTAAGTTTAAATAGGAATAAACCATTGACTTAAATCTAGATGTGGCACACCTTGTTTCATTCCTATTTAAGCTCGGCTTAGTTTTCTTATGTAGAAACTTATCTAATTCTCCAATAGCGACTTTATTTGTTGGATTGATTTTCGGAGCTGTTGTTACAGCGACTGGTAAAGAATTTTTTGAAATTTGTGCCCCTAAAGTTTGGGAACTAGAAATATCACCGTCCAATTTTGACTTTTTTAAATCTGAACAATCATTTGTTTCTGATAAAGAACGTTTTTTGGGTAAATTTTTTTCAATTAAATTTTCAGAACTTTGTTCTAAATTTAGGCCAGAAGGATTTTTCAAAAATTGATTTTGATTACAGGAAGAAATTAAGGGACATTGAGGCTGCTCATCTTCAAAATTTTCAGTATAAGTATATACCTCAATGTCCCCCACAATTTCGCCACAACTCAAATCAAAAACATCTACCGAATTTACTGAATTTCTGGTATAGCCAAATTTGGATGGTTGTTCAAACCCCTGAATAAAATTTTGATCCAACCCTTCAATTAAATTTTGATCCAACACTTTAATAAAATTATGCTGAGCTTTGGCTGAGACGTTTATAACAGTCTCAACGCTGTCGTTGGAATCCTCTGATGAATCTGACGATGCATCTGAAATTGGCGAATAGTGGGGGCGATAAACCTCTTCCATATTATTTTTCGAAAAACCCCCAATGCCAATCCTCTTATCATTATTTAAAGCTCCCTCGTTACCAACCCCATTATTATTATTGTTTAAAACCCCCTTATTATTTTGTTCCTCACAGCTCTCAAAAGTCTCCTGATATTCCACATCACCCTTAATTAAATTTTGCCCTGAGCTATTTTCACAAATTTCACCCCCTTCTAATATATCTAAAAGTTGTTCCAAATTATATCCCTCATTTATTTCAGAATTGTTAATTAAATTTTTCCTTAATATATCATTATTTAAATCATCGAAATTAATTGTTTCAAGAGGTTCTTGAGGAATATCAGGGATAATAGATTCATCCAAAACTTTTAAGAGCTGTGTCAAAATATCGCTTTCACCAATTTCGGAAGAATCGCCAGATTCAGATGAATTGTTAAATGTATTAATATCAATTTCCCTAAATTTAATATCTAGCTCCTCGTCGCTTAGCCCACAAAATGAACAATCAATCAAATCATGCACAAGGCAAGCGTCGTTTAAATCGAAGGCTGTTAAGTCGATGTTTTCAATTTTTACATTTAAAAATGACATTTTAAATTATAAATTAAAAAATAAAAAAATTATGAATCAATAAAAAAATCAAAAAATCAATAAAAAATCAAAAAAAATCCACAAAAATGAAAAATCAACAAAAATCAAAAATTGGCTTTTAGAAGATTAAGTAAAAATGAATGAAAATCCAAAGTATTAAGTCAAAAATATTAAATCAAAAATATCAAATCAAAAATATGAAATCAACAATACAAACCAAATAAAAATTAATATGTCACTACGTCACACAATTCGAAATAAATCGGACTATCTAGATATATTCACAACAGATTCGATAATTTTACAAGCGTACGCTAATAGCGAGATGTAAACTGAAGAGACGCTTCGTACCCAGCCGCCTTTTAAAGCAGCCAAGAGGCTGGTACGGCGTGGCACTGCATGGTACGACGGGAACCGTGAGACCGTGAACTCGAGAGAGGTCGTTCAACGGTCGTAAGTTGTTTTGTTCTTAAGAAAATGACGAGTAAAGAGGAGAAGAAGAAAAAAAAAAAAAGTTGTTTTTGGAATAATATAAAAAACAGGTTTTTTTTTTTTTTTTTTTTTTTATTTTTTTTTTAATTTTTTTTTTTTTTTTTTTAATTTTTTTTTTTTTTTTTTTTCGTTTTTTATATTATTCCAAAAACAACTTTTTTTTTTTTTTCTTCTTCTCCTCTTTACTCGTCTTTTTCTTAAGAACAAAACAACTTACGACCGTTGAACGACCTCTCTCGAGTTCACGCTATCTTTGCCTTCTTCTTCTTCTCATTCTACGGACTGGTTTTGCCGCTGGAGGTAGGAAAAGTGGTATTTCAGTATTGTATATAAGGATTTACAGCGTCTTGACTTAGCATTCATTAAGTTTAAAGTCTCAAAATGAGTACGTTCATAATTATAACACTACAAGAGTTTCTGGGATTCTTGGAAAATCAGATCAATCTGATGGATCGTCAGAGTCCAAATTCCGAGAACACGGTGATGTGGCCGCCACCATCAGAGGTTGACTATTTAGATGAAGAATTTATCAATATGTTTGAGCCAGACCTGGATCCCGAGCCTATCGCCTTTGAGTGGGATCCAGACCGAGCAATGGATCTTCAACCTTTGATGATGGAGCAACAACAGCCTATGGAAGAAGATCGGCCACAACCTATGGCAGAGCAGCAGCAGCAACAACAGCAGCAGGAGCAGCAGCGGGAGCAGCCACAACAACAGCAGCAACAACAGCAGCAGCAGCAGGAGCAGCCACAACCACAGCAACAACAGCAGCAGCGAAGGCAGAGTTACCCTCGAAAGTGCAAGAGGCCACAGCAGCAACAGCAACATCAACAGCATCAGGAGCAGCCACAACAACAGCAGCAGCAGCGAAGGCAGAGTTACCCTCGAAAATGCAAGAGGCCACAGCAGCAACATCAACAGCAACATCAACAGCATCAGGAGCAGACACAACAACAGCAACAACAACAGCAGCAGCAGCGAAGGCAGAGTTACCCTCGAAAATGCAAGAGGCCAATAAATTATAAATTATAAATTGGCCTCTTGCAGAGCAGCAACCTCTTGCAGACAACAACAACCGATGGCAAAGCAGCAGCCTATGGCAGACAACAGCAACCTCTGGCAGACAGCAGCAATTGGCAACCCAAAATGGTATAAATTATAAATATGTATTTATGTATATATGTATATTTGTATTTTGGATATAGGAATAATAAAAAACAAAGTCGTTGAAGAAAATATTTTATTTTTTTCTATTTCTTATACAGAATCACACCTAATAACCAAGTTTCTTTAACTTGAAAGAATTATTATGAATAGGATGAATATAATTTTTTTTACAAGCATAGTAATGAAAACTAGGTTTTTTTTTTTAACATGGAAGAATAAATCATAGTCTGTTGTCAGGGAATTAAACCTAATTGTTCTTTATCTTATATATAAAATCTTATTTAAATGTCTTAGTTGACATTTTAAACTTAATATTAAAAAATACTAGGGTGAATGAATAAATTCAAGTGCAGTATCAAATTCATTTATTTAAAATTCAATTTATCGATAGGATTGATTGTGCATATTATGTAGAAAAAATTATTCTACACTGAAAGAACAAAATCATTAGTTCTTCAAATCTTAATATAAACAAATTTCTATTTATTTAGATGGCACCCTTATATTTATTTAACTTAAACTTAATATATATCTTATAACTTATATCTTACAACTTATATTTTATATGAAATCTTATTTAAATTAGTTGACATTTGAAACTTAATATTCAAAAACTACTAGGGTGCATGAATAAATTCAAGTGGAGTATCAAATTCATTTATTTAAATTTGATTTATCGGTAGGGTTGTTGTGCATATTATTTGAAAAGAATTATTCTACACTGAAAGAACAAAATTATAATTTCTTTCAATGGGAATAAATACAAATTCTTATTTATTCACATCATTCCCTTATATTTATTTACATAGTTTCTTATATTTATTTAACTTAGCAGAACAAAATCTAAATTCTTATAAAATATTTTAAACTTAAACTTAATATTAAAAACGCCATAGTGCATGAATAAGTGCAAGTGAAATAAATTTATTTAAAATTTGATTTTTCGATTAGATGGTTTTGCATATTCTTTAGTTCTGGTTTGTTACATATTATACATGCTTGTGAAGGAGTTGTTATGAATAAATCGTTTTCACACGTGTTGCATTGCAGATCTTTTTCGCAACATATAAAGGATCGTTTATAGTGGCTATTAACAAAATTATTTTTCCCATTTGGGCAATTTAAAGCATGTATATAGTAACATTCACAACATAAATTATATGCACCGCCAGAAGATGAAATAATTACGACATAAGATTGAAAAACGCACACTTCTCGCGTAAGGTAATTTGGTGTCAATGTATCACTTGCATTTATTTTTGCCACTTTCACGAGCCCCTCTTCTCCACACCCGTTTGGAACGCCATTATCCTCTATCCCATCATCTTCTTCATCTTCATCGTCGTCTTCGAAATTATTTCGATCAATAGTGATCAGAGAATCCTGTCTTGCGTGAAACTTTCCTCTTCCAGCCAAGTTAAAATGAGTTGTTTCATCTTTGTACATTGACTGGATCGTTTCATCACAAGCAGAATCTAAATATACATGTGTCTGATCCATTTCGAAGACTGTCCGATGAAACTCGATTCACTTGTTCACACTATTTTTTAATTTTACAACACTTTTTAATTGATAATGGCGGGCCGTCTATGTGGTGTTGATATAGTGGATAGTGTTTAAAACACGGCAAATTTAGCTGCAATTCTTCGTCACTTCTATAATTTTCCGGCAACCTGTTCCAAATTTGTTGTAAACTAAGTGAATCGACGAATGTTTTCAAGTAGTTGATGGGAAAGAAGGCCAAGTCTTGATCTTCAAAATCGGTAAGATTTTTTCCGTGTTTTTGGTAGGAAATTATTACTTGGCCTACACGTTCAATGAGTTGCTGTTGTTGTTGTTGTTGGTCGCTATTTGACATCGCGCACGAATGACTGAAGTTCGCTCAGATTCGATCGTTTAAAATACCAGCCCCCCTCCAACTGCTACCAGCTCCCCTCCAACTACTGTGGTGGTTAGGAAGGAGGTAGGAGGTGGAGCAAAAAGAGGCGGAGTTTATGAAACCAATCGGAATAGGGGGCGAACTTGGGCAGCCAATCAGAAACAAGGTCATTCTTGGCTGACCAATCAAAAAAGTGGTGGGGGGGTCAACTAGGAGCCCCCTATTCCCACTACTGAGAAAAGTTGCGCAATTTAGTGCTAAATTAAACGCAGTTAAAAAAATTTAAAAATTTCAAACACTTCCGGAGATTTCCGGAAAAAAACGAAATTTGGCAAAATCGTTTTTAATTTTTGCAGGCTTTATTTAAAGAGATATCCGAAAATAAAGGGTAGATTCTCATTGCCACTTTTTATTTTTTATAATTTGGTCTAAACAAAATTTAAATCCGACGTTTCGTTTCTGAGATACCATCATGAACTTTCATTTTTTATATGGAACAAAAAAAAGTATCCCATGTATTTGATAGCATTTTTTATTACAAATTCAACGGTGTATCACACTTGCATATCAAGTGTGTAGTTCATTGGCTTTTATAAAACTGATATACCTTTCTCTCTCGCTCTCACGGAGCTCTTATGGAAAGTACTTGAACTACGTATTCGATATGCAAGGGTGATACACCGTTGAATTTGTAATAAAAAATGCTATCAAATACATGGAATACTTTTTTTTGTTCCATATAAAAAATGAAAGTTCATGATGGTATCTCAGAAATGAAACGTCGGATTTAAATTTTGTTTAGACCAAATTATAAAAAATAGAAAGTGGCAATGAGAATCTACCTTTTATTTTCTGATATCTCTTTAAATAAAGCCTGCAAAAATTAAAAAAGATTTTGCCAAATTTCGTTTTTTTCCGGAAATCTCCGGAACTGTTTGAAATTTTTAAATTTTTTAAATGCGTTTAATTTAGCACTAAATTGCGCAACTTTTCTCTAATTTAACCGACCTCGTATCTCCAACTGTTTCCGAGATCCCCATGCTTAGGATCCTTATCTTGGACACCCTGTATATATATATATATATATATATATATATATATATATATATATATATATCTGTGTGTATGCAGCGTAAAACAAAATAAAAATAGGTTCGGGATAATGAAGGAGATCACCAATTGTAATCTTGACTATGACCTTTAAATCAAGGGCCAAGGTCAAACATTGTCAATATGTCGTCGGCATTAGCATTACCACGTGGAGGTTGCGCGATCGGATTTTTTATATCATATAGCCCTTAAAAGGGCTGATTGTTTTCTAAAATTATTACAGGCCTTTAATTTTTAATAGCTTATTGTGGTTGATTGTTTATGTTTAAATGAAGTGATCTATTGCCTGCATCATGCACAGTTTCTAGTACTCTTTCAGACGTATTCTTAATGTTGCGCATATCCTAAAAACCATATAACGCTAGCGACATGTGCACATGTACCAACAGTACGAGCACCAGATTTGCATGAACAATAATAACCCAGGATATATTTTTCAACTTCACCTTCTTCAAACTTTATTTATTCATTTTCTTTAACAGTTGATACATAAGCTATACAAAGCTGATATTTAGTAGCATTACGAAACCGTGAAAAAGCACGAACTCTCAGGAAACCAGGCTCTGGCATTCTCTTTTCATCCTTTAACATGTCCAGCTGGAACTCCTCTTCAGTTTTTCGACGCAATTTATCTTGCACATATGAAGGAGCCAACTTCACTTGATATATGCCAATTGTCCATTTGGTTGGTGCGGACGCAACTCATACCTCTGTATCTCGAAAACTATCAACTTTTGGACTTTGTGCCCATAGGAACTTTTGATCAGGACATCTAGACCTACAACGCACTGAATTTTCAAAAAATTTGACCGGGATTCAATTTCCATTTGGTTGGTGCGGAGTCCTTTAAAATCTGAATAAAATTTAAATTTTAACGCCCTGAATCCTAAAGACTAAGCGTTATCGGGCCTATTTATATATATATATATATATATATATATATATATATATATATATATGAATTTTTATGCTTAAAATTAGCATTAGAAAAACTTCTTAAAATTTTTCACATTTATTTATAAAACAAACTGTGTATTATTTTTGCTGAAATAAATATAAATGCTCGCATAATCACACTAAAATCTTCCAAAAAGGCCTAATAAAGGATATCGCTGGAGTCTCAGCACCTTCACGAATGATTTTTTTTTATATTTAACGTCATCATTATTTTAATTATACTTTGACATTGTTGCCAAAATTCAGTAAAAAATCGATTTTTAAGTTTCATAACTTTGATATAATCTATACTCCAAACAAAAATACTTCGACGAAGCGACGGCGCAGCGCGGCGCTTTTGTAGTGGCTGCAAGCCGGCCGGCGCTGAACAGAGACCATCAGCCAGCAGTTCCTACCTGGGCTGAGATATCGCATGCGATACACACTCGCCGCCGATGCACCAGCAGCGCCCACCAATTATCATTCTTCCCAATTAGCTACACGATCCCGTTGCGAGTTGATAGGCACTAGCCGAGAACAGTGGGTCAACACAAAAATCACCAATGAAATAAGAGATTTATAAGGTTCGTTTTTTTTCATAATCAAAGTTCATACAACGTCTAACCAATACCATTGTAACTTATGCACTAATTAAATTTATACATCCAATTCTACATACGCACGAACAATCAAAGTTTGAAAAACTGTGGTTTAAGAAACACGGTGTGTATCTTCTGATCAAAAAGTACCGGGAATTCTTCAATAAAACGAAAAGGGTTCAATTATTCATCGATATTCATTTTATTTCCTTCAAAGTAATCACCTTGGCAACCAATAAACATATTCCATCGCTTCTTCCAATCTTGAAAACACTATTCATAGGTCGATTTTGGAATACCCTCAACTCCTTCTGCGAATTCTCCTTTATCGCCTCAATCATCTCAAAACGCTTCCCGCGAAGTGGTAACTTAAGTTGTGGAATAGGAAAAAGTCACAAGGAATCATGTCTGGTGAATACGGAGCTTGCGGAACGGTATGAACGTTGTTTTTTTTTCAAATAGACGCGTACACGATGAGATGTGTGAGCTGGCGAGTTGTTTCTCCGCAATTTTGGCTTCTTGAGACGAACATTTTCCATCAAACGTTTTAATACGCTCACATAACATTCCTCATTTGCTGTCTGGTCTGGTGGAAGTAATTCGGAGTGGACCAGACCACGGCACGTCAGTGACACTAGTGTATGGACGACTGGAACAGGACAAATCATCAACCACATCATGGCCAGCTTTAAACTCTTTGTACCACTCGTAAGTTTATGTTTTCGACATTGTCGAGCCCCTGTAGACCACCATTAACATTTTCAATGCTTCCGCACATGAAATTTCAGACAAACTCATCGCTCAACTAAATTCGACATTGCGAAATTCGCAGTTTTGTCCATAAAGCTACTATGCACAAATTCTCGACAAATGACATTTAAACAGATATTTGAGCACCAGAGGCCCAATTCTGTAAACATATTTTTTGACATTCCCTTTCCTTATCTCTTTTAGGACAGTGACATACTTATGCGATACTACAAACTGAACAAAGATGCAAGATCCTTATTATGACGTTCTTTTTCCGTTTACTTTTATAGAATTGCAGCCCCGATGACAGATGTACCAATCCAGAAAAAAGAAGATTTTAACAATATCTCAAGCGCGGTTTGTTTGAATGGGAAATTCGGAGTACTTTTTAATTAGTGTCTTTTTATACCCCTTGTTACACCAATTACACCTTCAGGAAATGAAGCGGTAAGACAAATAATAGAACAAAATCACTTACCACGAGACTGGGGCTTCTCTGGCGACTTGATAGACAACAACACAAACAAACCATCAACCACATACCGGGTGTCAACGAATCTATTAGACAAGTCATAATTTCTAGAGTATTATGTGTATCAAAATGAGAATTGGTACAGGTAAATGGTATGTGAAGGAGAGAGTTTTCGCATATTTTCCACTTTCCGGCCACTTCCGGTTTCACCGGAAATGGCCCCGGTTTTGAATTTTTAAATAGAACACCCTGTATATTTTTAACATTTTTGGATTTTTGAGACAATTCTAGATCAGAATGTGACATTTTAAAAACTTTTTACCTCTACTTCATTTTTTTAGAGCCACTTTTAAAATTGCATCTAGGTGGCCATGATCGGACGCAAACTAATTTAAGGGCCTTAGGTGATGTCAAAAAAATACAATCGCAAAGTTTTAGTTACTAGTATGAAAGACAGGAATAAGACAAGTTGACAAAATTACGTTTTCATTTCTAACTATTAATTTTCAAATGGCGACCCCTTTTTGACAACTACTTTTCGAAAAAAGCATTCTTTGACGAATCTAACGGTACTAATTTATTTGCGATTGGATTAGACATAAGAACAGAAATTAAATATTATTAAGCAAAATACTGGATAATTTATTTACTTATGACAAGTGCGCCATGGAGAGCTATGATGCATAATAATTTTCAACTGTTTTTATCAAGTCTTCTTTGGAAAACAAAGCACTCACTTAAGTAGATAATGACAGTGACATACGCTCTTAGAATAGACGTAAAAGTTTCTTAATTTTCGTTAAGTTTAGTTTAAATTTTCGTTAAAATAATGTATACTCAAAGTGAAAAAGTGGATATGTTATTAATATTTGGATAGTGTCATAGAAATTCAAGGAATGCTGACGAGTTGTATGCTCATAGATATCCGAATCGGCAACATCCAGCCCATCAGTATTTTCCGTATGTCGAGACTCGTTTTAGGCAAATAGGAAATCAAGAGGTGGAACTGAGGTTTATCATAAATGAAGAGACTGAGATTAACGTACTTGCTATGGTTGAGGTTGATAAAACAGTTTCGTTAAGAAAAATTAGTCAAGAACTGCAGATAAGTTATGAATCAGCAAGAAAAATACTGAAAAAGCATGGATATCGAGCATTTAAATATCAGTTACATTAACATTTGTATACTGAGGATGGTGATAGACGGGTAGTGTTTTGTGATTGGCTGCTTCAAAATCATAGAGTTAACCCAAATTTTATCGATTTTATTCTATTTTCCGACGAATCCCGATTTACAAATAATGGTATGTTCAATAAGCAAAATACTCGGTACTGGGCCCAACAAAATCAACATGAAATGAGAGAGGGCAATTTTCAAGACAGATTCGGCATCAATGTCTGGGTTGGTATCATTGGAAACAGAATAATTGGGCCAATATTGTTTCAAGGTCAGTTAACAGGGGTTAGATACTTAGGTTTTCTTCAAAATGAAATCGAAAATCATCTCAATGATATACCTTTAGCAGTTTTACGGCGAATTAACTTTCAACAAGATGGCGCACCGCCTCACAATACTAGAGAAGTTCTTAAGCATTTTAATAATCGAATTATTGCAACCAATGGTCCGGTACGGTGGCCAGCCCGCTCACCGGATCTTACTCTGCTCGATTTCTTTGTCTGGGGATATGTTAAAGAAAGGGTTTACTATGGAGCAGCCCCAGCTACTCTTGAAATATTAGAAGAAAGAATTTTACGGGCATTTAGAGGTATAACGCCCCAAATGCTACAAAACGTGTTGAGAGAAACAATTGAACGAGCTGAAATGTGTCGTGAAAAAGAAGGAATGCACTTTGAACATTTACTACACTAAACTTTTCAACAAATTCAGCTATTGTACTTTCAAATATTTTAAGTGAGTCGTCTAAGTTATTAGTTTGTTTTGTTAGTTTTTTGTTAATTTTGTTAAATTTTTAATCCAATTCCTGTCTTTCATACTAGTCACTAAAACTTTGCGATTGTATTTTTTTGACATCACCTAAGGCCGTTAGATTAGTTTGCGTCTGATCATGGCCACCTAGATGCAATTTTAAAAGTGGCTCTAAAAAAAATGAAGTAGACGTAAAAAGTTTTTAAAATGTTACATTCTGATATAGAATTATCTCAGAAATCCAAAGATGTTAAAATATACAGGGTGTTCTATTTAAGAATTCAAAACCGGGGCCATTTCCGGTGAAACCGGAAGTGACCGGAAAGTGGAAAATATGCGAAAACTCTCCTCTTCACATAAAATTTACCTGTACCAATTCTCATTTTGATACACATAATACTCTAGAAATTATGACTTGTCTAATAGATTCGTTGACATCCATCACTTTAAAGTAGCTATATTCTTACAGTTCCACTTACCAAACAAAACTTACGTGGACAGTTGAAAACCGAGAATAACTCGCCAATGTAATTGTCAACGTTAGGGGGACCTGATATGGCACCGTAAGAAGAAGAATTAATTCGTATACCCTTGAAAAAGTGGCAATACACTAATTGGTCTAAAATTCAACACATTTGTTTGATCGCGACTTTTAAAGAAAAGTTTAATAATAGCAAATTTTAATTTTTGTGGAAAAACTCTAACTAGTTTCTATTTCTTTTAAAATTTTGCTTGGTTTATTGTCAAAACCACTGAAAGATGATGATTTTATGTTATCAATCATTAATTCATGTTTTATTAAAGCTCGTCTTTAAGTGATCGGTAATACCCATTCTTACCCTAGTATTCGGTCAAACCTAAAGGTTTTTATTACTTTTTTTTTTTAATTTTGGCATGTATTCTTACATTTTAACCACTGTTCATAGCAAGTACTCCCGTCTCTGGGATTTATATACCAATTGACTATAATCACCCATAAATAATAATAAGCATCTTACTGACGTCGGCCAGAAACACTCCAAATATACTGTTTAGTGCCAATAACGGGGGAGCCGACCAAATCTGATCTGCAGATCGGTATGATAATGGCAGGTATGGACTACGCATGCATATGCGAGTTGATGCCTCTTCTTCGCTTTCGGCCCTTCGGGCAACAAACATGCAAATTTGGAATTGTTAAATTTAGATGAACCCGTGCAATGCACTGTAGTAAGTGATTTGATAATATTTTATGTCTTATAACATATGGATTTTGGAAAAATGTCAATAACAATATGATTTTTTGCAAATAAATTAATACTACTTGATTGCTGATTGAAGCTGCTAAAGTGAGCTTTATTTCAATACAATCTGTTAACATTAGACAAAAGTAAATATGCAATTTAAAACGTTCCTAATATTCAGAAAATCTCTTAAATAATTCTTTATCAACAGTACATCTTAAGACAAGGCATCAACCCCATGTATATTTAGATCATGTAAGTGCCTTAAATTTAAACACGTTTAAAAAATCTTTTTACGACTAAAGAACAAGTTGGGAATACCTGCTTAAACGATAAACATCGAGGGTCATAACATCTTCCTTCGCGAAGATGCGATCTTCCAAATGATGTCCTAATATAGCAAATAATCATACAATGCTACATTCCACGAACATTTACTAAGTTTCAGTACATTTTATTTACATTTTATTATTATTTTTCCAAAATCATTGATTTTGACGCGTTAGTTTTTTCTTAAATTAAAGAAAAAATTAAAACAACGTGTAGCTTCAGATCCGTACCTTTAAGATTTTGTTATAATGAAAAAGAAACATTCAGAAAGTAATTAAACCATAATGTGAGGTTCATATGGTAAATTTACAAATTTGCTATATTAAAATATTATTAAAAGCCATCAATAATTATCATATTGCGGCTGTTAATTAACCAAAAGAAAACTTAATTAAAACGCTTTAATTAAGGCAAAGATACGCATTAAAAAATGTAATATGTCTATATCTGACTTAGGGGCGGAGTTACCCAAAATCTGTATAAGAGCTACACGCATCCGAATACGGTCAGGCTCTTCCAGTTATATTTGAGTCAAAAAGCAACAGTGACCTGTTATGACAGCCCAAGTCACTTTTACTCTGTGTTTTCCTCATCAGTGAATGAGAAGCAATTCTCTCTAGAGACGTTCTGGTAGAAATGGTAATAGCAGAAGCTCATGGTAGCTTTTACCCTCTGGCAGCTGTTGTACAGAAGCGTGCTTATGGTAGCAGTTCGAACAATAAAATCTGTTCCCATCTCTTCTTTTCCTTCATCCAGTTAACCAGTACTACACTCTGTTTCTTAATGATCAAGAAATGCTCTGGAAATAGTAGCACTACCTCCCAGTCTAAGAGCAGAGTTGTAGCAGGAAACCATCAGTTAGAAATGATTACCAATTTGGCCAAAAATAGTTGTTATCACAGCTTTTAATCATGTTTTTCAACGCGTCAAATTATTTACTTAAATTTTTTATTTTCTATTTACAAAGGCACATTGTAGCGAAAAAGTTAGTGGCCTTTAGTAGCCTGAACAGGAGTCGATTAAATCTACAGTCTACATTTTCGATACTTTGATATTCATTTGAAGCTCTGAATAAACGCCAATTTTATTAGAGACATTAGTGGCCTTCTAGATTAGCAAAACTTCCTCAAGGATCTGTTTTGGGTCCCTTACTTTTTAGCATTTTTACTAATGATATTACATGTGGATTGAATAACAGCTGTCTACTTTATGCAGACGATTTAAAGATATACCGGGACATACGGAATCTTGGCGATTGCTTGAGCCTTGAACTGGATCTCATGAAATGAAATGCTTGGTGTCTAAAAAACAAACTTCCTCTGAACGTAGACAAGTTTAATGTTATGTCATTCGCAAGGAGTAGAATGCCTCTGCTGCATGATTATGGAATCAGCGGTGCTTTTCTAAGGCGAGTTAACTGCATTAAGGACCTGGGAGTCATGTTTGACTGCACACTCACATTTGTCAATCATATTAATGATACAGTATCGAGATCTTACTGAACGCTGAGCTTGTTAGTGAGATTTAATCATGAATTTTAGTCGCTCCAGTTCATAAAAACTTTTTATTATTCTCTTGTACGAAGCAAATTGGAATATGCCTCAGCTATCTGGCATCCGTATTACCATGTACACTCTGATAAATTAGAAAAAATTCAATATCGTTTCTTAAGATACTTAAGCTTTAAATCGGATGGATTTAGTCATCGCCTACTACACCTCGCGAAAACCTATGGACAAGATTTAATTTCACAACTTTGGAGGAGTGCAGTAACGGCCCTTGTGTACTTTTTTTGTATAAAGTGGTTAATAACAAGATTATAGCAACAGATTTGCTCGCGAGAGTTCGTTTTCATGTTCCAGGGATAACTAAATCTCCAGTATTTTTCTATTTGCCAAAACCAAGAACTAATGTATTACAATTCTCCCCATTGTACACGATGTGTTCCCTTTATGATCGTCTGAAAGACAAGTTTGATATATTTAGCTGCAATTATTCTGTTGTCAAATCGTTTATTTACAATTGATTTATAGGCTATGTTATACTTATTGTACTGTCTGTATGATATATATATAACTTTAGGATTTATGTAACTCTGTTCTTTTTCCTGCCTAATAATAGGGACTCTGGTTCTGTAGGGCAGTGTAAATAAATAAATAAAATAAAGACTTCGCATCGTAAACTGACAATTATCTGGCCAAGAGCGAAATTGTGCGTAGTTCTACTGAAACACCCAATTTCGTTCGTAAACACTTTCACCTCGTAGAACGAAGAGAGGTTCTATATTTTAAATGTAGCATCTTAGGTCTTCCTTTTATAAAATGAAATGAAGGGCAAGGTTATCTACTTATAAAGCCTTAGGTAAGAATTCATAAGAAAATGGCCTTAGATCGCTTAGTTCGTACGCTACTCGAACGTTCAGATGTCTATATTGGATAGTACCTTGGCTAATAGATAGCCTAGAATTTTCTTATTTTCATAAACATTAGAATTTTCAATATTCAAACCATCGCAACAGTTCAATGTAAAAAAGGACTTTAAAATATGACGAGAACTTGCTAAATACATTTACAAAGTATAATATTTTTACCAAAAAGTTAAAAATCAAAAAACAAATATTCTAAACAACAAGTTAAAGAACTAAAATCTAAATTTGCAAAATTAAAGTTTTCGTAAAAAATGGAAAAAATTTCGTTTTAATCCGGGTTTTGAATGCTTATTTACTTCTGGAAGTGTAATGCGAAATTATACCGAAATACAAAAAAAAATTAAATCAGAAACAAACTTATCGGAAAAGTGATTGAATATCTCTTTAATCCAGCTTCTGAGTGCTTTAATGAATGAATGAATGAAAAAGGGGCGGTGATACTAGATCATCGATGCTTAGGTCTCCATTGGGTCCTTTACATCCCACAATAGCTGCAGATCATTCGAGGTCGATCGCCTTTGCGAATCCAAGTAGCCTCGTTAGTTGAACTTGCCTAACTGCTTCTGGTAACAAAATTGTATCTCCAAAATATTTCTGTCTCAGTCCGTTGAGTGCTGGGAACTCTCTGAGGACATGGTCAACAGTTTCATCCTCCTCTAGACACCATCTGCACATCGGGTCGTCTTCGACACCGATTCTATGGAGATGGCCCCTGAGGTGACAATGTCCTGTCAACAATCCCACCACAATTCGCAGCTCTTTCCTTTCCAAGGAAAGAAACTCTTTAGTACATCGTGGGCTAGGCCCAGTTATATGTTCCTTAACACACTTCATTCCAGGAGCTTCCCACCACGATTCAATAAATTTGCTTTACAGCAACGATTTTAATTCCCTTTGGCCAATAGCAATTGGGACAGGTCTTCTGAGTGTTTATTCATCCCTGGCAGTGTAAAGCGCACGTTTACTGAAATAAACTGTAGTAGTTCAGAAACAAACTTATATATCGACCAATTCTTTAATCCAGTTTTCGAATATTTATTCATCTCTGATAGTGTAATACAAAACTTTACCGAAATAAATAAAAGTAATTCAGACATAATCTTATCGGAAAAATTAATATCAATGTCTTTTCTTCGGAATAATTATAAATAAATCATTAGCATTTGTTACTTAACTATAATTTTTAAGGCGATAATAATAGGTAGATCGTATGACGTAATCCTAGGTAAATTATTGTTAAACGAAAGATAATTCGCTTAATTAAGTAACTAAAATTAATAATTAAAAATTAATTTTGTCTTTAATAATTTTACTTTAAAACATTACAAATGTTCGTCGACATTAAGCTAATTATTATCGTTAAAACAACTTGGAAAATATATAATATTAGAGTCAGATGTCCACTAGTTATTACACTAATTGATATTCTTAGTACCGCTCTATAATAATCTTTGGTCGTACTTACACATAGGCATACGAATAACAGAGAAAAGCGCTTAAATAAATTTACCCTGCTTGTATTTCAAAATTAAATTGATTCAGACTGATAAGAGTGCAACTCACTCCCCAAACCCGTTATTAAAAAGATATCGTTCTTTTATAGTAGAGTCTAGTTCGCTCCCTAGGCCCGTAACTAAAAGTTATCATTCTTTTTGTGGCAGAGCATAGCCCGCTCCGTAGACCTGTTAAATAGAAACTTATAATTTTTCAGAGCATAACTTGGCTCACTTCTTAAACCCGCAACTGGACTTACCTTACTTTTAAACCAAGCATAGCTCATTTCCTAAACCCGTAAAATAAAAAAAAATCTTTAGTTTAATTTTGAAAACATTTCTCAAACTCAAACCTCCAGCCGTAGTGAAAGCATACAGGTGTGGCGGCCAGAGAGTTTCCTTACCTTGCCCTAAAAATACCTTTATTATTACAATTTTTACAACTAATCAATGACAATACAAGCAGATACTATATTATATGTATTTTATGTTTTTGAAGATGATGACAGCAACTGCCTAGTCATCAAAAGAAGCAGCCGAAACTGGAGGTCGTTGTTTGGGCCGGTGGTACTGTCGATTTCCTTTATATTTTCTTTATTTGTAGGTGTTTGGAAGTGACCTTCAGTCGCATTTTATTAATTTTGCCTAGAGGTATGAAAGATGTAAAGAACAATTGTTTCTTAAGAGGTTTCACTATTAAATCGTTTTTAAAGAAAATTATTTTCAAAAACCTTCTAGAATGCTAGAGGGTCCAGTCTAGTCGAGTTGTTTCGGAGAGATCTCAACAAATTAAAGTAGATCATATGTTTTACATATAGAATTATTTAAAGTCATTATTCCTTCAAGTGAGATCGTGGAACTGAATTTACCTAATTTAGACCAAGTGCTCCCGAACCATATTCTTACTACAAACAATATAAATATATCTGGTGGGGAAACTCTAATACGGTGAGCTACAGAACAACAAAACCACAACAGTATTTGTGAATCAAAAATAAATCTAAACCGGATGAAAAACCTGAGCAGTCATTGATGCAATATTCATTGAAGAATTCCGAATAAAGAAAGCTTTAAAAGCTTTAAAAATTTGACATTAGACAATGGGAACTGTATTTAAAAAAATGAAGTTGGCGTTGGTTGCTCAAAGACGAAATGTTAAGTAAAAAAATCGGTAACGTCATCTTTAAACACATTAAAAGTTACTGCTAAAAAGTTTTATCGGTTTTGCTCTAATACAAGAAAAAAATATAACTTAAAATCCGAAAATTCTGTTTTCTTTCTAAATAATTCAAACACTAAAAGTCATACCAAAAATTTCAGATCGGTATATCATTGATTCTTAAATAACATAATATTTTTCCCATTTATCCAAATCTGTATCTGTTACTGTGATCGAGATCATCATACTAGGCTCCTTATCTTGGACCCTCTGTATATTAATAAAACCGTTGAATATTTTTTGACACATCAGACCAAATTAAATAAATCTCCCATTTTATAACAAAGCAAACATTTGTTTCTTTTCTATTCTTCCTAACCACATGAGAAGAAAAATCCTTCTTAACCCAACCCATTATCCCACCTGACTGATTATTGGTCCTTTATCTCATAATCGTGATCGCAAAGTCACCAGACTCCGTATTTATCTCAAATTAATCCTAAACCACATTTCTCAGTGTCAAAGACAGTTTTAAAATTATTCTAAACCTACCCAAATGTTTCATTTACCTACAGCGACCATACTTGATTTGAATCAGAATAAAATAGAAATTTGATGAAGGACAAGGACTGGATATATTTACAACCTAAAAAATACACAATCAATTTTTCAAAACCTAGTAAATTCACATATAAAAGGGCATTTCTCTTCAAACTGGGAAGTTATGATAAGAAAATTGTCCCAGCAACTTTTTTTTATATAAAAGGAAACCAAAAATTGTTCTATTGTTTTCGGAAATACCGAGCATTATTAAAAAATCCGACACAGGGGACTGTCGCATACGTCAGGGGACTGTTAAATCAATTAAAAATACCTTTTAATTCTGTCATTAAATCTTTATCATTTCAACCCGTGGTTCTGTAATTAAGTGGATAAATAGTAAACAAATGAAAAAATCTAATATTCTTTATAAATGTTCTATTTCTAGCTAAAAAAATTATAAACTGGACTGGAGAGTTAAACTTATTCTACAATAGATAACTAAAGTGTATACAAATAAATCTCTGCCGTTTGACAAAGCGCCCCACCAGTAAATTATGGCTGAAATTGTCAAATGTAAAACGTCATATCGTAAGGCTGGACATTTGAAAACACCATAACCTTAAAATATCATCTATTTTAGATCAGCATCACGTATTTCCTTCGTGCGAAAATGTCGAGTTTTGAGCCCAATAAGCGTCGTTTTTCGGAAACTTTCGATTTACTTTTTTAATTTGAAGAGATCTTCGGCTGACGCGCATCAATAGCTTGAAGAAGCATAAGTTTAAAAACGGTGAGTTTGACGTTGAAGACAAGGAACATAGTGGAAAGCTGAGAGTGTCCAAAGACGCTAAATTGGAAGCATTATTGGAAGAAAATGCTAAACGCAAGAAGTATTTGCACTTATATTAGGAGTGACTGAACAAGCAATTTCACATCCTTAAAAATCAGAACCATCCAAAAGCAAGGAAATTGGGTTCTATATGAACTGAAGCCAAAAAACCTTGAATGCCCATTTTGCACATGTGAAATGTTGCTTGCCAGGCATAAACGAAAGGGTTTTTTGCATCCTATAGTCACTGATGATGAAAAATGAATCCATTACGATAACCCAAAGAAAAAGAAATCATGGGGACTACATGGCATTGCTTCAAAATTGACAGCGAAGCCGAATATTTAAAAAAAAATCATGTTGTGTATTTGGTGGGATCAGATTGGTGTCGTGTATTATAAGTTGCTCAGACCCAACAAAAGCATTACTGGGGCTCTCTACCAAACGCAATTGATAAGATTAACCCAAGCACTCAAGGAAAAACGCGCCCACTACTGTTCCAGACATGACAAAATTATTCTTCTGCATGATAATGTTCGTCCACATGTTGCGGCGCCGGTCAAAACCTATTTGGAAACACTCAATTGGGAAGTCCCCCAATCCCACCAACCGTATTCACCAGACACTGACTCTTCACATTATCACTTGTTCCGATCGATGGCACATGGCCTGTCCGAGTAGCACTTCATATTATATGAAGATACCACAAATTGGGTCGATTCGTGAATAGCCTCAAAAGATGAAGCGTTCTTCCGACACAGTATTCATATGCTGCCAGGGGGAGCAGAGGGGTATCAGTAAATAAAGTAAGAGTATAACTTTTCAAATATATCCACAGGTGAATCAAATATGTAGACGATTCGATTTCCTTTCAACATTATATTTGGGTTAAGTTATTTCTCTATTACTTGATTCATTGTCATATCTACTATATCGTCTAGATCGAATCAAAATATCTATCCTTTGTTGCCATAGAGCTTCAAGAATATCATGCGAATTTCGCTATCTTTTTCATCTTCTTCTTCTTCTTCCTCTTTTATTTAAGACGACGTCTTGTTTTTCTGCTATATTAAGCCTCCTGTGATGTTGATGTCCAACATTCGTGCCATCGTTTTGGAGGTCGACCAGTGGGTCTTCTAGTGTTTGGTATCTCGTTCTTAGCTCATCTTGCCTATCGATCGTCGCCCATTCTGTCCACATGGTCCCTCCAATATCTGCGCCTTGACCTTATGAACCGTACCACATCAGGCACCTTGAGCTCTTCCCTTATTTTGGAACTTCTTATTTGATCTCTTAGGATTACTCCTTTAATTGTTCTTAACGTTTTCATTTCAGCAGTTCGTAGCATACTATTTGTTTTAGATGTTTCGACCCGAGTTTCCGATGCATAAGTTAGTACTGGTCTTATCACAGTTCTGTAGACACGTACTTTGCTCTCTGTGGACATATACTTATTTTTTCAGATTATGTCCCTCAGGCATCCTGATATCCTTGAGGCCTTATTAGCCTGTGCTCTGACTTCCTGGTATAGATTTTTTTCGGCAAAATTGTTAATAACGCTCACATATCTATTCCACATTTTGACAGAATTCAACAGAGGACTGTTTAATTTGACCTAATGCTAAAATCTTCAAAAATGTATAAGTATGACGTTATTTTGCTGCACGAGATTATTTTATTACTATGCTACTCGATATAGCACTACACCATACAATAAATAAAACACTTTATATTGATCATAAAAACTCTTACACCTCAGTCTAAATTTAGTTTACCATTGAACAAAAGAGCGTCGGTGTGCTTTTGGTGGTAACCTCGCAAATGTCTTAGTACTTACGTTTGGCATATGACCTAATAAGGATAGTTCCAAATATGTAAAGATATGTAGGGTATCCTATTAAAAAAAAACTATTTTTTTAGCACCAAGTGGTCATGAAAAATTATGTATAATTGAAAATATTTTTAGATTGTAGAAATTTTCATTTTATACAACCGTTATTAAAACATTTTTTCAAATTTTTGAAAAATAGGGGGAGATGGGGTACTCTTGCGCTACCCTGTATATGAACCCCAACATGAAAAAGAGAAAATTTATAGCGTACATTAAAAATGAAATATTCAAAAAACCCACTGTTGAGTTACCTAATTTTTGATAATCACTACTTATTAACATCAAATCATTGAGGTGTGTACAGTGACGTGAAATTTCACTTTGTAGCCTTAAGACAATCTATTCAATGTATACTTGAGAACGACTAAAGATATAACCTAATCGAAACGTCGTAGAAAAAAACAAAAATAAAGCTATTGCAAGTCTGACAACTACATTTTAGTTAAAAGAAGAAGATTTAAGAAAAACATGGTCAAGTATATTGGTAAACAAAGAAAAACTGTCAATAAAACATTTGTTACCTAATCTCTAGACTAGGAATAGTTACATAATTACCATGATTTAATAAAAATTATTAATATAAATAATTTTGAAGGATATGCAAGAAATATATTTACTTCCTTTCGTAAAAACCTACTACCGCGACTTACGCTAAAACACTTCGGAGAAGAATTGAGGAAAACTTCAGCTGGCGCTAAGCCCAGTAAACTTACTTTTTATTTTAGTCCGAGTATGTCATTGTCATAAATTTAATCTTTGTCAGAGTAAGTTGGCACAAATATTAAAAGTTCTGTAGAAACAGACACAGTAACAATATTATGATTTACAGTTATGGACCATTTTAGTGATAACTCCAAAGAAAATAACCAACTTAAAACTTATTAAGCTCACTATGTATTTAGTAGAATCTTGATCCCTGATTAAATCTAAAATCAGTGAATGAATACATCATAAGATTGGAAAAATCGTATTTTATAAATACCGAACTGAAGATTTTATTTAATTTCATCCTTTCAACGCCTTTCCTTTTGTTTTTGTTATAATGTTTTCTCAAAAAAAATGTTTATTTAGTGATTTGTACATAAAAATTTTAATAATAAAATTGTGTATCAAAACACAACTGGCCAATTATAAATTTTATATTATGTGGCACTCAGACTGAGTTTAAGTATTCAAACTTTTTGGGAATGAAATTTTAAAAGAAGGAAGGCAGAAAATTTGTAAAACTCTTTGGTAAATATTTACTTTAACAACAAATCTATTTATCTACAAATGACAAAACATAATTCGAACTATTTTCATATTCAAGCATAATTTTAAATAAATATTTATGTAAGGACTCCGTAATCCCATAATCTTAATGGGCAGGTAATTTGCACCTGGCGTCAGGTATTTCGATTTTTCTAAAATGTGTAAAAGGATTTTTAGACTTGACTGCAATAAAAATACAAATTCGTTGTTACAGTCACGTTCAATGAATTCTAAGCATAAAGTTCCGACATTCTCATTTATTTGACTTCCTTAATGAAGTTCTAGTTGCTCGGACAGCACGATAAAATGGAAAGCTTAGTCTTTAAGATATACAGGGTGTTGACATTTATAATTTTCTTCAGTTTTTTGAATTTATGGTATTTATTTTAAAAATAATTAGGTCAAAATTAATTCAGGTAACAATTTTTGCAGATTCTATAAAACAAATTTGTCTCTCCTGTTTTCTCTAAATGTCAATATTTTCTAGAAAAAAAAAATACATGTTACGTAACAAATCATAATGTGTGTAACATTTGACAACAGCTACTATATATTTATGTCAATAATAATCCACGTCAAAGAACTTATGCGAATTTATTGACTTTTTGAGGAAAACTTAAAAGACAATAAGCCGGGAAAATTAACTGAGTGAATTTGAGTCAGTAGTGCTCGAGATAAACATTATCGGACATACTCAAAAAGTTTCGGGACTAATTTTGTAAAAAATTTTCAACTTGTGCTATCTATTACCCGACAACAGAACTATGTATATCATGCATTAGTTATCCACAGTGGAGATATGCGCGCTGTAAGTTCATTTATTAGCCACCTGTGTTGATTTGAAATAGACGTGTTTTTGTCACTGTGTCACAATTTCCGCTATGGAGTAACGTGCCGCAAACAAATTTTATTTCAAATTGGAAAAAAGTGATTTCGAAACATTTGAATTATTGAAAACCCATATGGTGAGGATTGTTTAAGCCGTAGCAAGGTGGTATGCGCGGTTCAAGAACGATAGACAATCGCTGGAAGACGATTAACACGATGCTCATTTCGTTTTAAGATTCTCGCGGGATTATCCATAGCGAATTCGTGCCGCTGGTGCAAACGGTGAACGCACAATTCTACAAAAATGTCCTGGATCGACTTTTGAAGCGGATTCATTGCATAATACCAGAATTGTACCGCACCGGTGACTTGTTGCTGTTGCACGACAATCCGCCAACCCCTTCCTTAATACTAATCACACAATTTTTGGCCCAAAAGGTTTTCATGATTCATCATCTGCCGTACTTGCCAACGTTCTGAAGATGTTGAAGCGATTCAAAGAAATGTGACTGGGGCTCAGAAAACCATTCCAGAAGAGGAGTTTTCCAGGTCATTCCAGCGGCTATACGAGCGCATTAAAATTTGTATAGAACGAGGAGGGGATTATGTTGAAAACTAAATAAAATCTTTTTTTAATCTCTTGTTTTCATTCGTAAAACAAAATAGTCCCACAACTTTTTGAATGAACTGTGTACGTCTTTATGAACTTTTATGTTTAAAATTATCTCAAGAATACCTTCTTAAGATTTATAACGTTTTTTTGAAAACAAGCTGTGTAATAACTATCGTCAAAGACCAAGGATACCTGAAAAATGGAGTAACGCTATAATTTTCAAGAAAGGAGACAATGCTCACCTACAAAATTACCGTCGCATAATTTTGCTTTCTCAACTTTTCAAATTATTTATAAGAATAATTAGCCACAAAATAACGAATAACCTATCAAACAGTCGAAAAAGGATTAGAATATAATTCAATACATATGATCACTTACTTATCATCAATATTATATTAGAAAAAGCAAAGGAAAATAATCTTCCCATATATAGACTTTAAAAAGCATTTGATTCAATTGAACGCTGGATAGTTGAAGAACTAAAGAAAGCAAGGATATATCATCCATATACAAATTTGCTCAGCAACACCAACAATTAGCTTGCATAAAGATAAAGAAAAAGTACAAATTGAAAGACAAATACCATTTTACCTAAACTATTTACTCTCGCACTTGAAGGAGTATTCAAGAAACTCAACTGGGATCACAAAGGCATAGAAATAAAGGGTGAATAATTAAATACGTTGATGTCTACCGTAATTAAAAATCAGGATTTTAAGAGTATGATCATTGATTAATATTTATATAATTAATATATTATATATTATATAAAATGATATTTTACAAGACAAAAAAACACTCGGAAATGTTGTAGAATATGTGTATCTTCGACAACTTGTAAAACCACACAGACTCTTTAATCAATGCATTCTACTAATGTTAACATATGAAGCACAAACGTGGACACTGAAGAAAGAAATAACATCAAAACTTAAAGTGACTCACAGAGATACATAATGTTGAGTATCTCACCGAGGGGCAGGAAAAGGAATGACTGGATAAGAAATAGAACGAAAGTGACGAACATAGCTGAAGTGATGAACAAGTTAAATTTACAGGACACCCGGCAAGAAGACAGGACGAAAAATGGAATAAAAAAAGAGGCAGAGGTAAACCAACACGGTAATATGATGACCTGAAGAAAGTGGTTCGTCTACATTGGGTGAGGGAAGCACAAAACAGGAACCATTGGAGTTGCAGAAAGGAGACCTATGTTCAATTATGGATGCAAGACTGCTGATAAAAAAATGTAAGGCTAATGGTGATTAGTGTATTTTATTGTTGGATCTTCATTATTTTAAACTTTTGGCATACGAAGAAATCATTAAAAAATTCCTGCCTAACTATACCAGCTCGATTGACTTTCGATCTCACCAATTTTCCAGGTTAACGTTTTAAGTAACGATTTTTTTGAGGATATAAACATTTTATACAGGTTACTAAAAATTTTGCAATTTTTATTAGCAAAAACAACTTTTTAACAACAATGTCAGTAAAGTTTCTACACAAAGTAAGAAATGCTACTTCTTCTGGACTATTTTTTTTACTCCAGTTTGTCTTAAAAAATGCGAAAAAATTTATTACAGTTATTTGAAGATTTTAATTCATAGAAGGGGCCTAGTAAATAATAAATACGTAAAAAATAACAATATATTGCAAACATTTACGGTTTAAATAAATTTTGATTAATAAAACATGACTATTTTCCAACGTTACCCGATTTTCCAGGGTAATGAAAATCTGTCACTTGTTCATATTTCGTCGAGTTATCCTAGTTTAAACAAAATGAAGGTCTTACGTTGTCTAGAACCCAAGATATTATTAAATTTTTCAGCGCTCTCCAATTTGAAGTTCCAATATCATAATATCGCCGAGCGAAAACAGAGCACCGAGCTACCCTCCCTTTCCACAAGTATCTTGACTTTAAAGGGCTATCACTTCATGCATAAATTGTACACTTATTCATTGCATCATAGGTCCTCGTTTAAAATCTATGAAAATTTCGACTCTTAATATTTATAAACAACAGAAATATGATTTAAAAAAAAATTCTATTAGTGGTCGTAGAGCGATTTTTTTTTAAATCCGGAGTTTTCAATCACCTTTTCAGTCCAGCGAAGAAGAAGTCTATACCATTAAAAATAACAAAGTTATTGTTTTTGATTTTAAGCAAAAAAAACACCGTTTCTTTAACCCACTATTTTAACAACAATTTGGAAAAAAATGTATCATTAGCTTTGTTCGCGGGTCACTTTCCGAACCGATTCAGAACTAGTACGGAATTAGTTCAGGATTGCCGTACAGCGCATGCTCAGTTATTAACCGGTTCAGGATTTGTTTTTACCGCCAACGATTTTGGAACTTTGAATCGTCCACTCTGGTATGCATACGGTGTTAAATGCTGATTAAACTAGTTGTTTTTTTTTGTTTTAAATAACTTAAAACTGTCTTTTATTAGATTTTATTATTTGTGTTATTTTAAAGAAATATTGAATTATAATTGTTATTCTTATATAATATAAAGTCTAACTGTCAGTTCTTTTTGGAATAAAACGTCTTGTTTTTTGCTGAATAGAATTTTTGATAAACAAATATATATTTTAACAGATATCTATTGTTTACTCTTTATTTTGTGTTAAGTTCATATTTCGGGAGCCTCAAAGTAAATCTAATTCTAAACATACGCCTAATAAAAAGATGGGGGTTTTTCTAAACAAAAAATAAGATGCAATAGTTTTAGGTCCATTTCTTATTGATTCAAAAAACATTTTTAATAAAACTAAAAACCGGTCTGATATGTCCCTATACGATGCAACTTCATTTATCGCAAACCATAATACACGCCAGTTCTTGTCCATTTCTCAGCTTAACTGAAAATGGGGAGCAAAATTTCCTCAAAACAATTAGAACTTTTAGGAATTTTGAGTAACTCTAAAATTTCTTTAAGTCCTCATCGCTGTATGATAAATGATTTGACATAATGGGAGTATTTTATAGTAAAATATATTTTTTTTTAGGTTCAAACTAATACTTTTTTAACTTATTATTTAAGATTCTAGGTCGATTAACACTAATTAAAGTAAAACCAATATAATATAATAAAATATATACTGGAACATCAAATGAATGACATAAACAAGAGAAAAACCTAAAATAAATTAAAAACAATTGTCAAATAGTTGCACAATGCGGTCGCAGCATGAAAACTGGCGCTGCATAAAATTCCGAACCTAAAGTTCTTCTTTAATCCTTAGAAGTGGTAGGACTGGTTCAGAATCGATTTCGAACCGAATTATTTTCTCCGCGAACATGGGACTGTAATTAAAAATTCTGAATTTTGTATCCGCGAACGTGGCTATTTCAACTGCGCATGCGTATTAGATAAGAATCGGTTCTAAATCCTTACCGCGAACAAAGCTATTATTTTCTCTTTCCTTATAGCTTGACCTTTCAAGGATCCATTTCACTTTTAAAAAGTCTCTAGAAGCAATATCTTCTGAGCAACAACTGTTTAAACTTTTAGTGTCTTTAATAAACAATTGAAATTACTCTTAAACTATTCAAAAGATTGGGCACACTTATAAGAATCCAGAATGGCCTCGTCATCAAGATATTATATGTTACTTTCGGCCATTATTAAAGAAGTTTTTAACATTTACAAAAAGTGCAAAAAAGAGGGGTTTTCGCCATTATATCGATAAATTGTTTATCGATTTTGACGTATAAGACATGAAATTAAAGGTCTTTTCACTGCCTACAATTTTCACTAATACAACTTTTCTCTAAAATGTCATCAGAAAACTCTATGGGCAGAAAATCGAATTTGCCGACTTTGGCCGTTGTGTATTAAAAAAACAGTATTTTTCACTTATTGCTATCATTAGTACTACATTATGATTTAAAATCTTCAGATATCTGTAATAAATTTTTCTGTAAAATCGATCTTTCTTAACTACATATACTGAATTATTTTTTTTATATGACGAATCTTTGAAAATATTTAATTTTTACAATTTCTTTTGTTGTATGTAAACGAGGTTAGTACACCCAACCATAACATACCTTTATACCTTTTAAAAATGTTTAATTTATTTTTTAAATTCCGAGCTCCATGAGGTCAGCATTTTCATTCTGTGCTCGTACCTACTAAAATTCGATTCAGATACACCAAAATCATTCCAAAGTTTACTTTGTAGCCGACGCCAATTGCGGCTTTTTCTTTGTAAACGAAAAACGTGCCAAATGTAAAGAAAACATCCTTATTTACTTTTGATTTACCGCTTATAATGCAGTAAAAATTCTGTTCTAGCATCGGGTTGTAACAAGGTGTGCGTCTTGAATACCAATTTGAGATTACCTTACAAATTTCTCAATAAATCGTAAAAAATTATTCCGTGTCCAGAGACCTGTCACAATTCTCGCTAGATTATTGTTTAGGGGTTGTATCAGGTTCAGGGGTGGATTTCGGTAAATGTGAATACTGTCTTACTACTGAAGGTGAACCGCTGATATTTATTTTTATTTTTTATTATTTTCTTAGGATTAGGTTCACAAATTTTGAGCAAATTATGACTATACTATAAATACAACCATGACACATACTTAAAATTCAACATTTAACACAAAAATATCACATTTAAAAATTGAAACAATGATTATTTCAAAGGTTCTCTTTAGTAAATTTTACGCACCTTGAGTTGTCGTTAAAACAATTACTAATATCAACAAACTACCCAGGACTTGCATTTTATATTAGGAACATGGTAAACAAAAAATTAAAGTAATTTGTTTTGCTTTTAAAGAGATATATACATTTTTGATGTTGTTGGGAATATCCTGCATATAAATTATATTGTTGTAGATTGCTTATGTCAGTTCTGTCATTTGCTGTATGTGTTTCCTTTTTGATAGCTATCATTCTCTTTATTATTAATTTCTGATAACTTTTGTCCCTTTCGACTATTTTGGTATCTTCAAAGTTAAAAGTGTGCTTTTCATTTTTTTCATGTTTTGTCAATGTTGTAGTAGCTTTTTTGGTATATTTATGTCCATTTAGTCGATTTTTCATTAATGGACAGTTTGCACACGGAACTGAATATACAATATTGGAAGTTTTCATAGTTTGTGTTTTGCTTTTCAGTTTGGTAAAGGTTGAGTTTCGTTGGTTGTAACTCTTATAGCATGTAACAATATTGAGTTTTTTAAAATGTATTTTAATTTTTCTGAAAGATCTTTTGTATAAGGGAATGCTATGTATTGCTTTTGTATTTCCAGTTGTAAATCATCCCTTTTTTGGTTCTTAGGTTGTCATAGTGTTTTATGTTCTTTTTTTAATAATTTCTTTGATGTATTTACTTTCAAAATTGTTTTGTATAAGTGTTTCTTTAACTTTTCTTGGAGTCGAGGGTCTGAAAGTAGAGGACGTTAATAAAATGGCTCTGTCAACCATAATTTTTCTTAGAACAAAAGTATCCATAACTAAAAGTAATTATAATAAAGTATGAAAGTTTATTTTCTAGTACCGACAACAATTAAAGGGTTATTAAAGGTAATGTAATACTTAAATTATCAATAACCTAATAGTTTCTTAATGATTCATCGAGATATTAACAAATAACAGTTTCGATAGACTATTTTATTTACCATTAACATGAAAAGTAATAAATACCTAAATTGTTTCGTCTCAGTTATTTATTTTTAACGGACTTCAAAGAAAAAAGAAGCTTACACAGCTTTTAAACAAAATTAGTGATGTTGAAAGAAATGAGAAATTTCGAGAGGAGACAGAAAATGAGTCTAGTTAAATCAGAACCAAAAAGGTCTTACGAAAGTGCCCATGAAATCTCAAAATCATTTAAGGTCTAAGAATTTTTTACAGTGTGAAATAGACGTTTTCTTTATAATTATAACTATATCTAACTGAATATTTTTAGTGAGAAAAGACCTCAGAAAATGATATAGTTTTTCACTTTAACACAGTTTGATTACTCATTCACAAAATTATGAAACTTTGAGAATATGAACAACAAATTGCTGAATTTTAAGTTTTTTTAGAATTGTTTCCAATGTCAAATCGCTCGTTAGATCGGTTTGAAAAACGCAGTTTTTGTCTCAATTATTGGATAAACAAAATACTACTTCAAAAACAGGGTAACAGAACATACAAACAGTATAAGAATAACAAACAAAAATAGCACAACTCTTTCCAAACTTGCTTTAGACAACCTGTATGATTAAAACTTTAATCACGCCCAAATCTTAAATTATAAAATAAATTAAAAAAAAAAGAAATATATAAAAAAGTTTCATATTAAAGAAACTCAAAATACTCTTAAGAACTGATGTAGACAATCTGAGCACCATTTACAGCAACCTAATAACCTAATAATATAATAAAATGTAAAATATTGTAACAATATAACTTTGTAACTACAACAATAAACACATAAAACAAATGGAATTTCAAAAATACCTTATTTCTACCTAGACCTTAAATACTGTAAATACAACACCATACTTTATGACTAGAAACAAAAAAAATAAAGTATCCTAAATTACCAAATAGTGAATATATATATATATATATATATATATATATATATATATATATATATATATATATATATATATATATATATATATATATGTGGGACAATCCGTGTCAACCGAATCAGAGCTACGACCAAAATTAGAGGCAACCAAAAAAAAGTCGACCAAGAGCTCATTTTAAAACTTAGAGCATCTATTTTCAAAATCCGATATAATAGCTCTAATATGGCTGCCGGAAGACGGAAAAAATCAATATTTAGCAAAAAAAGCTTATAAATATAAAAATTCGCAACCGATCGGGTCGTTTTTGGTTCAAATTATAGCTGATGGATGCTGCTAAAAAGCTGGTATATTAGGTTGACAAAATCCAACATGACGGATCCAATATAACGGTCAAAAATTCAATATGGTGGCAGAATTTTGAAAATCAACCGATTTGCACCAAATTTGGTATGCGAGAGTTTTTGGAGTCGCTAATGATGAATCCGAAGTCGGATTTGCAAAATTAAAGATGACGGATCCAATATGGCCGACGAATTTTTTGAAAATCGACTGATTTGCACCAAATTTGGTATACGAGGGTTTTTGAGGTCGTTGATTACGAATCTGAAGAATCGGATTTTAAAAATCTAAGTTTGGGGACATAATATAAAGGAATGGGTTGTTGAGTTTCTGTCGTATTGGGTCCCCACCAGTTTGAATTTTGAAAATCTGACCTCGGGTTAGTGATCAGTGACCCCAAAAATTTCCATATAACAAATTTAATACAAATCGGTTGATTTTCAAAAATCTCGTCTGCCATCTTGAATCCGCTGTCTAGAATTTGGCAAACCTGACTTCGGATTCGTAATCACCAGCCCCCCAAACCCCTCAGATTCGTAATTGGCGATCCCAAAATACGCCATATACCAAGTCTGGTGCAAATCGGTTGATTTTCAAAAAAATACGTCCGCCAAATTGAAACCGCCATCTTGAATTTTGGAAATTCGACCTCGGACTCATGATCAGCGACTCCAAAAACCCCAGTATATCAAATTTGGTGCACATCGATTAATTTTCAAAAATTCGGCCAACATATTTGATTTTTGACCGCCATATTGGATCCGCCATGTTGCATTGTGTCAACCTACCACACTAGTTTTTTAGGGGTGTCCATCAACTACAATCTGAGCAAAAAACGACCTGATCGGTTGCGAATTTTTACTTTTACAAGCTTTTTTTGCTAGACACTTGGTTTTTCTCCGGTTTCCGGCCCTATATTGAAGTCGCCCTATTTGATTTTTCAAAGGCGCACTCAGCATTTGAAAGACCCTGTAAGCTTCAAAATGAGCTGCAATATATATATATATATATATATATATATATATATATATATATATATATATATATATACAGGATCTCCGGTAAATACCTCCTAATTTATCCGGAGCAAACAGGGGAGGTCTAAATAATCTTACTTTCTTAGTGTCCCTTAACGGACATACAGAGCTCCAAAGGGGTACCCAGCGATTTACCTTATCAGCTCTAAGTTTTGAATCGACTGGTGTAATTTAATGAAATTTTAATATTTTAGAAAGGTCATAAAGACTCATTAAACCATATTACAGTAGAAGTTTTAGAACATCTGAAGTCAGGAACGGACTTGCAGCCACATTCGCTGATCCTAGTTTTAGATTTTTTACATACTTTGGCCACTCCTCTTCAAAAAAAGTACTCTTATTTCGATAAAACTGGCGTGTTTCAAAATTTTAAAAAAAATCAAGTTACTAATGCTAAATACAGAGAGAAGAACAGTGAAATTCACAGAAAATACTGTCTACCTCCTTTCTTAATCGTTAACATTTTCAAATGTACACTAAAAATTGACCAAAAAGTTAGGAAAAACAATCTAAAATATATCTCTAGCTTTTTTCTATCTCTAAAAATTAGCGAATTATATGTTCTCTAAATATTTCCAAACTTTTTTGAATATGCGAATTCGGAATGTTCCGGTTTGTATACTAAAATACTAAGAGGAGCATAGTCCCTTTCTCTTCCCTTATAGCCACACTAGACCATAACACTTTGCGTCTAAAAACCTGCACATCATATTAGCTTATTGTATTACCGTTTAACTCACTACAATTTAACTGTAAATAACTCTTGAAAAGAACTAATTCGATTGATATGACCAATTAAGCCCTAATCTAAAAATCGAATTGTAGCTCCTCCTTAATTTCTCAAAAAGCCGATTAATCACAAATATTTCAAAATTAGGCCATAAATTGAACTCCGGGCCTGAGAGGGAATTTTTCATAACGGTGAATAAAAGGTGGTTGTTTCTCACGGCAAATTCCCAAGCTCGTGCTCTCGAGTCGTTCCGAGGGATTAAGAAAATTAATTGACAAACCAATATGCCTACCTGACAAATCCGATAAAAAAGGTCCGCATCACAAAATAGAGCCGCCTCCTTACAGACGCATCATCGGCCAAAGCAAACTTAAATACAAAAAGGTTGTCCAGCTTATTTATTGACAATTGCCAGCGTGAGAGTGTAAAGTATATTTTAAAAGGCTTCTATTTTCTGTTTATTTTGGTGATGGGTGGAGTGTGTTGGGAACTAAATAATCGTAGCCTCTCGTTTACACATGACAATTTATTAAAATTATATTTGAAAAAATCTTTATTTTAAATTCTGCAACATGAGCCGAGAGGCAATAAAAAATTATTTCTCTCCAACAAAAACTTTTGCGTGCTTGCGCCACCTGTCTTGCAACGAATTTTTCATGAGAAAAAATGATTCAATTGGCTCTCAAAATAGACGACAATAGCCTTTTCCAGCTGCAAAATATTGCCTTCTGATGTACTTTTTCAAATTTTTGATTCAGCTCAAAGAAATAAGACTTATGGAGGATGGTCGTGCACAGTCGTCATTAAACATTAAAAGAACATACTGGTGACCCAAACCAACACATTTTTGATCAGTCTTCTTCTTCTTCCTGTGCTCTGTCAGGTCCGTCTGACGTTGGCAATTGCAGTGTCGAGTTGATCACGGTTCGCCGCTATTCTAAATAACTGCTCAGCACTGTTTATTTCTTTTCACTCTCAGATGTTCCTCAGCCAAGAGATCGGCTTCCTTCCAACACCTCTACGACCCTCGATTCTTACCGTTCATTATCAGTTGAAGAATTCTGTACAGGTCCCCTCTGAGAACACGACCAAGAGATGCTAGTTTTATGTTTTTTACAGTTTAAACAGTCAGCAATTCACGAGTAGCATCTGCCCCAATTAAAACACCTTTATTAGTGTGCATAGCCACCCAGGGTTTCCGAAGCATTGGCCTATGCAACCACATCTCAAATGCCTCCAAACGACTGATCATGGCAGTATTCAGTGTCCACACCTCCGCTCCATACAACAACACTGACCAGATGTAACATTTAACAATCCTTTGGCGAAGTTTTAAATTTAGATTTTCATTGCAGACAACCGATCTCATTTTTAGTAAAGTTGTGCGGGTTAAGCTGTTCAGTAATATAATATCCAAGGTACTTGAAGTGGGAGACTTTCAACGATTTGTTCATTTATTAGCAGCGAAGGGTCTGTCTATGGTAGACGACTGAAAACCATAAATTTAGTTTTAGCAACATTTATGTTGAGTCTCATTTCTTTCCCAACCCTATTAACAGAATATAAGAGTTATTTATGATGGCCGTAACATCGGCAAAACGAATCGTGTTTATTAGCACGCCATTGATTTTAACCCCAAATGGTTTGTTATATAGAGCTTCCTGAAAAACTAATATAAATTAGTTGATCAGTAACCCTACGTAATCTTGATAGTATATGTCGTTTGACTGTTGATGGTTTACAAGTCCTGCTTCTAGTCTGTAGGTGTAACATCCTGCTGTCATATTACAGATTGGATATTACATAGACTGTAGTTTTCTGTAAATTTTGCTTTTGGTTTATTACAGCTCCACTGACGATACCATTAGTCGTTCGAAATGCATATGAAAAAACATTTCACTACCGCAGAAATGACTGATATATTATTTTACCGTTATTACCAAGGAAATGGAAGGGAGTCGGTGATAGTCTACAGAGTAAGACTTAGAAATAGACGCGTATCAAAGCACCAAAGACATGCCGCTGTTAAAAGGCGTTTTCGAGAAACAGCAGTTGCATGTTGCTTCTGCTATCATTGATTATGAACGGAATCTTACGACTAGAACACCGGAGGTTGAGGAAAATATTTTAGAACGAGTTGAAGGAAAGTCTGGGAACCTGACACTTAGGTTTGGAACTTTCTAAGATACAGTAAATATGATTTTAAGTGATGAGATTTTGCATCCATTTCACCTTGAGAGAATGTTAGAGCTATTATCTCTCGATCTTGATTTAAATTTTCATAAAAAATGTTATTTTTGACGAGTGTTGCTTTTTAAGAAGCAATATGACAATCAAAGAGAATGTGTTTAATGGTTAGTGGGAGGGTACAGGAGAGGCACAGGGATTGATCCAGGTCTTTAATTAATTATTCATTAGTAAGGCGTGTGTGTCCGATTTACAGTTTTGTAAGTATAATAGATTCTTTCCTTGTTGTTGAGTGGTGTGAAGAAGTAGGACTGCTTGATGTTACGTAATTTTTTATCATCTAAGGTTAGGTATCATTCAAGTTAAACGAGGTTATTGAATAGATTATTGATGTAAGTTTTAAACTCTTTAATGTAGAAGATTTGATCTACAATGGAGGAATTAAGGGGTACTTAGCAAGAAAGTTAGCCCTTTCATTGCCTTGTATTCCCGCATGGTTAGGGGTCCATAGGAGAACGATGTGTTTATTGGAGATATTTAATCTCTTTAGACAAGGGATGTTTTGGGTTATATGAAGTGATGGTGTGAATAGAGCTAAGTGAAGAATCATGGGCGATTATCCATTTTTTATACGGAGATGGTATGATATATTTGAGGGCTCTATGTATAGCGTATAATTAAGCTGTTGGAATACTGGTTGTTTTGTGCATTCGAAAAGTTTCTTCTACCTTAGAGATGTAATATGTTGAGATGGTCTGGGTGACAGTTTTGGATCCATCAGCATAGATGACTTTAAATTTTTTATAAGTAGTTTGAGGCGAGAGATTAAAAGTATTCCTAATTAAGAGAAGGGGGTATTCAGTTTGTTGTATTTAGTTAGAGTAAAATCGCATTTAATGGGGGACTTATCCCATGGTGGAAATGTATAGCCGTTATTTTGTGATTTGAAGCAAAGAGGCACAGTGAGTTGCACAGGTTTTCTTTGAGCTTGCTATATCTTAGGCTGCAGCTAGCTGGGTATTTACTGGAAAAGGAATTTCTATGAAACAGTTTTTATATGGGAAGATAAGTTTTAAAATATAGGGATTGAGCATAGTTCAAAAATTGTATGTCTTTGGTACAGTTTATAGACAGGATTTTAGCTTCGCATAAGATGCTTTAAAAGAGACTCGATGGATCGGCAGAGGAAATAATGCGCCTGCAAGTTGGCCACTCCGCTCACCCGATATAACGCCTATGGATTACTTTTAATGGAGTCTTTTTCAACAAAAGGTATACCGGGCACGAACATAAATTCAGTACACTTTATGCTTAGATGCAGACATGATGGAAGGGGTGCAGTTGAACTCTCCGTAGAATTAATCTTTATGTATATGAAAACGGAGCTCATTTTAAACATTTACTTGGAGTTTAATTAAACAATTAAATAAATAATTTTTTGCTGTTTGGTTTTTTATGAGCTTTGTGTGTTATTCTTATTGTTTTTTGTCAGTTCATTCGTACATTATCATGATTGTTAGCTCACTGTTATGTCATTTTTTATTTCTGTTGGCCTGTTGACTCTGAAACATGATCTAAATTTCTTGGACCAGTCCAAAACCTGTATAAAGACTAGTCTGAATACGCAATAAAACATTTAAATTCGATTATTTTGACTATTACAGATTCTCAATGCTTGGCTTATTCCCAAAATTTAATTTTTGTAGATCTTCTCCTTTTAATGGTTTAATTGGACAGTTGGGCTTCAGTCATCCATTATATATTATCATATTGGATTAGTGGTTGTTTACTCTCTATATACTTTGGGATCATTTCGTCTATTTCCATCCGTCACAGTATATCCTTGTTTTTTATTCGCCTCTGTAAGTCTCCAAATTTCAGTCTTATACATTAAACCTCTCGTTGCCGTTGTTTATTTCCATCTGTTTTTAATATTTTTAATTTGTAGTACTCCATTTAAGCAGCCTGTCATTTTCCTGACTTGGATAATTTGAGCACGAATTGTAGCTGGTTTTGTAATGCTCTTTGGCATATTCAACAAGAATAAGTCTTGCTTTAATCTAAACTGTTCTTGTTCGGCAGTCGACAATCTTGCTGAAACTTTACTTACGGCTATTTTATCATGTAGGATTGTCAACATGCAATATACAATATTCAAGAATCATTGTTCATGTTTGCTCGTTAATATTGGGATTGATTGCGCCCGACTTATAGACAAAATATTTATTAGATTTGCAAAGATGAATTTCAAAAATGGCAAATTTACGATGGTAAATCGTAAAAATAATCCTGCACTTCTCAACAATGTTCAACCGATGAAAGCATATACTAGTACTTTGCAGACCTCCTTATGCTAGATAAAACACACAAAACACAATTGATAACAGGAAAGTGGATGTGTGCCTACCGATAATCACGAGGTTTTCATAAATATGACTGGTGCTCGAAGTGCACAAAGGCACTTTTTTGTCCGAGTTTCGCCATTTTTGGCCAAAATAGCCTATTAAAGTCCGGGTCCATGATGTCAGTTTTTTTAGACTATTATGTTCCTGTATTTTATAGCATCGCGATGTTCCATTCTTACAACACTAATTTTTTATCGTAAAACGTTTCATAAAACACAACATAATAAACAGATTGAAATCAAAACAAGCAGAAAAAATTATCATTACTAACTAATAACCATGATAATTGGTCATACCTTCCATTTTCGCGATTGCAAAAAATTGCCATGACCTTTTATCAATCATATTTTTAAAATTGCCATTAAAATCATCTCATAAAACGTGTATATTTAATTGCTGCAACTTTTTCCCGCACCCGTGTGTATAAGTAAACAGATACCTCGTTCTCATGGCTTACAGCCCACAATCTGTGTACACTACATTACAACATTGTAGGGCTTATTTAGCTTCTCATTAGTAGCGCAGTGTTAACTGGTAGTTCTCACCGAGGTTTACATAAGCTAAGGGCGCTAATTAACTTAAAAAGAGATATATATGCGGTTTTAATTTTACTTGTAAATTCCTCTTTAAATGGCGCTTTTATTGGGCGGATTTGACTTTTACTTCATTATAATTCTATCGCTATATTTATATAGATATTTCTAGTTCTTTCAATAAAAAAATTATTTTTTTATTTATTTTATTTTCCCCGCCATTTTTAAGTTTCTGTATTTCTATTATTCTATCTAAATGTTGATGTGTTCAGCTGTGTGTTGTATTTTCTTTGTGTTGTATCTTCTTACTTATTTTCATATCTCTTTTAAAATTTTCTTATTAAAGTTTCTGAATTCCTATGAATCTTCGTTTTGTTTTCTTTTCTTAAATGCTCTTCCATTATGGGATTTTAAGTGTTACTCAGTTTTTCATCTTTTGGCTTTAGTTTTTTACCGAAGCGTTGTTGTGATGATAAGTGTTTCTGTGATTATGCTATTCAATGTTTCAAAGTCGTATGGAAGGTCAATCCCAAGTTTATAGATAAGCATCGTAATTTTTTGGTTCTTTCCAGATCACTTTCTCTCTTCTTGTGATATCATCTTTATGCTTTCACTTTTTAAGTTTATTTCAACTTTAGCTCTCGCTGCTCATTACGGTGGCATCTGATATGTTTCTTTTCGGTCCTGTTATAAATAATAATAGTATATTAACGGATTAAATAAATACAACCCATTTCAAAAATAAAAAATACAAATACTATTTAAAACAGAATCAGAATTAAGAAACTTACAAATCTAAGAATGCATTAAGGTGCTTCAAAAGACAAGTAATGACAATTGACAATATTAACTAGTTTTTCAAGAATTGCAATATTTTTAATTTAAATACATTAACTGGCGCATGGAAAATATCAATCTCGGTAGGAACTGATTGATTGATTGACTGATTTATATTAATCAAGGACAAGTCAACCGATGGGGGTTTTTTGGTGTCCACAGAGGAAAAGCGTTAAAGCAAAACTAAACATTTGGTTTTTTTAATATGCTATCCAGAAAATAAATATATAGATAAATAAATAAAATATTAGAACACGTATTATTAAAAACATGGGACATAAACAGAAAACAAACAGGTTATACACTAAAGGACTAACATGTTAATTCATGAAAGCACTAATTTAAGATTTATATATGAGATAACAGGGAGGAGTCTCGGAGAAAGTAGAAAATTTCCATGGTATTTTCATAAGAGAGTTTCTCCTTAAGGGGGCCCTTAATATCATGTTCAATCGGATGACGGGAGTATTTAGGGCAAAAGTCCAAAATATGTTTAACTGAAAGGGCTACCGCGCATTGGTTACATAAGGGGCATCAAAGCGATCAATAAGATGGCCATGTGTTAATCTAGTGTGGCCAATTCTAAGCCTGGCAATACCGGACAACGGTTTTCTAGGAAAGCTCTGAAGAGCAATGTTAGTGAATATTGTATCTTTTATTTCATGTAGCTTAGTTTCTTCCAATTGAAGGTCCCATTCCAACTGCCAAAGGGCTCTTACTTTATGCTTAGAGAAGATACGAAAATCTCCAGGGCAGAAGGTGAGATTAACAGGAAGAGAGGTGGGATTACCCTTTGCCAAAGTGTAGGCCTCCTCGTTTACTCCGATGCCCACATGACTAGGTATCCATAAAAATGAAACTTTTTTTGTATGCTTATTCTTGCCAGGTTATATTTTATAATTATGATCAAAAAGAGAGTGAGATTATAGGATTTTAGAGAAGTAATAGAGTTTAGGGAATTCGAAGCAATAGTCCATAGTTTTTTGTGAGATTCTTTTATTATCTCATAGGCCTTGAAGATCGCAAACAGTTCAGCAGAAAGGATACTAGTGGAAGGATGGAGAGAATAAGAGTATTTATGAGGGGGAAAAAGTCAGCTGCACCAACTCTAGAATCAGTTTTAGATCCGTCAGTAAATACTATTGCATGACCTCTGTATTTAGTATGAGTGAGTTCATTGAAGTATTTTCTGAGGAATTCTCTATTGCAGGTCTCCTTAGAGTATTCCAGAAAGGACATATTCCATGGAGGGAATATGAATCTTTCATGAGAGATCGGGTATGGGAGCGGGTGAGAGATAGTTTAACACAGGAAAAGGAATTTCATATGTGAGCCAGACGAACTATTGTTGGGAGACGGGGAGGATAAAGAAGTATTTGGAATGAGATATAAAAATTTCAGAGAATAGTTTAGAAATAAGAGATTTCTACTGTGATGAAGGGGAGAAGTTCTGACTCGCAATATGGAGGTGGGGCTGGTGCGGAAAACTCCCGGGGCAATTCGCAATCCGCTATTATGGATAGGATCTAGTCTTTTAAGACGATAAGGAGGGGCAAATGCGCAAGTCACAAAGCCATAGTCCAGTTTAGAGAGGATGAGGGAATTGTGGAGTCTTAATAATGAAACACGATGGGAATCCTATTTAAATCCAGAAAACATTCTTAAAATGTTGAGATCTTTGGAACACTTAACCTTAAGGTAGCCAATGTGTTGTCCAAAGTATAGACCCAAGAATTTGTGAGCAGGGGGGTTTGGAATAGGATTGGAATTAAGAAGTATAGAGGAAATTTTAAGGCAAGATCTACGTGTACTGAAGTGAATAGTAGCTGATTTAGAGGGAGGACTGTTAACGCCATAATTCATTCGGTGATATATCACTTTAAACAAATCGTACGCTCTAAAAGCTCTTCGAGGAACCGATAATCCAATATTATTCAGTAGTTTAGGAGATTCAATACAAAAGTTAACAATCTTATAAAGTAGAATGAGGTCAAGATTTATGCGCCTCACACACAATAGTAGCAGTCCCAACGCATCCACAGTATATACAGACCGCTCCTGCTGCATTCCCTGTTTAAAGGCAATGAAACTTCTTTGTACTCTTTCCACTTTTTCTTTGTATATAAAATAATGAGGTGACCAAACTTGGGACCCATATTCTAAGACTGATCGAACTACAGAGCAATATATATATATATATATATATATATATATATATATATATATATATATATATATATGTTTATACGGCTTTTATGCATTCCTCCGTGTGAGATACAATAGCAGTGGTTATATCCACATTATGCTGTCGTAGTACTGAAATCACGTTCAACAAACGTACAACTATATGTAACTCCATATGTAAATGCAGTAAAATGCGAAACAGTAAATGCAAACTTCTCTCTACTGTTTCAGATTCACCGACTTGAGTCCCAATTTTAGCATTAATATCGCCTATAACATCTTCATACAACTGATTGACTTCTTCGCCTCTTTCATAATTTATGATAGGTACCAATTGTATAAAGTATCAAATATATTATACGTTCTGATATTGTTTTTAAAGTTATAAATATTAATACGAAATTTTCTCGTTCTTATGTATTTCGTCCATTACAAACATCGTTGTTAACGTTAAACACTCTTTGGCGATTTTAATACGTGTGAACAGCCTGTTTATATAACAAAAAAGACAATTTACTTTAACTTTGTAGGTATATAATTGTGGAGAAGAAAGCCGCCGCCCATTTTATTGGTATTTGGGTGGTCACAACCAAGAGAATCGTTGTTTTTTTTTCTTTTTTCAACAACAATCTTTTTAAAAAGATGCCGCGTGAAATTGGGCATTAATTATATGTGAATTCGTTTGTTGTACCTTGTTCCGCACGATGAAGTTCAAATATAACAGATGCCATTATTTGACCATTTTTAATTTGAGACTAATATGTTTCTATATTTGACGGTTGTACTGTTTTCACCAGTGGTCAAAGAAATCACTTTAACCTGTAAAATTGTCGTGAGAATATCAGTTCTCAGTATTACATTAGAAATTTGCTATGAAAATGGTTTCATTTTTATCGTTATCATATAAATAGTTACAAAGGTAATAAAAAAACGATCAATGGATTTTCAGCCAAATTAGCTAAAACTTCGGAAACGAGTTGTTTTTATAGCTTAGATTAAAAGTTTCAATGTTCTCAAGCGCAAAAATATTTGTGCTCGAAGATCAATGGCAGGGATATGATGGGTGTTTAATACCATTTGTGCGCACGAACATGTGTTTATCTAAGTCTATTTATACGTTAAAGTAGGTATGGATTCATTCGAGTACATATGTTTGTTCTTACAAATGTTTGTGGGCTTGTGTGCAGATGAGTACATATGATAAAATAAAAGATAAGTACACCAAAAACACAGGAGCGATAGAGATAACACCAAATATAAAAGTATTTAACGATTAGTAAGATCAAAGGTAAGAACAGCAAAAAACGGCTCAAATGTGAATGCGCTGAAATAGAACCACTCCAGAAGCAACACGATGATCGTAACCTACACAAAAAGTTGAAAGAAACCACTGGGATATATAGAAAGAGAAGAGCAGGAGTATTGGCCAACCAAGACAACCAGATAGTTCTTGACAGCACAGAAAAAAATAATGTGTGGGAAAAGTATGTAGAAGCACTCTTCTATGACTGTTTAACGGGCCCATCAATCACCAAAGAAGAGATAGACAAAGCTTTACAAAATTCAAAAAACAACAAGATGACTGGCCCAGACGAGATACCGTCTGAGATATTGAAACTTCTGGATGAAAGAGGCATCGCGACACTTCATAAAATATGTAACATCATTTACGAAACGGGTTGCTACCCCAAACAATGGATATGCTCTACCTTTATTTCCTTGTCTAAGAAGACCTACGCAAGAAAATGTGAAGATCATAGACTCATTAGTTTAATGAGTTATACACTAAAAATATTTCTAAAAATAATACATCAAAGAATATATAATAAAAGCGAAAGAGACACAAGCCACTCACAGTTTGGGTTTAGGCAGGGCCTAGGTACGAGAGAAGCGATAGTCGCTACACAGGTGCTTGTTCAAAACTGTTATGATCAGAGAAAAAATGTGTGCATATGCTTCATAGATTACAAAAAAGCATTCGATCGTGTATATTATCATAAACTAATGCTGCTTCTTAGAAAACTCGACATAGATCAGAAAGACATCCGATGCATTGAAAGCTTATACTGGGGTCAAACCGCGCAGATAAAATCAGATAATAATGTATCCAACCCGATACAAATCCGAAGAGGAGTGCGACAAGGGTGTGTGCTGTCCCCTCTCCTGTTTAATCTTTATCCAGAAACAATTTTCCAGGAGGCTTTGGAAGATATTGAAATGGGAATTAAAGTTAATGGAATCTGGATTAATAACATCCATTATGCGGATGACGCACTTCTGATCGCCGACAATATAGACGACCTCCAAGAACTCATCAACATAATAGGAGAGCGCAACAAATCAATGGGCTTGAACATCAATACAAAGAAAACAAAATTCATGATTATCTCAAGAAATCCCAATTTATTTCAAAACGCCAACGTAAGATTCAACGCAGTACCCATAGAAAGAATCACCAAAATTAAAATATCTGGGCACATGGATATTCGAAGAATGGACTTCTGATAACGAAGTAAAATGTCGCATTGAACAGGCGCCACAGGTTTTTGTAAAACTCAGGCATGTGCTTACGTGTTCGGATTTTGACTTGAAATTAAGACTGAGGTTCATAAAAGGTTACGTATAGTCAATACTTCTTTATAGTGTAGAGGGTTGGACATTAAAGACAAGCGCTATCAATAAATTAGAGGCTTTCCGGATGTGGATATACAGAAGAATCGTTAAGATATCATGGACAGCGACAATGACCAATGAAGAAGTTCTCTCACGTATTGGGAAAGAACGTGAACTATTCACCATAATCAAGAAAAGAAAGACGGCGAATCTAGGACACATCATGCGAAATGAGAAATATCAGTTCCTACAGTTGATGATTGAAGGCAAGATCGAGGGCAAAAGAGGAATTGGAAGAAAAATGTCCTGGCTCCATAATATCAGACAGCGGACGGGGTTGCACGATATTCAGACACTGATACACACCGCGAGAAGTAGGGAAGAAATGGAAAATGTAATCGCAAATATCCATTAGTGGATATGCATTTGAAGAAGAAGAAGAAGTACCGCAGAACTGCAGTAGGATCAGTCGTTTTAGAGACATTGAATAAGTGGATTGAATTCAGTTCATGATAGGTTTAACAAAAAGAATCGATTATTTTAACCTCAACATCTTGATCATCCATATTTGCATCGAGTACACTTTGATCTTCGAGAACCATATTGTTACAACTTCAATCCCTCGTATTACCGAGTACGGTGCGACATCTAACATACAAATACCATTTATCTGTTCTACATAAATAAATGCTTCAGTTCAACTTCAACAATAGGGAATATTGAGATGCTAATATTTGTTCTCTTTAGAGTACCTTTTGCAAAATCTAATCAATCTCAATTCTCAATTGCAGAGGCAAATGAGACATGACAGGTAACTTAAACAGAATGGACAACCGAACACTACATTCAAATTCTTCATAAATAACATATTTCGAATATAAATGATTTTCTTTGCATTGCTGAAAGTATTAAAAATACTGTCAAACATTTAGGCTGTTGAATACAGACGTTAATTTTGGTTAACACAGTAATAAATCAAGTTCAACAAGTCGATGTTGTACAGGCTTTACTCTCGTCTACTGAAACTTTCAGATAGGCAAGAGCACGATTGATTCAGTTGACTGTAGCGCACGAGCCACTACTTCTAGTGCTATGGACTACTTGTGAAAACTTAACTTTGAAACATATCAAATATTTTATTCTCATCATATGAAATGGTTTATTAAGAGTAATTCAACCAGGTTTCATTAGTATAAGATTCAGAAATGCTATGATGGGTGAATTATGAATTATCTTCAATTAAAAATATGACAACAAATGAGATAAGAAAGATTCTAGAGGGATATGTTCAGATATAGAAACAAGCACCCTTCACATCCACACCACTGATCCTAGATCCTACAAAGAACTGGTAACTTGTAATAAATTTGACCTCTCATATCTTGAAAGCTGGCCATTTTCGAACTTCGTCCCCATTAAGACAATCTACATTACAAAAATTACTTACTTCCAAATTTTAAGATAACTTGGAAGAAATTCTCTTAGTTATATCTTTATGATAACCTTATCTAGCTCGAATTATAACAGAATAAAATCAGTATTTGAATGATTTTTTATTTTTATTAATAACTATTATCCCAAGTCATTTCATAATTGCGTTTGTGGTTATGTCTAGCCCGGCAAGGATTTCAACCTCTCTGGAATTTTTGCGAAACAGAGGATTCTATTGAAGTTTCTTCCTTTATTGCCATCGTCAAATTCTTCTTAAATATAGATAACCAGAAATTTATCTCTTCTCCTATTATCCATTTGCACGATAAAATGAAAACTAACTTCTCTGCAATTTATCTGGTGCATTTACCACAAACCTTTTTCAATTATTGCAGGAAATTGATCCTTTTTGTTTTTTTTTCAGGTTATTTGGCTGTTCACTTTAGATTCAGATACAGTTTTAGGTGAATATTTAAAAAACAGTTTGAATCGCTTATTCACTAAGGAATTTTTTAAATATGATTTTGATAGTCACCTGTCCAACTGTTATTATAGTATGCTCCTGATATTACATAGCGTTATCCATTTAAAATAAGTAAGTTTTGGACAACTTCTGGTATAAACGAAAGTCGCACAAGGTCGCTGTTACTTCATCTAAAGAGAACGTCACCGAAAACTCCATCATGCAAATTTGCAGGATTCAAATAGCATTACTCTAATAGACATTCACCGTGGGGCACCCTGTAGGTACCCAATCTTTACAGTACTAGGGAAATTGTGGTAGAAGTACGTTTAAATTAAAAGTGATTATGTCAAAAAATAAATATATTGAATTACATTTACTTCATAGAGAGGATCTGTTGACTTCTGAAAAAATTCACTGGTGAAAATCTTCAATTTCTCGATCCTTTTTAATCGCAGCCTACAGAGCAGATTCTTAAGTGATTATCACAGAATAGAAAAGGAATGATTTTAAAATTTTTACTGAACTATGCGGCACAGCAGCCTTCAATTAAATCCCCATAATTTGGACTCTTTGTAATTTTTATTAGCTATTGTACGAATAGTAAATAAATTACAAAATATAAAGTATATAGGGTTAGTGGAAAGTACGGGAACGTAATAGTTATTACTATACTAGCCAAATTTGATATAAAAAAATTGTTTTCTCTTATATACTGGAATACACTCAAATTTTTTTTATCTAAATTTGTTATCAAAAATATGTAGTTTTAAATAATATTCAAAAAACTTGAAATTCGTGTATCCATATGCTAATAAAAATAACAGGTCAAGTTATTATCCATCGTTTCGCCTACGATTGCAGGAAACATGTTCAGGAATTTTTATTCCACGAGATTAGAACAGTGATGGCCATCAAGGAGCAATAGCCCGGTATTTATACCCGATTGGTGCTCAGGGAACCGTGAATCACGAGGTGCCCTTCCCTTTCTCGATATACTAGTACAAAGGAAAGATAATGGCAAATTAGGACATTCTGTATTCAAAAAACCAAGACACACAAATCGATATCTCAAAGCAACGTCACACCATCATCCTTCTCAAAAGCTCTTTCAATATGTGACGAACAATCACTGAAATCAGAAACAGAAAAACTGACTAATTCTCTGAGAGGCAACGGATGTTGCGCTGAAAATATTAGACGTTCTATTAATAAACAATTAATAAACATAAAATCACAACTCCTCAACAAAATGTCATAAATGTATCACCTATGGACACTATTGTTTTTCTTACCTTACATATACTGACTGACTGACTCCGTAGCACTACAACCTAGGGTGGCTCTTGGCTGCCTCGACTATCTGCCTCCACCTAGAACGGTCTTGTGCCAGCTCCCTCCATTCTCACTGGTCAACTTCAAGGATAGCTAGATCCTTGTGGATGTTGTCTCTCCATCTAAGTCTAGGTCTTCCCAGTGGTCCTTTTCCTTGTGGTGCTTCCTCCCATACCCGTTTTATTAGTCGATCGTTTTGACTCCTTTGTATATGACCTGCCCATAGTAATCTTCTGGATTTTATTTCTTAAATGATGTCAGGGCTTTGATATATTTGCGCAAGCTCTATGTTGCTTCTCATTCTGTGACGGCCTGTTTCAAGGTCTCGGTATGGGTCATATATTATGCGCAGGATTTTTCTCTCAAACCTTCTTAGCAGCTCCGTATCGTGGACTGTCAGGGTCCATGTTTCACTGGCGTAGATTGCTACTGGTCGTATTAGTGTTCGATAAATTTCGGTTTTTGCCTTTCTAGTGATAAATTTTGACTTAAGCAAGGTTTGTATCGCAAATGTACATTTATTTGCTTGTGTGATGCGCTGTTTAACCTCTTCCTGCATATTATTGTTTGCCGTTATTATTGCGCCCAGGTACTTGAAAACTTGCACATGTTCAAAATTATAGTTATCCATGGTGACGTTCTGCCTGATTCTGTCTCGGGCGGGGTTGCGAGAGACATGCATGTATTTGGTCTTTCCTTCGTTTATTCGTAGCCCTATTCTCTGAGCTTCTTTTTATATTTTTATGAAGTTTTCCTTCACATTGACTGTGCTTTCTCCTATCGCGCCCATATCATCCGCGTAGGCCAAAATAAGTTTAGGGCCACTTGGCCCAAAAATCTCCGCGTCAACTGATACTGTTCTTAAGGCTTTTTCCAGTGCAAGGTTAAACAGTATTGGTGACAAAGCATCTCACTGTTTTAATCCTGTGTTGATAGAAAATGTTTGGCTACACTCTCCTTCAATTTTGACACAGCTTTTTGCCCCCGTCCAGGCACATTCTACACAGTCTAATCAGCTTGTGCGGGATTCCAAATTCTTCCATAGCTTCCTACAACCTTATCCTAATAACGCTGTCATATGCTTGCTCGAAATCTATGAACAAGGTATGTAAGTTTTTGTTAAATTCCCAACATTTCTCTAGCATCTGTCGGATAGTGAACAGCTGGTCAACTGTTGATCTTCCGCTTCGAAAGCCACATTGGTAGTCTCCAATAATCTCCTCGGTATACGGAGAGAGACGTTGAAGGAGAATGCTGGAGAATAATTTATAGGCGTGGCTTAGTAAAGCAATACCTCGGTAATTTTTACATTGCATTTGGTCCCCTTTTTGTGGAGTGGAATTATTACCCCTTCTTTCCATTCATCAGGAATGATTTCTTGATTCCAAATCTGTTTCACGAGGCTATATATTTGTGTGATTAGGTCGTTCCCTCCATGTTTCTGACTTTCTGCCAAGATATTATCTCGACCTGTTGTTCGGTTATTTTTGAGCTTCTTAATGGCTCTAATGGTCTCTTCCATGGATGGAGGTGGGATATTAACCTCTGCCATAGCGAATACTGTAGCTTCAGGTTCTTCATATACGGAACAACCGATAAGATTAACAGATTTCTCCAAAAATCAAACATTCGGACATTTTCATCATATATAAGAACGTTAAACAATGTTTGAAGTCATCAAAGGACGTACTACCATTACAAACTGAAGGCGTTTATAAGATACCCTGCTCTTGTGGTAAAGTATGTAAATGAAACAGTGCCGGTGACTATTCACTAGGCTTAAGAAACATGAAAGATGTATGAAAAAGAAACAAATTGTACAGTAGCTAAACACCAGCATTGCTCGGCTCACAACGTTAATGTAAAAGAAACTAGGGATGCTAACATCACTGTCTGGTTTCTTTAAACGTAAAATTAGAGAATCAATCGAAATTTGTAAATATTATTAATAGAGATGCAGGTTACAGTCTACATCACACGTGGAAATCGATTGTAACGCTGGATCAAGGTTCGTTGAACACTAGTCGGGTATAAATACCGGCCGTTGCTAATCGATGATCATTCAGTGTTCTAATTCCATGGAGTAAAGATCCCTGAAGACTCCTCGTGAAAGCTTTCGTTCTTTATAAACAATGAATAATTTAAATAACTAAAAATGTAAACTAAAATTAAGTAATTAAGTTTTACTTATATATTTTTTCAATTGGTAATTAGCAAAAGATTTTTAAAACTGTTAGGCATAGGGATAAAAATATTCTATAAAGTCTTCACTGTGCCTTTTTGACTTTGATAAGTAGATACTCGAGTTCAATCGCGGAACCAAAACTACGACCACACCTATAGTATATTATATTAAAAACCCGAGGTAATAATGTCACCAAAATAACGATGTCAATGTCACTTATACGTAATTCTCATGGACACACCTTGTTCAAAACTTCTATCGGCTGTCACATTCAATGAAATCATTCTAGCATAATTCCAACTTTTGGAAAATTACTACAAATTTTTGTGTTACACCAGCAACTGAAAAGACTAAAATCAAATTCCACAGAGTCCACTTCGAAAAAATTATATAAACATCATGGAAGTTATTTCGACGAGCGAAGCAGTTCCGAAGATAATAGAGAAGATTTTGAAGCAAGTTTTAAGAATCTGACTGATAAAAAAATGTGGGTTACATACTCAAGAAAAGGAAACAATACAAACTAAAAAGCTAGAAAACATTGGGACGATATTTTGTGTAAAGTATATTGTAGAAAAAAAGATATAAGTTTTTTTAAAACGCTGCTTTTATATCCGGAGAAAGAGACAAAACTATTTAGGTTTTTTTTGAAGTCAAAAATGGGAATAGGGGTATTTTGTTATAAATTGTATCACTTACCGTAGGTAAATTTGTTTAGTAAATAAAGATTTTTAAAAAAAGTTCTGTACTGAGGTGTTATTTTTGTTTTCAACATAAAATTTGGCATGCTTGTGTTAAAAAACATATTGAAAATACCTATTCATACCACAATATTTTCTGAAGGTATATAGAGTATAAAATGGTAAAAAACACTTTTTTCGAGATCTAGGAAAAGTTTCAAACAAAAGTTAAGCTTATTAAAAATACCTACAAAATGAGCTAAAGCCCATCTGAATCGGATAATTTGTTCGTTAGTTATTACAAAAAAGACATGCCAAAATGGCTGTTTTTTTCAATTGTTAATAAACAACAGAAAAATATATTGTATTAACTTTATACTGCACCGAAAGAAGCCTCTTGTTGCATACAACCAATATACAAAATTTTAAATACAAATATTTAAAACTTTTTGTACAATTAATTTGTTAAACAATCAAAATTTCAGTAAGAAATAAAGAAATCTTTCTGCCGTATTTAAATAGCTTGTTATATATGTAATTCTCCTTTCAGGCAGAGAATATGAAAAATATATGTACAAACAGTTTATTTCCTGCAAATAACGCTATGGTCTTCTCTCCATACGAGTTTCGATCACCTCATGATCTCGTCAGTGGAGCTGTATCGGACCGAGAGCAACATTAGCAGGAAATAACTGATATATGAACCATAAATTTCAAGGTATGTCGGCAGGATATTACACCTGCCGTCTACCAACTTCGATGTCAAACTGAAAAATATCGCCAGTCGAACGACATCTATGAATCAACGGAGTAACGTAAAATTTTTAAACAATCAAAATTTCAGTAAGAAATAAAGAAATCTTTCTGCCGTATTTAAATAGGAGGAAATAAACTGTTTGTACATATATTTTTCATATTCTCTGCCTGAAAGGAGAATTACATATATAACAAACTATTTAAATACAGCAGAAAGATTTCTTTATTTCTTACTGAAATTTTGATTGTTTAAAAATTTCACGTTACTCCGTTGATTCATAGATGTCGTTCGACTGGCGATATTTTTCAGTCTGACATCGAAGTTGGTAGACGGCAGGTGTAATATCCTGCCGACATACCTTAAAATTTATGGTTCATATATCAGTTATTTCCTGCAAATGTTGCTCTCGGTCCGATACAGCTCCACTGACGAGATCATGAGGTGATCGAAACGCGTATGGAGAGAGGACCAGAGCCATATTTGCAGGAAATAAACTGTTTGTACATATATTTTTCATATTCTCTGCCTGAAAGAAGAATTACATATATAACAAATTAATTTGTTAATAACGTTTTATGTTTTTTTTGATAGTTTATTCTCAGCGATCTAGCGGTCGTACAGCAGTCTGCGGATATGCAAATGGAAGTTTGAAACTTATACTAACAATAACAAAACAGAACCAAATAAACGATTGGTTTTAAATTGTTGAAATAGATAAAGTTGGGGTTGGTTTTTTCGTTATAAACAAATATAATAACTCTTCGACAATTGCTGATTCGAAATGCCGATAAGTCGACGTGATAGCTGAGATTTTGGCGCACACTTACAAAAAAAATTCTGTACGACCACTAGAAGCCGATATAGAGCTTTTTCAAAAAATCGCTGCAGAGTTATTTATTAACAATAATGGATTATTTAAGTAGGAACTCATAGGGAGATGGTTAAAGCATTGTATGAAGCAGCTTTCAACTGAATTAATTCAAAATTGTTGATGTTGCAATAGTTTAAAATTACACCTACTCCGAGAGTCAGAAAATTAGCAGTGGAAGGGAGGGGGTGGCGTTCTTTCAGCTTGGGGCGCGCGGAAGAAAATATGTCATTATGTCGGAAAAATTACAATATTTCGGCGAATATTAGTAGTAAAACTTTCATTTTTGACCTGACCAAACAACCATGAAGATTATTGTTAAGGTCAAATTCAAGATAACCATTTGATTTCTCGTTGAAAATTACTTTAGTTATGGCCTTAACCTTTACCAAACAAATCATTCCTCAGGAAGTTTTTAGCAGTTCCGTTGCTTGCTTACCTGATTTATAACAATGTCAAGGGGTAGTTTTTACCCTTAAAAATGAGTTATGGCCGCTACAAAAATATATATGTCTAGTATTTTTCAGTATTCTACTCGTATGCCAAGTTTCATCCAATTCGGCGAGTTACTCTTGGGTAGGTTTACTTGTAAGTTCTACTGCTGCTTTTCACAAGAGTTAGAGGTTTTGCTCGCTCTCGATTTAATCCATGTGACTGTATTCCAAAATACTAGTACTAAGTATACTTCCACTTTTTTCAAAAATTAAAAGTCCACTGGCGTTTACTTTAACTACTTATTATCTCCTACTACTAGGCTACCGATCTTTATAAGATATGTAGTCCTGATCACACAAATTACAGATTCAATCACTCTAAAGCGTATCTTTAACGAAAAAAAGTTGGTACTTATAGTGAATATTAGATGTTAAATGATGTGTATAAAAATTTAAAAATATTAATTATTAAGTAAATTTTACGGTTCTCAATTTGTTCATGGATAGTTAATAAGGAACTTATACATCATTTCCGTCACATTTTCCGTACACAGAACGTACAAGTAAAGTCTCCAGATAATTATTCTGCGAGATTTAATTACTAAAACTGGTTTTTACAAAAATTAAGGAAAAAATCCACATTTTTACTAGAACTATTTTATTTATTGCTGTTACTATGGTATCCCCTAGCGTACTCTTCTTTTTAGTATTATTTTTCCGATAGTAGTTGTTTCATCCGTTCCGATATGAAAGATTGTAAATGTTGTCAATAATTTTTATGTACCTTGAGTCTACTCTCGCTTTCGCCAGGGACCTCAAAACTAACAAAATTTCAACAAAATCAAAAGCGTTTTGAAAGCAAATAAAGACTAAATTTATCAGTAAGTTATTCCGCTCCCCTTTTTATACACTCGTACTAAATCTCCGTCTAAAGCTCTTCTGTTTAACAGGTAGGTAAAAATTTAATTTTACGCTTGGTGGATTTGGTATCACTTTTGTGAACAATATATATAAATGTGATAGAAGACGTATTGGTCAATAATTTTACATATTTGTATTATCATCTCTTTTAAAAAATGGTTTCACAGGGATTCTGTGGTTGTCGTGGCTTTTGTTTAGCAGAATTTTTATTGTTCTTATTAATGTTTGTTCTCCTAACTTTAACATTTCTATAGTGATTTGGTCTTCTCCGGGCACCTGTTGTTCTTCATTTGTTTTAGTGGCGTGTCGATTGCCTCTTCAGTAATCTTGAGCATATCTTTGAATTCTACATTCAGAATGAAAATCTTTTCTGGCGGTGTTTGTATTTTAGATGAGTATAGGTTGGTGTAGAATGTTCCAATAGCCTTGATAATATCTTCTTGTTTGAAACTATTATATTCTTTTCGTCCTGAATTTTCGTGCTTTTCGTTTTTCCTTTTGGTAGCTGGGAAAATAGTAATTGTTTTTTATTGTTTCTTCTATGATTTCTGAATTGTACCTTATTTCACCTTTTCAAATTTCTTTCTTCACCAGTTTCTTAAAGTTTTCCGATGTTTTATCTGTTCTATTTCTTCTGTTTTCTAGTGCGGTATTTTGTAAGACTTAGCTTCGAGGTTTTGTGCGTCTTTGAATGTGAATATATTTTCTTGGTTAAAATGGTTATTTATTGGTGATTTTATCTCCAAGTTTATCTTCATCCATTCTTCTACTGTGTCTGTGTTTAGTCTTTGTTTTCCTTCCTTGGTAACTTCAAAGGTTGTTTATGTGTTAGATTCATGAGTCTTCACATGTCAAAATTTCATTGAAAGATACAGGTCCGCTCAAATACTACAGCCTAAAAAGCAAAAAATACCCATTTGAGCCTCATATGGGGCACCTAGAAAAAAATTATGTGAAACACTAGGAACATTATGACCCCTTCTGTACACTGCTGGAAGTTTTACATGTACTTATTGGACAACCTGTATAAAACAAGTTTCGTTTTTGTGATCAAAATTTTTAGTTTCCGTGATTTTTTAAAATTTGTAATAAGTTCAACCAAGCAAAAATAACTACAAAACAGCGAAAACCTATTAGAAATAAACCTTATTTTATTAAAGTTGTGAGTTTCTCGACCTTATATCTTCCACACCGAACGCAAAATTCGAAATTTAACCAAATTTATTCCCAACTAAACAGTACTTTGTGTAAAAGCGTATCTGCAGCTGCCCTATGCAAATTGACCGCAAAACACGATAACTAAAAACGCAGAATACCTCAACTTCGCTTTTTATTTTTTTGCCCAAATTGGCCCTAAACCGAACGCGTGCTCTTAGTGATTATCAGTAGCGTTACATTAAAACAAATCTAGTTAAAGTTCCTGAAAATGTAAAATAAATGCGATTCTAAATCATTTCCAAGTAGAAAAAAACTCTGAAATTGAGTTTACTGCTTCTAATTAATAGAGGATATACAACACTCAAAGCCATTTTGGCTTTTTTGAATATGCAGCTGGCACTACTGGTCCAGTTAAGACTTCTATCAAAGATCAGTCCTAGATATTCAGCCTCTTTATCCATGAAATTTGGACGCTTGTATTTTGGGGATTTGTTTTGTAACCATTATTGCTTGAATTTCATCTGGATTCAATTTTACCTTTCAGGATATCCACTTTTTAAGTTTATTGATGTATCTATGTAATCTGGCAGTTATTATCCAGAATTTAGAAGAGTATATGGCTATCGTAGAATCATCAGTGAACAGGTATAGAGGTGTTAAGTCATCTTTCAGAATATCGCTAATGTATGAACTAAAAATTATAAGAGGTAATGGAAATCCTTGGGAAACTCCAGCTCTTATTGCCTCAAATTGTGATACTGTGAAGCTTCTGTTGGACAAGAAATCTAGGATTAATCTGACTGGATAGTTGGGAACGCCTAATCTGATTAATTTAACGATCAGCCCATTATGCAGTACTTTATCGAAGGCTTTTGAGGTATTGAAAAATATTAGTTCTGTGCTAAATTTCCGAGTGAATCCTTTCATTACGTTTCGTTCAATCTAGTAGCTTGATTGACGCAACTATAATTGCTACGTAATCCGGATTGATTCGGTAATAAGACATCTCTGTCAGCTATAAAGTCGTTTATTCTGCTAAGCACTGCACGTTCCATCACTTTCCCGAGACTGGAAAGCGACATAATTGACATGTACGAATCCATAAAACGTGGAATTATCGCTTTTCTTGCGTATGATTATTATCGTTATCACTTTCCAGTCTGAGGAAAAGTGACCGAGCTGAAACAGGACATTGGTTATTCTTATTACAGCTGAGTAGTATCTAGGGCCATGCATTTGGAAAGTCATTTAATCCTTGTGCTTTCTTAACATCCAACACAGAAGAAATACTCTTGATCTCAGTCAATAGTTGAAATATTGTTAGTGAACAGAGGCACAGTGTAATAAATTGGGACTGTACGGTCAATGTTAATCTCTACGTTTGAAATAGAAACATGCCATATGACATCAGGCTGTCATTACAATATATTATTCGAGATCATTAGAGTATGTAAACAAAATAAGCCGGAACTTAGTTCTTACTTATCTAGTACACTGATGGATCAAAGACCATAGAGCTGATAGTTACGGGTTACAATCAAGAAAATACTTGACTCTTTCCTTGTGTAGATTCTTAACAATATGAAATTTTACAATGCTTAAATAAAATTATACAGAGAGTTGAACTAACAAACAAATTTACATAAACTCTGACTATCAAGCATCCCTGAAGGTCATGGAGAGACAACCGGCATCATACAGACTGGTTTGGAAATGTCAGAACGAACTAGTAACTCTGGCAAAGGATAACAGTGTTCCCAAACCAGCTTTTGGAGTGCTGAATAGCGGCGCGAAATGCCGTTAAACAATGGATCGAACTGAAAAACCTGACAGAAACTGAATCATAGCAAGCTTTATAGGGAATTCTGATCCGACATTAGCAATGAAATTACTCCCAGCCAATATAAACCAACCAAACGGATTATAGGTGTAATGACGACATAAAAGGCGATCAAAGTTCACCTGCACTAAACGATTATCTCCGGAAGGGACTTCAATTATAGCGGTTGAGTAAAAGAAACGGTAAACACATTATATGCTGTTCCCATTCCCATCCCTTGGCTGACCTGCATAAATTAGTTCAGGAAACTAAGTTAACATAGTTGATGTAACTATCTAGGGTAAGCAGAGTAGATCTATTTTGGGCGTATTGCATCCGGATTAGGACGGACCCATAGAGGAAAGAAACTACAGCCTCAGGAAAAAGTCCAAAATAATGATACCAAAGGTCATTTACATCTCCATGCATTACGATTTCATACTTTAGTGTTATTTGTTGCAAAATTATGAGTTTTCTCAATTATTGTTTTAGGAAGTTTTGTTTTTTTCCGTTAACTCCGCTACTGGTAATTACAAATTCAAAACCGTTTTCGTTTTCAGTTTGAAAACATAATCGTTCGGACGGTGTGCTCACATTCGCCCTGTAATTATTTTCAAAATAATAAGAAAACGAGTGTGGATAACACAAAATTAGCTTTACTACAGTTCGAACTGAAAAATTCAAGGTATTTCGTTTAATTATATATCTTTTTTTTTCACCATACAATCGCCACTTTGGTATACTGGTACAACGCTAAAATACCTGTTAAATCCAATGGAGCTGATTACAAGATGCTGCGAATGATGCTTTGATTTTTTTGTATACTGTATCACAAAGGTATAAAGCGAACCCGTATGGTAAGGCTTATTTTTATGTCTAGTCCAACAATAGATATAGAAACTGTACATATTTCTTTAAGGATGAGGTGAAAAATTGGAGTTAAACTCAAATAGAACATATCGATGATGGCTACGAAGAAAATTACTCAACGATAAGTGCGGCGAAGAAAATCCTTTTTAAAATTGCAGGAAAAAAATCCCCGTGTAAATAACCACACTACAGTAAAATTCGTCGACGCAGTAAGCGTTGGTGTGAAAAATTTCTTTAAAAAATTGTGTGGCGAAGAAAATCCACCCTAAATAGGTGCACTGAAAACAATCTTTCCCAAAGAATGAGCGACAAATTTTACTGTAAAGTGAATATTTACGGCACTGAGAAATAAAGGGTGGTGATACTAGTTGATCGATGTCTAGGCCTTTATTGGGCTCTTTACATCCCATCATAGCTGCAGGTCATTCGAGACCGATCGCCTTGGTGAATCCAAGCAGCCGCATTAGTTGAAGTTGCCTAACTGCTTTCGGCAACAAAATTGTATCTCCAAAATATCCCTGTCTCAGTCTGTTCAGTACTGGGCACTCTCTAAGGACATGATCAACAGTTTCATCCTCCTCCAAACACCATCTGCACATCGGATCGTCTTCGACACCGATCTTATGAAAGTGACAATGCCCTGTCAAAAATCTCACCACAATTCGCAACTCTTTCCATCCTAAAGGGAGAAGCTTCTTAGTACGCCGTGCATTAGGTCCAGTTATGTGTTCCTTAGCACACCTCATTCCAGAAACTCTCCTCCACGATTCAATAAATTTGCTTTCGAGCAACGATTTTAATCCCCTTTTATCAATGGCAATTGGGATGGGTAGAATTGGTTGGGATCCATATGATTCAGTTGCAGAACGCAACATTGCCACATGATTTGTCATTCTCGTGTATTCTCGAGTGACCCGGGACCCACACGAGTCTGATTGTGCAACCGTTCCTTGTCATATTGTTCGGTATGTCCTTGCACTCAGATATCGGTCTTGAAGTTACGACACTGGACTTAAGCGCCTTTATCGCGCCTTACTGTCTGAGCATCTATGTATTACCCTATTCCTGTTTATATCCCTCTCATAGAGATGAAGAGCATACATTTCCGCTGTGAAGATCATGGTACGTTGTCCGAGAGGGCAGTACTCTCTGACTCCTGTGCTCCTGCCGAATACTTTGACTCCAGCCCTTTCATCCCGTCGAGATCCATCTGTATACCACCAGGTTACATTTTTTGGAAGATTTTGTTCTCTCTCCCAATCTATTCTACTTGACAGAAATATCTCCAGATTTACCAAATTCATTTAAGTTTTTGTGAATTTTTAAAAAAGCTTATGGTCTATGTTAATAAAGTCATCGATCTTTAGGTTTTTTTGCAAAAATTTTCATTAGACTATCCTGTATAAGTTTATAAACCAACAAAAATGTTATATTCATTAATAATTTAGAATTTGTTCATTCTGTTGGAGAGTTTCGTTACAAAACATATTTCTTAAGATTCTTAATTATAAAACGGGCTTTCCTCATGAAAATGAGACTTGTAGACCTCAATATGTCAATCAGTGAAGCTTTGAGCTAAATTTGAAACACGGCGTGCTCGTGAGGTGTTTTTGTCCTAAATTTACAATATGTTTTGCTCTCATTGCTACTTTATAAATTCGAAAGAGTGGACAAATTCGGAATAGAAATATCAGTCGGTTTCGCGTAAAATAATAATGATAATATAATCAGAATTTTCAATTTCTTTTAAAAAAATTGTTACAAATAAACGATGGTGCAATATCTTGAAAATCACCATCAAAATTCATAATTAGCATGTCAAAATATTTGGGAAAAACCTTGGTGTATTCGAAATACATCAAAACGCTAACGAAACTTCCTCTCGCTTCGCGACTATAGAAATTAGAGTTTAATTTCAAATATCGCCAAATATGAAGGTATTTAATACTTCCTGAATTTTTTTTTGATTTCCTTAACGCAAGACCTCTCAAAATTACACGTAATTGGTTGAAAATTACCAAAATAATTTTAAAAATAAAATAGCATTACATCTTTAGGGTTCTACCGGTCTTTATAGTTATGAAAAATATCAATAAATTTCGCTATCTTTAACTTCGACCCCTGAAATAAACATAAAAAAAAATTACTTTTTGTTCCATTTAGGTGTAACACATATACGGCGTTTCGGTATGCATGCAACAACCTATTGCCAGCGACTTAGGATTTGTTAGGTTTCTCTCTCTCTCTCTCTCTCTCTCTCTCTCTTTCTCTGTCAACCTATGTCCATCCACTCCTGGATGTGGGTCTTTCTTAATTGTTTCCATCTTTCTCTATTATTCGCCAATCTCATCCACTGTTTGTCCGCCACTATCCTTATGTCGTCTACCCATCTTTTTTGAGGTCTTCCCGTGCTTCTTGTTATCTCCCTCGGTCTCCATTCCAGGATTCTTCGTGTCCCTGTTTTGTTGTAGTTCATTTTAAGGCTTACAGATGCGGATACGTCATTTAGCTGTTGTAGCATTTCGTTCAATTCTTGGAGATTACTTGCTATTAAGATTATGTCATCAGCAAATCTGAGATGGTTCAAGTATATTCCGTCGATGTTTATACCTTTGATGTTCCATTTAAGTTCCTTAAAAATGTCCTCTAGGACTAGTGTGAACAGTTTTGGCGAGATAGTGTCCCCTTGTCTCACTCCCCTTTTTAGTTTTATGGGGTTCGTTTTCGTCTTGTCGTCTATTTTTATTTGAATGGTTGCATTTTCGTATATGCTCTTTATGATGTTTATGTATCTTGAATCGATTCTTGCGTTTTCTAAGGATTGTAATACTGCCCATATTTCGACGGAGTCAAATGCCTTCTAGAAATCTACAAAAGTCATATGGAGCGGTACGTTATATTCGGTGCACTTCTCAATTAGTATTTTTATGGTATGTAGGTGATCTGTGGTGCTAAAGTGTTTTCTGAATCCAGCTTGTTCGACAGGTTGGTAAAAATTGAGTTTGTTTGTTATGCGGTTGGTTATGATTTTGGTTAACAACTTGTAGGTGTGTGATAGTAGGGATATTGGTCGGTAGTTTTCAATATTTGTATTGTCCCTCTTTTTGAATATTAAGATTATTTCGGAGTTATATCAATCCTGTGGAATTTTTCCCTTTTCAATTATTTTATTTAATAGAATCTTCAATATTTGTAATATTTTTCTGCCGCTAATTTTCAGCATCTCTACTATAATTTTGTCTTCTCCTGCACATTTATTGATATGATTATAATATTTTGAAAAGTTAATATATTTTTTATATTCTATAGACATTACACACTAAATTTTTAGACTTTCTTGGTTTTCATTATTTTATTGTTTCATTTGTACGTAATTTTATGATGAAGAAAAGACAAGACTGTGTTGATGTAAATATGCTTTTTTTGAATTTTAGTATAACATATTCAAAAAGTAAAGATATAATATAAATTAACAAGAAATGAAAAATTAACCAACCATTTCTAACAACTCACCATAGATGTCTTGATTATGGGAATCAAAACAAAGCACATAAAAAGATAAACAGACGTTTTGTAGTAGTTTCTCAGGGAATCCTTTGTGTGTTTAATAGTAAAACTAGAAACGTGTTTTAACGCCGTTTTGTGACCGACAAGTGGGTATTTCTTCTTTCTCATAGCCTCTTAGGTAAATATACTGTGCAAACAGATCAGTTCTTCAATATACAAATAAATACCTTGATGGAAGGATAGTTTAATGATTAATTTATTGTTTGCTGATCGTCTATTGCAGTGATGGATTTAGGGGGCAATGTCAAAAGAACAGGAAAATAATTTGACATGCGAACAAGTTAATCAAAAATCAAATCCTTTGGAGGAGTTTTCTTTCCTTCAATTTCTTAAAAACGTTATTATCTTTTTATTTTATCAGATGTTTCTCGCCCTTCCCTTTATATCATTGAAAAGGCTTCACTGCATGATAAATTGAAATTAAAATGTTATATTCTTGAGATTCTAAGGGGATATCACAACCCCATGGGCCAGTAAAACTTTCTAAACCTGGCATAGAACGTAATTCGATCGATGCAACGCAACAACCAATGCGCTGCTTATAACTGTTTTCCTAGGATTGTCAGTTGTATGACGACCGTAGTGACGAAATTATCTAAAAGTAAAAGAAAAGCTTTGGCTTTATTAATATTACAAGAACAAATTTTGAAAGAAGAGATTGACTTATTCACTACGATTCATAGTGGCACTAAAAATTCTGCTAGTCAATTATTTCAAAATAGAAGCAGCGAAGGAGCATTTAAACTACTTATCCATGCGGACAGACTACATGACGCCGCTTTTAAAACCCAAGTTCTCTCTGGAGATATTTATGTAGAGAGTAGGCATCAGTACATCACTCCTCTTAACATCAAAGGGGAAAATAGTGAACGTGTCGCACGGTTCACCTATCCTGGCGCTACTCTGAATGAAAAGTGGGAATGTGACGAAAAAGTGAAGGGAAGAATTGGCCGTGCAAAAGCAACTTTCTTTAAACTTAAGAATCTTCTTTACAGAAATATGCCACTGCACACCCGAATACGTGTGGTTCAGTGTTATGTATGGCCTATTCTACTATATTGTGCCGAAATTTGGTCACTTAAGGCTGGGACGCTGAATCGGATCGAAGCTTTTGAATTGTGGGCCCTCCGCCGACTACTGCGTATCCCCTGGACTGCTCACATAACGAATGATGAAGTTCTACGAGGAGCTGGCGTAGAAAGGCAACTAATGAACACTGTAAAACAACGAAAAGTGTCATATCTAGGACATATACTAAGAGGACCTCGCTACTCCATACCAAGGCTAATACTGCAGAGAAAAATTGAAGGCAGACAGGGACCAGGTCGCAAACAACACCCTTGGCTACGCAATATAAGAAACTGCTCTGGTATATCACACGCCGCAACCATATTTAGACAGGCTGCGAAGGGCACTCTAGTTATAATATGACCATGAGATGGCCAAATGATCGCCCATGTACAGCATAGCACATGGCACCCGAAGAAGAAGAAGAGAGGAGTTGGAGGAAGAACAAAATCTTCCGAAAAATGGATCCTGATGGTATACTGATGGATCTCGACAAGATGAAAGAGCTGAAACCGGAGTATTCGGCTGGAGCACAGGAGTCAGAGAGTACGACGCGCTCGGACAATGTGCGGCAATTTTCACAGCGGAAATGCAGTGTGCCTATCTCTGTGAGAGGGACATAGACAGGAATAGAGTAATAAATATATGCTCAGACAGTAAGGCTGCGATATTGGCACTAAAGTCCAGTGTCATCACTTCGCGACTGGTGTCTAAGTGCAAGGATGTACTAAATGGTATGACAAGGAAAGGCTGCACAGTCAGACTCGTATGGGTCCCGGATCACTCGGGCATACGCGGGAATGATGAAGCAGACCGTCTGGGAAAGTTGGGTTCGGCGACTAAATCCTATGGACCCAACCAATATTACCTGTCCCAGGGTGACACCATGGAATGCGAATGAGTATTTTCGACTTGGAAAGGCGACGATGTATATACGTACAGTGCATTTCGGGTGACTGACGTATTGAATTGGGATGACACCATGGAATGCGAGAATAGGGTAACCACTCACTATTTCTACCAATTGTTCGTCCTCGGTAGCACTAAAACGGATCTGTTGTTTTTGTGAACTCATTTTCAGCAAAATTCTTTCACTACACGCAGCGTACAACTGAAAGGACTGCTCCCGGAGCAGTGGTCCTGTTACGTCGACCGTATTAAGATGGCGCAAGTCGTTTTTACACAATGTAGAAAAACGCCTACATTTGATTTTCATTAGAGAAGTTCTCGACGTTTTACGCCGACCGTATTAAGTTCTACGCCGCGTAAAATGTGCGCTCCTAGGAAAACCCGCCTTTACAGTTTCATATTTTGAGCCAGTTGAGGTAGCTTCAGTCATAATTACGTTTGAAATAAGCTGCAAAATAAATATCGCATTCTAAAGCATCAGTAATTGACTTAAATAAGCTCTAGTTGTATATTTAGATTGTACAGGGTGCGGTATCAAAATTCGAATAAAATTCAATTTGAAAATCCCGCCGTTCTATGCAACTTATAGATGTGACAACTGGTGATCAGATAGCTTGACATAGGTATGTACTAAATCATAACCTCGAAACAGTTACAGTGTTGAAATCAAGTGTGGATTATAACCGAAGAGTCGCGATTATGAAAAGTGTCCGCACTGGGTGCTTAGCACCAGAAATCTTAGGGTTTTTCGGGTACTCAGATCGAATGTGTATGATATCGCAAAGTACTATGTGTCGGAGAAGTCCAGTGAAGGTTTTGCAATATCAGCGAAGAAAACTTATTTGAAGCAGTGTGTTCTCAGGAAGTCTGACATCATTAAACGGGATTTTTGAGAATCCAGGGTAGTCGATCAAACTCATCTTAAGTAATAAAAAGTGTGAATTCTTACAGATCATCATGTGAACAAAAAGAAGCGTCGAAGAAAATTTTTTAATAATTTGCTAATTAAACCACGACGATCTTTTCCGAAATTAATTTCTAAAACTCCTTAACTCTTTTATCAGGTTTATTGTATTATAAATGATCGTAAATATAATTTAATAACCGTCAGTGTAAAAATTCATGTTTCAAGCCAATAACAATAAATCTACTTTCGACGAAAAATTTCTATTAATTTGCTAATTGAATCACGATCGGTTTCTCCGAAATTAAATTCTAATTCTCTTTTATCGGGTTTATTGTATTATATGTGCTTGTGAATCTCATTTAATAAACGCCAGTGTAAAAATTCATGTTTCAAGAACAGTTAATGTGTCTAGACATGAATATTTGCAAATACAGCGTTCTTAAGTAATACATTTCCGACGAAACATCTAAATTTCATTAGTACTATCTGTCTAATGCGAAATAATGTTCAGATGGTAGACAAAGACGGAGTGAACGAACTACGAAATATTCATATAAAAATAATTTAGTATCTATGTTGGGTATTAAATAAATAATAAAAAGATAAAGCAGCTTTTTAGGTACACCTAAGGACTGGAAAAATTCTCAATTTTTTTTACCTCCTTGACTTCTCCCGTATATTTCTCACTAGCGTTTGGTTTTATTTTGAAGGCTTACGAGTGTTATTAGAAAAGTTTCCTCGTCCCTATATGCGGCACGTGGAAGCCATGAATAATTGTTTAACAAAATTAATGATATCATACTAGACAGATTTTTCACCATTATGGGGAAATTAAGAAATTAGATATTGAGAATACACTCTGCCTTTCATCTTTAATATTTAAGGTAGTGCACTCGCGACAGTCGTAGACAAAAGTATAGGCTTTAAGTAAGAACCAAAAGTTAAAGCTTCTCAAGCCTAAAGAAATTTGTTTTTTGTTACGAGACTGTACCCATCACACGTTAACTTGCAATATACAGACATTCTTACACGGTAATAACTTTAAATATAATAAATCTGGCAGCGCCGCAAATGTCTATATTAAATGGTCTATAGAGTAAACGTGTGTATAGTAACGTTCATATAGTGTGAGTCTCATACCTATACAGTTTTTTATGTTGACATCCCAACACACTGAGAAAATAAATAAAAATATCGATAAATATAGTTAAAAAAATGTCACATCTAAAGAACTAACCTAACTAACTTGGGTTTGAATTATCGTGCGTTAAGTATGACGATAAAGTTACCAAGTTGTGATCACTGTACCCCACCACGCGTCAGATGTATTCAAATTATTTTTATTTAAAAAATCTGTATTTTTTAAACAAAAAGGTTAAGAAATTCCGTTTTTTTTTCTAAAAAATTCATAGTTTTTGGATCTACATTGCATTAGTTTTTAAAAATATGGTAAAAAGCGTTTTTGAGATATTCCAAAATGTATTGGCATTTTGTTATATGTAGTGACCTCCAGCATATTGTTCCGGACGGCCGATCTTCGAACACACACTGCATTATTGAACACACTATTATCTCAAAATAATTTTATTGTCAACCTTACTTTTGACACTTGTCAAACAATTTCAAGTTGCGTCGACGAACTCTCAAGCTAAACTGACCAAGAAAGCTGATCTGGACCCTTTATATACCCTTTTGGTCGATACTGGAAGATTCCCTAATTCTCTAGAAGGATTTCCATACTACATGGGGTAATCAAAATAAGAAAAAGGAATAATCCGGCGATTTCTAGACCTTCCATCATAGGTGTTCCATGTTAAAAATAAGGAAATCGAATTCTCTAAAAAGTTCCAGACCTTCTTTCATAGTCGTCTCCTGAGGAAATTAACAAAGGTAAAATTACTTAAATAAATTATGAACTCATAGAAAATATACCTAAAACCCTACAAACTACGAACACAAACTAATACTAAGAAATATAAAACGCTACAAAGTTCGTTACATTAGAAAATATACCTAAAATTCTACAAACTACGAACACAAACTAATACTATGAAATGTACAACGCTATAAAGTTCGTAACAATATTAATTATGCATTTTTTAATTCTTAATATTTCGTCCCACAGACGATTAAAAATTTCGTTTTTTTTAAGTAAATAAAAGACACTTCTGTAAACTATATATTCAAATTCAATCAAATTCCTAAGAAAAGCCTTTTCACGAGTGAACTACCTTAAGGTGGACAAAAGATGAAAGTAAATTACATTGAGGTATCTTTTCACTTATTTATTTAGTTATTATCTAGGTGAATCTCAACTATTTCTATAAATTGTGTTTTGTTTTTATTTTATTCATTGCCTACCACTTCAACCCCAAAAAAAAACAAAATATTTTTATTAAATCAAAAGGTGACAACATAACCTAAGTTTTTCTAGTATGTAACTAGCCCAGGGCGGGTCTGTTTTTGTTGGATGTTGCGAGGTGGAATGCTAATATTGCTCTAAACCCTCCAGACTAATACCCTTAATAATAATTGAGATATGCTCCCGGTCGAAAACGAACGGAACATTTGTTTATTTAACAAAAAGTGACAAAAAATGAAAAAACGCGTTTTTCCTCCTTTTTTTGTTTATAACTTCAAAAGTATTGACTTTAGAAAAAAGTTATGGGAAAAGAAAGATTTCGTAATCGAATTTCCTATAAGACAGAATAGGTTAGAAATAGAAAGGGACAGCTTGTATGTCAGAAACGAATTGACAAAATTTCAACTTTTTTTTTTAAAGAAGTGTCTTTCCGAGTACATTCTAATCATGTTTTCAAAAAAAAATTTGGATAAAAATTCTAAATAAAAAAGATACTAAATTTGTTTATAAACTAAAATTTAAGTATGCTGCTTTCCGATTTAAGACACAACAAAATTTGAACAATTTTCCGGTTTTTGAGAAAAATATAGATTGCAAAATTATTGTGCAAAAACTATCGATCCAATTTTAACAAAATTTTGTACGGTGTTTCATCATACCACGAAGTTTTTTATGGTCGAATAAGAAGGTCTTTCGTGAAATGTAAGTGGTAAAAAAAATCATTTTCAAAACTGTTTTTTTTTTTGGTAATTATTACCATTGTGCAAGAAAGATAATAAATTTTCTATCTTGTAGGAAATTCGATTACGAAAATTTTCTTTCTCTACAACTTTTCTCTAAAGTCAATAATATTGAAGTTATGACCAAAAAAAGAAGGAGAAAAACTCGATTTTTTCATTTTTTGTCACTTTTTGTTAAATAAATAAATGTCCATTCGTTTTCGAGAAGGAGCATATATCAATTATTATTAAAGGCATTATTCTAGAAGATTTAGAGTAAAAATTAGCATTCCACCTCGCAACATCCAAATCATGGCGAATTCTGACAGATACGCCTTGGACTAAAGTAATTGTAATCATCAGAAACCATTTACACTTCGCCATTTCTATTTTTCTAATAACAGTTCCGGAAAGAGCAAAACAAACAAGATAATGAGTTGGAACTTTAGACATAACAAAATCGACTGTCCTTTGTCTCTAGATTTCGTTCTTGGCTCGACACTGCTTCTGAATTGGCATATTAAGACGGTCGAAACATATATCAGGAACTAGAATAACATCCATAGAAAATAAAGAACCCATTTAGGTTTTAAGGAGATACTACAGCTGTATTTAAAAATTGTCTACGTTTTTAAACTTCACTCTAAAATACCACACAAAAAAGCGGGTTATACAGTATGGTATAAATACCCAGGGACATTATAATAAAGTTTTAAGGAATGTATCCCCAACATAAAGCCGTTTGTCGTCGTGGTTGTCTTCGCCGACCCGTTGTTATGGTTTTTTGCTTTTGGGCTTGGTCCTCAGGCCGGACCTCAAGAACACACACACTGGTCGCCCACGACACCCAATCGTTATTAAAAGTAAATAGTTTTAGCACCGGTCGATATACCGACAATTTAAGACATATTTTGGACTTCAAATTTTGTATTAAATACTTCTGTATTTTTGCCATTTATTATTGCCATCCATTTTTGAGATTATCTTAATATAACAAAAGGCTGTTTGCTATGATAGAAAGAATATTTCTCGGGTATAAATCTGTCCATCTTAAACACAGTTTCAGTGCTTTTTAAAAATCAAAAACAACCACAACATATTAAATTTGTCTTATTCGAAAGATTATTTTTCGTGTTTGATATTGAAACTGAACTTGATGTTCCGTTATAAATTATTCTGGTGGTTACACAAAGATTTAGCCCTATGTTTGCAATGAGAGAACATTTGCCTACCAGTGGTGACTCGTAGGGAAGTATGTATGTGCGTAGAGTTGGGGTCAGTAAACCGCAATCTTTTAGATCTATTGTGCCCCCTACTGTTGCCCAGTCGTAAGAGTTACCTTATCAGCTAGAGCAGACCCCCAGGAGGTTGGACAGCTTCAAGGTGGGTAGCTCCCCGTCCTCGAATTGGTGTGTTCCTAAAAACCGCATCCTAGAGTTTTCTAGAGCGCTGCGTTCTGAAAGGATATGAATAAAGATTTAGTCCCCCTCCTTACAGAATATGTACTCTTCTCTTCCTACTAGTCCAAGTTTCTTGAGGTGTCCCTTCAGGTGGCAATGCCGCGTCAGAATCCTTGTCAGAACTCTGAGTTGGTTTTTACTTAAGCTATCGCAGGGTGTCCTGGTACCCACATGAGGGTGGCATTATTATTCTACTCAAATCATTTAATTTCTCTAAGCATTCCCAGACCATCTTGGAGCTGATAACTTGAGAACTCAGCGCACTGATGGCTGTTTGACTATCTGACCTGATGATAATCTCTTGGCCGTGATAGTTTTTCTCCTTGTTAAATTGAATACATATCCTAATGGCATTGTTTTGGAGGCATCTATATACCATATAATAGATTTCTTGCTTAGTTTTTCAATGGTATTTCTGTTCCATTCACTCTTGCGACTCAACTTTGTGCTGAAGTTTTTCACAAAGTTGAATTCCTTTTTCATTTCATCTTGGGGCGTGTCCCAGATTTGTTGATTTCTGGATAAGAGGGCCTTCGTTTTATGATCTCATTTCTCATCATCCTATAAATCATCCTCTTCGCCATGTTCTCTAGAAGTATATGTAGAGGTGTGAGGTTTAGGATCACTTCCATGGCGCCGTTGGGCAGGTTTTCATTGCCCTGGTTATACATGCACAGGCCAGTCTTTAAACTTTCGAGAGGTTAGCTCTCGTATTCGCCAGCTTGGTTATTTTGCTCCAGATCACTGCCCAATATGTGATGTTTGGTCTCATTATTGCAGTGTACATTCACAGCAGGATTTTTAGGTTTGTACCCCATCTTTTTCCTGCAAAGTTTCTACAGACCATCAAGGCTTTTGTAGCCTTGTTGATTACTTATTTTTGAAGCTTGTTCCAGAGGAGTTTATTATCTAGGGTCATTCTCAGATATTTAACCTCGTAGGGGAGTAGCTATGACACTACCAAAATTTTTCTAAAATCATTTTTTTTATCATTATTTTTACTTTAAAATTAATTGTTTGGACGTCTGGTAACGGTATATCAGGAGCAGATTTTCCTATAATAGTAAACATTTGATAGTGCCATTTATTAATATGGCTCAATGCACAAGACGAAGATCTAACGGGACTTATATGTGAGCAAGAAAGATGGAATTATGTATTTATATTTTCCATATATATCTATGTTTAAAATTAAATGAAATTTATGCCAGGCACTAAATAACTGGAGTGCTAATAAAAAAATTAATAAAGAACACACTTGTTACCGGGTGACAGGTTACGTTAGTTTTTTTTTGGCACTCGTGTTCTTTTTGTTTGCACTTGGCGGTTCCAAAAAAAAAAAGAATTATTTTAAATTCAATTTTGGTTGCTGATTTTTTATTTATCAATATATTGACATAATATTTATTTTTCTACGTCGGTGAGTGTTTTTGTTTTATCACTAAAAGTCGTATTATTTTCTGCTATGACAACAAACAAAGTTGATTTTTTAATAACTCCTTTAATGCGCTCTCTTTAGTGGAAAAATTTAAAACAAAAATCAGGATGGCCATTTCTCGATTAAAAAATAGAAAATCGAAGTGGAGTTAGTATAAAGTCTGTCGCAAATTATGAAAAAATAGTTTGCTGTGCGCTTCGATCATACCCTAGATTTAAACAACAATAGATTTGTTTGAAGACTGTTTATGGTCAGTGGGGGAGACGCTTTTTTGATGTTTGACAGACATAAACATATTTACTTATCTTGTCTTTCAGTTTAATTGCTTGTCGTGACTTTTTTCGTGTGTTTTTAAGTGTCGCAAATTACTATAAATGCGAAGTTTACAATTAATATTAACAAAAAGAGGATTTAAAAACTTATTTTAATCGGTAAATATTGTTAGATATTGTTTACATATTGAAAATAACAATAATAATAATTTAGGCAACCATATATGCATACTTTGTTTTCAGATTTGACGTATCAATGATACTCGTTTAAATAATGCAATTAGAAAAGGATAGCATAAAAGTAGTATGTCTGTAACAAGAAATTAAATATCTACTGTTTATCAACACTTTTTCAAATGTAAATAAAAATATTATTACGTTATTCAGCGTTCAAACAACCGGGCCCTAGCTCTGACGTAATGCCACTTCTACAGGGGTATGTTCGAAGGCTGTGCGGTTGTGAGGAAATACATAAGCTGATTATCATGCTCATATATAGGATAAAATAACGACCCATGAAATATTTAAGGTTCACGTGAATAATGTTGTTATCTTTCCCTGCTTGGTAAGATAAACATCAATATTATAACGATCATATATTTTGTCCCACATATTGGCACTACCTGTGTAAACAGTGACGAGCCGCTACTGTAACCTACATCAAAATCTCAAACATAGACAGTATTGCGTAATATAAAAATATCATCAATCCTAAATTAAAAAAATTGCTCAATTTGAGACGTTTCTAATTACTCGAATAACCAAATTTATTATCTGGCGATTGCAAACATTAAAATATGTTTTCTCCATAATTTTCCTGCGAAAACTCTTCCGAATGCGCCAGTCTGAGTCATGTGGAGTGAGCCGTGAGAACGGAGACACCGCGGAGTGCCAAGAAAGACGCCGCGGCCGCGGGGGCCCTCCACTGATATTTTCTGCTGATCAAACAAATACCTGAGATCAGTGGGACAGTTTTATTGGGATAAATAAAACCATTAACTAAGAGACATGTTTTTAAGGCGGTCCACACAACCACAACGTTGCGTCACGAAGTGTTAAATAAATTCCTGTTAATATGTTTCGATTGGATTTTGGAAATAATAAAATTATCGGTACATTTCAAGTGGTGGGAATGTTAAATATGAATATAAATTATTTTTTATGATTAGCTGAGATTTGGAAAAATCTCTCGATTATCCTTTTCTTGTTAATTTTCGGGGTATGCAATATACAGGGCAAAAATTTCTTGGGCATAAAATGGTGGAGAACGATCCGTCATGTCCGGTTTATTTTTAAAAATTCACAGCAGAAGATTTTTGGCAAACCACTGATTGTATACCATTCAGAATTGACCATTCTAAAGGCATGTTTGCGACATGGCCAGTTTTTCCGAAAAACAAGGACCATTTGTTTTAAAGTGCTTTGCGTGATAGCACCTTTTGTTGGTGTTGGCTCATCATGGAAGTCTCATGTATAGATACGAAACTCCGTCATCTGTCAAAATCCCAGATCTGATTAATGTATGGTACATCATATTATGAGTTCACGCACAACATCGAAATTTTTTTGCAGTATAACCGATTTGGACGCGACCTTCAAGCGACTCGTCATTAAGCAAACGATAGCTACGATTGAATTCACTAAACCAGCGAAACATAGTGGTTTTTGAAGATGATTAATAATTAGATTTATCGATGCACTCCTATTGGAATAAACCAAGTAAAATTCTAAAATGTCAAACTTTACAATGTATATACCATATGGTATCTAGCAACGCCAATGATGCCAGTTCCCGAAATATAAATGGAGTATGAAACGGGGTGTGAACTTACGCAAAATGACCAAATCAAAGCTGCTTGTCTATGCCGGTCATTTAGTTGCTTTTAGCCCATTTTGAAAAGCAAAGTTGTCCATTTTATATGGGTTCATTGCGTCTGGATGCTCTAAATTTCCCAGCGCATCGATCTAACCTGTATTTATAACCTTCTGCTTATCAAAAATTCATCAGTATTCGAGATGGTTCTGATCTGATCTTTGTTCTTCATCCTTCACTCCCCAAAAACTTCCTCGACGGCCCGAAATTTCCCTCAAATCAGATTTGGACATATTCTGAACTTCTGGGTATATAGAGTATACAATTTCAGTGAATTTGCCAAATTTACAATATGCGCAAATAGTATAGACACCCCAAATATTTCAACAAGGAGGCAATTGTTCAAAAATCGCTCGCACATGTCGATTTTAATTTAGTTTTAATATTTTTTGTCCTTCTCGATATTATACAGGATGGGTCAAAAAAGCTAGACAAATATCAACAGATTTTTTAACGTATTCTGTACGAAAAAAAATTCGAAATCAAAATGGTTTTTTGCTCTACTTTTTGAGCTTGTTGTGTTGCCTAAAATTTAATATCATTTCAGAAAAAAAATAGTGAATCTCGGATTTCCGGTTGTAGCTTTAGATATTATTAGGCTCGATAATGAATTGTCTGAAAATATCATTTTAAATATAGGGAAGTGGAAAAGTAACAAACTTTTCTGAATACGAAACTACGTCATTGATTCATTTAGTACATTGGAAGGAACATTCCCTATGTGTCCATATAGGGTATCCCTATATCTAGCTAGAACAGTTTTTTTTTTTCAAAAGTGTGACAGAATTATAAGTAGAACATGCTTCTTCTTCTTCTTCCTTCTTATATATAAGCAATTTGCTTGTTATTCTTCGTCTCTTTGCCTGGTTTCAGTCTATTGCGAGGTTATTACTCCATCGTTTACGGGATCTTCCGGTACTCCTACGTCCTATTAGTGATTTGTTCCTTCGTGATCTTTACTATTCTGTCGTCGGTCATGCGATTGATGTGTTCGCTCCATTCCTTTTTTCTTTGTAATACCTAGTCATTGCTGTTATCGACTTTACACACTTTTCTTATATCCTCGCTCCTATTCCGATCCATAAGTGTCCTGCCAGCTATCCTGCGCACCACTCTCATCTCTGTTGTTTCCAGTATTTGTTTTGTTTTCGAGGATTCTGGTCTGGTTTCTGCAGTGTATGTTAGTATGGGTCTTATTGCTGTTTTATGAATTCTGGATTTAACTTCGATTCCTATATGTTTGCTCCATATGGTACTGTTAAGACATGCGGCTTTTCTTGCTGCTTTCATGGCTTGTCCCCTCACCTCCGTTTCAACATCCCCGTATCCGGATATTTCTATTCCGAGATACTTGAAGTTCATTTCCTGCTGTATAATTTTGTTGTCTATTTCTAGTTTGCATCTGAGTGGTGTTCTAGATGTAGTCATGGCTTTACTTTTTGACGCTGATATATTCATGTTGAACTTTTCGCTGTTATGTTAAATTGGTGCAGTAGTCTTTGCAAATGCTGAGTTTTCAACAAAAAATATCCTAATATAACACCAATAAACAGAAGAGGATTTAGAAACATTATCAAAAATCGTGTGAAAAAGATTAAGTTTTTTAAATTTTTTGTAGATATCCGCCATGTTGTATTTTGTCAACCTACCACACCAGCTTTTTAGGAGCGTTCATCAGCTACAATATAAGCCAAAAACGACACGAGTGGTTGCGAATTTTTATTTTTACAAGCTAGCAATATTTGAGTCGCCATATTGGATATTTCAAAGGCGCACTCAGCATTTGAAAGTAGATGCTCTGAGCTTTGAACTGAGCTCTTGGTCGATTTTTTTGGTTGCTTCAAATTTTGATCATAGCTCTGATCCGGTTGACGCGCATTGTCCCATATATATATATATATATATATATATATATATATATATATATATATATATATATATATATATATATATATATATGGTAGCAAACATTAAATCCGATTTACAACAGAAAGGTTATCCTTTAAAATTAATTGACGATGTTAAAAATAACTTTAGAACAACGACAACTGGACAGCAAGAAACACATTTCTTATTCACAATTCCGTACATTAAGGGAACCTCGGAGAAAATAAGATGAATTGCCAGCAGTTATAATCTAAAAATAGCCTTTAAATCAGGAAATACACTTAGAGCACAAAACCAAAAACTACCGATAAGAAAGAATGTATTTACGAAGTCCATATGAGTATGGTGAAATGTATATTGGAGAAACCAAACGACCAATAGAAGTTAGAATTAAGGAACATAAAACTCATACACAAAAAGGGAAATCGTCGAAATCATGTATAGCAGAACACGCCTGAGAAAAACAGCACCAAATAAAATGATCTGAAGCTGCGGTAAATAGGGAACAAAACATGAAAAATAGAAAAATTATAGAAGCACCTTACATTAAAAATAATAATGGAATCTTCAGTAAACCCAGTGTCGAGATACCTAATCTTTGGCAATCATTAATTTGTAACATCAAATCATTAAAGTGTGTACAGTGGAGCGAAATTTTGCGCTTCGATAGATACAGTCCCAGTATAAGCTCCGTAGCCTTAAGACAAAACATTCAGTTTATATTTTATGATGATTAGAGATACAACCTAGTCGAAATGTCGTAAAAATAAACAAAAATAAAGACAATGCAAGTCCTACAACCACATTTTAGTCATATATACACAAAAGTCAAAGACATGCACACCTATAACAACAAATATTAAGTCTAAAAATTAAAATAATTACCAAATAGATATTTAAAAAAACTAAATATATGCAAAAAAATTAATATAAGAAATTAAAGGCGGCCAAAATAAACCTTAAATTCCTGCAGATTATAAAAAGCTTCAGTCAGCATAATACGTTTGATTCTTTCTTTAAAACAATTAACACTTAGGTTTTCAAACATACAGGTAATAAATTAAAATACCTTGGTGAAAGGGACCTTATCGAAAACCACAAAAACTGAATAAAAAATAAACTAAAATCGAAAATCTTTCAAATTTTTTAGGAATATTTACGATGTTCCACCCTTTTTTCAACGCTGTATATGTGAATCTTAAGTGCACTGAACATCAGCCAAAATAATATTTAAAACTTATTCATATCACATCGTATTATTTATGCACTAGAACATAAATATCTTGATAATATGATCGGAGCGCGACAGCTAATGGGCATGTGTGTGACATTATGCAGTGTGAAAATGTATTTTCCTGGTCCAAAACAATGCACTCATTAATATTTCAGTACAATATCTGCTACTTATAACCGCATTTATTGATGGCTACTGAATGGAAAATAGGTAATTGTTTTTATCACCTGTGGGAACTAAATGTAACAGATATTTTAAACCACAATAAAAAGATAACAGATGCGGATTCCATTCTTATTACTACGAAAAATCCCAGAGAAAATTTTAGTCTTCGGTTCTTTATATAAGCTACTAACCGTCCTAATATAACAACAATTCCATATTATTATTATTTTTAAAATTATTCTTGATCCAGTTTCGGCCGCCTCAAAGAATCAAATCTGATAAAAATTCCCGAGAAGGTAATTCTAGGTATTTCATGGCATGATAATTGATGCTAAATTAAGAAGTCGAACTGATAATACAGAAGAAAGTTTATTTTTGAACTGCATTCTGTGCATTCTCGAAGATTACCTTTCCGATAAACAAACAACAAATTAATTAAAGCACTGATGGTGACTTAAATTTACAATGAATTTGAGGGATATAAAATTGTTAATTGGTGCTGTAAATATCGATAAGAGTGCTCTTGCTGATTACGTTGTATCTTTTATAGTTTAAAATAAAAATCTGTACATTTTTTATGAGCGTGACATGAGGGTGACTTTGATATACAGTGTGTTCCACGATCGATTTTTTGAAAAATAGACTTTGGAAGATTTTTAAAATTTGCCAGTTTACTAAAGTCGATGGAGCAATTTGGCTGAAATATTCTCAAGATGGTGGCACTTCCGATTATACTGGAAGTTGATGCTTTCTCGCTTATTTCAAATGAAGCATCCTATATGTTATGTCATTTTTAGATTATATGCAAAATTATAGACATAATTCATGTGTAATATATTATACCTGAGTCTAACTATTTTTGACATATTTTATGGCATTTGCAAGCGGCCTTAAATATCCCATTATTTTTATCTCTTACAGAATTTAAACTGTATGAAATACAAACCATAGCAAGGGTAAAAATACATGTTGAAGTAACTATTCGTAGAATTTTCAAATTTCAATTATATGTTCTAACAAATTTCCAGTATCTTTTAATAAAAGAAGGTGAAGAATATTATTCTTGAATAAATAAATGTTTTCAAATTAAAAATATTTTTTACTGTTTTTTATATTTAGTAAATCATATAAAATAATTTTATTTAAGTATAAATAAAAAGAAAATATTTTCGTATTGTTTGTTTTATTTCTGAAAATTAAGACATCTTTGTTTAATTTTTGCATGTAAAAACTAATTTATTTTTTACAATAAAAAAGACAAGAAATTTTGTAACATCAAAAAAAAAACTTTTCAATGATATTTTTATAAAACTAAAATGTTAACAATAACATCTTTTTTTTAAAACAATATGTATTTATTACTTAAATCTATCAAATTATAGATCAATATAAATAACAGCATACTAAAGTGACCAAATTAAATTAAAATTAGTAAAATTTGAGTAAATATGTATAATTCATAGATAATATATTTACAAATTAAACAGTAACTTAAATTTACAAAAATATATGCATTTGTTTAAAACTTTTTTAGTAAATTACTTAATTTCCTAAAAGTTTTGGTAAATAATTTCTTTCCCTTATCTGTACCGTTACGTCTCGTAATGTTCAGAACCAGAGGTAACACTTGCATTTTTTTAAAACATGATGATTTTCCTGTATATGTTGATAATAATTATGATTTGTATTTGCAAGTATTTCCTACTATCATTTTGTACAAGATGATATATTTCTCATTGTTTTTAAATTTTCTGAGATGCAGTAATTTCTAAACAAAAATGAACATTTATTTCACCTTGACAATTGCATCATCTTTAACTAATTGATCTGGACTCACTCTCAAAATTCATGAATTGGAGAACCAAATATCTATTTATCTGGCATTCAAATTTAATTCTTTTTTTCGAAAATCTATGGAATTTTTATTATAGGTTCTTCTCCACTGAATGGATTTGATACCACAAAGTTTATAGAAACCCAAAATATTATTAAACTGAATTAAATTAAACAAAAAAAAATATTTTATGTATAATAAATAAATATTTACTTATATACTAATAAGATTTTTAAACAGGTAATCAGGATATCGATTCCCTAGACAAGCTGATAAAAAGGTCACAAAATGGCTCGCAGTTAAGTGAAACTTTTTTCTTAGGTACATTTTTTTCATTACAGATTTGTCTAGTGGTAACTTTGTCAATTTTTTTAATGATATCATAATTAATGGCAAATATTTAATTTTGTCAGATGAGTTGGCAAAATCAGCAGACAAAGATTATCCCCTTTGGACAAGTATAAGTTACAATTTCAAGATCGTCAGATTTATTTAACGAAATCTGTAATAAAAAATTTATAATTCAAAATTAACAACGCTGAACAATAATTTAAAATTTACCTTAACGCTATATGATTTTTCCTTCACACTAGCAAGAGATTTCTTTTCAATAACAATTAAACTGCATTTTCTCGTATGATTGGACTCTAATGCATTTTCGCCTTTTTTTAAATAACCTTATTATCATTTCTAAATAACTTGTTGATGTTAGAAAGTTTTAACACACAAATAATATAAAAGCAATATCAAATACACAATTTAAAAAAAAAAACATAACCTCAATATGTTTAAACTTACGGTTACAAGATTACAAGTAAAATACTTACTTTTTGACAGTATTTTATGAATAAATGCCCTAAAATGGAAGAATTCTACAATTTTTTTTTATTTCTAATGAAATTAACAATAAATAAGAAATTAAAAGACCATGTAGCATATTTTTTACATTTCTTTTCCTTATCTATTCAAGACAGTGGCATACTTATGCATTACCACACAGGCAACGAAAATGCAATATCCTTTTTAATACATTTTGGTTTAATTTATTTTTGTAGTATCCTAATCTAGAGAAATGATTCCCATTTGAAATATTTCCATTCATAATTCAACAGTGACTACTGTGCCAACAAGGCCGAACTAAGTCAACTGCTGGTATCCTAACAGTATCGTTCTACGTCGACTATCAATTAATAGTCGAATGTCTTCTTCTGTTAAATGCAAATAAAAAGAGAACACCAGTGTCAGCTTCTTCAGATCACATCAATTACAGATCTTGAATAGATCTTTGGCCGACTCGGGAATTATGATTTTTTAAATGGAATAGTATTTGCAAAAATACAAGGCGACACTTCAGTAAAATTTGTGAAATGGTGGCTACATTTTAAATGATATTAAAAATCATGGTCTTTTTGACGGCTATAAACATGTGTGCACTAAAATAATAAAAAATGCTATTTTTAAGTTTTTTTCCAAGTATATTATGTAACTCTAGCCTTCACTATACCCTTCCTAAGCATTTTTTGAAAGTTTTAGGTAAGAATCGTTTTTCTTCTTTGAAAATGATGAATTTTGGGTCATAATAATAGGTTAATATGGCGCAAATGACCTTAGAAAATGCCCCCTTAAACACAAATAATACGCCTAGACTCCGATTGCCACTGTCGCAAAGCCTGCTCTGCTTTTTTGGTTCTCATGTTGCCAACCTCACGCAACAAATGTACTATGAAATTTCTTTCTGCGCTTACTCCATACAGCCACTTGATGTCAATTTATGATACTTATTTTCTACATATCAGGATAATTGTTTTGGCATTTAGTCTATTTTTGTAGTTTTCCGTATGCCCTTTGACTTCCTTGGTTAAATTACATAAGAGTAAAAGTGACTAATCAACCGGACAAATTAGTTATTTTTTGTGTCTTTTGTGTCTGTGTAAGCAGAACATCGTTGATAAAGCTGGGATTACATATGATAAACATTTCAATTATTTTAATACCTTAAAACAAAAATCACAAAATAAATCGAAACGACAAACAGGCAATTATTAAATTCCTTCCGATTCCGTTACACGGTTAACATTCTGCCTGCGTGCAGACGAAATTTTAGTTCTATTTTTCATACATCTTATGAATAAACCATGTGAGAATTTCGATGTTGAAAAAAACAATGAAGTGTCTTCAATGTTACAATAGACAATTTTATTATAGAAATGAGTTGTTCACATGCCATAAATACACATTTTTTCTTTAACAATGTGGATGTGTAACAATGTATGTTATTTATTTAATTAATTTGATGCTGTTTTCCCTTTAGTATTTATGCAGTCTTCGTTCTCGACAATCTTCTCTTCCTTACGGTAAATAGGTTTATAATAGGTTTTATAGACCATTTTATTTACGAATTAATTGGTTTTGAATATGGGTTGGGATTTGCCCCGTTGTGGACCCAGCAACAATTTTACACCCCCTCTTTTTTTTATCAATTTTCAAGTGCCAATACAGTTATTGTGAGCCATCCTATATCCATACATACATTGAGGCTCGAACTAAGAAAGCCATATGTGCTTACTGGGTTTGTAAATAAGCCTTTGGCTATACATGGGGTCTGACACCTAAAGTGCCATTTTGGATATACACTATGGTGATCCGCCCCATGATAACGCACGCCGCTATTGTATTGTGGCGTAGTACAACAAAGCGCAAACACCTTCTTCAACTTGACAAAGTTCAGAGAATGGCTTGTGAGGGGATATTGAGTGCGATGAGGACTGCTTCCACCAGGGCTCTGAAAGTCCTGGTGAACCTGCCTCCTCTTCACTTATACAAAGAGAACGAGGCCCTAAAGACTGGTTATCGTCTCAGTTGCCTTCCGAAAAATGGATTCTGGTGGTATACTGATGGATCGCGACAAGATGAAAGAGCTGGAACCGGAATATTCGGTAGGACGACAGGAGCCAGAGAGTCCTACGCTCTCGGACAATGTGCGGCAATTTTCACAGCGGAAATTTATGCTATTCTGCAGTGTGTCCATCTCTGTGAGAGGGACATAGACAGGAATACAGTAATAAATATATGCTCAGAGAGTAAGGCTGCGATATTGGCACTGAAGGCGAGTGTCGTGACTTCGCGACTGGTGTCTGAGTGCAAGGATGTACTAAATGGTATGATAAGGACAGGCTGCACAGTTAGACTCGTATCGGTCCTGGATCACTCGGGCATACGCGGGAATGAGTGTGACCCCGCAGGTCCCACAGTGAGGGTGGACGCAGCCAATCTAGCATCGCCCTAGGTGCCTTAATGAAAATGGATAAATACGAGGATAAAAACGGGTGCAAAATAGTAAGGCGGATTCAAATATCTGCAGGGGGGGGGGGGTGAGGCACAGACTCTTAGTTACGCCACTGCTGCGAAACGAATTTTTCATTGTAAAACATTTTATAAAACTCAAAATAATGAATGAACTGAAACTGAAATAGAAAAAGATTGTTATAATTGAATATTAATAAGCAAGACGCAAGTGCTGGCAATTGACATAATAATATTAGAGCTTTTATTTACAAGATATTTCACGATGATTCCCTAAGGAACTTTCTAGAAAGAATATTTTTGTTGACGTTTAATTTCTAAGCTGACAAGATGAGCATATATATTCTTATATGTCGTTCACATGAAATTGTAAATAATAATATATAAAATTCAGTACTCTACAACACTCAGTATGACCATATGGTCCAAAATCCATGGACATGTGATGATTATTTTTAAATCTAAACACATTTCAATGGGCTTTGTATATTATTAAATACCGACGTCAGTTGGACAAACTGCGATCTCAAAGGTGCCCACGACCCCTCTCCGCACCCCCTAATTTGAGCCACACACAGTGACATCTCCCTTCTTTTCGATGATATAACGAAATCCCCATAGATTTGGAAACCTGTCCAGCACCCTGAGAAATAGGTGTTTTAATGTCTTGACAATACTTTGTCGGCAATAGCGAACGAGAACGACGAAAAATGGCATTATTAGAGACGTACTATAGCGGACTTGACCGTATATTTAGAGCTTGCTAGTCAGCATAAATAATTATTTTATTGATTGATATTTTTAATAAATATTGTTACCGTTTAAGTGTTAACTTAAGTCAAGTGAGTGTAGGTTTTTGACCAGGTTAGACATTCCGTTTTATTTTAGGTTATATGACTGAAAAAGCCCACTATATTGGGTGAAATTTCAAGCCTAAAATAACTGTATCAACTGAAACCTAACCCAAATAAATTATCATATATTTATATATACTGCGTGTCCGAAATTGGTAATGACAGTATTGCAATGTCGAAAACTACACTGTTAAAAATAGTCTTAAATTTAATGCACGTTGAATGTCCATCCTTCATTAAATTTAATGATTTTGTTCCAAAAATCGTGAATAATTTACATTAACTTTGAATTTAAATCAATTCATTGAAATATCAGTTCGTTGTACATTAAATTTCATTAAATGGTATCTTAAATTTCAGTAAAGTAACTGAAAAAATATTTCAACTTTTGTACATATATAATATATATACATATATATATATATATATATATATATATATATATATATATATATATATAAACAATGGTTACATTTTAGAGAAAACTGGTCCAAATGACAGTTGTGGGTATTGAAAAGACCTTTAATTTCATTTTTTTTACGTCAAAATCGATAAAAAATTTTATCGAGATAATGGCGAAAAACCACCTTTTTTGCACTATTTTATAAATGTTAATAACTTTTGCAAGAAAGGCCGAAAGTGATATATGACCTCTTGATGATAAGGCCATTATGTGCCTTTATAACTGTGCGAAAGCTGGACCAAATCGATATGGTAGTTTATGAATAATCAAATTTTTTATCCCAGACATTGAATGTTCAAACAATTGTCCTTACCCAGAGGATGATTCTACAGCTATTTGCAAAAGCGGGATGGATTCTTTGACGTTCAAACTACAAGCAAAGATGAAAAAACGATGGATTTTTAAAAAAATTGTTGTTAAAAAAACCGTTTAAAGAAGAGGTACCTTTTTTACGTATAAATAATTGGAATAACTTTGTTAATTTTAATGACAGAAGTTTGTGAATAAGTGGACACGTTCTCCGAGTTTATTATCAATTGCAAATATGGTTAGGAAATCAGATGGACGAAACCAAATATGGCTGGCGAAAACATAACCATGGCTTCGAACCAATTTACACATCTGAAAATCTTAATACCCGACGAAACTTTAACTTTAATTACATGTAAGTGCAAAACAAGTAGATATGGCTGCAAAAAGCATGGTCTCAATTGCACAACTCTTTGTTTAAACTGCAACGATGAGGGAGATAAAAAATGCGACAACTCCGCTACAGTGATAATTGAAGACGAAAATGACGCGGAGGAAGATGAAGATTTGCTACAAGCAATGATAAATGATGACGAAGAAGAGCCTCCACAAAAAAGAGCAAGAGCTGAAATATAAAGTTTTATCGTTGAGTTATATAAATAAAAAAAAGTCGATTGTGTATGTAGGATATTTAAAGTGTATTTAAAAAAAATAAAGTTTTGTATTATGCATAAATATATGCCAGGATTATTTATTTGTTCCGAGAAGATATATATATATATATATATATATATATATATATATATATATATATATATATATATATATATATATATATTGTGACAGTGTTTTATATTTAATATTTGCAATGAAATTAAACTGCTAGTAAAGTTTTTTGAAACAATATTAGTGTTAATATTGCCAAAAAAAGTGTTTTCCGATGAAATGTCGATTTTCCGGTATTTCCCGATTTTCTACGATAATGAAAATAAGTCAGTTCGTAATATTTCGTCGAATTATATCAGCTTTAAAAAAATGAATGCTCTACGTTATCTGGAACCCGAGATATCGTACAATTTTGTTGCCCACTCCAATTTGAAATTTGAATTTCAGAAGCACACCGTGAGAAAGCCGAGCTTCCTCCACCACTCGCTACAACGCACTTGCAAAAATACCTTCACTTCGAAGGGCTATAACTTTACTAACGATGCATGAATTTCATACTTATCAATTGCATCATAAAATATAGGTCTTCGTTTAAAATCTGTGAAAATTTTGGCTTTTAACGTTTATAAACAAAAGAGATATGATTTTAAAAACAATGCTATCTTCGCTCCTATTGGTCATAGGAGACTTTTTTTAATTCATGTTTTTCACCAGCTTTCAAGTCCACTTATTCACAAACTTATATTATTAAAATTAACCAAGTTATTCTAATTGTTTATACGAAAAAAAAAGGTACCCCTTCTTTAAACGGTTTTTTTAACAACAATTTTTTAAAAAATCCATCGTTTTTTCATCTTTGCTTATAGTTTGAAATTCAAAAAATCCAATCCGCTTTTGCAAATATCTGTAGAATCGTCCTCTATACAAGGACAATTGTTTGAACATTCAGTGTCTAAGATAAACAATTAAGATTATTCATAAACTAACAAACCGATTTGGTCCAGCTTTCGCACAGTTATAAAGGCACATAATGGCCTTATTATTAAGGGGTTATACATCACTTTCGGTCTTTCTTGCAAAAGTTATTACCATTTATAAGGTGGTCTTTCGCCATTATCTCGATAAATTATTTATAAATTTTGACGTATAAAAAATGAAATTAAAGGTCTTTTCAATACCCACAACTTTCATTTGGACAAGTTTTCTCTAAAATTTCACCGGAAAATTCTACGGACAGAAAATCGATGGGTGCCCCCTACGACTTGAAACTTTCAGATATCCGCAATGAATTTTTCCATCTTCTTTCATAGGAAGACCGGAGTATAACTGAATTGTTCTAAAGTCACGTAAGAAATGTATCATTAGAAATAGTTTCGGAGAAAACAGGAATTGTTCTTTAGTCAGTAGCATGACAAATAAATAAGCACGTTCATACATGAATGAATCACCATCAAATTGGAGTTGGGATGAAATTTTAAGAAATATTCCGAGAAAATATATATTTTTCGATTTATTATTGAGTCATTTACGATTACTATTTGTTCAGTTCCTCTTGATTCAGCACCAAGATTTTTTTTAGTTATGTAAGAAATAGTTCATAAGAGAATAAGGTTAGATCAGCCTGAAGTGCATTCTTAGGAATCTTTAGTTTACTCGCTAATGGTAAATGATTAAGCTAGTCCATGTGTCATGCAGTGCATTACCATTAAGATGGGGTTAAACAAGTAAGAAATTTTTCGAAGAATTCAGGGAAATCGTGTTTACGAATGACATAAAAATATATTGAATGGATGAAGGCAAGTTTTGAAAATATTAGGGGAATTGTACAAGTTGCTTCTTCATTATAATAACAAATATCACACAAGTATCCTGATGAGGTAATAAATGAGAGAAAAATGTCCTACTAGCCATATTTACCACCATCCGATTACCGTTTCATTTGGGTAAAACAGTGATGTTGATTTTGGAATGGAACAAGTTCATGTTTGGCTACAGTCAGATTCATTTATTTATTACAAAATAGAAATGGTCAAGCTCTTCTCCTCTGAATGATATATGTATCAATATATCGAAAATAATGCGCAGTTGGTGCATTCTCAGCCTAACATAGAAGGAGAATTGAAATAAAAAGAACATATTTTTATTTTTGAATATAATCTCCCTGTATTTCTATATATTTTTGGCATCGCTTGATTAAAGCCTCTTTACCATCTAAAAAATACCCTGTATCATTAGTATCAAAATACTCTTCAACAGTTTGTTAATTTCAGCATGGGAGTTGATTTTTTTCCTCGCAAATCTGCCTCCAATTTTAAAAACAAAAAATAATCCGAGAGAGCCAGGCCAAAGCTAGACGGGGGATGATCAAGTTCAGTAACGTTGCATTCTCGAACAGTCACCTTGAAAATCGCAGCGATGTGGACCAAAGCATTATCATGAAGCAACCATACACATCGGTTGAGTTCCCCTTGCCGTTTCTCGGTAATACTCTGGCGCAACTGCCGCGTTAACGGCTGTATTTCATTAGTCTACCAATAGGATACCTTGGCATCCCAAACAATAGTAGCCATAAGCTTTTAAGGATCTTGATTTTTGGGACCAGTTCTCCCTTCCGATGCATTTCCATTGAATCTGTTTTCGAAGCTGAATCGTAATAAAACATCATAGTTTCACCCTCATGTGGGTACCAGGACCCACCGGGATAGAGAGGAATGGAATAGTAGACAGACTCACGAGGAAAGGAGCTAAGACACCATTTCTGGGGAATAAGTAGCAGCGTAATGCTGAAAAAACTAAAGATAGAACAAGAAAGCAGAAGTTCCAATTATTGGACGGAGTTGCAAGGTTTGAAACAAGCGAAGATACTTCTTGGGAACTATGACCAGAAGAGAGTCAAGGAATGCATATGAGGGTTTCAGCAATAAATGCTTTTTACTGCACTACGTATTTAATATGACCTAACTTAAAACAACAAGGTATGTAAGTGAGAACTTAAAAGGGCAAAAATTAAAGGTAAAAACGTATCTACACTACAGCGGAAAAATGATACTTTCAAAGAAGATAGACATTACAACTGTACCTTTGAACAGACTATCGTCATTGTGTGAGCTAACAATTGTCAGCTGTCAGGTTTCTAAAGAAACGTATTTAAAAAAGTTTTCCGTAATCAAACCTATCCATCGACAGTAGGTCCCTAATATCTGTTCAAATCGGACTTAAAAGCCATAAAAAGAAATAAAGGACTACTGATTTGGCCGGGTTATTTATTGGTTGTCACCGAAAAGACGAAGAATTTAAAAAATGTCATTACGGTGGGCGGTTTGTTAACTTTATAAGGGTGAAAATATTTTCGGTTTTCGAAATGGAGATTTACCGGTGCTAATTTTGACTTTTTACGGTCGATGTTCTGGTTGAAAGATGGCACTGATAGCATCGTCTTAGGAGACATACAAATCAATTACTATTCAATTTGACAGTTAAACAATTAGATGAAGCCAAAAAAACGTAATATCAATTTTTTTGATTGGCTGCTTAAACAACGAATAGCTTTTGATAAAAGTCAAATTGTATATTAAGACAAATTTTTCTTGAAAAATTACAATTTGAATTATTAATCACCCTCCGCCGCAATTAGAGGATAATTAAGATGGTCTAAATTGAAAACTGATTTAAGGTGACAATAAAGGGATTAATTTGACAAATGCAAATTTTGAACATTTCAAATATAGGATTAAAAAAATTGTTTTGTTTTACTCCAAATCGGAAAAAAACAAAAATTTTTTTTATGTCAGGGAGAAGATGATTTGTCCAATATTTGTATCATTGTAAAGTTACCCTGACAGGCTCCGGCGGTGTGAAATGTGTGTCCTGCGTCCCTGATTTGCGTTCTTATTTGGCTTGTGTGAAAAATAAATATAATTACAGGTAGAAAATATATAATTTTGAGACTCGCTGCAAAGCTAGTTAGTCTAATTAAAAAGAAAATCTAACTTTCATGACTATTCGATAGGGTTCAAACTTGAATCATTTTAGTAAATCTAGCTGTAAATTATTAAAAAAAAAAAACATATATTCGATAGTTGATCCCTATATGCTTGAAAATAGGCGACAGTCACTGGGTGCCAAATCGGGTGAACAAGGTGGTTGTTGAAATTTATTAAATCTTGCTTCCGTAATAGCAGCCAAGGCAATACAAAATGTATGCCTTGGCTGTTATCCTGATTGAAGAGCACACCTTTTTGTTAATTTTTCTTTGCATTTTTCTCAAATTTCCTATCTAAAAGAATCATTCAAGTGTGGATTACAAATTGGGTATCAAACATTTATCTTTTGAACAATGGTCTTCCTTACAAATCCTTTTTGAGCCCCTTTCTCTCCTAATAGCAACTAACAGTATAAAATCGTACATTCCTACAAAAATATCGTACTATTTGCTGACGACATAATAGTATTATCACTCACCCCTTTTCTCCATAACCATTCAACGATTGCTCCAAAACCGCCATTTCCAGATTGTTTATCGATAATGGATTTACCTTTTCATCAAGTAAATCATCATATACTCAATTCTGCAAGAAATGGAATTGCGCCGGACTACAAAACCTCGAATTATTAAATTCCCCTATATCCATCAAGTTATCAACAAAATTTCTAGGATCATTACTTGATAATAAATTCAATTGGAGAGAGCTAAGTGTAAGAGATCAATAATTCTAAGGATGTTATTAGGAACCTCATGGGGCTCAGATTCTTACCTACTTTTATCAATATACAACACTTTGATAAGATCGAAAATGGATTATGGGAGTCAAATATCAGCTTAGCTCTCATACCTTAAATCTCGTGATAGAATACAAAATTCATCATTAAGGGAGCATTTAGTACCAGCTCTATTTCGAGTCTAAACTTTTTGGATCGAGTTCTTTCTCTTCACTATAGAAGATCATTTCTTCTTCTTCGTTGCGCTGTTAAACTATGGTGAAAGTCATTTAATCCACTATATAACCTATTTGAATTTCTAATATCGCTAGAAAACCTCTCCAGTCCATTGTATCCCATTCCCCCTAACCGAACATTCCAAAAAATTATGAGGACATACAATATGGAACTCCCTCCCTTGTTAATTTATAGAAGAACTTTTCCTCCTGGGTACTTCTTTCCTTAACAAATAAACTTATGATAAAAAATTTACAAATCATGAACTTGTTGGAAACCTTTTTGAATACTCTATTAGGAATGAATATATGGTCTACAAAATAATATATACGAATGGTTCTAAATTCTCCACCCAAACTGGCTCTGCATTCTACTCAAGTCCTCATCGTATAAAATAAATCATAAGTTCTTTCATCAGAGCTATTTTTCTTGCACAAAGCGATAACATTCCTCTACAGATCTGCCCCTAATAATTAGTTGACTGCCTCGGATTCCCTAAACACTTTTCTGAAACTTAATTCATTTTTAACTACTCATTCCTCTAGAGATAGCATTCATTATTTATCAAAAAAAGTGAAATAAACAAACTTATTATTAAATTTATGTGAATCTCTAACCACATTGATATAAAGGACAAGAAGAAAGCAGATATAATGGCAAAATTGGCAACCGATCAAACATTTTATGTTATAAAAACCTCCACCCCATAATTAACACATGATCTTATCGAGTCTCACTGGGGCATTCTTGAGGGTAATAATAAATTAAGTGAAATTTTACATAATATTCATAATGACTATATGAATTTTAAAATTTCTCGAGAGGATCAGACAAAAATTTGTCGTGTTCTCATTGGTTACACTAGATTTTCACACTCTTACCTTCTTTCGAATAACAACCCACCCTTTTTAGTTTATCAGTGAAACATATCTTTATTGGGTGTGAGGAATATAAAAGAATCCTACGAAATTGCAACATCTCAACAACTTCAATGACTGAGTTTTTTGCAATAAACTATGATAACTTGAGTAACATTATTAAATTTATAATAAAGTCTAATATTGATAATACATTCAAATATAATCTAACTACTCTAAATTATCTAAAAAGAGTGGCTCTAAATAGCCATAGTTGCTGATGCGTTATTAATTGAAATTATCTCTCTCTCTCTCTTTCTCTCTTTTCGTTTTTCTTTGATTGCTTGGGGCGATTTTAATATAAGTTTATCATAACAAGGTCTTGTCATTGTGTGCCTTTCCTGTAAATAATCAACCAAAATGACCTTTTAAGCACTCCAAATGCAGATGTTTGCACTTTTTAAACAGCTGGAGTGTCACAATTCTTTCATTCCATACTCTAACTTTTAATTATAGGACCATACTAATTGACCCCTAGAGCATCAATCGTTACGAGTTAGTCGATAAAGCTGGATTTAAAATATCGTTAACACCTGAAGAGTACAATAACAGACAGACTTTGATACACAATATTCTAAGAAGCCTAAAATAGAATATAAAAGATCACTGTTAAGAGATGGTAATACAAGCCAACAAAAAGTAAACCATGTGAACAAGGAAATATCCATAGAAAAGACATCAGAAAATATAAACAGAAAAAAAAACACGCAAACTATAGAGGAGAACAAAAGTATGAAAGTATTCCGACGAAGGCTAACACCAGGCAAAAAAAACATAATAAAATTAAGGGACAAAAATGGGCAAATAAAATCTAACAGAGAAGAAATGTTAAACATCGTTGAAGAATTCTACGAGACACTAAGAATCACAAATCAGGGCTCCGAAGATATGCCCGAAATCTCAATTGAAGAAATTAATTACGCCATGAAAAGAATGAAAAACAACAGAGCACCGGGAGAAGACGGAATAGTAACAGAGTCCATAAAATGTGAGAGTTCTGCTCTTATTGAAAAAATTAAAAGATTATTCAATTTATGCCGTGAAAACAAAATTATTCCGGCCCAATGAAATAACTCTATCACGATCCTTATTCACAAAAAGGGCGCCGAAACAAAACTCGTACACTCGTATAATCACCAATAGATTAGAGAATAAACTGGATCTTCATCAGCCTAGAGAACAAGCTGGGTTCCACTCGGGCTACGGGACAAATGACCATTTGCAATGTATCAAAACACTCATTGAAAAAACTGTAGAATACAACCGACTACTAAATCTTGTCTTTGTCGACTTTCATAAGACTTTCGATACCGTGGAATTGGTGTCAATTTTAAGAGCATTAAAAGAATGCAGGGTAGACCAAAGATATTCCAACATCATCTACAATATTTATAAAGACAACAATTAACTTACACACCATGACGAAGAAAATAAAAATAAGAAGACAAATTTGACAGGGAGATACAATATACCAAAACTGTTTACGACAGTGCTAGAACATGCGTTTAACGCTTTGGATTGGGAGGAGAAAGGCATTATTACAGATGGGGAAAAATTGAGTCATCTTAGATTCGCTGACGACATAGCCCTAATATCAGACGATCTACAAGAAGTCAGAGAAATGCTAGAAGAACTACAACAGGCAACACAATGAGCAGGTATGAAGATAAATTATATCAAATTACCGAGAGGTCACGAAGTCGGACAACCAGACGTGTGAACTATCCAGACGAATAGCTTTAGGATGGGCTGCTTATGGAAAACTCAGGGATATATTCAAGATAGATATACCCATAAACCTGAAACGGAAAGCCTTTAACCAATGTGTTCTCCTAGTCTTAACATATGGAGCGGAGACACTAACATTGACGAAAACATCTGCTAAGAAACTGCAAATAACACAACGCAGAATGGAGAGATCCATGCTGGGGGTGTCCCTGAGAGATCGGGTCCGAAACGAGGAAGTTAGGAGGAAAACGGGATTAGATGATGTCATTGTGCGCATTGCAAGGTTAAAGTGGAGATGGGCCGGACATGTAGCTAGAATAGGGAACAAAAGATGGACGAAAATAGTTTTGGAATGGCGACCGAGAGCGGACAAACGCAGTCAGGGACGACCACCGACCATTTGGACAGACGACCTCAAAAGAATAGCAACAAACTCGATCGCAGTGGCTCAGAACAGAGGAGGATGGAAATCCCTTGATGAGGCCTATGTTCAGCATTGGACAGAAATGACCTGACGATGATGATGATGATTATAAGAAGGTAAAGGGTGGAGCATAAGGATTAGCCCTAGTACAGTTTGTCACAATTCAATCCGTTTTCTGAATTTTAAAGTAAATTACTAAATTTTATAGTGGATAAATCTTATTATAAAGAAGAGCTAAGATAATAATGTATATAGAGTTAGTAAAAACGTAAGCATACAAAGAAAATTTTGTACATCAACAAGAAACAGATCAGAATAAAAACAGTTTTAATAAATTGAGTCAAAACTATTTTTATTTGGACAAGAAGAAACGATTAACGTCAGATAAGACACCTCCAACTTAAGCTGAAAAAAATAAAACAGAAAAAAGTGAATTTTTAGCCGTTTAAAACAAATTATGGCTAGCCCGCCGGTTCAGGTATCGCCAGCGGGATGCCACGAGACCCATAAATTACTAACTTACCGCACTTATTTGGTAAAGCCACTGAGGCCACCGAAAGAGATATAAAATAGTATTCCTAGCATCGGGAAATTTAAGAAGATTTAAAATAGCGACCTTGCAAATAAATATTTATACTTCTGAGTGTATTTGAGCATAATACACACAATTTTAACAGGTTTCTTCACTGAAAAAAGCCTAATTGACTAATACAGTTCAACTCTAAAGCAACACAAAAATGATCAACAAGAAGGATTAACTTTAATAAAAACTAGATCGAATTTAAAACTTCAACCTTTTAATGAATCTGACTTCTAAATTTAATTTTTTTAAAGATATTTCTAGCGTTTCCTGCATATAAGCAGGAATCTCCGTGAAATCAAGTGCAGATTCCTGCTATTTAAGGGATATAACGCCAGTTTTTGATAAGAACAACAGGTTTTCAAACATTATTAATACCCCAAATTTTGTACAGAGAAAAGAATGTTGTCTCATGTCAGATTTTAGTGTATTAGTCACCACGTCGGTATTTTAAATGCTTCGTGCAATTAACCCAGATTATCAAGATAAGTCGGATAAGTGTCTTTATTTTTAGTAATTTTTAAGGTATTTCTGAATAATGTGGGACGGGTTATGGGTACGTCTAGTTTAACAAAGTTTTAGCTTGAATATTTCGAGGAATAATTAGTGAAAATATTAGTATTAAATATCTTTTAAAAACAAAAAATGGGACCCCTCATAGATATTTCCCGTTTAGAAAAGTTTAAATGTTTTCAATTGTGGAAAAATTTTATTGTAAAATAGAGAATAAAGCCTAGATTTAATTTATGTTTAGACTCCCTTACATCTCGAAAAGAACAAATGGAACACAGCTATTTCATAATCATTATTATAGCGGCCTTACTCTATCAGCTGCTCCCTTTCAATGTCCATTGTTTTTGAACCATCCAATCAGAGGCGGATCCAGCCTCTCTCTTTGAGGGGGGGCGGTGATATCATAAAAGTACAGTATTACAAGCGAAAGCAAGTTGTCGACGGCGGGGGGGGGGGGGGGGTAGAGACACCAACAACATTCCCATTTCTAGTGTAAAAGGCAGGGTCAGGTCTATTTTTCTGAATTTGAAGCTCTTGGAGAGGGGGGCGATCACAAGAAAAAACAAGTTGCCGATGGGGGGAAGGATGCGAGCAGCATACACATTCCTAGTATAAGAGGCAGAATCGGGTCTATTTTCCTGACGTTAAAGCTCTTGGGGGAGGGGGGACTATTGCAAAAAAAAAATAAATTGTCAACGGGGAGAATGCCAGCAGCATACACATTCCTAATATATAAAGCAAAATCGGTTCTATTTTCCGGAACTCAAAGCTCTTGAGAAGGGGAGGGGAATCGCAAGCATACACATTTCTATACTCTATTCAAGAACTAGAGTGAGTAATAAAACTATTACCGAAACCTCCAACGTACCTGCTCCAGTGCCGCAGGTAACTGAGGACTGCCGTAAATCTAATTATATTTAAGTATTATAAGCTTTTATAAATTTACTGTAACAATAAAATTTTTGATAGTTCAATTTCTGTCAGTGAGCAAAGTACTCCTTACAGTGTGTTCTTAGTGATTTATCTTGTTTGTGCTTGTTTTTATATATTATTTGAGATTAGTGAGATACCCAAAAGAAATGGCTTTCACATCTATATTTATTCCAAAACCGTTAAACCAGGGCATTTTTCCCTCAACGAAAAACCTATTACGATGAAAATTTATGATGCGTTAAGATATCAATATCTAGATAATAATGTTAAAAGCTCTGTTGAGATGTATTTCAACATGACAGGAGTTGGAAAATCTACTATCCACCGAATACTGAAGGAAAAAAAACGACTGGAATTGTTAGTACTCCCAGGCCACATTCGATCACAGGCAGACGAAAAACTTCGTTGGAAGAAGAGATGTAAACTGCAATAAAAGGAGTTGTACATACACTTTATTATGAGAAGCAGATCCAAACTGTCGACAAAATTTTAACTAAAGTCAATGAAGATCGGGATTTACCTAAAATTAAAAGAACTGAGATCTGGAAATTGCTCAGAGAACTTAATTTTTGCTGGGAAAAACCAGATAGGAAATTTGTTCTTATAGATCGTCCGGAAAATGTCCGTTGGAGAAGGAAATATCTCTCTCAAGTAAAAGGCAGAGTTGCTAAAAATAACACAACTTACAAAATTAGTAATTTAACTGAACTTTTAAAAGATTTTTTTGAATAAAGTTATTGCAGAAAATTGGAAAAAATCCATATAATATAAGAATAAAGGAAAATGTGGAAATTCGATCTCATGATCAGTGAGATAGAGGAACCAATTATAATCAATTTGAGCGAAGATAGCTTCACTGACTTTGATTACGAATTAGATACGTATTGTTTACCAGCGTAAATACAATTTATTATTTAAATTTTCTGTAACGTAAAAATTAATTACATTTGAATTCCTTTTTAGCGTTTAATTGTAGTCCTGCAGATGGTTTAACAAATAAATAAATAAACTGAAACGTCAAATGTCCTAAAAATGTTTTTAATTAATAATAAAATGACCGATAGCTCCAAAAAATTTTTAGTATTATATGGACGAATTTTTTTTTATATATATGTTTAACTTCTTATATTTTTGACAATGATTATTTTGTACGTATTTAAATTATAACTTAAAATTTTTTGAGAGAAAAAGGCTACGTTTTAGTTTGAATGTGCCTAAAACGGTTTCTATGCCAAAATAAAAAGTAATAAAAATACAGTTTTCATTTGTGTTAAATATGTCAAAATTAACTATATTTTCTAATGTATGTGAATTATTAAGAAATCATAAGAAATAAAATAATATTATAAAAACTTTCTGTTTTAAGTTTATTGCCGAAATAATATTCTATGCCATAAATACTTAGTGAAAAAATAAACCTCCTTCCCACGCCTATAACAAGGATTAAAATCGTTTTTAACACTTCACACATCCAAAGATCTATTGTTATATAACCCAAATAGTCCATTATTATAGATTATAAATTTTCTAACCCATTCCTATAAAAAATATATGTGTTTAACAGATTTTGCCAAAGACACCAGACTAAGAACACAGGTAGTTGACGAAGAAAAAAGGGGTAAAAATGATTTATTACTCTCTCTAGTTCTTGAACCAACTATAGTATAAGGGACAAAATCGGGACTATTTTCCTGAACTCAAAGCTCTTGGGGGGAGGGGGATCGCCCCGGTCGCCCCCCCCCTTGGATACGCGCCTGCATCCAATACCATTCGTTGGCTTCCACTTGGTATACTCTCCTTACTGATATATGCAGCAATCAATCTTCATTTTGACTGCGATAAACGTTTTTTATTTGCTTCTTATCTGGAGGTACATAAGAAATTTAATTAATTCGATCTTAATGATTTAAGCATTTTAAGCCATTTTTTATATTTACAGCTCTCTAATTCTTTTATTGAACCCGACCTAACAAAAGTTAAACTGGAAAGACTCTTACTATTGTATATTGATCAGGAATTTTCACCTTTCCGAGTATTTTCTTCCTCGTAAATGTATATTTATGTTTTATTGTCCTGTACATATAGAAGATAGTCGTATTTAATATCATTTGATGTGAGACTAGGATGCTGACTTCAGATCTGACATTTAAAAGCAAATAATAGATGCTACTGAACACTCCTCGTGCGTCTCACGCTCTCACTAAACTTTTTTTAACACTCTGAAAATGTGGCCTTTTATAGTTCCTGAATATATCTGCATATTTTTTTTGAAATAAAAAAAAAACTCTATCTTCTTTCAAAAATACTCGATAGATCAAGCATATAATGACTCTTAATTGTTTACCAAGAAAAATCACGTAAATAATTATAACTGCAACTCACTGATCATTTAGCAGTGACTGGCAAAAAATTGTCTAGTTAAAACTTATTAAAATATTGTTACCAGTTGCTTTCACCCAGGTAGTTTCCAGTTATATTTAAAAAAAGTTAATTGTGTTTAGGTAAATCCCTAATATTTGGTTTATTTCACACTTTTTTGTCGAACATCATGTTACGTGCCAGTAATTTTTAATAAAGTTCTGTTTAGTTAAAGTAATAGGCGTGTAGGAACTTTACTGTAATATCGATAATAGATAGAAATGTTTGAAATTTTTAATATTTTTATATAATATTAAAGAGTCGAGAGGTTAATGATTTAAGATAAACACAGAGTAAAACATACGTACAATATGAGAGAAATTGGGAATTTTGATATAAAATATGTCAAAATCTTGCAAATTACTGTAGAATTACTTAAAAGAGAGTTTCCAAATGGTGGAACAAAAATAATACAGGTCTATAAAAAACAAGAAAATTTGGTTTCACTACTATCTAATTGTGATGTTAACATACGAGGTTAGTCCCAAAAGTACCCGACCTGACGTATAGACGGTGGTTATTATTTGAAAAAAAGTTACTATGGTTGAAAGTACCATCCTTATAAAGCTAAAGTTAGAAGTTTGAAGAAGCTACATTGTTTATTATTTGTTTGACAGTCATCAATAGTGATCATAAAACAAGTTTTGCAGATGATTGTTAACTAAATGACTATTATGTGGAGGCGCCCCATCATGTTGATAAAACAGATTTCTATGATCAGCCAGAGGCAAGTTATCTAAATAGTTCACTTCCAAATTACTCAAGATGTCGAAGTAGCGCTCACCTATAAGTTAAATCTAGATGTCTTCAAAAATGGCTAACTTACCATTCAGATGATCTTGGTAAGAATCTAGGTCGACGACGCCGTCATTTCTTATAGCACAATATACGTTTAACTGCCACAACTCTTTAATTAAATTTAATTCTCTAAGTGGATTTGAGGCGCTCCAATAGTAGGAATTGCGTCAATTAAACAATCCAGTTTTTGTGAATTTGGCTTTGTCCGACCAAATAATATTATCCAAAAAAATCAGCATTTCCTTGTGACCGAAGTAAAATTAATTGACAGAACTCGACTCTTGGTGGAAAATCAGTGCCTTTTAAATGTTGTACTATGGAATATACATAGGGATGAAACTTGTGTTTCCATAAAATCCTTAAAACTGATGTTTGAGATAATCCAAATTCTAATGCTACTTGCCTTGTAGATATTGTCAGATATGCGGCGAAATATCCTAAAATTGTAGTTTCAATATTTCCATTATTAACAACTGGTTTATTTCTGTTTCTTTTTGTTTTTATGTATCCAAAGTTCTTGAAGTTTTCTATAATCCTTTTAACAGTTGATGGTGTTGGTTTCTTTTTCTGCGGATATTGGATCGCGAATGTATCGCATGTTCTGGAAACAACTCTATCACATTGTTATGTTTTATTTTCGCCACACCTCGTCGTCATGGCCAATTAATAACAAAATTCAAAAGCAGTATAGCATTTTTATAATAGAAAAATATTGAATTGCCAATATTTTGAAACTACAAATTTTTGGAATAGACAAACTTGTACAAAGTTACCCTTATTTTTAATGCTTAATATGATAAAATTATAAAAATAGATGCTTTCTATTTGAAAAAATTGACTTTTGACGATTTTTCAAAAATCTAATTTTTATTCTTCTTTTTTGACCATTCTCTACTCATAATTTTCAAAATATCAAAAAAGGACTACTAAACTCGATCTTCGTCCACAAGAAAACTAACCCAAATTAAATAATAAAGACTTCTTTATGAGAAAAATTTATCGTTAAGTTTTGGTCCGCAAACGTCATTTTAGATATAAAAATTTAAATATGTCTAAAACGGTGAGACTTAAGTATAGAACATTATACACAAAATATGTCTAGAATTTTACGTAGAAATTAAAAATGCGATAATATATAGGAAGTTCTATTTAAAATAATCAAATTGACATCTACTTCCGGTATAACTGGAAGTGCCGCCATCTTGAAAATATTTTAGCAGGTTGTCCTCCATGCACACAAGTAGTATGGGATATAACTAAATCGGCTTAAATCGACATATTTTGATATTAAGAGTCTATAATCAAACATTGTACATGTATTTTCCGGACACCCTGTATATTAGAAGTTTATGAGTCTAAATATATAGAGTTGTATCCACTATAATGTAGATTTCAATTCTTTTCTTAGTTATTCAAATAATTTTTTTTTCGTTTAGATTCTTTAATGTGATACAACGCTTGTGTGAAGACAACACACTGATAAAAAATGCCATAAATTATACATCAAATTCCACATAATCAAGACTCGATCCCATTTTTTCCTACAAAATTTATTATTCACGACAGGGGAGTTTTTCTCCTTATTTTCTTCGTTTATTCTCTTTATTCCCAGCACATGTGGAGGAGTATTTAGTACCGGGGCCACACCCAAAGTCTTATAAGTCACCATACGAAGCGCCGACTAAAAAATGGGAGAAGTAATAATGTAATAAATATGCACAGACAACAAACGAGAGTTTGTTTTTTTCGTGTAAACAAGGACTCGGCGAAGCTTTTGTTCTATAAACTTTGTTGGGGTCAGCTGGGTTCTTTACAAATTTTTAAATCGAAATAATATAATCAGGTTTTTATATGTTTCAAATTCTTGAAGTTCCATATCAAAATTTAATTAGAAACTATTTTTTTATATGGATATAACGTCATTCTTATTGCGAAATAATCTTTCTTGGGTTTAAACCGAATCTTCTTAGAATTACTTGTCAATGTTTCACATTTCAAGGACACTATTGCTTCAGGGGCGCCGCGGACCCACGCTGTCATGTGTGGTATAGAATATTTTCATGAAGGCCTTCGGGGAAAACGCTTTGGCTTCTGCGTCATTACAACCTAATTTACAAATTGGCTGCAGGATGTAAAATATTATTCTCGTACACCTAAATTAGCAATATATTAATGCAACATTCAAAATAATTGAATGGGATTGGACACTTCCATTCTTTTACCATCTCGAAAATAATTTGTCACTAATTATATATGATATAATGCTCTGTGTGATGAACCTTCCCTGATAATAGGAATATAATGATTGATGACACTCGATACTGAAAATATAAGATACTGTTAAATCTCTAACGTTCCAACTTATTGGCAGGAGAATGATAACGATCTTATGTACTTAGAACTACAGACAAAATCAGCTTGGTGAATCTTCTTATGAGAGTAAGCGCAATATTTAGTTACATGATTTCCATTCGTTTTCAAGCTACGACATATTTGAATTTATGTCTGACGTCACGACTATACGTCGACCATATCTACGGTGATTGGACGGTTACCTATAGCATAAAAAATTTGATTTGTTTGTGCCTATAGATTAGTCGATATGTTTTTCTCTTTCTAATAACCATTACAAAGGGAAACAAAACTATAATCGGAGTAGTACTGACAATTTTTTACATATATACCCCAATTATTTACTCATTTCGTCCATAGCCTTGTTTTGTAATGATATAATCTGAGATTATTTGCTTTATACAAATTTTTATATTCATTACGAGTGTTTTTTTTGTCACTGATAAGGTATTTGATAAATTTATTATATAGTTTTATTCATAAATAGCCGTAATTAGAAAAGTCAAATAGTTACTTGGCATCATCTAAATGCTTGGAGTCAAAATTATAACCACATCAAAGAAGGGTGCAAATTATAAAATTCTTATAAGTAAACAATAAAATAGACCAAAATCCTAAAATTTTAGAGTTCTATTGAAATTGTGTATCAAGTGGCTTAAGAACAGATGTTTTCCTCCTTACTTAGGTACGAAATAATTATAAATATCTATTATTTAATTGTTCACGGTTTCTCTTATATATCTCTTATCTATATGTATATATATATATATATATATATATATATATATATATATATATATATAAGAAGAGTAGTTCTTGACCGACTAGTTAGAAAGGAAAATTCGGGACAGTGGTCCTAGGGTTGAATGAAACTCTGTTGTCTCTGATGTCCCAGCCTCTTGACTTCACAATTTGTCCATAGTTTTCCGCAAATTACGACAGTGCATTTTTGTTACTTTCCTAAAATAACTACATCGCAAGTAGATATTTACTCAATTCTGAATGTTGAGAAAGGGAGAAGTTAGGAGACTGTTTTTTTAACCTTCTTTGTTCTATAAAAATAATTTTCATCAATCATTTTCGCATTGTCTTCTCACAAATATCAAAATTTTTAAACGCAACAAGGCTCATAAAAACCTAATTATTCATTAAAAACATAAACTTTGTCAACATAACAACAAAGAAAAATTAAATAACTAACTTATAAATTAAAATTAATATTTGTTGTAAAACATAATGATTCCACATTCAAATTAACCGCTAAAATAAAATTTCACGTTTTTGACCGATCCCATCGATCACAAAAAGAGTGTTTCAAGGATTTTTTTTATCAGATAAACCTACATTTAGTACAACTAAAATAACCCACAAGAGAATATTATATATTAGTGTTTAAAAAACAACATTTTAAAAATAAAATGTAAAAAATTATGCAAAAATCAATAATTCCTGCATGGATTTTCCGTTTTATTTTCTAAAAGCCATTAATGTACTTATTTTGCACGTAAGTTTTTGAATTTAGAATCATTTTTTATTAAAGATCTTACATACACCGCTATCCCAAGACTTTAGAATTTTCCTATATATATATATATATATATATATATATATATATATATATATATATATATATATATATATATATATATATATATATATATATGAGAAGTAAAATGCGAAACAGTGAATTCAAACTTCGCTTCATCATATCCTTTCTGTATTAGGGGTTGCACAGTTAGAATAAACTGTAATAAAACACAGTTCATCCTATTCCACCACCATCGAGATGGTGGCCTACCTGTACCACCGCACCGAGAAAGAAAGTCAAAGCTTACCCTCCCCGCCACAGTGATACGGCAGAGATACATGTTTCGTCTCTCACTAGACTCATCAGGGTACCGACATGCACCTGGCTGCGCAAAGGACAGATCAGAAGGAAGCATGCAACACTGAACGCGGCTTCGCCGACCTCTCGTCGGATGGCTTATATATGTTTATACGGCTTTCACGGATTCGTCCGTGTGAGATGCATTAGATGGATATAACCACTGCTAATGCATCTCACACGGACGAATCCGTGAAAGCCGTATAAACATATATAAGCCATCCGACGAGAGGTCGGCGAAGCCGCGTTCAGTGTTGCATGCTTCCTTCTGATCTGTCCTTTGCACAGCCAGGTGCATGTCGGTACCCTGATGAGTCTAGTGAGAGACGAAACATGTATCTCTGCCGTATCACTGTGACGGGGAGGGTAAGCTTTGACTTTCTTTCTCGGTGCGGTGGTACAGGTAGGCCACCATCTCGATGGTGGTGGAATAGGATGAACTGTGTTTTATTACAGTTTATTCTAACTGTGCAACCCCTAACACAGAAAGGATATGATGGAGCGAAGTTTGCATTCACTGTTTCGCATTTTACTTCACTTATATACGGAGTTGCATATAGTTGTACGTTTTCTGAATGTGATTTCAGCACTACAACAGCATAATGTGGATATCACCACTGCTAATGCATCTCACACGGACGAATCCGTGAAAGCCGTATAAACATATATATATATATATATATATATATATATATATATATATATATATATATATATATATATATATATCTCAGGGACTTTCACCTTGTCACTGGTGAGAAGGCTTAGTAACCTCCAACGCCCAGGGAGCGGGAGTTGCATATAGTTGTACGTTTTCTGAATGTGATTTCAGCACTACAACAGCATAATGTGGATATAACCACTGCTAATGCATCTCACACGGACGAATCCGTGAAAGCCGTATAAACATATATATATATATATATATATATATATATATATATATATATATATATATATATATATATATATATATCTCAGGGACTTTCACCTTGTCACTGGTGAGAAGGCTTAGTAACCTCCAACGCCCAGGGAGCGATGCCGGCGGTAGTTTAGCTACTGGTAGGGCCACCCATGCCAGTAAGGTCTTGATGAACGGAGGTGAAAGTAAGAAAGTCCACAACAGCAGCGTCTGACCCAGAATTGGCGCCTGCAAACAGCGTCTGACCCAGAGTGGGCGGCTAAAGTACTACTGACTAATGTATGAAAATACAAAAAGGCCCTCAGTTCCTAGCGGCTCCGAAATCACCTCTCACGGCAGTAGGAGGATCGACAAAGGAGCAAAGGGTGCTAAGAATTACTGGGTTAGGAAAGACTGCCAACGACGTCGAAAAGCAATGGAAATGGATATCGGAACATACAACGTAAGATCGCTAAATAGCGATGAAAAACTGCTCGAACTAGAGGAAGAATTACAGAATATGAAATGGGATATTGTTAGCCTTTCTGAAGTAAAGACTTGTTCAAATTATTAAATTGGGAAAATAAAGGAATAAACATTAATGGCAGATTTCTAAATCATTTGAGATATGCAGATGATATAGTCTTGATCGCATCCGACTGGAAAGAGCTGCAATCAATGAAAAACGACCTCCATGAAACATCGCTCCAACGAGGATTAAAGATGAATCTCAGAAAAACAAAAGTAATGTCAAACTCAGACGAACAACAAGTTATAACAGTAAATGCAACCGAAATAGAACATGTGAATGAATATATATACTTAGGCCAGGCCATAGGAGCGAGTAAGGACAACCAGACAGCCGAAATAACACCAAGAACTTCATTGGGATGGACGGCGTTCGGAAAACTCTCCTATGTTTTGAAAAATCAGAAAATTCCCTTATACTTAAAAACCAAAGTATTTGCTTGTTGTATATTGCCGGTTCTAACATACGGAGCGCAGACGTGAACCTTTACAAAATCAAATTTGGACAGAATCCGCAAAACTCAAAGGGCTATGGAACGACACATGTTAGGAATATCACTCAGAGATAAAAAACGAAATGAGTGGATAAGAAGAAAAACCAACGCAGTTGATGCTATAAGAAGAGCATCATCACTAAAATGAAAATGGGCAGGCCATAACGAACGAATAAAAGACAACCGTTGGAATTCAGAAATTGGAAAATGGCGTCCATATGAAGGGAAAAGATCCAGAGGCAGGTCACAGATGAGATGGAAGGATGACATAGTCTGACCTTCGCAGGACTGTAAGAGAACTTACATTTCGGTGAAGTCTCATCTATCATCTTCAAAGCTCACTGTACGACGTCTGTGGGAGAACTGATGCTTGCGACTCGGGCTCGGTCGGTTTTGTGTATACGTGGGGCATGTTAGTCGGCTGGATGGTTCTGGAAAATCAGGTTGCGAGTTTTGCTGCGTATCATCGGCCTTGTTGTCGGTGTTTGGGATCGTGTTGCCGAGTTATAAACCGTTTCTTTACTACCTACTACTGGTTGATGTTTCGTTAGCAAGTTTCTCCAAGTATTAGGCAATGCTAACTATGGTCTTTGCTATTTAAGTTGTGTCTCTTTGCAATTTCGATGGCTTTCTTTATAACTTTTGTGGACAGATTTTCACAACTCGATAGCAATTTTACTCCTTAGAAGTTGATCTTATGTTCTGTGTTTAACAAGTATTAAGCCAGTGCAGAAGAAATTGTTTTTTTTTATAGCGTTTTGCTCGTCTCTTCTGGCGCTTATTTTACGATTTTTTGACCTACGTAAGATGAGTTGCATTCTCTGGAATTTCGTACACTCCCTGGTTTTCGAAAGGAATTTTACCTTAAGGTGTTTTAAGGAGATCTTTTACTTTACGGTCTGTGATGAAAATGGTTTCAATGTTCTATCTCCTGAGAATTTTTTGCGATTTATTAAATATAAGGAAGAAAAGCTTTGGAGCTCCTCTCTTGACTTTCGCGATTTTTCAGGGCCAAGTCACATAATTATATTCAAATTATTCACCAACGCCTAACAAAGAATGCCACTGCAAGGACATGGTTCTGACACCATTAAAACCATAAAACTAAAATCGCTGCGTGAACTGAGTCATAGATAATGATGTTTCTTTCGAAGTGGTGAATATCTGTTGGATGCCTTATTTTTTTTTTTGTTTAATACTACGACGTTTCGACTAGTAATTATCTCTAACCGTTTTCAAGAGAACTAAAGCTACACTACAAAATGCGTACACGGAGTCATTTGAGGACAAAGAAATAAATTAAATATTGATGAATATTTAATGTTTAGTTGTTTAATTCTAGATTTACTCACTTATTTCAAGATTCTTGTTTAGATTTATTACAAGTAATCAAAAAAAAAAATGAACGATCTCCCAACTAGAAAATATCCTTTAATGTGTTATTCTTGTCAAGACCTAATAACCTAGAAAAGTAATTATATCTGCCGCTAATACCTACCTGCCTGTTGACTTTAAAAAACACAAAGTATACAAATCAGACCTAAAATTAGGACCTTTGCCAGTGCTAAACGACCTCCATGCCCTGTTATTCCGCTCGAGGCCGCTGTCTTCGTATTCTGGTGGTCCTTCGACCATTAATCGGCAAAATATTTTCGGTAAATCATCAAGGAAATGCCTGACTTATAAAAAATAGGTGTTGGTTAGTTCGCTAAGTAATTTATTTGAAGAGGTATCGAAACGGTGGGAACGCCACCGTGAAAATTTCATTGATGTTAACCGGTGCGGATCTTCGAAAATAGGTAAAATTATTTTGCGGGATGACTTTTTAAAAATGATTAAGTGATTAACGCCGCTAGAAATATTTACTGGTGTTTAATTTATCAAATTTTTGATTAATTTGTAAATGACTTAATCATTTAAAAAATATTTTAAATTATTCCATAACTATTGTGGGAGACCGAAAACTAAAATATGAACTTTTGTTTAGCAACCATACAAACTTCGGAACAATAATAACCCTAACGAACAGATTTTAAGTTAACACAATATTTAGTTTATCACGAGTACTCGCAGTAGCGATGGTAACCGCCAAGTGATGATCGGCCTTATTGCTAAGTTCGCGCTATGTTTGTTCTTGGGATTTAAAGAAACATTTTTTAATTATGTAAATATCATAAGATATTATTAAACGTAATGTTTTTTACTTAAAATTCTTCCTTCTATCTATTCTATATATTTGCCAGGCAGCTAGAAGTTATAACATTATAACTTCTCCAGAATAACTGCATAATCCAGCAATATCACTAATCACTAATTATTGTGCTGTAATTTATTACAATTGGAACCTTTTTACCTTTACTCAAGATTTTAATAAATTTCTAGTGCTATTTTAAAGATATTGATTTATATATATATATATATATATATATATATATATATATATATATATATATATATATATATTGATTTATATATATATATATATATATATATATATATATATATATATATATATATCGGTTTATAACGTTCTACGTCGTCTTCCGATACCCAAACGCCAGCAATCTCCATCCACTGATCATCTACTGTTGTGTGAGTGACTCCCATTATTTCTCTGATACGGTCATTGATTTGCCTGTTCTGGATTTCCTAGCCGATCGTCTCCAGAAGTTCATTTCAGTGATTAACAGTGTCTTCTTCAGTCAGGTTTCAGAGCTGCATTTATAATTTTTGCAGTGTTTGATGCACTGACCTTCTTCCAGAATAAGTTCTCTGGTCTCTCAGCCTATGCACATGTACTCAGTTTTGATTGTATTTACCTCGAACCCCCATTTCTGGTATTCTTGTATTAATTTCCTTGTGATATATTCCAAGTCGTCCTAATCTTGTGCCAGTACGATTTGATCATCAGCGAAACATCGCTTATACATCGTAGTATTTCTAAGTGGGATACCTATTTCCTGGCATTTTTTTAATGTATGTAATGTTTGATCTAAATATATTTTAAAAAGGATTGGGGAGAGACAATATCCCTGTTTGAGACCTTTATTAACCTGGAGTCTACCTGTAAGTTTATTTCCTATTCTGATTTTTGACGAGGAATTTTCATATAATGACTTGATAGCTTTTACAAGTCCTACACTAACGTTCTTTTTCCGAGAGCCTCCCATAACTTTTTAAGGGGTATGCTGTCATATGATTTCTTTAAGTCTACAAATAGCATATGGATCTCTTGGTTAAATGCCAATTTTATTTGGCTCACACAGAATAGCTTGTCTATAATTGATCAACCAGCTCTAAATCCGGCTTGTTTTTCAAATTCTATATCCTTGTACTTGTACCGTTGGATTTTATTGTTCAATATTTTACCATATATTTTGATAAGGCTGCTTGTCACTGATATTCCTCTATAATTATCACAGTTGTCTTTACTTCCCTTTTTGTGAATAGTTGAGATATATGCTAATATCCAATCCTTTGGGACTGGTGTTCCGTTCATGTATTTTTGGAACAGTTTTTTTAGGTAATGAAATAGGGTGTTAATTTCATATTTAGTTAACCCTGCCGGGATGTTTTCAGGTCCTGATGATATTGTGATATTGGTTTGCCTTCGTGAAACAATATTGTGTAATCTGCAAGAATAAATAAGAAGTAGTATTTATTCGATGATGAGAAACAAACTGGAAGCCACCCAAAATGTCGCAATTCCTACTAGTTAGAAGATGCATGAGAAAACAGAGTTGTCAGATTATGTTTCACCAGAAATCATCAAAATTGGTTTGTGGATCACTAGAAACACGTTTTATATACAAATAAAACTAGTGAGCTTAAAACATTTGAATATGAGGAAGAGTAGCAGAGATGTTTGCTCGCTGCAATATCTCGACAAAGGTTCCATTTGATGATGGATCTGGTATGTTCTAGAGTGACATCTGCTTTGTTGTTGGCTTAGTTGGTATCTCTTTGTACGAGGTTCATGAAAGCTAATTATTATCTGGACCTTATATGACTAGGGAAGAATTTAATCGTCTTAATCATGTTAATATATCACGAAAATCGGTAATTGACTTTATTATCTGCAAATAGAATTCCAGACTGCGGTACAATGATGTCAAAGCGTATATCTGATAAAACCAAAGGTAATCTACCTCTGTAATAACCATATTAACAGTTACATATAAGCTGAAACTTGACTATAAATTGAGTAATATTACCTATCCAGATGGGTTCAGTATCTATCAAAACTTAAAAAATTTGGCTGAAGAAATTAGAAGGGAAGTTTTGAGAGAACAGCTAAAAACCAGTATGAACTACACAAATGACTGGTGGTGGAATAAAAACATTGAAGATTTGGTCAAAAACAAAAAAAAAGCATATGAAAAATAGCTGTCAACTAATAAAAATTGAAGATCGAAAGTACTATGTGCATTACTGTAGAGATATTAAAAAACCCACAATTAAAGCAAAAAAGCAAAAAAAGGGACAATAGATGTACACTGATTGAACAGAACATAGGTGGCAGTAGAGCTACTGAAGTTGGGAGAACTATAAAATCTTTAAGAATGAATAGAAAAGAGACAGCTTCTATTAACTTAATATCCTTCAGAGAATGGCAGGAATATCATTAAGGCTTACTTATAGGCAATCGCCACGAACTGTTGTTAAATTGTGACGATGAAATTGATTTCTCGGATTTAGCACTGACATAATAATGAAGGTGCACCAGGTTCTGATAGATTATTTATCGGACTTATCCAACACGTTACAGATTTACTCTTGAAGCTGCTTGCGTATGTTTTTAATAATTTTTTAAGATACGACGAAATTCCCCGTGAGTGGAAAACTGTATATATTTCTAACATCCATAAGAAAAATATTCTTCAGCTATCGTGGTCTGAACGTTAGCAAGTCCCTCTCAAGACTTTATGGGAAAATCATCAAAAACAGAGTTGAAAAACAAATACAAGATGTGGAAGAACAGAGCGGTTTCTGCACAGGATGTTCCTGCATTGATAACATATTTTCTCTGAAACAATTATTAGAGAAAAGAATGGCAAAAGATAATTTAATATTTATGGATCCTAGAAAAACGTACGATAGTATTCCTCTTTCTAGGTTGTGTCTCGTAATGGCAGAGATTGAAGTCAGCACAATACATATGAAGGGTGTAAATAAATATAGACTCAAAAATATCCGACCCCTTTTCTGTTACCAAGAAGCTAAGGAAAAGGATGTGCTACAGTACCTACCCTATTTAAAATTTTTTATCATTAAAATGAACAATCGTATAAGAACCACCCAGTAAAGAAAGTGAAAGCGAGTGTTTGGCGAAAACTTGATTGCCGAATTACTAAATAAAAATAATGACAAAATGTTTTTAAACATAAATATTATTTGTAATATCCTCTCAATAAGTAAATTAATTTCCTTCACATTTCGATGCATATATGCCCACTATTACACAAGTCGAAAATGTCCGCCCAAACAAACGATTACAACATTAGCAACGACACCGCGCTTTTTTTCATTAATAAGAACTCAACGGAAGTTGTCCATTGAGCGCATTCGACCAGCATCCGGTCTGCACCTCTTTTGTTTTTCTGTTGATTGTTATTCATCGCCAGCTCACCTACGCGTAATGTCATTCATGAAGTCATAGAGTACTATTGCATATAAGTTATGGAAGTACTGTCGGTACCTAGAATCGTTGAATAATATTATAATTTATATTGAAAATAGTGGATTTATGAGTCCGTTGTCATCCAACGAATGGGAAACTTATAGTGACCTTGATGTTTTTGTACATACTTTTATTCTGACTGATAGATAACTGATGTCGTATTCAGTTCTTGCAAGGTAAATTTTTGCAGGATTTAGGGCTACAAAATTTAGGTTTCTACCTAAGATGCCTTATTCTCCACTCGATACTTTTTAACCGACTTGCCAATTGGACGTATATATATATATATATATATATATATATATATATATATATATATATATATATATATATATATTGTTATTTGATATGATATTGAACTATGGTATTTTCACCCCTAAGGATATCATATCGTATTCTTTATAAGGGTAAACCATCTATTCGCGCACGTAATTTAATTTTTTGAAAATATTTTTTCATGATTACGATAATTAATTATAATTAACTGAAGTTGACTTGTTTCGGGTTTTCAAAAAAAACTAATAAAAGAAGGCGAGTCACCCCCAAATACATTTTTTTAATATTTTTAACTTCTAATTAAGACATTTCTACAAAACAAAATGAAAATTACTTGTTATTTAAAACGATGTTAAAATATGGTATTTTCATTCCCAAGGATATCATCCGTTAATTTTTGTTGGCGGAAACCATATATTTGAGCACGTAATTTATTTTAAAAAATTATGAACATATTTTTTCCACGAATACCATAAGTAACTTAAGTTGATATATTTCGGGATTCCCAAAAATAAACTAGGAAAAGAGGGTGGGTCACCCGCAAATACATTTCTTAATATGTTAATTGTAATTCGAAACGATGTTAAACTATGGTATTCTTGCCTCCAAGAATTTTATTTTTTATTAGCTATATAACTATATATTTGAACCAATTTGAATTAAATTATAATTCGAAAAATTGCCAAATTTAATGGAATTGTTAAAGTAAAAGAGGATGAACCATCCTCAAATATATTTTTTTTAAATCCTAAAGTTCTAATTGAGATATATTTACAAAACAAAATGGAAATTACTTGTTAGTTGAAGTGAGGTTATACCATGTTGCAATAATTTAATGGTTTATGGTGTAAAAAAACGTTATGCTTAAAACACTTTTTTGAAGATTTACACTATTGTACAACATACAGTTCGTAATTTTACAATATATCCTATAAAATATTGTATTATATGAATAAATTATTCTACGATAAATAATGATTTATAATTATCTTTCTAATTAAAACAAAAACTTTCAACGTAACTCACATATTAATTAAAATTTGACAATTTTAAGAATAATAATAAATGTATGAAATGAGATCCTTGGAATGATATCTTTGAAGGTGAAAACATTATATTTTAACTTCATTTCAAATAACAAGTACTTTCCATTTTGTTTTGTAAAATCATCTCAATTATATTTTGGATTTAAAAAAAAAATTTAGGGATTGCTCGCCCTCTTTTGCTAGTTAATTTTTAGAAACCCCGAAAAAAGTTTACTTGAGTTATTTGTGATTTTTTTGAAAAAAATATTTTCAAACAATTTTATTAAATTTCGTAATTTTTTGACATAAATTACGTGTGCAAATTATGGTTTACTCTAATAAAAAAAAGGGATGATTTTTTTGGGGGTGAAATACCATAGTTTAATATCATTCCAAATAACAAGTAATTTCCATATTGTTTTGTAAAAATATCCCATTTAAAACCTGAGATTTTCAAAAATAATGTTTTTATAGCTGTACTTTACGGGCGATTTTTACCCTGTTAAAATGAATCTCCGCAGATAAAAAAACACTTGTCTCTTATTTTTGTACCCTCTACAACGTATTGAAGTGTCATTAGAATTAGAAACGGACACTTCAGATACCTTCCTTGTAAGAAAAAGTTTTACTTCTTCCAAGCAATGATTTATTAATTTATGTATTCGTGATTCTGTTAACTTTTAGTCGTCCATTGAATTATTCTGTCATTTCTATAGGTATTTTCCTGTTCATTGTTTTATTTCTCTCACTATATCTTAGTTTGTGTATTACATCCTTTCGTATTTCTTTAGAAGTTTTCTTATTTGCGTTTCTCAATTCCTCTGATTCTTCGTGCAACAGTATAAAAAATTTGGATTATTGTAATGATTACCTTTTTCTGTAAGGAGGTGACATCCTAAGAAAGCGAAATAAGTTTTTTTCCACAAAGTGGGTCCTCTCTTGATGATGAACCTATTTTCTCAAATTTGCTCCTTCCCCCGAATCAGGAGGGTTAACATATTTTCCTTTAATGAAAATCGGTTTCTTAATAAATACTACAAGGTAAAAAATGTTTCAAAGAAACACTTTTGTTATGCGTTAGTTCTTCTCCAAATTTCGGGCTGAAAGGTGCTGCCAATCTCTATTTTTACGTATTCCGTTTTAATACAAATATAGTTGAAAAAAAAAACAATTTAATGCGACAAGGAATCTGTCTACATAACTAACGGAATTACGTAATTTTTATGAACTTTTGAAGCAACGTACATTACTTAATTCATATAATTTTGCATAATTACTGCCATAATTAGACTGGATAATTTGCGATATATAATCATTAAATGGTTATTTATTAAACAATTAAGAACACAACCATCCAAGAGGATTTTCACACATATACTTTGGGTCTCAGGATAAGTGCTATTAGAAAATTTCGGGTCTAAAAGGGCCTTATCTGGTCGATTTTTATGAGCAACAATTGTGACGATTCAACAGGAAAGGGATTCTATTGGATACAAATAATAGATTAGCAGGATTCACTCCAAAAATAACGGGGTAGTGATCATTGGTGTTCTAGTCCTTAAAACCACTTTTTTATATTTTCGAAGTTGTTGAACATGAATATAAAGTTATTTTTCCTGTAAAAATGGGGAAACATTGAATAAAAATTACTATATCTCAGGCAATTATATAAATTTATATTTGAAGTTTTAGCCATTTATTTTTCCCGGAGTTCCCTAAGCAGTTATTGACTGATGAATTTTCAACGTTGTGCTGTCAGGTATCACGCGCCCATATATGTCATCGCAAAAGTTGAGTGACGAAGATTAGAATTTCGAATAATCAACTATTGAATATTAAAATATAGTTAATAAGGAAGTTTTCTGGATAATTTCAGCTCTTCATGTCTAATAGAAAAAAAAATTATGCATTTTCAAAGTTGAACGCTGTATCCGAACGTGCAGATTGGACGAGTCCAAATCGCAATTAAATGAAACCCAATGAAATCGTTTATTATATTGGTACAAGAAGTTGCAGTTACAAATTTCGCAGCATTTCAAGTTAAACATAGACAAATCTACGTTGAGCAAACAATTTTTCTACAGGAATAAAAATATTCTTGTGATGTTTCTTCTGCAGTGGGTACATCGTAATAATCGAATTGCAGTGTTGAGTGTTCCACCAACCATCAAAACTTTGAAAACAGGTATCGATTTAATTAAGGATTTTTTCAAATATATTTGAGCATAGCCGGTTTTGATGGTGGAAATCTTGCGATATTGTGGTTTTTTCAATCGCTAAATTCTAGCGTAAAGAACTGTGGAAATTTTCCATCTGTATCAGCAGATTCTACGATGATGAGTTTTTTCATTTAACGCTGAATGCATGCACATGAAATCATATAAGTGTATCGGCATCTACGTGATTGCAACGACATTCTGAATCAACTTTGCACTCTCGAAAATTTATAAAAATTGCGTCGTATTGAAGTTACAAATCACAAGAACAGTATACATTTTTATGAGGGTTCTCTATCATGGTTTAGCAAAATTTTTAGTGTTCTGCCAGGTACCTCAAATAATTTTCGTTAAATTTGGCTAATTGTTAGAGAGAACTTTCTCGAGTCGTTCAAAATTATTTTTCCATGGATATTGTAGACGGAGCATCATCGTCAATCAGCCAATTCTAGTCTAGTGCTAGATGTAAGCCTCCTATGAATGCTTCCAGGATTCTCTATTCTGTGCAGCCTCTATCCTGCTTTTGTAGGTGCGTCGTAGGTCAGTCCATCTGGTTGGTCCTTTGCTTTTGTGTGTGTTTTGTATAAGCCTCCATTCAATTATTTTCTCGAGTTGTTCAAAAACCTCCAGCATCATACCTGCAATAATTCATTTTAAAATGTCCTTATCATAAATAATTTCACATGTCACAAGGACTATAATATATAATACATATATTTTTTCTGTTTCAGCCGAATTGTAACTGCAACTGCCAGGTCAACGATGAGACAACTGGAGGTTGTATGACAAGGACGCTTATTTACGGGACGCAATACTTCAGAGTGGATCTTCTACTGTATCATGGCAAGGTTTGGCTGGTAGCCTTGAAATTTATTATTTTAGCAGCGGGGAAAAAACTGGAAAAACCCCTCTTCGATATGCCACTTTCTTCTTCCGTGGGATTCAAAGAATCATCGTCATAACGATCAAATACGACATGCACTTAATCGACAAACGTGAAAAAATAGATTATAGGCCGGTTCGTAGAGAATTTACAAACTAGTCAGCGTAAACCAGAAATTGCAAAAACGGCCAGGTGAGTATTTTTAAGCATTATAAATGTTAAGTTTATAATTAAATAATGCTAGAAATGATTTACATATTAAAACTAACATTATTACTTCGGCAACCAAAAACTCATATTTTTACTTTATTGCCCGGGTAATTTATTCTCAAATTGACGTACCAATTAGCATGTTATACTAGTTTAAATAATATAATTAGAGAAAGATAGCACAGAATCGGAGTGTATTCATCAACGTCTTTCCGAATATAAATAAAACTATATCACGGTATTCAGTATTCACTCAACGGGTCCTAGTCTGAACACATGTTAATTCTACGGGGGAATTCGATGGTTAGTATCTTTTATTAACTAAAAGGCAACACCCAAAATATTTTTCCAGGCAATTAAACATTATACACTAGTCTAAGATTTAATGTAAGTACATAATTTCTCGTAAAGTAATAATTTTACATGGTGACGTTCTTTAAAAGACCACCGAGAAGAAACTATAAACAATTTAATTTCTTTTAGTTCCTTTAACAATTTTAAGTTTGTAAGCTTGTATTGAACAAATCGAAATTTTATAAAGAACTCAAGTTTAGATAAACCAAGAGACCACCCTTGGACACACGAAGGCAACCTTTTAAGTTTTTACAAACGACCACTAGGTGACGTTAGTATTTTCGTAAAATGTGACGTTTGTTATTGGTGTAGCAGTAGTGGATAGATCCATCTTCATTGATTTTAGTTAGAATTTTGTTGACGGTTGTTGCAGTTTTCATCTCTTCTTCCAACGAGGTTTTACTCCTTCAGTATTTACTCCTTCAGTATTCGGTACATGTTGAAACACATCTCAACAGAGCTTTTAACATTATTATCTAGATATTGATTTCTTAAGGCCTCATAAACATTCATCGTAATAAGTTTTTCGTTGAGGAAGAAATGTCTTGGTTTAATGATTTTGGAATAAATATAAAGGTGGAAGCCATATCTTTTGGGTATCCCACTAATCTCAAATAATATATAAAAATAAGCGCAAACAAGATAAATCACTAAGGACACCCTGTAAGGTGTATTTTGCTCAGTGACAGGAATCAAATTGAACTATCAGAAATTTTATTGTTGCAGTAAATTTATAAAAGCTAATAATATTTAAATATAATGAGATTTACGGCACTCCTCAGTTATCTGCGGCACTGGAGCAGGTACGTTGGAGGTTTCGGTAACGGTTTTATTACTCTCTCTAGTTCTTGAATAGAGTATAGGAATGTGTATGCTTGCGACCGCCCCCCCCCCTCCTAAGAGCTTCAAATTCAGAAAAACAGATCCCCTGCCTTTTAGACTTACATATGGGAATGTTTTCGGTGTCTTTCCCCCCCCCCTCCATCGACAACTTGTTTTCGCTTGCTATACTGTACTTTTCTGATATCACCGCCCCCCCCCCTCAAAGAGAGAGGCTGGGTCCGCCCCTGGTATACTATGGGGCGATAAACACCGACGGAAAATTAATCTTTATATAGATGGAACGGAGGTCATTTTGAACGTTTACTTAATAAAAAAATTAAATTAGATTATCTCAGAAACGGTTGCTTGAAGAAACACCTACTAAGTATAACTTTTCTGGATAAAAATTTTTAATTAGAAATTTGATATACCGACATACAAAAAAGTTATGAAGCTTTAGATATAGGCGAAATGCCGCTGGTGGCGCACTCTGAAATGAACATCAAAACTGTGATCAGATCTCGATTTCTTATCCAAAAACACCTCATAGTAACAAATTTAGGACATATCGAGCTGTTATTAAAATAAATATTTACAAAAAAGTTAAAAAAAATATATAACTTTGACACCCTGTATTTCGGAGACTATCAATTTTTGAACGAAGGTAAATTGGACTAAACACTCACATTTTAGCCTCAGGAATTTGCGCTTGCATTTTGTACAGACCTTTTAGAGACGCCTTGTACACTTTTCTTGCCAGAACGAGTGCAACATTTTATTTCATAGCGATGAGTTGCTGATCGTTTAAAACGGGCGTTAAAATATTATTATAAACTTAAACTTTAAAAAGCTCGTGCCTCATAAACATTTACCTTTGCTGGAACTAATTACTTCTTCCAAGTGCGGGAGGTACCACCGGTAACGAGCTGGCACTATTATTTAATGACGGTACCCGGACCATTTTCGATGGGGCCCCGGCCCCCTGTAATCAACTAGCGCCGATTCGTGATTATTTATCTTTTCAAATCGTTAAACGAGGCCCGCACGTCTTGTCTTGCCCAGTTTGTTTGCTATGTATCGGTAAACATCTGAACATCAACAGTTTCGTGATGATCTTTTTGCAAGACTCATTATTGGACTTAGGACCTGCCAAGTTTTTTTTTTTAATTTGATATTATTTTAACTGAGAGTAAGAGGAAAGGGAAGGAGGTGTTACGTTTTGTTAAAATTTTTTCTTGCGTTTTTCTGCAAATATTTAATTATTCTGGTACTAGCAATTATTCACACAAAAAGAAAAATATTCCCTTATACCACGGATTTCTGAAAATAGAATGGATGGCAGATTGTAATGGAGCTGTCAAACGAAAAATGTCCGGAGTATGTTCGGCGCCATTTTGAGGAAAGTGACGTTTTGGCACGTCAAACTAACTGTCAAAAGTCAAGAAAATATTGTCATTGTTGTTATTGATTGTCATTAAAATTTTTGTTGTTCCCCTGGATTAAATTTATTTTATATAACTCAACAACCAAGTAATATTGACCAAGCCATCAATCAAATATTTAGGTGTAAATATAGGCCACAAAATTATCTTAAACTGGCACTTTAGAACTGTTAAACAAAAATATATACACGGGGCCAAATACCTTAGGAGTCTAATATACAAAGAAAAAGGCATATCAAGAAAAACAACTCATATATACAAAGCAATATTCTGAATTTATGAGGAATATATGCCTCCTATATATATATATATATATATATATATATATATATATATATATATATATATATATATATATATATATATATATATATATTAATTGCAGGAAGCCAGCACTGACAAACCTTGAAACGGTGACTAAAATCCATCGTCCTGGCTCCAGCCTCTTATTGCAAGACTTCCTGTTCTGACAGCTAAGTTTGAAAGAAAACCTGGAACTTGACCGGTGATAGAGGAACTGTGTACGACTAGGGACCGAAACCATAGACCAGCCAGAGGACCTCCATTAATGATACTGGCAGATTTCACATTCAAACTTTAATATAGTTTTTTATTATTTTGTAAAGATTTGTAGGGACTTGGAGATCAAATCACTACATAGTATAAAACAAAGTCGCTTTCTCTGTCCCTATGTCCCTTTGTATGCTTAAATCTTTAAAACTACGCACCGGATTTTGATGCGGTTTTTTTCAATAGATAGAGTAATTCAAGAGGAAGGTTTATATGTATAATAACATCCATTAAATAGTGGAGAAATACTGTTATTTTTGAGGTTTCTAATGTGATGTCGTTAATTATCATATTTTTTTCCGCTTACATTGCAAACGCAGACTGAACCCTACGAGATTTATCAAAATAATGTACTAATTATTTGTACACATTGAAAAGGTCTACAGAAAACTCCGCGATGGTATATGTCTATCTCTCATGGATATCCCACAATAACATTTTTTTGTCATTTACTTTTTACGACAAATAATGGCAAATTTTGAAGCGATTTTAACCAATACAGCATTAATCCTTATCCAATTAAATAGCTTAAATACATTGTTGATTTAATATAGATCTATATGGTCCTTTACAGCACAAGATTTAAATGAATATTTTCGAAGATATTACAGATTTAAAATTGCGGGAAGTAGCGCTTGCGGCGGTACTGGCCGACCGGGGCGGCGGCAGCGTGCCTATAAATAGCGCGTCGGAGGCCGATGTAATAATTGTTGTAAAAATAAAATAAATAGTCACAGTTTTTCTGTAGTGTATTTAGTATCAGCATTGCACCCGTGCGAAGCCGGGGCGGGTCGCTAGTGTACTATAAATAAGGTTTTTATTCTGAAGGACCTGGTTCGTTGTCCTGTAGGGTTCAAATTTATATGTCCTAATAAATTACAATAATAATAATATTTATTTAACTGTAGTGTAGTATAGTGGTTAACAGAGCGTACGGAAGTAAAATGTTACATTTAACGTTATTTGAATATAAAATTTAATGTTACTTATTTAAATAAAAGTTTCAAATATCTTACAAATTGTAATTTCTCAAATTTTTTATAAGTTGTATTGATGAAAACAATTATGTTACACTTAACTGTTTAAAATGATACTCGGCCGTTATGGACATATGGACATAAGTGTTTATGTTAAATCCATAATTAGAACTAGCCGTAGGAAAACAATTTTTAAACAGCACGCTCATACTATTGAGATATGAACAGAATTTAATGTAATAATTTTGTATGTCTATAATCTCAAATTTACTTAAAATTTGCGAGACATTCAACTTTCTAAGGATATTTTAATTAAAATTTAGAAAATACTGAAAATAACAGACTACCACCTAATTAATATTCCAGCGGTTTTTTAAAAAAAATAAAACGTTTTGAAGAAACGGTTCGTCAACATATTGCTTGACTAGTTATTTTTAATAAACAAAAGTATAAAAAAAATTTTTAATCTATTTTTACGACCGACCAATAGTATGGCAGAAATCCACACAAAATAATCAATTGACAAGAATTGGATCGGTTGGGTGAGGTTATAACGTAATACTGTCATTTTATCTCTTTCTACCATTCATTTCGTTCAACTACTTATGTCGATAAAATTTCGGAAAGATATGCAAATTGCTTCAAACCCTGTCAGTGGGAGGTAAATGATTATATTTAGTCGCTATAATTTTTCAGTGGCGACAACGTATTCACTTTTGTTATAACTTCACTTTATCCAAAATGGCGCATAGCATGGTAAGGACATTGTCTGTTTATTAGACGATCAGTACAGTTACTTTAATATGTGCGTGCCTTATATCCACTTTATACTTAACTACTTTTTAAATGCAATGTAATTTTTATATCAACTGATGTACTTCGGAACACAACGCAGTAATCTGCAAATTTGAAGTTAAACTGAAGCTTAAATGATAGATAAAATCCAAATAGCCGACTAGATATAAAAAAACTTTCTGATTTTCCTGTTAAAGAACAAATTCAGACACTTCTAACCAACGAAATAAGATAAATCAATGAAATAATAAACGAACGAAACAAGTGAAATAAAATGTAAAAAATTCTTGAATCAAGACAAAATGAAAAGGAAGGAATGGATGACCGAAGATATCTATATGAGTAAGATAAAACAACGACGACACAATAATAATAGAAACAGAGAAAAATATGAGGAAATTTATAACAAGATTAGAGAAAAAGATGGAAAGCCAAAGAGAAATGGTTATCCGAAAAATGTAGAGAAATAGGGGAATATGAGACAAAATACTATTACCATACCATGTACAGAAAAAAAAATGTCTAAGGAAAGAAAAAAACAACTGAACTGCTAGTACAGTAGATATAAATGGAAGAATCATATCAGATTCCTCAAAAATTATTGGAATATTGAAACTATATATTGAAGAGATTTTTAATTCAGAACGACTATTTATACATACATAGAACCTTCAATTATAAAATCAGAGGTAGAGGAAGCCATTTTAATCCTTAAAAATAATAAGACTTCAGGACCTATGGTGGAATATTCAAATTGTTATGTGAAACAGATAATCATTTTCTCGAAACTCCTACTGCTTTCTTTAACACCATTTCTGATACTGGTGATATTCCTACAAGCTGGTTACAATTCACTTTTATTGCGAAACCCAGAAAACCAAATGCTATATTTGAACAGTTTCGACTATTATGTCTAATTTTCTATAACAATAAAGTCTTCACTAAAATAGAAGAGAATATATAGCAAATCTTTGTCCTACCAGTGCTGACATATGGTGCTCAAACATGGGCCTTGACAAAACAATCTATGAATAGACTTAAAATAACTCAAAGAGCCGTGAAACGTCAGATGATTGGAGTAACTTCCAAAGAACGTGGGAGGAATAATTGGATATGATATGAGGAATGCCAAAAGCTGAAAAATGTTACAGAAGGCGTGGTAAAACTAAAATGAAGCTACGTCGGTCATGACACAAGACATCGCAAAGGAAGATGATCAAATGCAGTTTTTAAATGGCGATCATATGATGCAAGAAGAAGCGGGAGCCGACCTTCAGCGAGATGGACCGATGACTTGAAGAGATCGGTCGGTTTCGTTTGGCTCAGAGAGGCACAGAATCGTGAAAAATGGAGATAAATTGGAATGGCCTACGTCCAGAAATGAATAGACGACGAAGGTCTATGATGGTGATAGTAAGTGGGAAAAAAATATTCAAGAATTTCAATTTGGTTTTTGGAATGCGCTTCGTACACAATAAACTATTCTTAGCCTGCAAGTACTCATATAATGTTGTAGAGATATGAGCAAAGATGTGTACTGCTTTCTCGACTTTGCTAGAGCTTTCGACATCGTCGAACATGAACAGCGGCTTGAAATCTTTAAGACAACTAATAACTGATGGCAAAGACATTATAGTGATCCGCTATGATAAGTGTGTATCAATCCTACACAGAGAACACTGAAAGCAAGAAAGATGTGTGATTAGGCTGCATCTTGTCTTTTGTCCTCTTTAACATATACTCTGAGGAAATATTCCAAAAAGCTCTACCAAGGTATCTAAATAATTGAAGAAATAGTTCGACACACCAACGATACTGGTTTGCTTACAACTGACCCTGTAAAAAGAATGCAAAGAGCTACTGAAGAGTATAAACTTCACTTAAATATATTAAAAACGAAGCAGACGTATATAAGTAAAATTATTCAACCATCAAGATAACTTATAATAAATCAACAAACAACAGAATTCATGAACTTATACATACCTGGGGACGCTGCTCAATACATAATGGGATTAGCCTATTGAAATGAGGATCCGAATTGAAAAGGCCAAAGCATCATTTCACAACACAAAGAGACTGCTTACAAATAACGACTTATTTGTCTTCCTGAAAAATTACTATATGGCGCTGAAGCATGGGCCATGATGACGCCTTCATGAAAAAAGCAGCAGCTTTCGAATTGCGGATGTATCGTCGCATCCTTCGAATTTCATGGACTGACTACGTCACCAACGTAATGCGAAAAAAGAAAGAAAATTCTCTAACTTTAAAATCAAAGAAGTTAGAATATCTTGGGCACATAATTAAATTTGATAAATATCTTTTGCTACGGTTGGTAATTAAAAAAAAAAAAGATAGAGAAGAAGACACTCGTGGCTATATAATCTAAGACATTAGTTTGGATTTACATTGCCTCAGTTATTTATAACTACCATCAACAAAGTTAGAATCAGTGGAGTAAATAACGATTCCCCCTTGATGAAAATGAATAAATCCGAAGGAAGAGAAAGAATAATCTACGGTGGAGGGGGGTGCGCACATATTCTTAGTTATGCCACTGGTTAAAATTACCGTATTGATACTCAAGTTCTGAAATGGATAGGGCACAGAAAGAAGAAGAAGACAATCTACTTCTATCCAATGACCTATTTTAATTTTGTTACCGGCAACAAAAATTGCTATATAGTGTAAATAGGTTTTCAGATCAATATTATTTCTTTATTACAATATCGTACAATATTGCTTGAATAACACAATAGTCTAAAGAACTGAAAAAGTACTGCAGAGATATTTGATCATATTAACAACTTACACAAGTTCTCTAGTTTGATATACGACAATATATCTTAAATTTCATTGTAATATGATATTTAATAATTATTCAGTAGATTTATTGTTTTAGGTCCATAAAATAAACCATTAAAGTTTGTTTTCTTTGCCAAAAGCAAAAGAAAAAACATATGGCGTCAAACAAACCTATGGACACGTGCCCTTGATAACTAAACACACTCGGATTTCGGCAAGAACAAGAGCCATCTTGTAAAGCAGGTGGTGTAAGACAAATAAAACAATTTGCATACAGGGAAGTGGAAGATGCGATGTTGCCAAGATAATAGGTGCATAATGATTTATTAACACAATAAATAAGTTGTAATAAGTAGGTGTCCACTGACAGATTGGACATAAGTCAGCAGACTTAAATTAATAATTGATAGATACTTGTTAGAACCCTTTCTAGACATTGCTCGAATTATTTGGGAGTTTCAGACAGAATAGAAATCGTTTTTGTTTCCTGATTTGTATAATCGACAAATATAAATTTAAGACACTTTCCATTCTTTTAGAAAATTCCAAAATTGTGAAAAAATGAAGTAGAAAGAAAGAGTAAGAATAATGTTTTAAGACACTCTTGCCAAATCTTCAGATCCTTTAGATTTATGTGTCGAACAATGATAATGATTTCTCCATATTGGAGGAAACTGATATGATGGGTGATAATTGAGATAATTTTGGTTCTGTTATAAATTTAATTAATGTTTAAAGGGTTGTAAACAGAAGAAAATAGTTGTGCGAAAATATTTGCAAGGTCAGATTCATCGCATAGATCTTTGATCAAGGTGTCCTTCAATGGAAATATCCAAACTTTTAGAAAATTTTAGAAATATTTAGGGTATGTCTTGATGAAATATTCATCGTTTGTTATTAAATGATCATATCATTCCTTGACAAGTGTTCTACATTGCCTGCGGAACAGAAAAAATGGATTGCAATCAGGAATACTATTTGATCGTTTGCATCTCTTGTAAGCTTGTGCTGGAATATTAGATTTATCAGGAACTCCAAAACTCAAGATTCCATCAGAGTAACGACGCTTTAAAAGTTATCAATTTTTCATAATTGCCTGCTAATTATATAATAAAAAGCAGTTTTTATAAAGTAAAATCTGCAGTTATAAAATCATAATAAAATATGTTAGCAGGTCTTATTGTGTTTTATAAAAATCCATTGCATTTATCAATTGAATAACATTCTAAACTAGCTAAACAAAGATTAAACATAGAAATATAGTTATTTAAAACAGAATTATATTGAGATAAGCCTAAAATGGCAATTGTATCACACAGCATATTTTCTATTGCAGATTGAACATTTACAGGTACCAAACCAGGACACTCATCATAGATAGACGATGAAACATCTGAAAGAATGTAAACACATCAATAATTAACAGGTTATGATATTTGTATTATGATGTATTTAGATTATTGATATTTACAAACCTGCTTTGCTTTTTAAGAAATTCATCCTCCAGCGAAGCTTATATAATGTTAATTTTTATTCGACTTGGCAACCCCGAACTATATAAAACCCAACAAGGGCTCCTGAAGGGCCGGAAATGAATCCTTGCGACTAGAGCCGCAGGAAATAGACGATTGGATTTCAGCACACGCCACTATTAGAGGATATACCGCGCGCGCGAGCCTGTCAGAATTCATAAAAGTCCGGATACATCGGCAGCATTGTCTTTTGTCGAGTACACATACTTAATAGACACAATACAGGAGTAAACGTAGATGGAAAGGTGCAAAGGAAGTGGTGAGTAGCGGTGCTTATAAAACATACAATAGCGCCCGAAAATACTCGATGTTTTCAGCCTCCTCCAAAGAGTAATGTAAAAAATTGTATTTTAAAGAAAAATCACTATTTCTTGGCACATTGTCAATATGAAGTGTGTTGAAAATGTTTGGTAGCGCTGGAATTTTGATCGTAGACGGATACAGCTATCGAAAGGTCGTTGTAATGGACAGAACAGTACAAAAAAATTACTTTATCAAGTAAACGAACTATGACTCATGGAGATGACCACCGATACATCGCACTTTCATAATTTCTGCGGTAAGAAATAAGCGTCAGTGAGTTTTGCCAGAAACGATGAATACGAAAACGGTTAAACGAAAATTCAAAGGAACTGGTACAAAATAATTTACATTTGCAAAAGGGCCGCTGTTCAGAACGAGGCACGTGACCAGGAAAATGAGCTGAGGAGGGCTGGTTTGTATACTTTTTACAGAGAAATCCAGATTTGCTTCAATTCAGATAATGAAAAAGTAAAAGTTTAGAAACGACCAGGAGAAAGCGGGTTTAGGCCTCACAGAGCCTCACATCGTTAATGGTGGTGCTTGGACTACTAAATATTACATAAGGAATATGCTACACGACATTGTATTGCTTTTCGCCCCCTTACAGTGAAGACAACAAATAATATTTTTTCGCGCACAACTGTGATGGCAAGCTGCAACGTTAAAGAGGTTGATTAAGAAGTTAAAATTTAACCAGCGTTTTTACCAGACTTGAATTCCATTTCGATAAATAAATTAAGCAAAGAAATCCTACTCCAAGTAGTCAGAGCAAACTTAAAAATGCGTCATTGGAAGAGTGGGATAGCATATCCCAAAACTTTATCAATAACCTGATAAGGGGGACGCCAAGAAGGCTTGAAGCTGTGCAACAAGTAAGAGGAGAGGACATAAAATATTGACCCTTCGATCTTGTTTTTTTATTGTCTCTGTGATTGTTCAAAAATAACATTATTATTGAATAAAACGCTTATTTGTTAGCATTTGCTACATATAGAACAAACGAATAACACCTGTCGTTTCTTTCACATTCATTTAAAATTGTCTACCAGTGCTGAATGTTGATAATATGTTGTAGGTTGTCGATTGTGAATGGGATGTTAAGGCTTTGCTTGCACCTTTACAGCACTCAAATATTCAACTTTTTACGAAGTCCATTATTCTTCTGATCGGTAAGTCTTTTTATTTCTTCGGGCATCAAGGTAATGCTAATTTCTTTGCTTCTCCAGCACTTTATTTGTATCGGATTTTATTTAATTCAGGAGCTCCTCTTTGATGTGGTTTTTTGGTAATCCACAAAAAGATTTCGGTCCTCGAAAAGAAGTTTTTGTGCCTTCTTTTGCAAGGCTGTCCGCTTCCTCATTTCCCTTTATTTCCTTGCGCCCATGCATATCAGAGTTACCACGTTGTTCGTTACCAATACTTTAGGGATTGTCTTTGAGGAAGCAGCAGAAGTGAATTAATTTATACCAACAAGAACCAAGATGATGGAATGAAATGACGGATATTTGCAACTACTTTAACTACTCAGAAGATTCGGGAAATGCAGCATATAGAAGTCTTGGGATTCACGGAATTCAAAACTTTTGATATGTACGTATATTTGAAATATTGGCTCTACAGTAATGAAACGTAGCTCAGCTTAACGTTATAACTCTAAAACTCTCATAAAAATAATCAAAAAAATCACAAGTCACAAATGCCGGAGGATAATTTAATTCACAGATAGACATATACTTTTGTACACAATAGTATCTCTAGGCACTTATCAAGATTTCACAATTTACATCAAGATTATATAATTAATAATTTATTTGCAATAATTTTTTTCCATAATAATAATAATTATTACCACTAAATAAGAGAGTTATAATAATTTTCTACTCCATGTATTTGTTGAATTCATAAGCTACAGGCAGCTTGTCTGGATATCAAATACCAAAATTTTATTTTCTAATACACTATCACAAAATAAATAGATTTAATTTAATTTAAAATTAATTAAAGAAATTAAACTTACACCTATTTAAAGAGAAACACTACATACAACATATCAAATCATATTCAAAGATATTAATACAAAAAACAATACCCCAAGTCATCTCCATTTCCAATATTAATTTAATAATGGCACCTTATAACCAATCAGATGATGGTTTGCTTTTCTCCACTCAGATATTCTCACACAAAAAGAATATATATTTATAACATATTTTATTTCTAAAGGTAACAAATTAAATAACTTTGGACAGATATACATAATATGCTTCTGCCAAGCCGTATATAATGCCACAAGAAAGGTAAGGCCTCCCCTGTGAACAGACTTGATAAGAACATTGTGAATAATCGAATTTTTATATTTATCACACTTCTTCATAAATTTTAGAATATTTTTAAAATACAATTGTCTGATAGTTAGAATATCACCTTGTTCAATATACTTTTGAGAAATAGTTAAAGGGTAAAGGATGCTATCACATGCACTGTCCCAAACATTCAAACCATATGTGAGGACTGATTCAATTAAAGCCTGATAAATCATTCTTAATAGTTTCAAAGACAGGAATTCTCTCAGTTGGTAGAACTTGTATATAGTCTTTCGAAGTTTTTTAGTAATATAGTTTACGTGAGCATCATATCTGAGATTCCTGTCAATGAACACACCCAAGTATTTAACATTGTCCGTCACTATCACAGACACAATACATCCGCACTGTTTTTCACCCATAACACATTCACAATTATCTACTAAAATATTAGATTACAGAGTATTAACTCTATTATTCATAGAAAAGGCTATGTGTACAATTATCCTGACATTACTAGTCAGAAGATTCTGATCCATCCACAATCATACCCTCAAAAAGTAATCCTCTGCTCTCTGAAATGTTTCCTGCCAAGATTTACCTTTAATTAAAACAGTATTTATATATATATATATATATATATATATATATATATATATATATATATATATATATATATAGAACAGGACAGGACCCAATACTGTACCCTGCGGTACCCCAAACTTCACACTACTTGTTTTACTTAGTGTTTTATTTATTCTTACTTTCTGTGTTCGATTAGTTATGTATGACTCAAACAGATCATACATGATACCTCGAATCCAAAGCCTTTCAAGTTTATTCAGTAATTTTTTGTGCGTCATAGTGTCAAATGCACAAGCCAAATCAATAAATATCCCCAGTGTCTTGAATACGCATTATATAATCCGTTACATGCACTATTTCATCCTCCGTGCCTACTCCAGACCGAAATCCATACTGAAAAAGGGACAAAACCTTATTTTCTTTCAAAAAATCATACAATATGAGTTTAATACACTTCTCAAAAAGTCGGCTGATTGAACAGTCATAGTAATAGGTCGTAGTTTTCCCTATTTAATTTATCCCCCGATTTATAAATTGAAACAATAACAGCCTTCTTTAAAATTACAGGATATGTTCCTTTTTCAAATATCAAATTTATTAAATGTAAAAGAGGCTTTATAAGGGAAATAAAATTATCTTTCAATATTTTAGAAGAGATATTATCATCACTAGCAGCAAAGAATTTGTTACGTTAATTAGCTCGCTCTCAGTTATGAGATTTAAAAAACATGGAATTCGAAATACATTTGTTAAAGAAGTTGTAATTGTTTGTTTTGATTTTGCCAGCGAAATCCCTACCCAAACCTCCAAAATAATCCAAAGAAATTAGAAATTAGAACATGTGGCTCTTAATTTTCAAAATTTTTCCTTACCTATGTGCTTATTATAGGACCTTCACGTTTTCAAGTTAAAATTAATTTATTCCTGACATTTTAAGTTTACACCGTGCGTTATTCATATCTAAATATAATAGTATTGTTCATTTTGTTACTAATCATATATAATCTAAATTCCTATACCGCCTACCGTTTTGCCAATAATAAACATTTAATAAGTTAATAAAGCATATAAAGCGAGTCTCATAATGTTTTTTAATAAACTTTTGCCCTCGGGATATAATTATTTTAATCGTTGTAATCACAAACCTTTTTTTACATTTAGCACTAAAATTGGTTGGAGATTATGGGTCCTTGTAATACTCAGTGGTTAAAAAAAATAGCTCTTAATTGCAGGGTATATTTTTCGCGTACTATGTACTTGATCGGAAAATAATCTACCAAATGTGAATAAAAATATGGATTTGTTTATTTTTTCCTTTCCTTTCTCGTTAGAACATTTTCGCAGACTGGGGGCCGAACCTAGAATCACGGTGACGCAAAGCATATCGCTTGACCAGTAATAATACAAATAATACAAAATTAGGCAACCGTTAAAATTATAATGAGGAATCTATTAACTAATTTTCCTGTCTCCAAAATGAACGGTTTGTTTAAAATATGGACATTTCCTGAAAAATAAACAATGCTATCGCTTTCATAATGTTAGGGACAGTACAATAATTATTGCAACATTAAAGTTTTAGCAATAAAGAAACCGTGAAAGTCATATCTTTGCTTCTAAGATATTGAAGTTTACAGAGAAAATACAGAATAACTTTTTTTTCTGTTGAAAAATGGCTTAATAGCTATCTTCACTCTTCAAAAGTATATGATTTCTCTCTAGGACAGCCGGTTTTAAGGCTTAAAGAAAGACGTGCAAAGATGACCTTGACTTTGGCTTCGATGTCGAATTTCAAAAAATTATGTTAATTTTCCAAAATCTCAACCTTTATTTTCGATATTAGCACTGGAGGCTGCAAAAAATTTCAGGTTCATATACATAAGATATGGATCAAAATAACACCTGGAAATCATTTTATCGTCAAAGAGCAATTTTGGTATCATCATTTTATTACCAGGTTAACGATCTGGACTGTAGAATCAAGTTTGAAAACAGTGATATGCTAATATTTTTAACAACGCTGTTTCTAGATCACGTTGAATGTAGAATGAATAACAAACGTTAAAACGATAACAAAGAGGGTGAGTTGAAAAAATTATTATTAGGAATTTGGAAATACAATGCAGTATTCCAGATTCGGTTTAATCTAAAGCTGAACTGCGTCCAAAAAAGGTCATGCTGTCAATCTGGTGGGACTACATAGATGTTGTGTATTTTGAGCTGCTTTCAAGAGGTTGGACGATTAATTCAGATCTTTACTGCCAACAACTAACGTAATTGGATAAAGCAATGGTGTCACTCTTTTAGCACTACAACCCTTGTGAGAAATATTTCCCGCTAACTAGCTTAGTGTGTGTACTGATTAAAATAATCTATAATAATATAATGAATCACAGAATGAAAATATTAAATATTACTCAAAATACTCCATTCTCAAAGATCCTACTTTATAGTCATATTCTGTATTAACTATAGCTATATCTATTCCAAGTATTTTCCGAAACAAAGAATATTTGCCTACTTTCTAAAACATTGCTTGTATAAAAACAACTGGGAAACTCTGTACTGCTAGTCTCTTGTGACTATAGATATATTTATTTCAATTATTTTCCGAAATTAAGAATATATGGGTACTTTTTGAGATATTGCTTGTATAAAAACAACTGAGAAACTCTGTACCACTGAAGTACTCTATTCTACACATAAAATTCATTAACATAAATAAGGTCAAACATCTAAAAACTTCAAATTTATCCAGTTTTCGCCCACCCTGTACAAAATCTTTATCTAACTCTACATTTAACATTTCTTGGGAGCCAGATAAAGATCGGTATTTTAGATTGAAAATTTCCAAAATAATTTATATTGGGTTAAACATTCCGACAAGTCTATTAAGTGGTTGTGATCTTTTTGTTTTGATTTTCAGAGGGTTCTCTGTTGCGAGTTTGTACTAAAATTGTGTAAATTGTACTAACATAGCTCATTCTATTATTAAATCAAAAACAAGAAGTTAGGTACTTGTTTTTCCAAAAAGGTGATTTTAATTTTGGAAGTCAACCTCAAATTGAAAAGATTGATTTTTTGTTTTAACATATTATTTTCGAAAAAATTCCTGCAGATAACTGAATTCAAAATGACCTGTCGATTGCGGCAACTCAGCATTTTAGAAGCCATAGTTATCGCAAAAGATCAAGATGATGATGACTTTGTAAAAATGACACATTAAGGAATGTGTTTTTTGCGATAATATTGTTTCAAATAATTGCGTTGTTTTGACGTCAATTGATAAAATTATCAATCTGATAAAGCAAAGTTTGAAACAGACCTATCCGCAAAAAAAACCATTAAGAGCAAACTAAAATTTAAAATAAAAGCATTTTCCTCTACTTTATGGATGGTTTTTTATGAGGATTATTTTTGTTTATGAAAAAGTAGAATTTTTTATCGAAAAACTAAAAAATACATTTTTAAAACAATATTGCAATAGCACGTAATTTTAAAATTGTTATAATTAGTACAAATTTTCTTATTTTTCCAACCCTTGAGATGCACAGCTTGTAGTGTGTAAAGATTACTAATAAATTTTAGGGTTGATGATGGCGCTTTGTCTGTGATACCTTATACAGAGGTTGGTTAATAAAATTTAAGTTAATTTTGAAATTTTATTTTAGGAATAATGTATTTATTAAAGTGTTATTATAAAAAAGAATTTTAATTAAAGATTTATATTAACAGCTTCCACATCTGTATTTAATAAATGATACGTGAAGATAATCGACATCAACAAAATAGTGGGTGTCTGAAATAAAAGAGACTTCCAGATCTATTGGCTTAGAAAAGGGCAAAACAGAGCTCTGTAAATAAACGTTTTTATCTTGGTCCTCCATCAGCTATTTTCATTCGCCTCCTCTAATAACTTCCATTGATTTTTGTTCGGAGCAATTTTCTACCATCGATTTTTATCTCTTCGGACTATAGATCTTACCCATGTGTTCATTGTCTGGTAGTTATGTTTATTATTCTATCTTTCCTTATAACATTCATTTTCTGTTGTGGTATTCTCAATTCTTTGTTATTGTTTCGGTGCCATATGTGTCCATTGGCAAGACATTGTTCATGGACTTTCCTTCTTAGGCAAATTCGTAGATCACCTTGTAGCGCATCTCCCAACTTCACAAAAGCTGCCCATCTCCAACTCACATGACTGTGTATCTCACAGGTTTAGTTATCTTTACCAATTTGTAACTCATGATCTAAATACTTGTATTTATGGCCTTGTTCCACTTCACCTAATTTAGTTGTCTTTTTTTTAGTAATTAGATTAGTCATAAATCTGATTTCCTGAAAATTAATATTTAAACCAGTGTTGGCTGATGTCATGATCATATCGTCGGCGAAGGGCTAGTATTTTAATTATTTATTATCGATGTTTATATCTATTCTATCCCAATAAAGTTTTTTAACGGCACATTCTAACACCACTGTAAAAGCCTTAAGAGTGATGGTACCACGTTGACTAATTCCACGCTCTAGTCGGTACTCAGCCAAGGATTTGTGGGGTCTTTCACTTGCTCTTGCGTTGTATAAATATATTTTATTAATCTGTTCTTATTCGCTGTAACGCAAATAGTATCGCCGCCAACTCTACGGTGTCGAAAGCCTTATTAAAATTGAAAAATGTCAATTCAAGTCATTTATTGTATTCTTTATAAGGATATTGACCGTCTGCAAATGATCGTTAGTACCGTGTGCACTTCTGCAGCCAGTCTCTTCCCTCGCTTAAAAATCTAGCTTTTGTTCCTAGCGTTTAGTTATGATTTTGATAGAATCTTTATACAAATAAGAGCGCAAATTGATTAGTCAATAATTTACAAGGTCGGTGATGTCTTTCTTCTTAAGAATGAGGGCTATCACCGCGTTATTACAGGACTATGCTATTTTCCAAGTAGAGGCTAAAAAGAGACAAACCTTCACCACCAATCTTTACAGCTTCAATTAAGATCAGATCTTTTCTGGAAGCATTATTATTTTTTATTTCTTAAAGAGAAAATTTTACTTTCAGTTTTATCTCTGGTTATCTTTCAAAACATTGGTTTATAATTTTGTGTATTTGTGATTCTGAAGTTTCTTTTGTTGATTATCATTTTAGTTTATTACTGTGGCTTTTTTTGTTGAAATACATGTTTCTAAAAGTGTGGTGATCAATGTTTCGACACTGTTTAAGAGGTCATGACTCAATCCTTGTTTTATGAATTCTACATGTTCATCGTAATTTTCTGACAGACACCGACGACTTCACACCAGCTAAATTTTTCGGTGACCTCGAAAAGGTATCCCTCCGATTCTATACCGAATAAAGCTCAGTACTGTAGCAAAAGTCATGCCAATAGTTTCAAGCTTTGTGTGGTGATAATGAACTTTTACTTGCTAAGCTTTTTCTTTATGGTGTGAGGGGCAAGCCGTACAAAGATATTAGGTTATATTTCCAGAACAGACAACAGTCTGTCATTGTTAATAGGCCACAAAGTAAAATAATAATTATTAAAAACAGAGTGCTCACTTATGGTACCTTTTTTGTTTTTTAATATTTGTCAACGATATTATTAATTATATCAAAAATACATCGAATAATACCTGTGTATTTGTTTGAAGGTCATAGACAACGATGTTTCTTGCGAAATAGTAGATATCTGTTGGACTTCCTTAACTTTGGTTTCTTAGTCGTGGATTCAATTGCATACGTCTCGAACCATTCCATGAAAATATTTGCGACCACCGGTGATAATGAAAATCCCATCGGTAGTCCATCATACTGGATGTAGAATTTTTCCTTTTCTTGAAAACAGGAATTAGTCAAACAACTTTTCAACAAGTCCATAATGGCGTGCGGTGGTAAAGATGTTCTTTCTTCCAAGGTCTGGTCTTCTTCAAGTTTCTTTCTTATGATTTTTAGTGACTCCTTAACTGGAACGTTGGTGTATAGGCTTTCCACGTCAAAGCTAATAAAATGATCTTCCGGTTGTACTTCTATTTCACGTATAATTTCTACGAAATTTTGCAAGTTCTTCACCCAGGACGATGTATTTCCTTGTAATGGTCTCAGAATTGGCAAAAGAAATTTGGCAAGTTCAGAAGTCGGAGAGTTCCGGGAACTCGTGATAGGTCGTATGGGCATGTCTTGCTTAAGTATTTTCGGGAGTCCATAAAGATGTGGGATCTTGCTATGGTGTGGCATCAACTGAGTCTGGATCCTCTCAGGAATATGCCGTTCATGTTTCTTAAGAACGCGATAAATTCTTCCTTCATTTGCAGATGTGGGATCTTTAGCAAGAGATGTATAATTTCCTTTCCTTAAAACTTCGTCAATTTTTTGATTTTATGTCTCAGTATTTATTACGATTGTAGCATTTCCTTTATCCGTTGGTAGAATTTTAATGCTGGAGTCCTTCTGTAGGTTAGCTAGGGCAGTTTTCTCGTCTTTGCTGATGTTTGGTTCGGTTTTTCTAGATTTTTGTAGTTTCTCTTATTTTCCACCTGAACTCATCTGCAAAAGAGTCTTCGATGTTCGTTGAGTCTGCGGCGCTAATTATATCGAGAATGGGAACCTCTTTTGGAGCAACCGTAAAGTTCAAACCTTTGGCAAGTAGTGAATTTTCCAGTGAGATTAATTCCTTGGCAGATATATTAACAATTGTCCTCTGGCTTTGAGATGGCTGTTGTCGTTCTTGTCTGCTCTGGTTTTTGGAAAATTTCTTTTGGTGTATGATTTCTTGTTTTGTTCTCACTTTGTCATTATATTTTGATCCTTTCTTCATTGTTACAATGTATGCTTTAAAATTGAGGAAATAAAAGATTTGATTTAATTTGAAATATTGTGATTTATAGACCAAATGTATGTATAACCTTTAACATTTGTTATAACAGTATTTTGAAATATTTAAGTTATGCTTGATATTATTAAAATTACCTATTTTTTCAAATTTGGGCGAAGATCATAAAAATAAAATAAACATTGTGCGGAAAAGTTCACATTTCTTGCTAAAATTTACGTAAGTAAGTGGCTTATTCATTTTTTTGTCTAGGAAATTTTAAAAATTTAATAAACAACGTTAATTATTATGCGATATATTTTTTTTACGTTTATGGTGAGAATTATGTTTTTACGGTTAAATTGTTAATGAACGCTTGCGTGTCGTACATCGTTGATAAGATTAATCTAAATACTTCTAATTATAGCTTCTACTATGCTAGACCATAACGAAAGTAAATAAGCAGAGTCGGGTTAGACAGTTCCACTGAGAGGTTCATGGTGTTAACAAATTTAAGGGGTTTTAATGGAACAAGTTCAGATGTTGATAGTGTTCATATATTGAGGAAAACAAGAGCAATTAACTGATGATCTCTGTTATATCTTATGATTTTTGGAAATATATTAAATCTGCACTATTTAAAAAACAACTGATGTTAAATCAAAAGCCAAGTGCCTCATTGCTCTTCGAATCTAATAAAGTTACATGCTCTTACTAATTTCTCTTTTAGATTTTCCCTCGTATAGACCCCGTTTCTGCTACCTGTTAGAATAGTATGAACCAGAAAGAAATAGAAATAAGGTAGGTATACAAATAAAAAGTATTGATACGTTCGGCACATGTTATATGGGGCATTTTGATACAATTGACAGGCCTCCTGCGCCCGAATATCGAAAATACATTATAAAACCAAATGGGCCACGTGGTCGGTCGACTGGAAAAAAAGTTTGGTAAAGTTTCTTTATTTTTAACTGAAAAAATCTTATTGCTACGATCCTGGAATATCTTAAATGAAGAGTTCGCCCCCTCCATTCTTAAACAGTATCTGCAAAAAAATATAGCTTTAAAGAAAAATATTTTAGTTAAAATTACATGTGTTAAAGTTAAAATAACATCAGTTATGTGAAAAAATCAATCGTTTTCTTAAAGGAAATTCAGTTGAGAAATTAAGAAATTGATAATCCTTAAGAAAAAGTTCAAGACACCATAACCGTCAAAATAACCTCGCTCTCCCAATGGATTTGACCGCGACAGCCAAAATGGAAGCAATTCATCTCAAAAGAGTCTTCTGAAACCATCATTAACTATTTTTTCTTATTAGACATTAATAGTTTTAAGAAGGGTCTTTTTTTAGTTTTGCAGCTTGAATTACATTTTGTTAAAAAATTAATCTTACTGTAGACAAAGACAAAAAAATGATTTAATAAATTTGTTTTATTTTTTAACAAATCAATAAAGTGTTTTGTATAACCTACTTTCATTAATGAACGGTAAAGATTTACGATACATTCCTTAAATGCAACGTTTTTAGTACTTACTAATTAAACGTGGTCTTGGAGATTCATCGGTACTTACTAGCAATTAAACATAAAGTAACTATAATGTTTTTGCCTGTGGCGAGACGACATATGTGGTAGTTTAGCGGTACTTCTACTTTTTGCTCTGTAGGTATAGGGTTGCTGTCCTCAACAAAAGCAATTTGACACATTTCTTTTAATCTTCGAGAAATGAAGTACGGCTTGGAAAATATTCAGTAATCAAATAAAACTGCCACTAATTTTACAATAGAAATGTAATTTCGAGCACTAATTAACTTGTACCGGTTCTATACTAGATTTCAACTAAAGTATCATCCGCACTTATTCCGTTTGGTCACCGTTTATTAGTTCATACATAACCTTCCTCTAGAGATTTTTTGAATAGTGGTGGAAGTCAAGCGATTCTGGACAAATAGACCCTTCATAAAAACACTAATTAAACAAGTATATCTCTAAAATTTGCGCTTTGTCTGTCACAATACCTTCTTCAGTGTCTTGAATGTTGTGAATATTTTCTCGATCTCTTGATTATACTTTTTCGGAGTTATTTCATGTTCGCGTTATCTTCTATAGTGTTTTGAATCATTTTTGTATTGTATTCTCTCAGATCTTTCCGTATGTGTTTATTAATATTTTGGTTTAGTTCCTTATATTCCAGTGTACCTCTGTGTGTATTCTCCCTTAGTTCCGACAGTGTAGTTGTCACTGACAGGGTTGGATCCAACCTCTCGCATTGGGGGGGTGGGGGCGATGATATCACAAAATTACAGTATGGCAAGTGCAAGCAAGTTGTCGACGGAGGGGGGGGGATGCGAGCAGCATACACATTCTTACTATAAGAGGCAGAATCGGGTCTATTTTCCTGGAGCTTTAGGGGGGGAGGCTATAGCAAGAAAAACAAGTTGTCAACGGAGGGGGGGGGGGAGTGCAAGCAGCATACACATTCTTAATATAATACGAGAAGCTCTATTTTCTATTCAAATTTTGATACAAAGAGCTCGGGACGTAAACTGCAATGTCTATGCATGTTTTATCAATTTCGAGAAAGCATTCGACAAGGTGCAACATCACAAACTGCTTCAAATATTAAATGAATCTGGTATCGATGACAAGGATTTACGCCTTATTAGAAACCTTTACTTACAGCAAAGGGCGACTGTACGTGTAGGCAACGAAACATCACAAAAATTTACAATAAAACGGGGAGTTCGTCAGGGCTGTATTTTATCGCCGACGTTATTCAATACATACTCGGAAATGCTGTTCAGGGAAGCTATCAGTGGAATGAGAGAGGGCATAAAAACTAATGGTGAAAGCATTAACAACTTAAGATATGCAGACGACACAGTTCTGTTGGCCGATAATGCAGAGGATCTGCAAACACTAATAGACTGCGTAGTGGAAGCCTGTGAAAGATACGGCATGAAATTAAACTGTAAAAAGACAAAAATCCTTATAGTAAGCAAAAATGACGAAATACACCACCAATTTAGAGCAAATAATGAAACTTTGGAAACTGTTGACAAAGTTACGTATCTAGGATGCAGTCTGAACAGAGAATGGGACCACTCACAGGAGATAAGATGCCGCATAGAGAAGGCGAGAGCTGTCCAACCGCCTCAGAAAGATCTTGTGCAATATGCATCTGAACATTGATATAAGAACACGAGTCTTGAGATGTTATGTATTTTCAACTCTTCTATATGGAGTGGAAGCCTGGACTTTGACAGAAACAACATCTAAATGACTGGAAGCCTTCGAAATGTGGTGTTACCGCCGCATGCTCAGAATTTCATACATCCATCATGTCACAAATAACACCGTGATGCAACGTATGAAAAAAGACCCAGAAATTATGCGCAATGTGAAAATCAGAAAGATATCATACTTAGGGCATGTAATGTGCAATGAGAAATACGAACTAATTCAGTTAATTTTGCAAGGTAAGATAGAGGGTAAAAGAACTCAGGGTCGCCGACGAACATCATGGCTGAGGAATATCAGACAATGGACAGGAATGACGACGGTACATTTATTTAGAACAGCTATCAATAAGGTCATATAGGCGAATGTGATTGCCAACATCCACAGAGGATAGGCACCAACAGAAGAAGAAAATATAAAAGGCAGAATAGGTTCTATTTTCGTGAACCCAAAGCTCTTGGGAAGGGGAGGAGCGATCGCAAGCATACACATTTCTATACTTTATTCAAGAACTAGGTAGAATAATAAATCTGTTACCGAAACCTCCAACGTACCTGCTCCAGTACCGCAGGTAACTAAGGACGGCCGTAAATCTAATTATATTTGAATATTGTAAGTTTTAATAAATTTACTGCAACAATAAAATTTCTGATAGTTCCATTTTTTATTTCTGTCAGTGAGAAAAGTATACTTTACAGTGTGTCCTTGTGATTTATCTTGTTTGTGCTTGTTTTTATATCTTATTTGAGATTAGTGAGATATCCAAAAGATGGCTTCCACATCTATATTTATTCCAAAATCGTTAAACCAGCGCATTTTTTCCTCAACGAAAAACTTATTACGATGAATGTTTATGATGCCTTGAGATATCAATATCTAAATAATAATATTAAAAGCCCTGTTGAGATGTGTTCCAACATGACAGGAGTTGGAAAATCTACTATGTACCGAATACTGAAGGAGAAAAAAAAACTACTGGAATTGTTAGTACTTCCAAGCCACATTCGATTACAGGCAGACGAAAAACCTCGTTAGAAGAAGAAATGTAAATTGCAATAAAAGGAGTTGTACATACATTTTATTATGAGAAGCAGATCCCAATCGTCGACAAAATTTTAACTGAAAATCAATGAAGATCGAGATTTACCTGAGATTAAAAGAACTGAGCTCTGGAAATTGCTCAGAGAACTTAATTTTTGTTGGGAAAAACCAAATAGGAAATCTGTTCTTATAGATCGTCTGGAAAATGTCCGTTGGAGAAGGAAATATCTCTCTCAAGTAAAAGGTAGAAATAACACAACTTACAAAATTAGTAATTTAACTGAACTTTTGAAAGATTTTTTTGAATAAAGTTACTCCAGAAAATTGGGAAAAATCCATATAATGAAAGAATAAAAAAAAATGTGAAAACTTGATCTCAATCCAAGGTCCTGAGAGTAATAACAAATGTACCGAGGCTGATCCCCAACAAAAATATCTACCGCAACGGAAACTGTAAATAGTAAACTATTGCTTAAACTAGTATCTAAAACTACTAAAGAATCATTCCAATTCCTTAGCTGTTAATCTCGTCGATAACAATGACCGTGTTAATAGGACACAAATGTGTACACCGCTATACTTACTTTATAGACAATAAATTCTTAATAATTACGTTGCACGTATAACTTAAAATCTTTTAATAATCAAGGATATGTTAGCAAAATCCTACCTCTTAGTTTATTATCAGCAGGAATTCATTGGAATGTTACCCAGTTTGAGTATCATCAATGTTTCGTATTTAATATTTTAAATAGATGACATTGATTAATTCTTATTATGCTCCCTGCCTTGGTCCATATTTTTCCCTTTCTCTTCAGAATATCCCCCACAATTTCATTTTGATCTCGGTCTTCCTCTTTTGATATTTTTATTTGTTTTTGACTCCAAAACTTGTCTGTTTGGTCTCGTATTCTTCATCCCTTATAGGAGATACCACTAACTCAACTGTCTCTTTTCTATAAAGTCTAATGTGACTGGTATATCTAGGTTATCTTTATTTATGTATTTCTTATTCTGTCTTTATTGTAACACTTTTAACTCTTCTATGAAACTTTATTTCGATTACTTGTATTTTATTTTCTGCCTTGTCAGTACCCAAGATTCACATCCAAATGTCAAAATTGGATCATAAATTGCTTTATATAAATTTTCGTCTTACTATAGATTTCCTTCTTACTTATAAATGTTTTATTCATTGCACGGTTTAATATTGTCTCTATTCTACTGTTAATTTTCCTTTCCTGCTTTGCCGTGTCTTCGATTCGTATCCTTAAATATTGCTTAGTTTTATATCTCGTTTTTCCAATACAGAAATCCTTCTCTTATTCTGGTAAAACTACCACGTCATTAACGAATGCTCTCTCTGACATCTATTCTTTTTAAATGTCTATAGCATACATGTATCTTTTTGTTTCTAGACGTACATTGTTTTTTACTTTGTCAACAATATATACAATAGTTAAATAGTTTGGTAGCACTGTATATACATAGTCCTTCTTGGTACATAATGAAACAGCGGCATATGAAACTACAAAAAACAATACAAAAGATCATAAAAGGACAACTTGTGCAGACAACTTTTACACACCAAGTTTACCTTTTACACAATGATAAAAAATTACTACTACTTTGTTGTAGAAACGCCGTTAATAGCTAGCTGTAAATACCTACGTAAACAAACAAGCTCTACGTCAAGATTTATCCCATGCTTGAAGGTATGGTATTAAGTTGCACACTTGCACAGTTAAAACAATCAGAGCATTTAAACTATAGTCTGGGAGAGTATTGTGTATCCAACATATCATATAAAATATTATTAAATTATTTAAAATATAAAACAATTTGTCAATTTATTTTATTGTTTTTCAGGGCAATTTTGAAGTCGGTCCATTAAAAAATATATTTAATTGTTTTTACTTTCAATTTGTTATTTAAAATGAGTGTAAACATTATGATGTTACACGAATGTTTGAAATATATTTAAAAGGAAGTGAAAAGAAAAAGAAATTTCGTTGAGATAAGATGAAGAGAAGCCAAAAAAAACAGTCAAACAAAGAATAGTGAATGAATGTTTGGGCGATAAAAAGCAAGCAAAAATTTATGACAGTTTGTTTTACTGAGATATAGCATGTTTCAAGAATCTACCGAAATGAGAAAGACTGAGAAAAACAACAATAATCGACTGGAGTTTTAAAAGAATTGTTCAAAACGATCTGTTTCTACAATTATTGCTAAAATTCAAGAAATTATGGTTACCCCACGGACAGTTAGGAGATTGATTAAAGCCAGTGACGGTTCGTGGGAATTAGAACTGAGGAAAGTAAATGTAACGTGAATTGTGGTAAACTCTACTCCATCAAAAACCATTCTTTTTGCAAGCAGTTCATGGAAATAGTGATTATGAGTATGATAAGTTTAGCTAAGTATATTATATATTTTGATAACAAAAAAGAGGTTATAAAAGCATAATTTATTGCCCACCAAGACCAACGGGGAGGTGAGACTTTAATCTTGCCAGGAAGGGTAAAAAAGGGAATTCGGATAAGAAAATATTGGTAGAACGAATTGATAGACATTTTAATTACAACAATATTTTACAATAATACTTGTTAAAAAGGCTTATGCGTTACATAGCAACAAACATACAATACGTTCTTTGGCAAAAATCTTGATTTGAATATCATGTTGATAAATATTTTAGTAATAAAACGTAGTTATAAAAACATGGAACAAAAACTTAGATATTACAGCATTAGTAACATAGTATTGCGACTATAGCTTTTTATTCTTTTTTGCTCGAAAAACTTCTGTCTACTAAGGCAGAGGTAACAAAAATACTGATAAATTTACATAATTCCGGTATACACCTGTACAAATCGTTTTGAAATACAAATTTTAAAACTTCTGTTGGGATTTTTCAGTTTTCAAACATCGGAGGATATTATACATCACAGTTAATCCATTTTTCAGCTGAATTTGGTGAAAAAATGGATACTGTACCAACAAGTCGTTTAACAAATTGGTTGGTTGGGGTGGTTCGTAGTTTGACACTGTTGATTAGTAAATATTGTCAAAATATTAGTCATTATCGCAATAATTTTGAAGAGCTTGCATTAAATTGATTAGCATCTGCTTTGATTAATTACCAGCAAATTAACTATATCACTACACTCTTTAATTTCCTCTTCTCTACCCATTTTTTTTGTTTACTTGTAAGGACACTTAAATCTTAAAAAACAAAACACTACAAAACAAGCCTAACTTCTAAAATACAAAACCCGGAAACCGGCAGAAATTAATTACATCTCAACCACCACCAATGTAAAAAAAACCACCTGCTTCGATAACAATGTGTAGCTAATTCAACAATTCATGGCAAATAGAAAAATGTTTAGAAAGAAACTACTATGTTTTATACCACTAAAGTTTTATTAAAAACAGTGACTACAGTTTCAACTCACAGAGTCGTTTTCAAAATGAAATACCAAATAAAGTCTCTTCTGTAATACAATTGAAAAATTCATTGTCCTACAGAACCAGAGTCCCTTTCATTAGGCAAGAAAAGAATAGTGTTAATTAAATCCTAATATTACATTCATAATGCAGACACTACAAAAAGTATAAGAATTGTAATACATTAGTTCTTGGTTTCGGCAAATAGAAAAATGCCGGAGATATAGGTATCCCTGGAACATGAAAGTGAACTCTTGCGTGCAAATGAGTTCCAAAATCTTGTTATTAACCAGTCTATATAAAAAGAGTACACAAGCCCCGTTACTGCGCTTCTCCAGAGTGGTGAAATTAAATCTTGCCAATAAACAGGCGCGAAATGTAGTAGCCTCTGGATAAAACTCATCCGATTTGAAGCGTAAGAATATTAAGAAACGATATTCAAATTGAAAGTTCAACGTTCGGCAAGATCTCGATACTATATCATTAATTTGCTAGACAAATGTAAGTTTGCCGTCAAACATGACTTCTAGATCTTCAATGTAGTTAACTCGCCTAAGACAAGCACCGTTGATCCCATAATCATGCAGCATATGCGTTTTATTTCTTGAAAACGGCATAACATTACATTTTCTGTTTTCAGACACCAAGCATTTAATTTCATAAGACAAAGTTCAAGTCCCAAGCAATCAATAGGGCTCCGTATGTCCCGGAAAATCTTTAAATTATCTGAATAAAGTAGGCAGTTATTCAACCTACACTGTTAAAAATGGAGTTAAATTTAATGCAAATTTAATGTCCATGCTACATTCAATTTAATAATTTTTTACCTAAAATCCTGAATAATGAACATTTACTTTGAATTTAAAGCAATTCATTCAAATATCAGTTAGTGGTACATTAAATTTAATTAAATGGTATCTTAAATTTTAATAAAGTAACTTCTGTACATTTAAATTAATTCACATAGACCTTAATTCTAAAGGAATTTACATTAATATTCAATATTCGATAACGTACATTGCATGATATTCCGGAAGATGGTGCAACTTGTTTTGAACTTTTTATTTCGTATGATATAAGTTGTTTAAAGGACTCAATTTTCTTATAGTGAGGTGTACATATCTGCCACTGACGGTTACCAATGAGTTCGAAACCGCTCTAGATAATGGTACACTACATGGGAGAAAAATGTCCAGGTTTTCCTGGTAGTTTCAGACGTTTTTGAACTCATATTAATGTTGGTGAATTAAATCACATATCTCAAATTCAATAAACACTGGGTCTATATTTAATGTACACAGTCACCTTAAAAGTAATGATCAAACTTTAAATTAGATGTATGATTACATTGACCTTAATGGAATAAATTAATTTAGGTCAATGTAAATTATTAAATTTAATACATTACATTAAGTGCATTTAATAAACGTTTGTGAAATTTGCTTCCAGCACTTTTACATTGTATTTAATGGATTTCCTTTTTACAGTGTACATGTGATATCGTTAATAAAAACATTAAAAATTAAGGGACCTAAAGCAGACCCTCAAGGGACACTCGACATTACTACAAAATTACTAGATCCATGACCACGGTAATGGTAAAAATTCGTAAAAAGTAAAAACTACGAAAACGACGTTTTTTTTGAAAAAATTTCCATACTTACCCCTATTTTGAGGTCGTAGAACATGATTCTGACCTTGATTTTTCACAATTTTTTCTCACTTTCCCGGAACACTAAAAAAACATCACTTCACCAAGTACTTTTATTTCAGTTAAAACACTAAACTTACGTATTTATTTTCAATGGAACTAGTTAAAATATATTGTATGTAATATATTTCAATTATTTTTGCACAAATTTTGGCAAACCAATTTAGAAAAACTTTTATTTTCATCGAAAAATCAAAAATACGTCGGATCACGTAAAAAGGCGCAACATTGCCAGATGTAAAACTTTTGATATAAACTATAAATTTTGCCCTTCTCAGTGAACAACATAGTTTAATTTTTTTTAATGTTTAATACAGTTTTTGGGTAAAAATAATCTTAGCCACTCAAAATTTTTGGTTGGTTTTGGTTAGGGTAATAATTTGGATTAGAATAAATCTAGAGGTGGGTGTCATTTTGGTTTTGTTTTTGATAATTTTCTTGATTTTTCGGACAACAAATTGTAAATTTATGAATTTTTATCAATGGATACCATTTTGGTTTTGTTTCTTTTGATTTGTGTTTGATAATTTTGTTGATATTTCCGATAAAAAAGTGCAAATTTATGAATTTTTATAGAATACAGATGCTTCTATTAGTATGCACTTTTTTTTATCGGAAAAATCAAGAAAATTAGCAAAAATAAATCGAAAGAAACAAAACCAAAATGACACCCACCTCTAGATTTACTCTAATCTGTATTATTACCTTGGTTAGTTTAGATTTAGCTTGATTTTGGTTAATTTGGAAAACACAAACTAAACTGAACTAATCTAAATTGAGATTTATACTGGTACAAACTATAAAATATATCCGTTACAGTTAACAACATAGTTTAATGATGGTAATTTATAAAAAAATGGTAAAATTAATCTTAACTACCCAAAATTTTTGATTAGTTCTGGTTAGTACACGTTTAGCTTGGTTTTCGTTAGTTTGAAAAACTGAAACTGATCTAGATTTATTAATTAAAAATGTTATTGTCAGAGACCACCTGAAGGCGGGACAATCTCTGCCAGAAAAGGACATTGAGAAAAGTCATTAGATTAAGTTAGTTCAGGTAAATTTCAGTTTTTCAAAATAAACAAAACCAAGCTAAATTTGTACAAACCAGAACTAACCAAAAATTTTGGATAGTTAAAATTAATTTTACCCTTTTTTACTCATTACAAACATTAAACTATGTTGTAAGAACAGAATATATATGAATTTCAAAGAAATAATAGTTGTAATCTGGCAAAAATGCCTATAGCAACAAGCATGTCATCTTTATGTGAACTATGCAAGCTTTTACTTTAAAGGCGGGGGCCGTTTTGTTTTCATTTGTTTTTTGCAAATTTTCCTGATTTTTCCGAAAAAAAAACTGCATATTTTTGAATTTTTATATAATACAGAGGTTTCTATGAGTGTGGAATTTGTGGTTGCAACAAAAGTTTAACGATTTAGTGAATTTGAATTTAAAGTGAAAAGTGATTTTCCCTGTTTTATGGTTATGGAAAACCAAGGTCAGAATCGTATCCTACGACCTCGAAATAGGTGGTAAGTATCGAAATTTTTTTTAAAAAAACGTCATTTTCCTTTTCACTCAATACGAATTCTAACCTAATATATTGAGATTGTTATAAAACTAAAATTCGACAATTTAGATCAAGTCGATCAAACGCTCCAGAAAGACCTTTGTAAACGACATCGACCTATTTGTTAGAATCAATACGCTCCGAGACGTACTGCGTAATAGTAAAAAGATTTACTTTCCAGAAGCAAAACCATCCTGCTACTCCATCAGGAGCTATGTAAAAGGATATTTGTTCCTGAAGAACCAGCTCAAACACCTTTACAAAATTGCACATTATCGCGGTGAAATGATAATTTTCAACCATGGTTTTATCATTCTTTTTAATCATCAAGAGTGAATAAGGAAGCAAAAACTTTCAAATCAAGATGATATCAAAATTTGTAACGTACCCCAACAGGCATGTGTTACAAACTCAAAATCTTCATTGTTATCTTAACGAAAACAATAACACCCCATCCTAAAGGCATCATTGTATGCTGAAAAACATCTTTACAGGGCAATTTGATATCGCATTAAGGGCTGCACAAATCGGGGGTGTAAAAATGGAGCACGCGTTTCATGAAGCAGATGTCAGACGTGGCATCACCACCGGTTGGCATCAAGTAACTTTTCTGATCATATATAAACACCTGGTATGTCGGCTAATATTATTTTTTTCTTTCTAATATACGAGGGATCGAGACAATTTATAAAAATTATTGATTTATAAGCCTTATTACATTTTAATGTTAGTTTAATCAGCCCTAAGAGGAACAGTCAATATTAAATGAGTAAATAGACAATGAAATTTTAAATTTTTAATGACGTTGTGTACTCGCCAGATGCTATTTTACATACAATTTATGAACTTATTAAATTATTAAATAGGTATAAAGCATCGCTAGCGAGTGAATTTTTGTTAATAAATCTAATAATTACAAAATTAAGTAAGACTACGTAAACAATGGCCAATTGTGTAATAAGTGGCGAAATTAATGTTTTGTTTATTCATTACAAAGTAGAAAAGAAAGTTCCCCTGCCGATGTATAATGAAAAATAACCGGGTAGGAACGACGGCTCCAAATTAAGTCACCTACACCTTTTGAGAACATCAAAACAATGTAAGAAAAGTTTTTAAAAATCAAAGTTAGAGTAAAGAAATAAAGAAATCTATCTGCCGTATTTAAATAGTTGGTTCTATTTATTATCCTTTCAAGCATAGAAAAAGAAAGAATATATAAAAACAGTTTATTTCCTGCAAATACGACTCTGGTCCTTTCTCCATTCGACCAACTTATGGTCTCGTCAGTGGGGCTGTATCAAACAGAGAGCAGGAAACAACTACTAAATAAAATATAAATTCCAAAGTATGTAGGTAGGATAATAAAAATCTGCCGACTTCGATACCAAACTGAAAAATATATACGGAGCAGTGCAAAATTTTTAAAAATATAAATTTCAGTAAGAAATAACCAAATCTGTCCGCCGTATTTAAATAGTTATCTATATAGATTATCCTTTCAAGCAGAGAAAAAGAAAAAAATGTATACAAACAGTTTGTTTCCTGCAAATACAACTGTGGTCCTCTCTCCATTGTACATATTCTTTACTTTTCTCTGTTTCTTAAAACCTCTCATTATCTATGATGAGATGTGGATTTCCGAGTTTGAAATAGCAACAATCATCGAAATGAAAGCTGAGAGAAGAGCACGTTTGGACAAATCAAAGTCGTGCTCATTCCATTCTTCGATTACCAAGGCATGATTCATCAAAAATTCGTCCGGAAGAGCCATCTGCACATTGAGTCATCTACGACACCAATCTCACGAAGGTGGCCACTTAGGTGACAATATCCTGTTAACAGTATCACCACAATTCGGAGAGATGCTCCTAGTAAGCCATGCTAAGTTCAGTTATATGTTCCTTAGTACACCTCATTCCAGGAGTTTCTCTTTCCGATTCAATTAATATGCTTTCCAACAACAATTTTATTTCCCTTTTACCAAGGGCAATTGGGAGAGGTAGAATTGGTTAAGGTCCATATCGTTCAATCGCGAACCCCATCTTTGCCAAACAATCAACTTTCTCAATCCCTTATATGCTCGAGTGACACGAGACCCACATGTGTCTGATTGTCCAGCTGTTCCTTGTCAGATTGTTCAGTACATCCCTGCACTTTGACACCAGTCGCAAAGTTACAACGCTAGACTTCAGTGCCATTATCGTAACTCTACTATTTGAGCATATGATTATTATCCTATTTCTGTTTCATAGAGATAGCCGCCCGGCAGGATAACATGGATTTCTGATGTAGAGATCGCCGAATGTTGTCAAAGAAAGTATAGCTCTTGGCGAGATCCATCTAGCAGAAGATTTCACTCCGCCTCCTAACCATTTCTACTTTTTTTCGGGTCCGTCCTGAAGCTGGATGTACTGCGGCCATAGTAGGCCTATGGTGCTCACCCTAGATTTACAACCACTCTATTAACCTAGCCTCCCGGAATAATTTGTACAGGTCTATTAAGGAGTGAGTATGTACTTCCCTAGGGTACAGGTTTGTCGACTCGAAGATTTATTGTAGTCTTCTTTCCAATGACTCACAGTCACATATGATGTTGTACCATTTCCTCAGCTTGGCCACATAGTCTTCAACCGAGGTCTCCCTTATACAGGTTCATTTTATCCAGATGTACTTTAGCGGCCCTATGTCCCGTCATTATACCTATAATAACTCTTAATTGATTTCTGCTTATTTGGAGTAGTTTCTTTGTTAATTTCGAGTCAGACCCAATAAATAGCTCTGTCTGGTTTCCCAGTGATTTTTGTGCTCTTTTCTGATCCATTTTTTAACTGCTTCCCGAGCGGCACACCGAGGCACTCCAAGAGCTGGTTCTGGACCAATATATTGAGATGATGAGCTAGCTCTCGCTAGCTCGTCAGCTTTTTCGTTTCCATGGACACCTTCGAGTCCTGATATCCATTTGTCCCTTGCCAAAGTTGTGAGTTCACTCTAATATTCCAAGACCAATCTAGATAATACCTTTTGACCCTTAAAAGCCGTCAGCGCTGCTCGGCTGTCAGAATAAATGTTGATTTGCTTCCCTTTGCAAGCTCTTCTTTTTATCTCATCTGCACATTGTAAAATTGCATATATTTCTGCCTGGAACACTTTCCCCAAGGGAAGAGTTATTTCTTTTCTTGTTTGTAATCTATATATTCCAGCTCCGGTACCCTCACTGGGTTTTGAACCGTCAGTGCACCAGATAATTGTACCAGAAGATGTTTCCGGTTTTCCTCTTTTACTCGCCATTCGATCTTCTATTATGACCTCGAACGATATATTATAGCGGTAGCCCGAGGTCATATGATCCGTGTTTATTTCGAACTCTGGGCACCTGATTTTCTTCCATATAGTTTTGTGTCCAGTCAACAGCTTTTGTATTATTGGCGTTGAGTGGTATAGCCGATGGAGCCCCATTCTCTCCTCTCCCAGAATCACTAAATATAGCAGAGACAAATCCAGAATGCACTCCACTGCTAAAGTGGGGGTCGATTTCATGGCCCCCGTAATGCCCAAGCAGGCGACTCTTTGTATGCCGCTTAGCTTTGTCATGGTTGTTATTTACATTGTCTTAGGCCACCAGACCAAGGCAGCATATGTAATGGCTGGTCTCAGCACGCTGGTGTATAAATAATGCACCATCTTAGGTGAGAGACCCCACGTTTTCTCACACAATCTTCTAACAATCATAAAGGTTGTTTCCGATTTTTTTTGTTATATTTTCTACGTGCTTGTTCCAGATCAAACTGGAGTCCAAAGTTACCCCCAGATATTTTACTTCCCTGGAAAGTGGTATTCTGTTTCCTTGTTGGATGATGGAACTTAGGTTCTCTAGCTTTCTTCGTTTTGTGAAGGAGATAAGTAGTCTTTTGGGAACTTATATTAAGTTCTTCCTGTTCTGCCTATCTTTCTACAACCCTGAGACCCCGCTGCATTCTCCCCTTACAGTCGTATTAAATTTATCTTGGGTTAAGATTACCAAGTCATCTGCATATCCGAGTACAGAGTGATCCTCCCTGCTCAGGATTAACAAGAGCCCATCCATCACTAGGTTTCAAAGCAGTGGGGAGAGAACTCCCCCTTGTGGGTACCCCCAGTCACCCATGCCATCAGCGTTTCTCCATGCAGTTCTGTGTAGACAACCCTGTCTTTTATCATGTTTTCGATCCACCTGCAACAGGCCTCTTCTTAATTTACGTTCTTTATTGCAGTGATAATTGATTGAAAAGAAATATTATCTCAAGAGAGGAGTTGGGTTACAAAAGCGGCGCCATGTAATCTGTGATGAACTGATGTACATCTCTCCACCACCCTTTCCCAAACACCTGAGAAGCTGTATGTTCCAGCTTCAAGGTTCCCTAAGTATTGCATGCTATTCTTCATTGCATTTTAAAATAAAAACTTTTAGTTTTATACGAAAATCATTTTATCCATTTTACGCTAACACGCGGAACAAAAACATACTGAAGAATTTATATTTTGACACAATCTATTAAGTGTTCATTAAAACCTGATCAAGATGACTAGCAAATTATTGCCTTAACATAAGAAGTATCAAATGCTAGAAATAATAAGCATCAAGTCTAAAGACAAGTTTTTAACACCAAATAAATATTATCACAGATAAGACCAAAACTTTATGTTGAGTAGACCACCCTGCTTAGTAATAAAATATACAAATTTATGATCTCACTTTCTGTTTTAAGGGCACACACAATTAATTTATTATACCATTACGGAATATATTTTACCTACAATGTTTCAAACGAATTAAATTCAACATGTGAAGTCGTAGTTGCATAACATCATTGTCATTCATATCATCATTAATATTAATATTTATTACTATTATATATTGTGGGCACCAGTCTTTGAACTTTCTTATAAAGAAAATTGATTAACATATCATTTTATTCTGATATTATATTTGAATATTTTATCGGAAATATATGATATATTGTCACAGATAGAGCAGATCGATGTAGATAGAACATTAATAATTTCTATCATTTTGAATTTGGATATTAATTTTAAACTAACAGGTATATATAAGTATCCCATTATTATTATTTTCTCAAATCACAAGCCAGAGAGAATTAAGGCATGTTTTCACTTACGAGTGCCCACCCCTGTTTTTTCACCCAGGTATAATACCTGCGATTTCTTTTGTTCACACTTCTGCGTCACGACTGTGAGTCGAAAAGAAGGGGTGCCGAGCCGCGGGTGACGCGTTTTTGGAAAAAATCTCTAAATTATAAGCTGATCAGTCTGATCCATAGATATAATATAAAGATACTAATAAAAGGAGAGATATTGTTGTGTATTTCGGTGTACATTTTGAAATATCAGCCAAGCGCTTTCGGTCTTACTTAGATCATCCTCAGAGCTCAGACCCTAGCAACAAGAGAATATGGTGAGCAAATAAGCTTTCTCAGTACTCACCAACCACACTCATTTGTCAAAGGGCACACCTCAACCTTGCCACTTAGAGAACAGTCTCCAACGCCAGCGTAGCCTTTACACAGTACAAATCAAGTATAGTTAAAACGTCAATCCCAAATTAAAATTAAAACGGTTGGACATTAATATTATAATTGGAAAAAATTCGTAAAGAGTGAAATGAAAGGAAAATGACGTTTTTTTGAAAATAATTTGATACATACCCCCTATTTCGAGGTCGTAGAACACGATTCTGACCTCGGTTTTCCATAATTTTTCCTCAATTTTGCGGAAAACAGGGAAAATAACTTTTCACTTTAGGTTCAATTTTTTTCACTAAATCGTTCAACTTTTGTTATAACAACGAATTCCACAGTGATAGAAGCTTCTGCATTATACAAAAATTCAAAAATATGCACTTTTTTTTATCGAAAAAATCCGAAAAATTACCACGACAAAAATCACAACAAAATCAAAAAAAAATGGCCGGCACTCAAAAATAATAGTTAGCATAGTTCGCTAAAGATGGCGTACTGTTGAAGTCGGCGATGTTGCCAGATTGCAAAACGATTTCTTTAAATAATCTTCTCTCTCTGTTTTAATTGGAAAGAAAAGGTTCCAAAAAGAATGTTTCCCTTTCCTTTGATTATTGAAGAACTATTAATTACTCTTATGTCTATGCCTTCGATGTGCGATTTTGACTCTAAATAATAAAGGTTTTAAGGATTATAGTTGCTTTTGTTTGTCTCCCTCCAAATACCAGTACTTTGATGTGCGATTTTGACTCTAAATATTAAAGGTTTTAAGGATTATAGTTGCTTTTGTTTGTTTCCCTCCAAATACCAGTAGTTTTAAACGGATAATATGAATTGATCATGTTGCTTATGTCCGTTGGCAGAAAGTGTTGAGTGGCAGAGCTTGTCCCGCCTCCACGAGGTTTCTGCTGGACAATGACATTTTTTAATTAATAAATCTAGGTCAATTTAGGTTAGTTCAGGTTAGTTTAGGTTAGTTTAGGTTAGTTCAGGTTAGTTTAAGTTAGTTCAGGTTAGTTCAGGTTAATTTCAGTTTTTTAAAGTAACCAAGACTAATGTTAACCTGTACTTACCAGAACTAACCAAAAATTTTGGAAGGTTAAGATTCATTGTACCCCTTTTTATACGTTACAAACATTAAACTATGTTGTTAACTGTAATGGGTAAATTTTAAAGTTTATACCAGGAAACTTTAAATCTAGGTTAACTTAAATTAGTTAAGGTTAGTTTCTGTTTTCCAAATTAACCAAATTCAAGCTAAACCTGAACCAACCTATCTTAACCAAAACCAACCAATAATTTCGAAGGGTTAAGATTATTTTTACTTAGAAACTGTTCTGAATATTAAAAAAAATTAAACCATGTTGTTGACTGAAAAAGACAGATCTTATAGTTTATATTATGAAGAAATTTTAAATCTGGCAACGTTGCACCTTTTTACGTGATTCGGCGGCCAGTTTAGATAGTCTGACCGTCGATGACGTTTTCGAGACGTGTTTTTGATTTTTCACTGAAAATATAAGTTTTTCTAAATAGTGAAAAATCAAGACCAGAATTGTGTTCTAGGACCTCGAAATAGGGGGTGAGTATAGAAATTTTTTCAAAAAAAACATAATTTTTATGCTTTTCACGCTTTGCAAATTTTTACCCTATAATTAACAATCAACTTTTACATTCACAACTTAAAAGATAAAAGTGAGGTTATGCCATACACAGTCATAGCATATAAAGCAATAAAAAATGTCTAAAAATCAAAATATATACAAGTATGTGTTAGCTTGAGTAGAAATTCTCTGTATGAGTTCTATAATTTCTTCTTTATTACATTTCGTATGACTATTCATTAGTAATGAGAAAAAGGGCAGAAAGGAAGGGCAATAGAAGTTTGTTGATCTGCAGGGTTACTGTTGTCGGCTATTCTGTGATATATTTCCAATACTTGGGTTCAGTGGCGTGAAATAATTTTCATTTTTGTGAAAAAGCAATAAAATACACGTACATTGGCGTAGTTAAAATTTATTTGAATGTGTTAACTATTAATACATTCAGAATCAAATGTCTGAAACTGAAAAAGGTGATCTGAATTATTATAAGATTGCAGCTCACACAATCACAGCTCTCAGACGTTTAAATGGCTTTATGATTTTAAGGAAAAATTTTGAAAATGGGGTTGCGGTTATTAATGTTGTTCATTCTTACATTTAGGCAATGGTCGGGGTTTCTTCTTATCCAACAACAATATCTCTCCTTTTCTTGATTTCTTCGGGGACAACCTGTTAATAACTTATAAAGATACTAGTCCACGGATCGTATAGCACACGCTTAGAAAGAGACAGCGTTTTCAGTAAGTAGTATCTCTCTTTCAAATGGCGGAGCTAAAAACGATACTTCAATATTTAATCATATTTTTTAATTTACATAAAAAAACCACGGAAAAGTGCGAATTTTCCATAAAAAGTAAGAATACAACAGGTTTATCGTTTAATTTTTTTTTTGGGGTATATTCAAGATTTATATCGAAACATGTAATTTCGTAGACTGGGCATTTGTTGTGTTATTTACTATGCGATATTGTCATGTCGACGTGGATTCATTGATTTTAAAATTCATTAGGATGGAAAACTTGGTAGTTCAAATGCAATTAATTACAATTTTGTAGCATAAAGTGTAAGTAAAAGCGCATAATCGAAATGCCAAACATAAATAGTTTGTACGGCATAAAAAACAAGATCAAATCTGAACTGACCTGAACTAACCTGTTTTGTGAAATCTAGTTTAGTTTAATTCAGGTCAGCTCAGGTCAGTTCAGGATTGATATCGGTTTATAGACCAATGTAGCGTGTCGAACGATCTGTATATGTTTGGCATTCCGATTCTGCACGTTTACTCACATTTTATGCAATAAAATTGGAATGACCACAATTAATTGCATTTGATCTCACAAATTTTCCATCCTAATAAAATTAAAAATCAATGAATCCACGTCAACGTGGCAATACCGCATAGTAAATGACACAACGAATTCCCTAACTTTGAAACCACATGTTTTAATCTAAATCGAGAACATATCCCAAAAAAACTTTATGACAAGCCAACTGTCTTTTTACTTTTTATGGAAAATTCCAATTTTTCCGCGATTTTTATGTAAATTTTGTTAAATTATTAAACATTATGTTGTGTTTCTGAATTTTACTAGAAGTGGCCAAAATGTCAAGGTAGTGATCGGAAAATACAAGTTACATGAGTAAAAGTGGATTTTCTTTTTTGAAGAAACCATGCGAGAACGCGAAAAAAACTTGGTGTTCTGCGACCCGAAAGTATGAAGTGTGTAAAAAATCATTGAAAAATTAGAAAAATTCTATATTTCCACTATACCGGATCATTATCATATAAAGGGTGGTTTTTATAGAGGTATAGAACTTTTAAATGGAATAAAACAAAGATGAATTTTTTAAATTGACATGAAATTTACTTTATTCGAAAGATAACCTTCTGGCATTATAATTTAAATATGACTTCTGGCATATGACCGCCACGGCTGGTTCGGACGTAGTCTAATCAGGAGGTACAATTTTCGATGACTTTTTCCAACATTTGTGGCCGTATATCGGCAATAACGCGGCGAATGTTGTCCTCCAAGTGATCAATCGTTTCGGGCTTATCCGCGTAGACTAGCGACTTCACATATCCCCACAGAAAATAGTCTAGCGGCGTTAAGTCGCACGATCTTGGAGGCCAATTCACGGGTCTGAAACGTGAAACTATGCGGTTATCAAACGTTTCCTTCAATAAATCAATTGTAGCACGAACTGTGTGACATGTTGCGCCGTCTTGTTGAAACCACAGCTCCTGCACATCATGGTTGTTCAATTGATGAACGAAAAAGTCAGTAATCATGGCTCTATAGCGGTCACCATTGACTGAAACGTTCTGACCAGCATCGTTTTTAAAGAAGGACGGACCAATGATTCCACCAGCCCATAAAGCACACCAAACAGTCAATTTTTTTGGATGTAATGGTGTCTCAACATACACTTGAGGATTATCATCACTCCAAATACGGCAGTTTTGTTTATTGACGTATCCATTCAAACAAAAGTGAGCTTCATCGCTAAACAAAATTCGCTTATGAAAATCGGGATCAACGTCAATCTTGTTTTGGGACCATTCACCGAATCTACGTCTTGCTAGGTGATCGTTTGGCTTCAATTCTTGCACGAGTTGGATTTTGTAAGCACGCAAACCAAGATCTTTCCGCAAAATCTTCCATAAAGTGAATGGACATATATCCAATTCCTGTGCACGATGGCGGATAGACTGATTCGGGTGTTCCTCTACGCTACGCTCTACAGCAGCAATGACTTCTTCTGTACGTATTGTACGACGTCTCTGTGGATGCGTATTATCTTTTAGAGTAAACGTGGTGCGAAAACGTTCCATAGTTAATCGAATTAATTGCTCTGATGGACGATTATGTTGACCGTAAATTGAACGTAGTGCGCGATAGGTATTTCGAACAGAACCATGATTTTCAAAATAAATTTGCACAATTTGGAAGCGTTGTTCAGGTGTCAGTCTATTCATGTTGAAATGCCAAACCACACTAAACATAAATCACTTGACAGCTGACAAAATGGCCGCCAGTTAAAAAAGTGTTGCCAACTTAAAGTTTTATAACTCTATAAAAAAAACACCCTTTATATCTAACGTGTTGTCGTATATCGTGCCTTAAGATATTATACATCTTATTTTCCTTTTTAAGAAAAATATATAAAGAAGCTTATAAGTTATGTATAAATACGTCACACCAACTATAATTATATTGACTATCTCCACTATGAGATGGGCAAGGTGTCTGAAATATCACACTCTTATGAAGAATTATATCAACAATAAATGCCCAAAGTTTCAAGAAAATTTATAGAAACTCGGTTAACATATGTCAAATTGGATCCGCAATCTCAGGTGTGAATATTTCGCAATTCTTATTTCATTTTCGTAATCAACAACCCTAAAAATCCTCTAAACAAAAAATGCAGTTGAAATTATCGAAAAAATAGGATTCGATTTAACTCTATATCTAAAACTACTTATTTTGCTCAGGAACAAACTGACCATTTACAAGGCTGTCATCCGCCCAGCGGTGCTATTTGGCATCACCTCGTGGGCACAAATCCCAAAGACAAGGAGATACATCCTACAGGTGATGCAGAATAAAATACTGCGCATCATTGTCAACGCCCCTTGGTACCTGAGGACAGACCAGCTGCACAGAGAACTCCAGATCCCCACCATCCTGGAATTTGCCAGAGCCACATCGCAGAATTTTTTCAGCAAGATCTCGGACCATACAAACAACACCATCAGGAACGCCTTCCGCCCCTGCCCATTCTATAGACGAGTCTATCCCCTCCCGAGTGACCCGATTCAATGAGTTCCGGCCAATTAAATGAGGACAATACAATATCTTAAGTTAGTCTTAGTGCTAAAAATGTAATTTAGATAGGATAATAAGTTGTAATTTGCCATACAATTAAGTCTTAACATGTAAAAGAAGTTTAAAGTTGTATTACTGACTTAGAAGACAATAAAGACTATACGTGACTATACTTATTTTGGTCATTTTTATTTGTATACAAAATTTTACGCTTGCCTAAAAACGTGCAGAATCGACCCTATGTTCTTACATTACACATTTTTACCAAAGAGGCTCTCTGTAGTTTTCATAAAATAAAATATTCTATTTTGCGTATTATAAAATCTAATATCCCTGAGTTTACGCCCTTACATTTAAAATAATCAAACTTTAAACACCTTCTTTGATACAGTCACTACCTGTTACGGTTTACTATGCCGACTTTATCGTACCGTAACGTGAGTTGTGATAAGTAAAATAAATTAAAGACAGGTGCTTGCTTGATATCTTAAAATTTGAGAGCACGAGCTCAGACTATGCACCTGCTTTTCATATTAAAAATTACAATTTTGTTTTTAATGTCTATGGAGTTAGTAGTAAATTGGATGACTTTTATGACTATAGAAATTTTATTATGAAATATATTACAATTAAGTTTGTCGAACCTATGAACACTACTTTGATGTAATATGTGTTACGTGCCAAGTCGTTCGGGATACCTTAGCGACTAGAGCAGGTCTTCCAGTCCTATTTCCCTTAGGAATCTTAGAATATTGAACGGCTTTATATATATATATATATATATATATATATATATATATATATATATATATATATATATATATATATATATATCCGGTTTCATAGCGTTCTAGGCCTTCCGGTTCCCAGTTTCCAATATTTTCGGTCTTCCCAATCCCCTGGAACTAAGTTTCTTTCGAACATGGCTCGATTAATGCCCTTAATCCGAGTAACTTTTGGTCTTCCTCTTTTTATTTTTTCATTTGGTGTCCATTTTAGGATTTGTTTTGGTAGACGTTCGTCCGTCATTCTCTTCACATGTCCATACCATACCAGCTGACGTTGTTCGATTTCATCGAGAATAATTTTCATTACGCCCATAATCTTTCTAATTCTCTCGTTGGTTATCCGTTCGATCCTTGACTTTCCGGCAGATCCTCGCCAAAAGTCCATTTCAAGAGCCACCAGTTTACGTTCTAAAGTTTTATTTATCTGCTAAGTTTTCCCATCCATACAATACAACGCTTTTAAATATTGCATTGTATAAAAGATGTTTTCTTTCCTTGGAGATGTTTGTTGACCATAATAGTGAGTTTAGGCATCCGCTTTTTCCCTTTAGTTATTCGTTCCAATATTTCTTCTTCAGTTCGTCCACTGTGACTGATCTTTGTTCCAAGGTGGGTATCATCAGAACAAGATTTTACTATGATATTGTCATCCACTTCCAAATCTGTTTTTTCTCCACCGATACATACGATATATTCTTTAAATAGTTTCCTCGTCATAAATTCGAGGTTTTCTTTATCTTGGGTCACTACCACTTGGTCATCTGCAAAATGAAGCGTATATAAATGGGTGTCATTATTTAATTCTATTCCCATTCTACTGCATGATTTTCTCCAATTCTTTAAAGCTTCATTGAGGTAGATTTTAAAGAGAGTTGGTGATAGACAACATCCCTGGCGGATGCCTTTGGTCACATGAAAGCTTTCTGATAAGTTATTGCCGATCTTAATTCTGGAGAATGCTTGGTCGTATAGCTGTTTGATGGCTTGGATCGCTGTATTGTTAATTGGAGACTTCTCCATCACGTGCCATAATTTTTGGATTGGCACCGTATCATATGCGTTTGTAAGGTCAACAAGAAGCAGATGAACCTCTCTATTTCTTGCCACCTTCTTTTCATTACATATATGATCTACGCAGGATCGGCCAGGTCTAAAACCTGCTCGTTCTTCAATTTCTTGGGGGCCATATTCTGTTTCTACGATATTTCTAAGCAGTTTTCCGTATACTCTACTCATTGTGCTGGTTACAGTTATATATCTATAGTTTGAGCATTCGTCGCGTCTCCCTTTTTTGTGGATTGGTGTTATCCAGCCTTCTTTCCATATATTTAGGAGAGGATCATCATTATTTAGGAGTCTGTTAAATAGTTCTTGAAGAAAGGACGTTAGTTTTTCAGTACCGTTCTTTAACAGTTCAGCGGGTATTCCTTTCGGTCCAGCTGCTCTCCTATTTTTCAATGAATCCACAGCCCTACATACCATCTCCTTTGTTACCTCTATATAGTGGCCTTATACGTTGTACCGTCTTGGGGAGTTAAAGGGGTACTCTTGTCGGTCTTCGGTAAGCTGCGTTTGATAATGGGTTATCCATTTTTTGATTGGGATTGGTTGTAAGTTAATCTTGTTTGTGGTGTCTGATCTTAGTGTCTTTATTAATTTCCATGCTTCTCATGATCTTGTACCTCCTACATATGTATTTACTTCAGTACATTTCCAACCCCATGTGTCGTTTCTGTTTTTGTTAATCATGTTTTTAAATTTGGATTGTTCATTTTTGTATATGTTTTTATCTTGTGGATCTTTTGAATTTAGCCATTTGTTGAAAGCTTTTTGTTTTATCTGTTTTTGTTCTTCCAGTGTGTTTCGTCTGTTCATGTCTTTCGTCTTAATTCCTAGAGCTTCTTGTGTAGCGGAGTGTAGAGAGGATACGATGTGTTCATATAGTTCATCAGTGCGCCCTGACAGCAATTCAGTTTGAAGTTTGTTATCTAATCGAGTCTTAAATAGATATTTTGTACTAGGTTCATGAAGTCCTTCCACATTGTAAGATATTCGTTCTATTGTTGAGGTGTTTGTATTGTCTGTTTCTTTGTCTTTTGTCTTGAAGGGAATTTGTATCTTTGTACCCAAGAAAAAGTGGTCAGATCCGCATTCTATTCCTCTGTATATCCTAGTGTCTTGAACTTTCAGAAATGTTTCCTGTTTAACAATTATATAATCTATAATCGATTTCAGTTGTCTTGTTTCTTGATGCCAAGTATATTTGTGGATATCTTTATGTTGAAAGAATCCATTCAGAATTTTTAGTTTATGTTGTGTGCAAAGCTCGATCAGTCTTTGTCAGGCCTTTGGACTTACTGACGCCTGTTTCGTCGACATTGTATATGTCCTGTGGCTTGTAGGGATGTCTATCTATAACAACTTGCAAATTATGGTAAAAAGCTCCCACACTTGTTTTGCTGAAAAGAGAAAGACTGGTGGTTTGAGTCACTCGAACAGATAGTGAAGGATATACGCTACCCTTGACTCCGTCGATCTCGAATAAGAAAAATTATTCTGATCATTTGGGACCTCACTAAAATTAAATTTAAGTGTGCTCGACCTTCCATATTGAATATTATTCACTTAATTCACCTAGTTTTTTAAATAGAAAATCCTACATTTGATCCTGAAAATCAAAAGAGTGAAAAATTTTCCGTTCAGACATATACATGACATTCTAAGGTCAAGTTTTCTATGTCAATGAATAAGCATAAATAACTCCGAAATTGTTTACGATATTGAAAATATTTTAAGCAAAAATTGTTGATGATGAAATAAATACATTGATATAACATTGTTCTGCAGAATAGACTTTTTCAGGGTTAAAATATTTCACAAATTATAATTTTTCCATGAAACCATTTAGTAACATTCAATTCTAACACTTTTTTATATTCCGTAGAGCAAGATTGCAAGAACCTGAAGCTACAGTATTTGCTACGGCAGAGGTTAATATCCCACCTCCATCCATGCAAGAGACCATTAGAGCCATTAAGAAGCTCAAAAATAACAGAACGGCAGGTCGAGATAATATCTTGGCAGAAAGTCTGAAACATGGAGGGAACGATCTAATCACACAAATACATAACCTCGTGAAACAAATTTGGAATCAAGAAATCATTCCTGATGAATGGAAAGAAGGGGTAATAATTCCACTCCACAAAAAAGGAGACCAAATGCAATGTAAAAATTACCGAGGTATTGCTTTACTAAGCCACGCCTATAAATTATTCTCCAGCATTCTCCTTCAACGTCTCTCTCCGTATACCGAGGAGATTATCGGAGACTACCAATGTGGCTTTCGAAGCGGAAGATCAACAGTTGACCAGCTGTCCACTATCCGACAGATGCTAGAGAAATGTTGGGACTTTAACAAAAACTTACATACCTTGTTCATAGATTTCGAGCAAGCATATGACAGTGTTATTAGGATAAGGTTAGGGGAAGCTATGGAAGAATTTGGAATCTCGCACAAGCTGATTAGACTGTGTAGAGCGTGCCTGGAGGGGGCAAAAGCTGTGTCAAAATTGAAGGAGAGTGGAGCCAAACATTTTCTATCAACAGAGGATTAAAACAGAGAGATGCTTTGTCGCCAGTACTGTTTAACCTTGCACTGGAGAAAGACGTAAGAACAGTATCAGTTGACGCGGAGGTTTTTGGGCCAAGTGGCCCTAAACTTATTTTGGCCTACGCGGATGATATGAGCGCGATAGGAAAAAGCACAGTCAGTGTGAAGGAAAACTTCATAAAGATAGAAAAAGAAGTTCAGAGAATAGGGCTCCGAATAAATGAAGGAAAGACCAAATACATGCATGACTCCCGCAACCCCGCCCGAGACAGAATCAGGCAGAACGTCACCATGGATGACTATAATTTTGAGCATGTGCGAGTTTTCAAGTACCTGGGCGCAGTGATAACGGCAAACAATAATATGCAGGAAGAGGTTAAACAGAGCATCACACAAGCAAATAAATGTACATTTGCGATAAAAACCTTGCTTAAGACAAAATTTATCACTAGAAAGGCAAAAATCGAAATTTATCGAACAATGATACGACCAGTAACAATCTACGCCAGTGAAACATGGACTCTGACAGTCCACGATACGGAGTTGCTAAGAAGGTTTGAGAGAAAAATCCTGCGCATAATATATGGCCCATACCTTGAAACAGGTCGTCACAGAATGAGAAGCAACATAGAGCTTGCGCAAATATATCAAAGCCCTGACATCATTCAAGAAATAAAGTCCAGAAGACTACGATGGGCAGGTCATATACAAAGGAGTCAAAACGATCGACTAATAAAACGGGTATGGGAGGAAGCACCACAAGGAAAAAGACTACTGGGAAGACCTAGGCTTAGATGGAGAGATAACATCCACAAGGATCTAGCTATCCTTGAAGTTGACCAGCGAGAATGGAGGGAGCTGGCACATGACCGTTTTAGGTGGAAGCAGATAGTCGAGGCAGCCAAGACCCACCCTGGGTTGTAGTGCTACGGAGTCAGTCAGTCAGTCATGATTGCAATCAGGTTTTCTATTCTTTATCTCCCAAATCCTCGAATGACTTTTGCTGTCTTTTGCTTTCCATAGATCCATCCTCAGGATCTGCCGAAAGGAAAAATAACACAAAACTACTATTAAATTCAATATATTTATAGGATGTAATGCACCTAGGTATCTCATATATATATATATATATATATATATATATATATATATATATATATATATATATATATATATATATATAGCATATTCTCTCCATGATCATATTAAAGGAAATCTCTAGTAAAAGATCAAAGATGACAGTTATAGGAGTCGTTACCAGCAGCGGAAAAAATCACAAATCAATAGAGAACCAAACATTTCTGAAAAACTGAACTTTTTCTATCCTTTTCGTTATATTCCAAAAATTAATTTCCCTGGTACTGAAAAACAAACCAACAAAACCAACCAAATATATTTGTTCCATTTTTTATGGATCTCGAGGGACTAAAATTCGACCAGCTACCCTTAGACAAGCAGTGTATATTTAGAAACATTTTTCAGAATTATTAAAAATAATCACCTTTATAAATAAACTCGGGCGCCCTCTAACGTGATGTTAGAGCGGTTAATTGCAGACGATATTAAACATGCAAAAGCCTAGCTGTTAGCCTAACTTCAACATATCACGAAAGCTTTTATATAAATTAATAATATGGTAATAAATGGAGATTTTTATCTATTTTTGGTATACAAAGAATATTTTGCTAATTCTCATATTTCTTTGAAATGGTAATGTTCAGAATTTGCATTTTTTAACAAGACTGAAATTTTTAGCATCATATTTCCACTGAAGTTGTAGTTTATCTACAGGGAGCTTTAACTCAATTTTTACACGACTAAAAAAATAGGGGAGACATTCTCAATATATACAATTAGTTCTATAAAAACTTGTGGACGAAATATAACTGTCTAAAAAGTCTGACATTTTTGAAGGCACTACTTTTCATTATAAAACTCGATCACCTCAACCTAAAGTCCAGTCGCCATTGTTATTTAAATTGTCTCATATCATGCTACTAATTAACTTCTCCGCATAATTCAGTGATAAATTTTTATCTATTTCACATATTTCTAGACTAAGTTGCTTTAGGGTATATATAACTGATTCCATTCAAAATCATACAGTGAAGCTAAATGGCCTCAGTTGTCAATGCGTCACTAACTATAAAACCTCTCTCTCTCTCTCTATCACGCAGTGAAAGGATTCGGGCAAAAAAGAATAGCCTCCCCAAGAGATGACCGCTGGTGTTGGCAAGTTTGCGAAATAGAACTCCTTCTGTAGTTTTGCTGCGAAATCAACTCCAAGAAGTTAGAAACGTAAATGTTAATGAATGGACGGTTAGAAGAAGGCTTCATACTGCTGGATTGTCTTGTAGAAGGATAGCTACAGGTCCACCATTGCAACGCCGGCATCAAATTGCAAGATTGGCTTTGGCCCGAAACCACTTGGCATGGAATAATGAGGTCTGGAGCAAGGTACTGTTTTCAGATGAGTCGCGTTTTTGCCTCAATGGATCAGACGGACGTCGACGAATATGACGAAAACCTGGAGAAAGATATGTTTCAGTTTGTATTGACGAGCGACTACCATTTGGCGGTGGGTCGATAATGGTTTGGATGGGAATCTCATCACAAGCACGCACAGAGATGGCCTTCATACAAAATGGCTCCCTGATAGCTCATAGGGACATTACGGAAGTTCTAGAAGACCGTGGTATGCCTTTTATGATCATTATGGGCGAGCATGGCATTTTCATGCAAGTTAATGCTAGACCGCACGCAGTTAGAGTTGTTAGAGAATATCTCCATGAGGTGGGAATTAAGCAGTTTGATTGGCCAGCATTCAGTCCAGACATGAATCCCATCGAACATATCTGGGATGAGTTGGGCCGACGTTTTCGAAGGTATATACCAAGCTCCAAGAACTACCTAGGAGCGAAGAGAGTCGCTATTGCAGGAGTCAAATACCATAAACCAGAACGTGATCCTTCATTTGATTATGATTGCCTCGTTATTTTCAAGCAGTTATTAATGCAAGAGCATTTTTTAAAGTTCCTGTTAACAATAAGTCGAACTTCGTTTTAAATGTAAATTTGTTGCTTTTTCAAAATAAAACGTAAAAACCAAAAAAAAAGTTTATCGATTTAATATTGAAAATAGCTTACAAAATACAGTACAATGATTTAAAATTTGCAAATATAAGCTTAAAACAGAAAATTCCAAAAAATCATCACAATTTCCATGTGACCTAAATTTTTGTTCGCCAGTGTATTTGCTCATATTATCCTACTTTTTTGAAAAACATAAGAAACCTCTTTTGGTAAATAAATTATATAAAAAAATTACAAAAATGATAATTATATTAATGAAGCAAACAACAAGCAACCGTAAAAAAAATCTTGATTTTGTTTGAAGAAATGGCCGTCATTTTATTAATTTTGAAAATTTTTCGGCTTTCATTTTCTTTTTTAAGCTTATGACTCATGTGATTTTAATCAAAAAAAAATTAAATTATGACAATTAGTCAAAAAAATATAAAATTTTGAAAAACACTATGCCTTTTTTTCTATACTGCAAAAGCACTAATCTCCTATTTAAAATCTCGAAAACTTCATTGAAAATGATTTTTTCGCAAAACGGCAAAGTACATGTACACTTTTTTTGTTTCTATAATAATATATTTCACAGAAAAAGCATTTTCTGGTATGATTTCAAATGGAATCGGTCACTGAAAATAAAAAAAAAATTATTATGTCTCTCCCTGCATCCATGAAAACAATTGCAACTGAAAAAGCATATGACAAGGAATCGTCGCAAAAAAAGAAACATAAAAAAAACGTAGTTTTTGAAAAAATCGCGTTTTTTATTTTTTCGAAAAATAGCCGCCATTTCGTTAATTTTGAAAATTTTTCGGTTTTCACATGTTTCTCTGAAAGCTTGTGACTCAGGTGATCTTATTAAAAAGTGAAAACTGAATTACGTCGTTTACTCATAGAGATATACAATTCTAAATAAAAAAATACTTTTATTTTTTTACACAGCACAAACTTAAAAATATCGACAACTTCTTTGAAAACGATTTTTTCGCAAAACGCCAAAATACGTGTACACTTTTTTGGATTCTAAAATAATATATTTCACGAAGAAAGAATTTTTTTTTTTGACTATTTTCACTATGTGATTTCGGATGGAATCAGGCTTATTGAAAAATGTTAAAATTTGGCAGTATGAGACCACATTTAAAATGGTGAAATTGGCTATTTTTGGAATCTTAAATATTTTTTATCTCGAAAACAAAGCGACCTACGTAAAAATGAATCATAACCTTTTTTATTCAAAATCACAAAGATTATATCAAAAAATTATTTTGTTCGAACTTCTACCCTAGAAAATCGTGTTTAACTCGTCAAAATATATTTAAAAAAAAACTTGTTTTATTCCATCTAAATCAGGCGAGATACAGAAACCCTGTTGGCCCCTATACTGAGGGTTAAAAAAGCATTTTTTGCAAGCACTTCCTTTCCCTGCAAACTGAGATAGGATAACCCAAAAATTAAATAATTTCGCATACTTACGTACTGCTGCAGGAACTCGAGAATATGCCGGGAATGCTAATCATTCCCCAAGAAGTGCCTGAATTGAATATTAATTTTGATAGTGAGCATTCGATGAAATTGATACAGACGGTTCTCGATAAGACTTCCAAGGAAAAACTATATGAGACGCTTCAAAATTTAAATTATGATTTTGATGAATGAATATGAATTACTCTCTGGGTGTACACCCACATGGAGAATTGAATAATTTCACGTAGTGAAGAGTGACTTAACGACAGAAGAATATTAAAACATCGAAAATGAAATAACTTTAAAGTTAATTTAATTGTTTTAATTAGATTGCACGTCAATAACTCAGATCGTCTTGATTGAAATTAGTTAAAATTCAATGTGGCTTTCGAAAATAATTAGCGTATATTTAGTGAAAATGTCCAAAAATATTATGATAAAACAACGATTAGGAGAGTAATCCTCACTTAAATACTATTTGTGATCTGGCAACTTCCTAAAATAAAAATTTATTAACAAAAATATCGAAAACATCGCGGAAAAGGTGGGAATCTAGTTTTACAGCAGTTTCATATTCCCACACATTAATGGTACGATATTTTATTTAATCAGAAGTGGTTATTCTCATTGATCGTCTCTTCCAATCCGTTCCGTCGCGAAAGTGCGAACGCTTCTTTATTCTGGAGGCACCCTCATTATTACTCCGAACAGGCAGTTTGAAGGAACACAAAGATTACCATGTCATCCATATATGTCAAAATTGGTGACCTGACTTGGCCTTTTTATGTTTGATTTTTGATTTTATTCTTTCTCGTATTGATTTGGGTTTAGATGGTAAATTTGGAAGAAATTTTAATGGTCTCGCATTAGAGCGAACGCCCAGTTCAGTTCCTGTTGTATGGGTCCATCAATACAGAATTTTTATAGTGAACGTGAAGTAAGCTTCCGGTAAAAACGATGCACAGACCTGTATAACTTCTATTAACGTCAAAAGTAATAAAAACTGCACCTTATCACCCCTTAAGTATATCCACAACATCCACTTAACTTTTTTATTATATATGTAATTCTCCTTTCAAGCAGAGAATATGAAAAATATATGTAAAAACAGTTTATTTCTGCAAATATCGCTCTGGTCCTCTCTCCATACGCTTTTCGATCACTTCATGATCTCGTCAGTGGAGCTGTATCGGACCGAGAGCAACATTAGCAGGAAATAACTGATATATGAACCATAAATTTCAAGGCAATATCCTGCTTGATGTACCTTTTATATAACTATTGAATGGTAATGGATGTTCAATAGATAAGTCTTCGCGTTCTCACAGAATACGACAAAAAAATCGTTTTCTGCCCAATTTTGTGTTTTTTAATAGACGTTCTAATGTATCTAGTTGCCTATGGCAATTAGAAATGTCAGAAAATTCAGTTAATATGTCAGTCTAGTGCGCAAAGCATGTTGCTATAATGGCGGTATTATTTTTTGTAACTGTGAAACTTCATTTACTGAATTGAATTATTTAAATATTGTTGTGTTATTGTTTTGTCAAAATGAAGATTTATCTAAAGGAAGAGCGTATATGATTTTTATTCTTGGAGAATGTCATCAAAATTGTTTGTTGGCTTCTCGAATCTTTGCTCAAAGATTTCCTGAAAGAAATCATCCTAAACCAGCTGTTTTTGTGAGACTATTAAATCAGTTTCTGGAAAATGGAAGTGTCAGTTATAAAAAACCTGTTATAAGAAAATCTGTTACTGAGGATGAAGAAAATGTTTTTACTGTCCTTGGTTGATCGGAAATCACAATATTAGTCAGAACCATATATCCATTAGCCAAGTAATTGTCTCAAGGATTCTTAACAAATACAGATTTCATCCTTATCAAGAGCTTCACGGAAATGATTTTGACAACCGAACTGAATTCTGCTTGTGGATGTTAGAAAAAGTGGCAGAAAATGAACACTTTTTTTGATGTGTTGTTTAATGATGAATGTATTTTTCATAACAATGGTTTCGTGAATAGATACAACTTCCATTACTATTCTGATTCAAATCCGCATAAATACAAAGTTATGAGAAACCAGAATAGGTGGTCGATTAATGTGTGGGGAGGAATACTGGGTCCATACTTAATTGAACCCTACTTTTTTGAAGGACCTTTAAATGGTTTGATGTTTCCCAATTTTCTTTTACACCAACTTCCAGAGTTATTAGAAGATGTGCTTTTAAATATTAGAACAACTATGTGGCTTCAACTGGATGGAGCTCCACCTCATTATCATCGCGAGGTTCGGCAATTCTTATATGTCTACTTTCGAAATAGGTGGATTGGAAGAGACGAATTTCAAAATTGGCCCCCGAGATCTCCGGACTTAACTCCACCAGATTTCTTTTTATGGGGATATATATATATATATATATATATATATATATATATATATATATATATATACATATATATATATATATATATATATATATATATATATATATATATATATATATATATATATACATATATATATATATATATATATATATATATATATATATATATATATAATCTGATTCAATTTACAATTCAGGGCGTTATGCAGCTTAAGTGTAAACACCAGCGCCTATCTAAATAAGTATTAAAATAGGGGGTAGGCAACCTGCCTCCAGTTAGCAAGTTGCTCTTAATACAAGTATTCTATTGATGGTCAGATTGAAAAACCATTTTTAAGGTATTTGCACTGAAGTTTAAAACGGAGTTTTGTAAATCAAATATTTACATGGAAGTTTCAATATTTAAAGGATGCCACATGTAAAGCTACATTGATCAAACACGTGCTATACCAACATTTTGTTAATATAAATCAATAAAAAGGTTATTGATTTTATATCGGCACACGATGCATATATATTTAGATGACCTTCTTTGAATAGCTAATTAAAAGCAGATGATCAAGGACATATGCCATTACAGGTTAAGAATGTTTCATTATTAAGGTGGTCGATAATAAAATATGCAAATAATTAGATATAAGATAACGTTTTATAGCACATTTAGTTTATTATATAATTTATTTTGTTTATCGAATTATGTCAGAATTACCAAGAATTCGAGGTAATAACAATACACCTACGGAAAATTTTTATAAATGAAAAAGTTGGTGAAAAATTGTACTGAGAATTTATACGTGAAATAGTCTTTCATTCCCAAATATCTTCTCAACCGACTGTTTATCCAGCCAGTGGCGTATTTAAGAGTATGTGTCCCCGCCCGCAGATCTTTGAATGCAGCCTACTATTTTGCACCCATCTTGATCCTTCGTATTTATTCATTTTCGTCAAGGAACTTGACTGCGTCCCCCGGCATTGCGGGGTCTACGGAGTCGTTATTTACGCCACTGGGTTCAGCCCTTGTCAAAGGTTATATTGTAAAACGAGAAAGTACGTAGAATATTATCAAAAAGATCCAGCTAGCCACGATAGAAACAATTGACTATGCGTTGGCTAGTAACCCAAATAGTAGCAAAGTTTTTCTACCATCATCCATTATTTTGTGTTTTATAAAATATTTTCCACCAAACAACGAGTTTGGGAAATTGGAATATCACAGTGTCATCAAATTTTTCAGAAACGAACATATTTGTTCTAGAAATAATCACAAATAAATTATATCTGTTTATGGGAAGGAGACATCATCATATTTTAAAGTAAAGTTTTAAAGTGAATCCCAAAACCCCCCAGCCTCCTATGGGAAATCTTCCTGAGGTTCGCTTATCCCAGTATAAGCCGTTTCAGAAGGTAGGCATAGATTGTGCTGGTGCGTTTACGACTACAATGGGCAGAGTTCGAGGAGCAAAAACATATAGGTCCTATATTTGTATATTTGTCTGTATGGTTACTAAAGCCATACACCTTGAACTTTGTTCTAGTTTATCGACTGACTCATTTTTAGCTTCACTGCGGCGCTTTTTACACTACAACAATTACTGTACTACTCCACGACTATGGTACTACTACTCTGTCCCTTTTTACATTTGTCCAAATGCGCGAGGGCCAGTAAAATGTGTCACGTGTAAAGGCGAGTAAAATTGAACTAAAAAGTAATGAAACCTAAACATATGGATTGAAACAGTGGAATGGAAACTCCGGATATTTATATATATTTTATAACCTCCTTTTCGTAGAATATAAAAACATGTAATATTTCGAAATGAGCTTTTGCCGCTACTTTTTTTATCCAGCTACGGGTTTTGGTGGTATACTTGACATTTAATGACGATAAAGCTATGGCGTTTTAAAATGTACGTATCACATATCCATATTTAAGGACATCCGAAGGAGACTCGCATCAATTTCATGATTTCACACTTCACAATTTTATTTCCATCTTAACGATGAAATTTTGGCCATGTTTCTTCACTTTCCATTAATAATATCATGTAAATCCAATATCGTTTATCTTTTTTTTAAAAATTTCGGAAAGAATAAATTTATACCTTTTAAATTTAAAATTTTTAATGATTTCAACTGAACTGGGAAATAAATTGAAATTAAAAAATTACTTGATTATTTATACGTCATAAATCACAAAAAGAATTTAAGAATCTTTATGCAGCTCTTTAACTGTCCAAATTCTGCAACAAAAATAGCAAGATATAGGCTGCTACTACAAATTTCAAGAACAGCTTTTAGATCCATATCATTTCAAAATAGTGAATGAGCTGATTCCTGAAGATTTTCCCAGTAGAATGCAGTTTGCAAACTGGCTATTCGATCAACAACGAAATAATATAAACTTCATTAGGACTATTCTCTTCACGGATGAAGCAGGGTGGTATCATAAATTTACACAACTCGCATGTATGGGCTGATGAAAATTCTCATGAAACTATTGTTTCGCATCATCAACATCAGTTCCAATCAACAAATGTCTGGGCAGGAATCATTGGCAATTTTTTAATTGGACCATCCGTATTGCAGGCACAACTGAATGGAGAACTTCATTTGGAGTTCATCCAGAACGCTTTTCACGATTTGATAGAGCACTTGCCACTTGAAACCTGCCGAAAGATGTACTACATGCTCGATGGCCACAACCTTATTTCAGCGTTACTGTGCGGGAGCACCAGAATAACCTTTATCCAAACTGATAGGTAGAGAAGGACCTATTGCCTGGCCTCCTCGATCTCCCAACCAAACTCCGTTGAATTTTTATCTGTGGGGACACCTCAAAACCTTGGTGTATTCCACTCCGGTCGATAGTAGGGGAACAATGCTGAGTTAGTATGGTGACTACAGCAGTTTTCAATTCGTTGTGCCCGCGAGTGTATCAGACTTCACGGAGCTCATGTTGAACCTTCTTATGAAGTTTAAGTTGGTTTAACTTTTTATTGAAACTATGGTGACAGTGGAAAATTCCTCTGAATTCCCTGTATATTTTACTATAAAATATGAAAAACATATTTTATATGTTTAATTTCAATATGAGTCAAAATTTCTGAAACCGGCCACTAAAAATCGACTAGTCGATATTTATGAATTTTTTTTGCAGATTCCTGAAGCCTTGCATGTCAAAGTTAATGTTTTAAAACATTTTCTGAAAATTTAAATTTTTCAAAAAGTTATAAACAAATGAATTTCTAAGCAACTTTTTATTAAAATTGCGATATCTTGGTTAATATTTAATGCAAGTTGATGAAATATTTACGGTATATTCATAAATAGTAACGGAATCGAATAAGAGATAATTTAAACCGAAAACTTGTAATTTGTAAATAAACAAATAATTTTGCAATAAACAAATAACAGTTTTACCAACTTCTCCTTGTGCTACAAAAATTTTCTTTTCACATTTGCATTCCTTAAACTCTAGCCTCGATAACTGTGAAGTGAAATTTTGGTGATCTCAACTTGGAAAAAAGTTATGAATTTTTAAATATTATTATGAAGATGCTTGAATGCGGCCGAGGCGGGCGCGCCGCGTTGCCTCATGCGAGCGATACCTACAGTACAACCTATACTTTTCTTTCCTGGTTTTAATGTTAATGTTTATAATTTTATAAAATAAAAAGTACCTCATTCACACATGTTTACACTTCTCATTTATTATTTTACAGCTTTATCTACTTTCAATATAGTGCTTTTTGAACATGATGAAAAAATCTTACATTCTATAGAATTAATATTAAATGGCTTAAAGCAATGAAATTGGCGTGTTCCCTTCATGCTTTGAGCTGTAGAGAAACGTTTCTTTAGATATTCTTGGTGTTTTTTATATTCATCTAAAGTACAAAAATCCCAATCAATTTTGTGAAAAAAGTTGCGTGCCCATTCGAAAAGTTATTGCGCTGTAACAATCGTTTTATCTTGTAAGCTAGCACGATATGCATTCCTCTATACGCAACCACCAATGCCATCACATGCACCTTTTTCGTGCGAGGTCACAAAAAAGTGCCATTCTGCGTTGATATGGAAGTCCTTCTCGTGGTATAATAAATTCAAAAATTAAATTTATTTTTATACTGATCCTGCTCCATCAGAAAAGTATATAACTTTTTTTACGTTTTGCACGCCAAATTTTTTTTTCAAAAACTCAATCATCTTGGAGTTATATAAATGGACTCCAGTTACATCGTGATTCTCGTATTCCGAAAAAACAACAAAGTTAAGATTACACACGGCACCCTTTTTCTTATAATATAATACGTAGACATGCAATGATGCTTGATCTTTAGACCAATGTTGAGCTTGTATAGCATTCTGAACATGAAACGAGTAATTTTCAGAAAAATCGAGAGTGATTAAAAATTCGCCTGGTGATAGTAAATTTTTTAGTTCATTTAAATATTTTTCTTGAGTTTCAGCAAGAAAATCGTGTTTCAAAATATCTGGTAATGTTTTCCTCAGATTCTTTATAAAAATATCGATTTCTTCATTTTCACGAAGTAATTGGCATCTGGAAAATGTATATATGATGGAAAATTATAAAAGAATTTAATTAAGTAGAAAAATTTAAATACATTACCGGTCAGTAGTGAGCCATTAATTAAAAGAAATACTTTTAATTTGGAATGTTTGCAGCGATTCTTTCAAATTTTATCTGCACCAGGACAATTTTTACAGTTTCCCATAAAACAGTCTGCAGTTGGACATGAACAAATCATTCCTTTGAAATAATCACGATAGCTAGTTTGAAAATTGAACGCTTTATCAGCAAATTCTTCTTTTAGCCCTCTCATTTTAAAACGTATATTTCCATGTATTTTGGATACGCAAACGTTATGCGTACCCTTAGAACCAACTGGAATACACTGTTCAGGCCTTAAAGCTCTAAAAGCCGACAAGGATATTTGAAAATTTGAATATTTTTTCAAAAAATCGATATGCAAGTCATTAAGATTCCCCAACAATAGACGTTTCTGAAAAAATAATATTTTTATTTATCTCAAATATCAAAATATTAACGATTGTATTAATTCATCATAAATTATTGTGAATAAGGTATTTTTTTATTTTATAAAGTTATAAATAATAACAATAAAACCAGGGGAGAAAATCATACGTTGACGCGGCCCGGCGCGGCCGCATTCAAGTATCTTCATGATAATATTTAAAAATTCATAACTTTTTTCCAAGTTGAGATCACCAAAATTTCACTTTACAGTTATCTAGGCTAAAGTTTAAGGAATGCAAATGTGAAAAGAAAATTGTTGTAGCACAAGGAGAAGTTGGTAAAACTGTTATTTGTTTATTGCAAAATTATTTGTTTATTAACAAATTACAAGTTTTCGATTTAAATTATCTCTTATTCGATTTTGTTACTATTTATGAATATACCATAAAAATTTCATCAACTTGCATTAAATATTAACCAAGATATCGCAATTTTAATAAAAAGTTGCTTAGAAATTCATTTGTTTATAACTTTTTGAAAAATTTAAATTTTCAGAAAATGTCTTAAGACATTAACTTTGACGTGCAAGGCTTCAGGAATCTGCAAAAAAATTCATGAATATCGACTAGTCGATTTTTAGTGGCCGGTTTCAGAAATTTTGACTCTATATTAACCCAATTCTAAGGACGTAAAAATTTTCTTTACATCGTCCTGAAAACTTTATTTTTATGTATAGTGTTATATCCGTAAAGTGTCAGAATAGCTTTGGGAATTGTCATTTTCAAGTAATTATAACAATACCAAAAGTTTCGGCCTTCGTTTAAAATTCTAATTCATGATTAAAATGCCTCTTTTTCCTTATATTCTCCAAATTGGAAATTTCTTTTAGTATTTTTCTGAAGGTCGTATCAAGTCCAATCCTGGCTCAAAAAGGCGCTTGATATTACAACCATGATGGGACAAAAAGAAACCATTTGGTCTGGTCGGGGGCGCCGATGTGACGATAACAAGTGACAAATGCGCTGCACCCAACTCTTCTATGTTATGAATACAAATATAGTGTTTTTCATAACGTGTCCCGTGTTCCTATTACCTCCTTCTGAAAACCCATTTAGACGCCAAAGTACATGTTATAATTATATCCTTATTACATAAGGGAAGAATTTGTTAACTATATTATAAATATCATTACGTTTGTTACCTTAAAAATGTCAAGAAACCATCAAGATGTTCTACAAATATTAATTTAATTCCACTAAACCACTTTAATCTTATTTTATTATACTGTCGCTTTTTTATATTCTCTTTGTCACGTATACAGGTGTTGGCACCTCTTTACACCCGTCAAATATATTCAAAAAAGGGGTTGAACCGTAAAGGCATAAAAAAAATCAACGAAAGGAATAATTAATCACTACGTTGGCGTTGCATAACAAAACGAACTGTCTAGTTATTATTCTATTTCAATTCGTGTCTAGGATCGTTCTGTTGGACCAGCAGGACTGTCGCGTTATGTCGGGTACATCCAAAGGGACTTTTTCGGAATTAATTTTAATCTTTGTTGAGCATATTAGAGATATGATTCAAATGAGCCTTTTTTTGTTTTCTAATAAGAAGTTTTTTATTCACGGAGCCCAGAGGGTTTCCGTAATCGATGAAGAGACAAGGCTCCATTGAAGACTTTATTTCTAGAAAAATGGTGAAGTAATTTGTTATTAACAAAAAATTTGTAATAACTAAAAAAATTGTTTTTTTTTTGCAAAATAAAGATATTAAATACTTTTGTATTACTCGGCCTATTATAATCAAAGAGTCGCTCTTGTCATTTTTCCGCGCGATATAGCTCAAGATCTTCTTCCTAACACAGTTAACCATGCTAGTAGGCTATTGCCTGTTCATTGCCATCACGTCTCGGAAAATGGGGTCCAGCATTCTCGCCATCATTTTGTGGTCTTCCCTGTGATCTTTTTCCTACCGGGTTATTCATTTTTGCGCTTTCAACAAGTCTACCGTACTCCATTCTCCCTATATGTTTGTTCCAGAATCTTCCCCTTTGTCTAACCCATCTTCCTATGTCCTGTATCCCGCATTGTTGTCTGATATCTTCATTCCGTATTCTGTCGTGTAGAGTTTTGCCTTGTATACTTTTTAATGTTTTCATCTCGACTATTTGTAGAGTTCTGCCTGTATCTGATCTTGTTTCTGCCGCGTATGTTATGATGGGTCTTAGAGCCGTTTTATATATCTTAGTTTTGCTTTCTGTATTAAGGTATTTGTTCTTACACACAATTTCTTTCCAGAAATTCTAGCCGCTTTCATTGTTTGCTCTCTAACGTCGTTAAAAAGGTTTCCATGGCTCGTTATTTCTGCTCCCAGATATTTGAAGTGATTGATCTGTTCGACAATTTTGGAGTCGATTTCCAACTTACACCGTATTAGTTCTTTGGATGTTACTAAGCATTTGGTCTTTTCGGTGTTGATGAGCATATTTAATTCTTTCGCTTTAGTGTTAAAAGAGTGCAGTAGTCTAGAGGTTATCTTCAAAGTCTGCAATAAGAACAGCATCGTCCTTATAGCAGATGGTATGAAAGAATGTGTTCCCCTTTTTGTATCCAGCTGTTCTGGGGAGATTTTCTATTATTTTATCCATTATTAGATTAAATATGAAGGGGCTGAGCGAATCGCCCTGTCTAATTCCTGTGTTTACATATATGTCTTCAGTTGTTATATGTCCTACTCTTTTTTTTTGTTTTGCACTGGATGCTAATATCGTATATTACGTTAATTAGCCTATGGTTTAGACCTTTTGTTCTCATTATTTCTAAGACGTCCTTTAAGCGTACTCTGTCAAAAGCTTTGGTCATATCGACGAAACACATGTACGCAGGTTTATTGAATTCTAGGGATTTTTCAGTTATTTGTTTGACAATGAATATTGCATCAATAGTGGATCTGTTCTTTCTGAAACATTGTTGTTCTTCTCGTATACTTATGATTTTGATGATTTCTTCCAGTATAGTTTTTGTGAATGCTTTGAGAATGCTATCAAGTAGTGTTATTCCTCGATAGTTTCCTGGGTGCATTTGCTGTCCTTTTTTAAAAATGGGTATTGTTACACTATTCTTCCATTCATTCGGTATTTTTTGTTCTTCTATGATATTCTTGAATAGGGTTATTATTTCATTCCATAGCTTTTTCCCTCCGTATTTAAGCATTTCATTAGTGATCTCATCTGGTCCAGGGCTTTTTCTATTCTTAAGGGACTTTAAGGTGTTTTCTATCTTATCATTTATCAGTTCTATGCTATCGTCCTCCTCATATTCATTTTGCATCTGTTCCATATTCTCCTCTTCTTATATAGATTTTTATAGTATGTTTCCCACTGCCCTAATGTGATTTTATTAGTTCTCACAGTATCTGTGACTTCAAGCTTGTTTCTTCTTAACATTCCCCATATTTTGCTTTGGCTTCCATACATGTCTCTCTCCATCCCTTTTGTGAACCTTTCCCAATAGTTTTCTTTTAGTTCTTTTATTCTTGCGTTTACCTCGTTCCGTTCCCTCCGGTAGTTGTTCCAGTTTTCAGGCGTTTTATTTCGTATATATTGAATGTATGCATTTTTCTTTTGTTTAGCTAGTTCCTTTACTTCCAGTGTAAACCAAAAAACACCTTGATTTAACTCAAGATACTTGTATTAAATTATGAAATTTATGTTAATAAAAATACTTGTTAGCTGTAGTTACAAAATAATAAAGCAAAAATGACATAGATATGTTAACTGCACTTATAAATAATAAAGGAAAAATGATATAGTTTGTCAACGAACGTTGCAATTTTCTTTGTCATACGATAATATATTTCTTTTTCTTACAAGTTCAAACAATACAGCTACTTATCTGTTTGGGTGTACTTGCTATCGGGCTGCAGTCACTAAAAGATGGTCTCAGATAAACGGATACTTTATTGAATTTTTAAACTCGCAACCAATCCAAAAAAATGGCTGCCTACCAAAAATGTTTGATGAATCATTTTTATGTACCGGATGTCTCACTAACAATGGTAACTAACTGTATCTCAAAAACTAACTATCATACGACTTTGGAAAAGACTTTTTTTATTAAAAATGGTTCCAAAAAAATTGTTGCAAAATATGTGTTTAAGATAGTTGCTAAGAAGAGTAGCAGCGGCCACACAGCATAAAAATAAAATTTTCTCAAAAAAGAGGCTAATTAAGATAAGTTGAAAAAGTCTTTATTGTTAGTTTTCAAAACAAAAAATCTTTTGATGTCATCTTTATTAGTAATCAAATAAAGTGATGGGGGAAAGTCAAAGTTTTATTTTGAAAAGTACCCATAACTTTGATTGGGCTCAATCTAATTTATTCTTGATTAAAAGGGCTTGACGTGCCTGATCTTTAACGTTATAAAGTATGGTTACATGTTATTTGCAGGTGCCACTATCATAAAAAGTATTATATTTTGGAATATGTTTCAAACAATTTAAATACAATTCGACATATTTTTCCAAATTCGAGACATAAATAATTGAAATCAAGTTTCAAAAATTGCTCTCTTAAATTTGTATGTCTTCGTCTTTTATTAATTTTTTTTCTAATATCTTTAGTTTGAAAAATATATGAAATTTTGTTTTCTATCCTTTTAAAGCTTTTTTTCCTCTATGAAGTATTATTTAAAAACACGTTTCATTATAGTTAAATTTTTTTGGGAGATATCGCAAAATAGATCAATTTTTAAGATGGCGCCCTCTCGCGCAATTTATAAATGTCATATAACTATATAGCGCTAAAGATCAGGCATGTAAAGTTATTTTAAACGAGATCAAATTCACTAAATTCGATTGAGCCAAACTAGAGTTATGAGTATTTTTTAAAATAAAAGTTTAACTTTCCCCCACAATTTTATTTAGCGACTGACAAAGATGACACTGACAGATTTTAGTTAAGAAAATTGGCATTTATTTGAGAAAATTCGTCATTTATGGTTTAACAAACTAAATATTTTCCAGTAATTTTTAATTTCCGAGGTACAACCGATTACCATTCTAAGTGGAGCACCCGGTCCAATAAGGGAACAATAAAAATGGTATTTCAACTATTAAAGCATAATTTTCAATACGACTTTATTTGTTTTAATTAGTTTGTTGGGTTAAACCTTTTTTTTTATCCTGACGCAAATTTGTTATTTATTATTTTTCTTACGCAAACGCTTTGTTTCGTTTCCTGCCAACTTTATTGTGTCCTGCAATATATTAAATACATCACACTACCCATTACCTTCCATAATATAAGCTTTATTATTTATCATTACCCACAATTAAAAAGCAGACAACAAAGTTTGGAAAAGACCAGGTGTAGACACGTGCGGCGACAGGTGGAAACCGTGCGCCATATCGAATAATTGTGAAGTTCTTTTGTTTCCGAATCTTCGGGTCATTAAGTTATCTTTGTTTAATCGAGGCGTTAAGACAAAGAGAGAAGGTAATGATTTTTAATGTGCGGTGCTTTTTGTTCCAACTGACTTGAAGTGCCTGATGGTACTACGGTGTGTTACCCTAGCCGTAACAAGTCCCGAAATTTTTGGAGCGTAGCGACTGCTTCGTTAAAACTTTTATCTTGCCGTGCTTTTTTATCTTCTTTTTATTTTATACCAGGGATTTAGGTTAGTTCGCGGCATATATGAGAAACAATTTAAGGTTGTTCTACATACAAAAATACACATTTTTTTCTATTTGAAGTTTTTGTCTGTCTTTTGTAGTTAAAGGCAGGGACGGATCCAGCCTCTCTCTTTGGGGGGGGGGGGGGGGCGGTGATATCACAAAAGTACAATATGGCAAGTATCAACAAGTTGTCGACCAAGGGGGAGGGGAGACACCAGCAACATTCATATTTCTAGTGTAAAAGGCAGGGTCGGGTCTATTTGTCTGAATTTGAAGCTCTTGGACAGGGGCAAGCAATCACAAGAAAAAACAGGGGGGAGGGGGGAGGATGCGACCAGCATACAGATTCCTATTATAAGAGACAGAATCGAGTCTAGTTTTCTGAACTCAAAGCTCTTGGAGGGAGGGCTATCGCAAGAAAAACAAGTTGTCAACGGGGGAGGGGAGAGGTGAGGGAGTTCTAGCAGCATACACATTCCTAATATAAAAGGCAGAATTGGTTCTATTTTCCTGAACTCAAATCTCTTGGGAAGGGGAGAGACGATCGCAAGCATATACATTCCTATATTCTATTCAAGAACTAGAGAGAGTAATAAAACTATTACCGAAACCTCCAACGTACCTACTCCAGTGCCGCAGATAACTGAGGACTGCCGTAAATCTAATTATATTTAACTATTATAAGCTTTTATAAATTTACTGCAACAATAAAATTTCTGATAGTTCATTTTAATTTCTATCAGTAAGTGAAGGACACCTTACAGTGTGTCCTTAGTGATTTATCTTGTTTGCGCTTGTTTTTATATATTATTTGAGATTAGTGAGATACCCAAAAAATATGGCTTCCACCTCTATATTTATTCCAAAATCGTTAAACCAGGGCATTCTTTCCTCAACAAAAAACTTATTACGATTAATGTTTATCATGCCTTAAGATATCGATATCTAGATAATAATGTTAAAAGCTCTGTTGAGATGTGTTCCAACATTACAGGGGTTGGAAAATCTACTATGTACCGAGTACGAAGGAGGAAAAACGACTGGAGTTGTTAGTACTCCTATGCCACATTCGATCACAGGCAGACGAAGAACCTCGTTGGAAGAAGAGATGAAAACTGCAATAAAAGGAGTTGTACATATATTTTATTATGAGAAGCAGATCCCAACCGTGGACAAAATTCTAGCTAAAATCAATGAAGATCGGGATTTACCTGAAAATAAAAGAACAGAGCTCTAGAAACTGCTCAGAGAACTTAATTTTTGCTGGGAAAAACCAGATAGATCGTCCTGAAAATATCCGTTGGAGAAGGAAATATCTCTCTCAAGTAAAAGTAGTAGCAACACAACTTATAAAATTAGTAATTTAACTGAACTTCTGAAAGATTTTTTTGAATAAAGTTACTGCAGAAAATTGGGAAAAATCCATATAATAAAAGAATAAAAGGAAATATGGAAACTCGATCTCATGATCGGTAAGATAGAGGAATCAATTATAATTAATTTGAGCGAAGATAGCTTCACTGACTTTGATTACGAATTAGATACGTAATGTTTTCCAGTGTAAACATAATTAATTATTTAAATTTGTGTTTTTGTTGTATTTTATTTTTTAATGTTGTTTTTTTATATATATCGTACTTTCAGTCGGCGGTCATGAAGTATGACATTGTGAATTTTTGTGACAATTTCGTCAGTTGTAGCGGTTTTTGGGCGTCCCGAACGCGATGTTCTAGTGTACGACCACGATTAAATTCAGCAGCCCATTTTTTTACTGTCAAAAACGAAAGAGAAGAATCTTTTAAAGTAGAATCTAACTAATATTTAATGTCCGTAGGAGTTAAGCCCTTTAAAACAAAGGATTTTATAACCGCTCGAACTTCAATTTTATCCATTTTTCACAAAGTATCGAACCTTATGTGTTCACTCGATCGCCACAAACAAACAACTGAACGCAAACATCTGAAACTTTGCAGGGCGTCATCTCAAGGTTAATGATTACAAAATATTATAATTATATGATCCTACTAGCGCCCTCTCTGTTTCAGGCCGAGAACTTATCGAACCATCCTTGTATAAAAATTAATTACATTTAAATCCCTTTTTAGTGTTTAACTGTAATTCTGCAGACGGTTTAAGAAATAAATAAACTGAAACGTCAAATGTCCTAAAAATAATTTTAATTCATAATAAGGTAACCGATAGCCCCAAAAAAATGTTTATATTATATGGACGAATTCATTTTTTTATATATGCTTAATTTCTTGTATTTTTGACAATGGGTATTTTGTCAGTATTTAAATAACTTAGAATTTTTTGAGACAATAAGGCTACGTTTTAGTCTGAATGTGCCTAAAACGGTTTCTATGCCAAAATTAAAAATAATAAAAATACAGTTGTGATTTGCGTTAAATATGTCAAAATTATCTATATTTTCTAATGTATGTGAATTATTAAGAAATCATAAGAAATAAAATAATATTATAAAAACTTTTTATTTTAAGTTTACTAGCGAAATGATATTCTATGCCAGTGATAAAATAAACCTCCTTACGACGCCTATGACAAGGATTAAAATCCTTTTTAACACTTCACACTTCCAAATATCTCTCGTTATCCAACCCAAATAGTCCATTATTATAGATCGGTATTTTTAATTATAAAATTTGTAACCCATTCCTATGAAAAATATGTGTCTAACAGATTTTGCCAAAGACACCGGACTAAAGAACGCAGGTAGTTCGCGAAGAAAAGAAAGGATAAAAAATGATTTATTACTGTCTCTATTTCTTGAATAAACTATAGCATAAGAGGCAAAATTGGGTCTATTTTCCTGAACTCAAAGCTCTTGAAGGGGAGGGGGCGATCGCCCCACTGCCCCCCTTTTGGATCCGCGCCTGGTTAAGGGTATATCGAATATTGAAATTCTTTTTTCTCGACTAAAACCTTTAAAAAAATTTCACTCGCACTTGACACTATCTAAAAGTACTTGAAAAGAGCTTTCAAACGCTTTTTTTTTTAAATTGTCGTACGATCGTTTCTTACTGAAATATTAGACTTTGAAGCTCTACTTGTTTTCAGGTAGGGATGGCAAGAGTGATTGACGGAGAGTGTATATGGAACACAACATGAAAAAGAGAAGATTTCTAGAAGTCGCAGAAGCAGTGCTAAGACACCAAATCTTTCAATCAAAATTTTTCATTTTCATTAATTAAATTTAATGACATAAATTTTTCTTTCATAACCTGAACTAACTTAAACTACAAAGGGGTATAAAAATGTTCAAGTTTGAATATTAAGTCTTAATATTTTGATAATGATATTCAAGAAAATTTGTTATAAAACACCCACATTCAAGGAGATAAATATCTGTATATCTTTCCTTTTCCTTATTTTTGTAACAGAACTCCATCCCCAGTCCATGGGAAAGTCTAAATTAAGAAACAAGGTGCACCAAAATTTATTCCGTTTATTTCATAAATTCATCCACATTACTTATCAACTAATGTACTATTGTCCACTGGTTTTTCATATATTTTGTCTATTATAACGATGATGTACCCAAAATAAACCCAAATAAACCATAACTGAACGATCTAAAAAGGGAGTTTTTAACTGGCATATGCACAGGTAAATAGCTTATCTTCCCTAAAACGATTATCTAAAAATCCAAATCGGCAACAAAACAAGAATTCAACCACCTCAAAAACAGCCATTATACATGTCTAACAAAGCGTTCAGAACTTAAGATATAATCCGCATAAGAAACTTTTATTGAAAAGCCCACGTTACACTTGTTAGCAAATAGTTTTGTGACCATCACGTCCGTTTAATGACACTGGAATTCACGTAAATGTCAAAGTGCCTACGTACCGATTGTTACGCACGAAAAAATTACAAAAAGATTTACAAATAGAGCCGTAAAAACCACATTGAAGTTGCTAGAGAATGCAGATTTCGGTCCGAGAGACTTTCTGGGTTCGATCATGTAGAAAATTATAATGGCATTAAGCGATTCCGTTTGGGAATTTGTATCTATCTCAACCGCTAATCACTTCAGAGTTATTGATGATATTTAAGATCGACCTATTTTAAAAATTAGTTCACTGAATTTCATGTACTTTAAAAAAATATGAAGGCGTCTATTTCTGAATTTAAACAGCCAAATATACTAAGAAGATTAAAGATTTAAAGTAGATCTAATTGGCATGGAAGTTAAATCGGATAATTACCCGATTTTGTTTTGTCTATGATAGGGTTATAATTTGTATTATATGTTAACCAGCAAACCATTATTATCAGTGGCGACTCGTAACTGTTTAGACCAGATGTTCAAAAAGTGTGCACGGTAGCAGGGGCGGATCCGGCCTCTCTCCTTGGGGGGGGGGGAGGCGGTGATATCACAAAAGTATGGCAAGCGAAAACAAGTTGTCCCCGGGGGGGGGGGGGACACCAGCAACATTCCCAATTCTAGTGTAAAAGGCAGAGACGGGGCTATTTTTTTGAATTTGAAGCTCTTGGAGAGGGGGAGCGATCACAAGAAAAAACAAGTTTCCGACAGGGGGTGGAATCAACAAACACATTCCTCGTATAAGAGGCAGAATCGGGTCTATTTTCCTGAGTTTAAAGCTCCTGGGACGGTGCTATCGCAAAAAAAAACAAGTTGTCAACGGAAGGGGGGGAGGGGTGGCCAGCAACATACCCATTCCTAATATAAAAGGCAGAATCGGTTCTATGTTCTTGAACTCAAAGGCCTTGGGAAGGGGAGGGGCGATCGCAAGCATACACATCCCTATACTATATTCAAGAACTAGAGAGAGTAATAAAACTGTTACCGAAACCTCCAACGTACCTGCTTCAGTGCCCCCGGTAACTGAGAACTGCCGTAAATCTAATTATATTTAAATATTATAAGCTTTTATAAATTTACTACAACAATAAAATTTCTGATAATTCAATTTAATTTCTGTCAGTGAGTACATCTTATAGTGTGTCCTTAGTGATTTATTTTGTTTGTGCTTGTTTTTATATATTATTTGAGATTATTGAGATACCCAAAAGATGGAGGGCATTTTTTCCTCAACGAAAAACTTATTACGATGAATGTTTATGATGCATTAAGATATTTATATCTAGATAATAATGGTAAAAGCTCTGTTGAGATGTGTTCCAATATAACAGGAGTTCGAAAATCTATCATGTACCGAACACTGACGGAGAAAAAAACGACTGGAATTGTTAGTAATTCCAAGCTATATTCGATCATAGGCAGACGAAAAACTTCGTTGGAAGAAGAGATGTAAACTGTAATAAAAGGAGTAGTACATACATTTTATTATGAGAAGCAGATCTCAACCGTCGACAAAATTCTAACTAAAATCAATGAAGATCGGGATTTGCCTGAAATTAAAAGAACTGAGCTCTGGAAATTGCTCAGAAAACTTAATTTTTGTTGGGAAAAACCAAATAGGAAATCTGTACTTATAGATCGTCTGGAAAATGTCCGTTGGTGAAGGAAATATCTCTCTCAAATAAAAGGTAGAGTTGCTGGAAATAACACAACTTACAAAATTAATAATTTAACTGGACTTTTGAAAGATTTTTTTAAATAAAGTTAATGCAGATAATTGCGAAAAATCCATATAATAAAAGAATAAAAGAAAATGTGGAAACTCGATCTCATGATCGGTGAGAGAGGAATCAATTATAATTAATTTGAGCGAAGATAGCTTCACTGACTTTGATGACGAATAAGATACCTAATGTTTACCAGCGTTAACATAATTTATTATTTAAATTTTCTGTAACATATAAAAATTAATGACATTTGAATCCCTTTTTAGTGTTTAATTGTAATTCTGCAGATGGTTTAAGAAATAAATAAACTGGAACGTCAAATATCCCAAAAATGTTTTTAATTAATAATAAGGTAACCGATAGCCCCAAAAAAAATTTTATATTATATGGACGAATTTATTTTTTTATATATGTTTAACTTCTTGTATTTTTGACAATGGGTATTTTGTAAGTATTTAAATTTTAACTTAGAATTTTTTGAGAGAAAAAAGCTACGTCTTAGTCTGAATGTGCCTAAAACGGTTTCTATGCCAAAATTAAAAATAATAAAACTACAGTTGTGATTTGTGTTAAATATGTCAAAATTATCTATATTTTCTAATATATGTGAATTATTAAAAAATCATAAGAAATAAAATAATATTATAAAAACTTTTTATTTTAAGTTTATTACTGAAATAATACTCTATGCCATAAATATTTAGTGACATGAAACTTTCAGATATTTGCAATAAATTTTTTCACCTTCTTTCAGAGGAAGACTGGAGTATTACCCCTATCTACAAATGTGGTGATAAGACGAATGTTGAGAATTATAGAGGTATCCCAAAATTCTCTATATTTAGCAAATTGTTTGAACAGATAGTCCATCAAAAAATATATCCCCTCTTTATAAGTATTTTTTCTACTGCCCAACATGGCTTTGTCCGGGGTCGCTCTGCAGTCACTAATCTGTTGGCTTATGAGCAGGTCTTGTTGGAGGCGTTGGAGAGGCATTGTCAGGTGGATGCTATTTACACTGACTTCTCCAAGGCCTTTGACAGGGTGGATCATCAGCTTCTCTTGATGAAGCTAAGTAGTATGGGTATCCACGGAATTTTTCTTAAGTGGTTTGAAAGTTATCTCTCCAATCGAACACAAAAGGTGAAGATTGATGGCGTTGAATCTGCTGATATAGCTGTCCCTTCTGGAGTCCCACAGGGCGCACATTTGGCACCCCTTCTTTTTAATTGTTTCGTGAATGGCATAGAGGATTCTATAGGCTCAAGCAGATGTCTTTTATATGTTGAAGACTTAGATATATTTAAGGTTGTTGGAGAGATAGGAGACTATGTGGCCTTGCAGGGTGACCTGGATAGTTTTACTAAGTGGTGTGACCGCAATTTCATGCAACTTAATTTAACAAAATGTTCTGCCATTACTTTCCCAAAGAAAAAAGATAGTATAGTTTATAATTATACATTGCACAATACAATGCTGACTCGCTCAGATCATATACAGGATCTTGGGGTGATATTTGATGAGGGTCTTTCTTTTGACCTGCACGTTGATAGTATTTCGAGCCGTGGTTTGAGGCTTGTTGGTTTTATTAAACGCACACTAGCTGATTTCAGCAGTGTGCAGTGTTTTAAATCTGTATATTGCTTAATGGTTCGATCAGTCTTGGAGTATGCATCTCCAGTCTGGGCACCAAACTATGAAATATACAAAAATAAAATCGAGAAGGTACAGGTCCGTTTCTTGAAATTTGTTGCTTTTAAGCAAGATGTGCCATTCAGTGTAATACGGGATTATATGAGCTTGTTATCATTATATAATAGACGCATCTATAGATCTAATTTTATTTTATAAGATCATATCTATGGTTAATGCTCCTGAATTGTTGGGGGTTGTTGGATTCTCTGTACCTCGGAGGGTGCTTCGGATCCATAGTCTTTTTAACGAACCATACCATAGGACAAACTATGCGTTTAACACCCCAATGTCCAGAATGAGTGGGAAAATGAATTCACTGCCTAGGAATGTTGACCCATTTATACTCTCTCTGAACTCATTTAAGGGTTGTATTAAAGATTTTTTAAGTAATTGAATTTTATACATAATAGACTGTAGTGACAGTATTATTGTTTTAGTTAATTGTTATTCTTTTAGTACTGATGTGACTTGTGATATTTTGTGATTGTTTCGTTTCAGATTTTTTTATTCTCATTTGACGTATTATATAAAATGGAATTTGTACGATTTATTGCCGTTAATAAACCATTATTATTAAGAAACTTAACTGAAATAACAATTCACACCGCATACTACGAGCATTATTACGATAGAAAGAACTATGAAGTAGTTTGCCGTCTAGTATTATTTCATTTCGCGCTATTTTATTGTGTATTAGAATCAATTTATAAATCTTTTGTTCTCATTATGAATATTATATCGCCATTCAAAAAAATATTTTGCAAACAAATATGTCATAAGTCGTTGCTTCTATGTTTTTATTCTATCATTGATCATCATAACAGGTGTCAATACACTAGCGTTCGTACGCACCTTGCATATAAAAAACAATCAAGTATGTGTCATTAAGTCGCTTAATGATTGTATCAAATAAAATTTGAATCAAATTATTAGAGAGTTAATAGCAGTTAGGAAGTATTAGGGATCAATCGCCAACGAATACATTTAATAGACGAAACATTTTATTTTAAAAATAATTTCATAATTAAACCAGAAAAAGTATTTCATTCATCCAGATTTGTAATAGAAAGTTTGAGTCTTCTGCTCCACACCTGAAATGGATCGTGGTGATTTACAGATGGATCTCGACAAGATGAAAGAGTTGAAACCGAAGTGCTCGGTCGTAAAGCGGGCGTCATAGAGTCCTACTCTTTCGGACAACGTACGATGATCTTTACAGCGAAAATTTGTGCTATTCTAAAGTGTGGCTATCTCTGTATAAAATCCACATTTTACTAGAAATATTTTATTTACGAATGACGCATAATTCATACATTTGTTGTAAAGAAAAAATCCTCATGCAATAATACAGATTAGGTACCAACAAGGATCTGTGGTGAACTTTTGGGCGGGGAACACTTGATGAAGTTAGAACTTAGATGTAATTTATGTACGATGGTGCTCCACCAAATCTTAACAATTTAGTGCATTGCCATTTAAGAAATACATTTGGGAATTGTTGAATGGGTAGAGATGGACCTCTTTTATGGCCACCAAGATCTCCTGCTCTACATCCGTTAGATTTATTGTTTAATGAGAATTTTAAGGGGGACGTCATCTCTCCGAAACTATTTACGCTAGCTTTGGAAGATCTCTTTAAAAAACTAAATTGGCATGAGAAAGGTTTGCGAGTCGACGGTTTTTATTTTAATCATCTTCGTTTCACCGACGATGTTGTTGTCATGTCTAGCAACCCAGAAGAGCTAAAACAAATGCTTCAAGATTTCAATGAAGAGGCGATAAAAGTGGGACTTAAGATGAACTTGGGGAAAACTAAGTTAATGAGCCTTGATGCAAAGGTACAAATAGAGATTCAAAATGAGATCATAGAGAATGTCCAAGAGTACATCTATTTAGGCAATGTCATGAAACTGGGCAAAGAAAATCAAACGGCGGAAATAACAAGGAGAATAGGGCTGACATGGGCTGCCTTTGGAAAGTTGCAGTACGTATTAAGAGATAGAAACACACCAATCAACCTTAAACGGAAAATATATAAAACGTGTATCTTGCCTGTTGCTACTTACAGCATGAAAATGATCTATCCAAACAAACCCCAAATAGGCTCCGAGTCACTCAACGCTCCATGGAGAGACAAATGTTAGGAATCTCTTTACGGAATAAAATACGAAATCAAGTAATAAGATCAAGAACCAAAGTAGTTGACGTCATTGAACGCATATCACGACTAAAGTGGCAATGGGCGGGGCACATAGCTAGACAACAGTCCTATAGATGGATGAGTAAATTATTGCAATGGCGACCGCGAAAAACGAATCAAAATCGTGGCAGGCCACAACGCAGATGGGTAGATGATATAAGTTTGCTGGAAAAGACTGGCTCCAGAAGGCGAGAGACAGATCTCAGTGAAGGACCATCGGATAGGCTTATGTCCAGGAGTGGACGTCAATGGGCTGAGGAAGAAGAAGAAGAAGAAGAAGAGAATTTTAAAGAACCTGTTTATTCAACACGAGTAAACGCCAGGGAAGAGAAGGATAATCCATTACTGAGATCTTATTCGAAATAATCTTGGAATGTTATTTCGAGTACAGAGGAAAAATCCGCAGGATAAGAAAGTGTATGGAAGTATGAACAAATGAATGAATAAATGTAGTAATGATACTCGATTATCGATGCTTAGGCCTTATTGGGCCCCGTCAACAGTAACCTTCCCGTAGTAGATTCATTTCTGATTGGACAGTGAAAGAATTATTTGCAACTTACTTATTTACATAAATCACTTAAGAGTCATATTAAAAACCTGAGTATAAAATTGCAATATTAGTTATGTTAATTATAAGTTTGCACTTAAATAATAAGAAAGTTATAGGGTTTTATAGGTCTGGAACGGGTTAGCCTTTCATTCTAGTTAATAAGAGAATGCCTTTATTCTAGAACAAATAATTTGAGGTTTATATAGGCATGTACATGTGATAAAACTTTACACGAGGAGCATTGATTAAAATTTGTCACAGCTCTGCTATAAGATATTGCAGTACAGTAGAACCCAGCTAATCCACCCTCGGCTTGTCCGACCCTTCCGGTTGGTCTGATCGCAGCATAAGAACTTGTTGAGCCTTGGTTGGCGATTATGTGCCATGTTTGTTTTTATGTTTCAGGAGCCGGCATCTAGCGTCTATTTCGTGGTAACTACTATAGTCGCGTATGAAACTTGTACATAGTTTTTTGTATTTATGTACACACAGTATCTTAGGAGTAAAGAGTAAACACGTTTCTGTTCCTTTAAGTGCAAAATCAAAAGCGCTAAAAAGACTGGGGACTGGAGAAAAATAGAAAAGATATTGAGTCTTTTATGGTGATGATAGATGGCGAAAAAGCACTAAATTCGCAAAACACCAAAAAAGCCAAAGCTGAAACTGTTCGATAACGAGTTATGGATATGGTTTTGCCAAGAAAGGAGGAAAGGTACCCGCTATCTTGGCCTATTATCAAAGAAAATGCACTAATTCTGAACAACTAGTTGGAAGTTGAAGATGAATTCACAACTAGTGAAAGTTGGTTAGATCGATGGAGAATCCGTCATGGCGTTAGAGATCTAGTAATATCACGTGAAAAACTATCAGCTGATGATGAAGCACCAAAAGAATTTTCTTTGAAATTTAAAAAAATTGATTGAAATGAATTGATACCTGGCCAAATCTATGATATAGATGAAACTGGCCTAAACTATTAAATGTTACCGACAAAAACACTTGTTGCATCAAATGAGACCATGATGGGATCAAAAGTTGTCAAAAATAGGCTAAACATTGCTGTAGTAATGATGATGCCACATACAAGCTTCCACTTTTTTTACTGACAAAACCAAAAAGCCAAAGGCCTTCAGGAACATTAATTTATCATCACTGCTAGCTTATTACCGCAACCAAAAATCAGCTTGGATGGACTGTAAATTTTTCAAATTGTGGTTTTTTGACGCACATGTGCCTGCTGTTGAAAAAAACTTAAACTTCCTGTTTACGCTCTGTTTTTGCTGGATAACGTGAAGAAGAATTAAAAATAAGACATAAGAGTTGCATTTCTTCCACCCAATATTACTTCTCTGATCCAACTGATGGATCAAGATGTAATCGAGTAAAGAGCAGAATGTTGTAGTCTTTTTGAAGCCATGTAACCGTAACCATCAAAGATGCAACTTACTTGATAGTCGAGTCGTGGGATGAAATGAAACCCGACACTCGATCGTTGCCGATGTTTAACATATTTTCGAAGACACCGTAAATGAAGACATTGACGATAATGAGGATGACCAATCGCTTGCCCATCTATCACATTTGGAAGCCAAGGAAGCCTGTTATGTTGCTCTTGTTGATCAAAAAATGCAGGATGTTTTCAGCTAAGTTTAGACTGTCGTCTGCCATACAAAAGAACATAACATTATATGCAGGGTGCGCCATCTTTTATGTCGCTATGTAAACATTGAATAACTTTGACATTTGCCAACCGATTGATTTGGTTATAGGTATTTTTGAAACGTCAATTCAGTACAATTTTAATCATGAATCGCTTTACACCGAAACAACGCGCCGAAATAGTGACAATGTACATTGAAAATAATCGTTCAGTTGTGTTAACTCAACATGCATATCGTCGAGAATATCGTGGCCAACAGGCACCGTCTGACAACACTATCCGTCGTTTGGTTTTGTTGAGTACGGGAGAGTGAGAGATCGTCAACATACTGTTCATCAACGACCAAGACGTTCCAATCAACTGATTAAAGCGGCCAGAGAGAGCGTTGCCCAGAATCCAAAAGTATCGTATCGTCACCGCGCTCAGCATTTTGGCGTCAGTGTAACCACTTTGCGGCCCATTTTGAAGGATGATTTGCATTTGTTTCCATATAAAATACAGTTAACACAAAAATATTGCCGACAGACCTTCCACGTCACTTGAAATACGGCCAAACAGCCGGTCAAATGGTTGACACTGAACCTGATTTTTTGAAGCAAATTTTGATGACCGACGAGACCCATTTCACACTCTCTGGCGGCGTTAATAAGCAAAATTGCCGCATTTGAGGGACGAAGAATCCACACGAGATCCACGAAACGCCATTGAATGACAGAAAAGTGACTATTTGGGCCGGCGTTTGCGCCAAAACCATCAATGGGCCATTTTTTTCAAAGAAAACGAAACAGTCGATGGAAATCGATATCGGTGGATGTTGGCTCATTATGTCTGCCCACAAATACGTGAAAAAGATCTTGATGGTTACTGGTTTCAACAAGACAGTGCGCTATGCCACACTGCAAATCAAACAATCCAGTTTCTGCAACGGAAATTCCCTGGACGTCTGATGTCAAAAAGAAGCGACATTGACTGGCCATCCAGATCTCCAGATTTGACCGCTCCGGACTTCTTTTTGTAGGGTTATTTAAAAAGCAAAGTGTACGCTAGCAAGCCTCAAACCATTGAAGAGCTCAAAGCAAACATTCGTGCCGAAATCACCGCTATACCACCCGAGATGCTCGAAAAGGTAATGGAACACGCAGCAAAAAGGTCACATTTTGTTTTGGCCAATAAAGGTTGCCACTTGATCTATGTAGTATTCAAAAACTAGACACAATAAATTGTAAAGGACCAAATTTAATAAAAATACCTCATATATAGGAATCAGTTTTTTTTTTCAAAGTTATTCATTGTTTACATACCGACATAAAAGATGGCGCACCGTGTACATATGTCCATAAATTTGTTTCTTTCTGATAATTCCACTTTTTTTTGCGTTCCGAGTATACCCCATTCCTACAAGTGATGGATTAGCGAGGTCCTACTGTAATATAAAAACACAAATATGATCAATTTAAAGGGATTTTCACACCTAAAAACTATAGAACTGGCTCCTATGCATCTGAACTAGTTCTAACAACGAACTAGTTCTAACAACTGTTGCTAACCTTTTAGGATCTATTGAAATAGAAAAAAACACCTTTTCTGAAATGCTTATAAATGTTGATGTGCACTGTGATACTACGGCCCATTTATAAAACACTTTAAAACGACAAACAGATAAAAATCTCAAGAAATCAAACAAACTATCGTTTAGTGTTGCTTTTTTTACTATGATGTGACGTCATAAGTGTCACGTGACCATTATTCAAATTGCTTTTCGGTGGGTTTTTTTACCATTCAAACTTTTTTATTAATATTTGCCGAAAATTTAACAGATTACCAGGAAATATTTAAATAGAGTGCATTAAATGTAATAAAAAATAATATGAAAGAATTTTCCAACAGTCGCCAAATATCATATGGAATTTAACGCACCAAAAAAACCTACGATAATATAAAATTTCATTCAAGTTATCGGGATTCTAATTTAGGACATCTCTAATAAAATTAAAATTTCTTCTATTATTTATTTGTTTAATATTCGCCGGCGAGCAAGCCATGGCATAGTAATTCCACATCCGTCGGAAGTGAGGTGAACCACACGGACCCCTTATTATAATATTATTATTTGTTCCGTAAGAAGTGTTTGCAGATGATGAAAAAATATGATAAAAAAAGACAAAATGGGTATACTATGTACAATTTTATAAGGAAAACTTTTTTTTAGTTTTATTTAGGATCATCATGGTCTACCACTGACATTTCTCCCCCATTTTAAATAAGTTCGTTAATTAGGGCAATCTTTTACGGCAAACTAGGTAATTACAATTAAATAAATAACGTAGACACGGGAAAGAAGAAAAATACAGTACCTACATGCCAGTCACTGCACGTTGCATAAAACATGACGATTCAGGACCTGACTGTCCTAAAAGGGCAACCAAAATTTATAATACCCTGTTTTAGTTAATACGATGTTGAAAATAAAGAAATGTATTATATTGTCATTTATCTAAGGTGGACGAAGATAGATAAAGAACTCTACAAAGATAACCAACAAGGCACAGGCCTAGATATAATATGCAAGGTTATGAACTTGTGTTCAGAAGATATTCCTGAGATCTCTTAGTTTGAAATTATCTATCTGCCTCTATTTAAAAGCAGAGAGTGAAAAATTATAATTAAAGTTAATAAAAATTATATATTTCACAAATATAGCTAACTAAAAGTGGCTATGTAGAACAAGCAGATCAGTGAGTGAGCAAATCACCGACAGCTTAGTGAAAGGAGGTCCGGTAAATTTAAGGTGCCAGCAGGTCTATAGCAGTTGAACTGCAAACTGTCATTGATGGTTTAGGTACTTTGTCTACAGCATTCACTTAGCCAATAAATCTCTCTCTCTCTCTCTCTTTGTCAACCTCTGTCCATCCACTCCTGGATGTAGGTCTCTCTCAATTGTTTCCATCTTTCTCTATTCTTCGCCAATCTCATCCACTGTTTGCCCGCCACTGTCCTTATGTCGTCTACCCATCTTTTTTGAGGTCTTCCCGTGCTTCTTCTTGTCTCCCTCGCTCTCCATTCCAGGATTCTTCGTGTCCATCTGTTGTCCTCATATCGGGCTATGTGACCAGCCCATCACCACTTCATCTTTGCAACCTCCTTCACGATGTCTTTGACTTTCGTTCCGCGTCTTATCTCGGTGTTTCTAACCCTACCTCTTAATGATATTCCAAGCATGTTTCTTTCCATCGCTCTTTGGACTGTTTCTAATTTTTTGGCGGACTTTTTGGTGAGGGACATGGTCTCTAATCCATATGTACACACAGGTAATATGCGTGTATCGTATACTTTTCTTTTTAGATTTATGGAAATTGAATTATTTTTCAGGATGTATGCAAGTTTACCGAAAGCGGCCCATGTCAGCTCTGTTCTTCTTTTTATTTCAGCATCCTGGTTTGATTTTCCTAGTCTGATGTCATGACCCAAGTATACATAGTGTTCGACGTTTTCTATCCTCTGGTTCTGTATTGTTATGTTTGCCTGTTCGTGGCTCGTTATTTTTGTTTTGTTGTAGTTTATTTTAAGGCCTACAGATGCGGATACGTCATTTAGCTGTTGTAGCATTTTGTTCAATTCTTGGAGATTACTTGCTATTAAGATTATGTCATCAGCAAATCTGAGATGGTTCAAGTATATTCCGCTGATGTTTATACCTTTGATGTCCCATTTAAGGTCTTTAAAAAGGGTGAACAGTTTTGGAGAGATAGTGTCCCCTTGTCTCACTCCCCTTTGTAGTTTTATGGGGTTCGTTTTCGTCTTGTCGTCTATTTTTATTTGAATGGTTGCATTTTCGTATATGTTTTTTATGATGCTTATGTATCTTGAATCGATTCTTGCGTTTTCTAAGGATTGTAATACTGCCCATATTTCGACGGAGTCGAATGCCTTCTGGAAATCTACAAAAGCCATATGGAGCGGTACGTTATATTCGGTGCACTTCTCAATTAGTATTCTTATGGTGTGTAGGTGATGTGTGGTGCTAAAGTGTTTTCGGAATCCAGCTTGTTCGACAGGTTGGTAAAAATCGAGTTTGTTTGTTATGCGGTTGGTTATGATTTTGGTTAACACCTTGGAGGTGTGTGATAGTAGGGATATTGGTCGGTAGTTTTCAATATTTGTATTGTCCCTTTTTTTGAATATTAAGATTACTTCGGAGTTATACCAATCCTGTGGAATTTTTCCCTCTTTCAGCCAATAAATAACTTAAGGAATCAAATTTTAAAAAAAACTAGTGTACGTACTAACATTTATTAACTCCACTTTCAATAGAATTTAACAAATGCAAACATCTATTAATTTTATTTTCAATAGAGTTTGTAATTTGTGATAACTCGATGTAAAGTAGAACTACGAAAATTTTAGAATATGATTAAAAAACTCAGCTTACTAAGGTAACGTTTTATACTGAGCAAACTAATATATTCAAGGCCATATAACAAAATTGGCGAAATTTAAGTTTCGTATAACCAATTCCGCAGGCGATTGCCAGATCCTGTTCACGCTTTTTCGTAAGTCAATCCTATTTCAAATTAAGGAATGAAAATAAACATCAAAAAGGGGTAGGAGAAGAAATAACACTTAAGAATCACAAGTTGTTCGGAAAACTTAAGGGTTCTGGTCCACAAAAGATCCTCTGTAGAATTTTAAGGGCCCTCGTGCAGTAATATGTGTCTAAACGAATCCTAAATTGCACAATGGGGCGAAAAAATTTAAAGAATGAACTAATAATTAAAAAAGCCTGCAACACATGTGTACTTACTTGTGAAATAAATCCTTCGGAGAAAAAGTGATTGCTTAATAATCTTCAACAATAATCACAGCAAAAATAAAAGGTAAAGTAAAAAATACAAAAGAATCCAAGATAAGTAACTTTTTAAAACGCAACTGGCTGAAAATCCCACCCAATGAAGTCAATTATGTCGGACATAAGTTGCTTCTTACTTCACGGCGTCATTCAAACCAAATGGGCCGAGAAAAATGACGTTTTCCACCAAAGAGCTACTAAAAAGAATTCTTCAAAAAAACAGCGGTAAAGAAATTGACCACAATTGTACTTCGTCCAATACAACAGCACAACTGGACTTGTCTAGGTAACTTTATTAATCAGGAAAGACAAGTTAATCAGCATAACTTCCGAATACTAATGTAGATACTAAATGAATGAAACCAAACAAACATTATTTTATTGTAGAATAAAGTCAGAAAAATTAGTCTTATCCAATTTAAAGTTATTTTTGACACAATTAAACAAAATTCGATAATACGCGAGACCTTTGTACATTAGTCAATAAACATTGACAACTTGGTCGATTAGGCAGCCCATTAAACAGAAGTATAGCTAAGGGTCTCTAACGCTGAATGTTACCTGACTCACAAAGAGTTTAAGGTCTGGTACCAGTGACATAATTAATGAATAAAATACTCATGGATACAAAAACGAGATGGTACAAGTGTCGCCTAATAGATAAAGCTAAGTCCTAAGAGTGAAATTAAGCCGTGACAAAAGTCACTTGCTGAAATAAAAAACCATAAATCGTCTGGTGAAATCGAGGTAGCTATCGACGCAATTAACGCAGGAGGAGATGGATCATACGTTTAACTCCCTCTTAGTTATTATCCACAAAAATTATTACCAACAGGTTAAGAGCGACAGTTGATCTGTATTAACCACGAAAACAAGAGGGCTTTAGGGCCGGGTATGGCACAAATGATCACCTACAAGTGCTCATAGGCCTTATTGAGAAAACAATTAAGTATAATAAGTCATTAGTTCTAATATTTGTCGACTGTGAAAAAGCGTTTGATACAGTAAATCAGCATAAGATTCTAGAAGCCTTATCTGACTGTAGAATAGACCACCGCTTCACTACATTAATCAAATATATACATACATACAGGGGCGGATCCAGCCTCTCTTTTTGGGGGAGGGATGTCACAACAGTATAGTATGGCAAGCAAACACAAGTTGTCAACAGGGGGGAGATGCCAGCTTCATTCACGTCCCTAATCCAGCAGACTGGGACGAGTCTATTTTCCTGAATTCGGAGTTCTTGGCGCGGGGGTAGTCCAAATTGCATACTTTTCAAAATCGCTCTGTATCTCCAAAATGAAAAAATGAATGAGAATTTTGTTAGTAGCATCGTTCGTTTCTTAAAAAGAAAGCACAGTGCCATGGAAACTTTATACTTCTATTTTTATTAATAACGGAGATAAACCACAAAATTATCGAAAATTGAACATAAATTTCTTGACTAAAATGTGGTTGTCGGACTTGCATTGTCTTTATTTTTATTTATTTTTATGACGTTAAAATTAGGTTGTATTTCTAATCGTTATCAAGGATAAACTGAATGTTTTGTCTTAAGACTACGAGCTTATATAGGGACTGTGTCCACTGAAGCTCAAAGTTTCACTTTACTGTACACACCTCAATAATTTGACGTTACAAAGTAGTGGTTGCCAAAGATTAGGTATCTCAACACTCGGTGTACTGAAGATTCCATTACTGTTTTTAATGGAAGCTGCTTCTATAAATTTTCTTTCTTTCATGTTGGGTTCCATATATATTGCCGCAACTTCAGACTATTTTATATGGTGTTGTTTATCCCAGGCGTGTTCTGCAATACCTGATCTCGACGTTTCCCCTTTTTGTGTATGAGTTTTATGTTCCTTAATTCTAACTTCTAGTGGTCGTTTGGTTTCTCCAATATACATTTCACCACACTCACATGGTACTTTGTAAACACATTCTTTCTTATCGGTAGTTTTTGGTTTTGTAAGTGTATTTCCTGATTTAAAGGTTGTTTTTATATTATAACTACTGGCAATTCGTCTTTCCGAAGTTCCCTTAATGTACGGAATTGTGAAGAAGGGATGTGTTTCTTGCTGTCCAGCGTCCGTTGTTCTAAAGTTATTTATAACATCGTCAATTAGTTTCAAAGGATAACCATTCTATTTTAAATCGGATTTAATATTTGCTACCTCTATTTCCAATGAATCGGCCTTATTGTATATAAATATACCGCGATTATAGAGGTTGCGTATAATTCCCCAACAGAATGATTAGAACTATGATTAAGATATTGTCCAGTATGTGTTGGCTTTCTGTATACTGAAATTTTAATAGTTTCGTTTGAGCGATTCACCATGACATCTAGGAAAGGCAATTGATAATTTAACTCTTTTTCCATGGTAAGCTTAATTGCAGGGCGAATGTTATTTAGATGTTTCAAGAAATCATTAAGTTCTTAATCATTTCCCTTCCATACGATGAAGGTATCATCGACATATCTTAACCAGATTTTCGGTTTTACTGTTGCCTTTTCTATGACATGAGTTTCGAACCATTCCATATATATATATATATATATATATATATATATATATATATATATATATATATATATATATATATATATATATATATTGGCGACGACTGGAGAGAGTGAAGAACCCAGTGAAAGCCCGTCGTCCTGAGCGTAGAACTTTTCCTTTACTTGAAAGTAAGCACTACGCAGGCAACACTCCAAAAGATCCATCACCCCGTCCAGTGGTAACGTGGTTCGATCTGATAAAGTAGTATCATAAATTTCTTGCCATAGAATGCAATGGAATGATCACCGACTTTTTACATAAAGTCGATGGGGACGATCAATGCCAGGAAAACCTCAAAAGAGAAAATTCGTAAAAAACTAGACTGCTTAATCCTGTAGAAAAATAGCCACGTTAAAGTGGAATTAGCAGAGCATATTGCAAAGACGTCTGACAACTAGTGGACATAGAAAATAATTGAATAGAGGCCTGGACAAGATGCATATAGAAGCAAAGGGCGTCCATCAACCAGATGGATCGACCATCTGTGATGCTTCTACACAAATTGGATACAAACTAACCAGAGCAGAGAATCCTGAAAGCATTCACGGGAGATTTACGTCCTACAGTAGACTACAATAAGCTGATTGGTGATGATGAAAGTGCAGGAAGCAGCATCTTTGTTCCGGATGAATTAATAGTTTTAAAGGCAGTTTTTTTTGTGATTTGAACCAAACAAAATCTAAGAGTAAAAATAACCTACAGGTTTTATTGTTTAAGTTTCACACAATTTCACGCTTTCCATAACTTATTTCAAACATTGTCAAAAGAAAGAACTTAAAATTATATGCAAAATTTAAATTTACATACATTATTTTTTCTCGTAATTTAAGTCCAGCTTGATTAAAGTATGGAAAAATGAATAATTAAAAAGTTTTTTCCAGCTAGATTTTCGAATCCTACCCTGTCAGTATTTGTGAGAACGGACGGACAGAAAGGCAGCTGTTTGTGAACCGTTTTCATTGTATACGAATTAATTAAAATCATTCAGTTGGAATATTCGCAAAGAAACCATGGATAATAAAAGGAAAATTATTCGTTATTTATGGATTATTCTCATTTATTAATTTATTATTCTTTATTGTTCTGGTAAATGTAACATTATAAGCTGCTACATGGTGGTCAGGATATTTCAGAAGAAACTTATATCGACGGTGTCTACGAAGACAATGGCAGCTAAGCAACTCAAAATGTGCGGCGTATACTATGACTTTATAAAATTTTCGGTGTAAGAAATTATATTTTTTGAAGAATCATTTTTTCCGTCGCAAAGTTTGAAATGTAATTTTTTTCACCGCTCTTTTATAAATGTAATAGTTTTCATCGTACTTTTTGAGAGTCATTCTATTCGCCGTAATATTTTTGCTGTAATTTTCTTCACAGCACTTCTATTGTTGTAGTAGTTTGGAAATATAGTTTTTTTCACCAAAATTTAGTAATTCTAACAGTTTTCACCGCACTTTTCATTAGGAGATTTTTTCGCCGCATATTTTATACAGGTAATTTTTTCGTCGTATTTTTAAAATTATAATAGTTTTCATCGCACATTTTAAAGATATAATTTTCTCCGTCGCACATTTTAAAGATGTAATTTTTTTGCCGTATTTATTAATGATTTTATTTTCTTTTTTGGCCTCATTTATTACAGATTATTATTCATAAGGGATTTGTAGGTCTACCGAGACTACGTTTTAAAATTTAAAATATGCACAGTGGCTCAAATAAAAGTTTAACATCAAAGGATCCCGCACCAACCATATGGAAATTAAATTCCGATCAAATTCGTTGAAAATTCAGTATGTTGTAGGTCTGCATATCCTGATCAAAAGTTCTTATGGGCACAAGTCCAAAAGTTAATAGTTTTCGAGATACAGAGGGATGATTTACGCCCTCACCAACCAAATGGAAATTGAACCCCGGTCAAATTCGTTAAAAATTCAGTATGTTGTAAGTCTAGATGTCCTGATCAAAAGTTTCTGTGGGCACAAAGTCCAAAAGTTAATAGTTTTCCAGATATAGAGGGATAAGTTGCACTCGATCCGCCATTTACATAGGTAAGGCGTAAGGGTCAATTTTCTCTATCTCTTTTTCTCTCTCATTCGCAAATTCAGCGACATGATTGGCAATATAATTTTCTCGCGTAATTACGTCAAATCCGATATAAGCAGGTACAAAACGCTTCATCAGATATTTTCTAACAGTCTCAATAGCTGAACTTGTTGCTTGTCTGCTCGAATATTGGATCATAGCGCAGATAAATTCGTCTGAAAGCTCTTGCCTCATTTTACACAAAAACATTAATAGTTCTCTTTTACCAACATATCTATAACCACCTTCACTCGAACACAGTAACTATATAAATATCTGAATTGTTCTTTCGATATGGGACAAAAACGTTCAAATTCTTCATCTATAAAGCTGTTTTCATCAGCAGTACGAGATGTAATTTTTGCTACTTCACGAAGAGCTTGTAAAACTACTAAAAAAAGAAGTTAAAAATGGACTTTTGCGTTTAAAAAATCATTGCAACTACAAGGCTCACCTTAATCATTGACCTCAAGGTCATATAAGTTTCAAATATTACGAATATCGAAAATTATCTCAGAAAAAAACGGGTTTATCTTTTAAATCTACTTCTTAAAAAAAAATTCCATAAAAAATTACATCTTGACAATGTTTGACCTTGGCCCCTGGTCTAAATGTCAGTCAAGGTTACAATTGGTCATTATCCTAAACCTATCGGCTGAAGTATTTTTTTTATGATTACGCGATTTCAATATTTTGGTAAATAGTTTGCAATTTTTTACGCTGCATACATACACACATACATACATATATACCTATATATATATATATATATATATATATATATATATATATATATATATATATATATATATAGAGAGAGAGAGAGAGAGAGAGAGATAGAGAATATGTATTGTACATTTACATTCGCTTACGTTAGCCAAACAAGTTCACAAGATAGGGAGAGAGAAAAAGAGATAGATAGAGAAAATTGATCCTTACGCCTTGCTTATGTAAATGGTGGATCTGGTGCAACTCATCCCTCTGTATCTCGAAAAACTATTAACTTTTGGACTGTGTGCCAATAGAAATTTTTGATCCGGACATCTAGGCCTACAACATATTGAATTTTCAACGAATTTGACCGGGATCCAATTTCCATTTGGTTGATGCGGGCACAACTCATCCCGCTGTATCTCGAAAACTATTAACTTTTGCACTTTGTGCCCATAAGAACTTTTGATCAGGACATCTAATCTAGACCTACAACATATTGAATTTTCAACGAATTTGACCGGGATCCAATTTCCATTTGGTTGGTGCGGGCGCAACTAATCCCTCTGTATCTCGAAAATTATTAACTTTTGGACGTTGTGCCCATAGGAACTTTTGATTAGCACATCTAGACCTACAACATACTGAATTTTCAACGAATTAGACCGAGATCCAATTTCCATTTGGTAGGTGTGGGTTCCTTTGTCAAAATTTAAATGGAATACTCTGTATATTATTGGATATGTTGATGGCGCGGGCTAAATAATATGAAGTTACTGTTCTGAATTTTGTTTCTTGATTCAGCAAATCATTCGGGACGTTTACACCCGGCTTAAAAATTGAATTTACTTCGAAACAAATGCGACCGTATAAAGCCAGGCAATCAAACGAAAAAACAAACGTCAACTTTTGTTCTATAAGTCTTCTGTTATTCCGATCCATTGAAAAACGTCTAAAATACGGAGGGTTAATTTCAATGGTGTGGCTTTCTGATTGTTTATCGAGCACGTACTTTGGAGTTTGAATGGAGAGAAAAAAGGGAGAATAATAAGAGGTGGATTTTTTTCAGTTCAAAGCCAATAGGGGTTGTTATTATAAGTGGTTTATTCATCTTTTTTATTTACGTACATTCATCAAGCTGCTTTTTTATACATTCTTATGGGTTTTATGTACCTTATACGAAGTTCCAAGAAAGTATTTGAAATACAACTATCCATATTTCACCTCTGCTACATAACTATGGAAGAGTGCTTTTCATATAACAAAAAGAACTAGTTTTTGTAGCTTAACATTATTTTTCACTGAGAAATAACTTCCATTGATACACTTATCATTCCAAAGCCAAAAAATAACTTATAGTTAATAAGAATATAGAAGTATATAAGTATATTAGAGAGGAAGGAAGCGAGTATTGGCTCAGTATGTGACACAGCGCCAATTAATGCATGAACTAAAGGGCGATATTTGCGTTTATTGGTAGCATAATATGATGGAAATTCTTAATTAATATATATATATATATATATATATATATATATATATATATTTTTTGGTTTTAATAAAAGTGTATGGATTCATAAGAGAAGGGAAAAGATTAATTTATTATATATTTTTATTACTTCAGCTAAAAAAAAAGTAAGTATAATCAATCAAGAGATACTTAGAACTCAGTAGAAATTAGGCTAAGTAACATAAAAAGTAAAAAAAAAACTGCCATAAAATAAAAAATAATTATATATTTCTGTATACTTACTGGAAGAATTAACAAATAATCTCCCCAAACAGGACATGCATATTATCTTGGGGGATTTCAATGCGAAAGTTGGCAAGGAAACAGCATATAGACCAACAATAGGTAACCATAGTCTCCATGAGATCAGTAATGTTAATGGAACAAGGCTAATAGACTTTGCAACATCTCACAACCTGCTAATAAAATCTACAATGTTCGAACATAAGAAAATACACAAAGAAACGTGGGTCTCTAATGACGGTGTCACAAGAAATCAGATCGATCACGTCTTAGTAGATGCCAGAACTGCTTAGACGTGAGAAGCCTAAGAGGGGCGGATGGAGACACGGATCATTTCCTTGTAAGAACGAAGGTGAGAACAAGAATAGCGTCCCAAAAAACCCACAAGAATACGCCAGCAACCACATGGAATACAGAAAGTCTGCAGAATAAGGAGACAGAGGAGAAATTTCAAAACGCTATACAAATAAAACTGAAACAGACAGAAGAAAGTAACAACATAGACTCGACTTGGAAGAATATAAAATCAACTTTGACAAGCGTATCTAATGAAATACTGGGTAACAAAAAGAGATCAACAAAAAAATGGTTCGATGACGATTGCCAGAAATCCATAGAAGAAAGAAACCTAGCTAGAAGAGACATGCTTCAAAATCCAGCAGACAAAAATATTGAACGGTTCAAATATACTAGAACACAGACAAGAAAACTAATGAAAAGGAAAAAGAAGGATTACCAGGAACATATAATCAGAGAAACAGAAGAAAATCGGAAGAACAACAAAGCAAGACAATTCTTTAGAGAAGTCTCTAGTATAAAAGCAGGGTACCAAGCAAGAACAGGAAACTTCCTTGAAAAAGACAGCGAAGAGCTTATTACTAATGACAAGGAAATCTTAAAAACCGGGAAGGAATACTTTTGCCAACTGCTAAACGGTGGAGCTAGCATGAATACATCAAATATAGAGGTACATACAGCTGAAATAGAAGACCATTGCCCGACATATGAAGAAGTAACCCAAGCAATTAAAAAACTTAAAAATAATAAAGCCCCAGGCAGCGATGGTATACCCGCAGAGTGTCTGAAGCACGGAGGGGAAGCACTATACAGATCTATATACAAGCTAATTCAAGGTATTTGGCAGGAAGAAACAATGCCAGATGAATGGAAAGAAGGTGTTATCGTACCAATTCACAAAAAAGGTAACAAAAAGCAATGTAACAACTACCGAGGAATAACGCTCCTTAATACTACCTACAAAATCCTTGCATTCTGTTAAAAAGAACTAAATCGTACACAGAAGAAATCATTGGAGAGTATCAATGCGGATTCAGACCCGGCCGATCTACTGTTGACCAAATATTCACTATAAAACAAATAATGGAAAAATGCTGGAAGTTCGATCGAGAGCTTCATCAGATGTTCATAGACTTTAAACAGGCTTTCGATAGAGTATGCCGGATGAGACTGTGGACGGCGATGCAAGAACTTGGCTTTCCTAAAAAACTAGTCAACTTGATACGGATGAGTATGGAAGGACTACGATGTAAGGTAAGAGTTGGGCAACAGTACTCGGAGACATTTGAGATTAACAATGGACTGAAGCAGGGAGATGCACTCTCACCACAACTCTTCAACGTAGTTTTAGAACACATAATCAGAAATGCAAGAATTGATACACTGACTTCCATATTCCATCGAGAAGGACCAAACTTACTGCTGGCATTTGCAGACGATGTAGATCTAATAGAAAACACAAGAATAAAAATGAAGAAAACTTTTATCAGGTTTGAGAAGGAAGCAGAGAAGATGGGGCTACAAATAAATGAAAACAAAACTAAATATATGTACTCGAGCCGCAATATTCGAAACAGAGACAGAATTGGACAGAACATCACCATCGACGACTACAACTTTGAGCGCGTCAGAGAATTTAAGTATCTTGGAACAACAATAACTGAAGATAATAACGGATCACAAGAAATAAACAATAGGATCCAAGCTGGGAATAGATGTAGCTACGCCCTTCGAGACCTGATAAAATCGAAACAACTAACAAGACGAACAAGGATAAATCTATATAAAACAGTTATAAGACCAGTAGTGATGTACGGCAGCGAAACTTGGACAATAACAAAGGCAAACGAAGAGCGACTGCGAGTTTGGGAGAGAAAAATCCTAAGGAAAATCTTTGGCTCGTTACTAGATGGGGCAACGGGACAATATAGAATAAGAACAAACAAAGAGTTAGAAGAGTTATACGCAGACGCCAACATAGTTAAAGAAATAAAGTCTAGAAGACTCCACCTCATATGACACTCTAACGAAAGAATAGTGAGACTGGTGTGGGAAGAAACCCCAACTGGAAAAAGACCACGACCCCGGCTCCGGTGGCGGGATAATATAGCAGGAGACCTTAAAGCTATGGATGTAGAGAACTGGCTGGAGCTAGCAAAGGACAGAAACGAATGGAGGCATATTGTCAAGTCGGCTAAAACCCACACGGGGTTGTAACGCCACGGAGTAGTAATAGTATACTTACCCTGGATGACCATTCAAACGAAGAGAACAATTGAACTATTTATTCTGTTACTTAATATAAGACTCTACATCGTAACTTTTAACGGGTATTACACCAGGGTTCTTAACATTATTTATTTCGTTGATTTAATTTCCATTTTGCTACTGGAAAGTTATAAAATTTACACTGTTTCTTTTGCTAGTATTTTTACAATTCACAACAAAGCAACTCCGGTTGCTCATTATATTGTTTTTAATTATTTAAAAAAAAATAAAATTGACACGTGTATGTCATACATCAAAAGTACAAAATATCACCTCGAAGAACCTGAATTATTTTTAGCTCTCGCTGGTATCGCTCTTGCTTCCCTATCACGATTTCGCATTGAGCGAATATAAATAAGTAAGCAAAAAAGTGAAAATATTTATAATGTATTGTTGTGGAACCATCTTACCACCGCTTTCAGGCAAAACTGGACCTAAATAGAGGTCCGAGTTTGTGGAAAGTACAAGGATGTCTGGAAAAGATACCGGTGGATCCCACTGATGAGTCCACCACCGGTATCGGGACGAAACATCGGTACAATTTTGGTGGTTGCAAATAGTTCGTTAGTTATATGCCCTTAATATCAGGGGCATTACTGCGACGGTATCTATACGTTAAAAATCATCTAACAATGTACATATGTACGGGTTTAAAAAATATCTAGATATTAATTATGACAATGTATAGCTCCAAATATTTTTAATTAAAATTTAAATTACCCTTATTCCATAAATTTCATAATAATAATACTTTAACATCACAAACTAAGGTAACAAAGAGCACAGTTGTGACGAAAACTAACGAGCTCTCCATCTTTATATATATATATATATATATATATATATATATATATATATATATATATATATATATATATATATATATATATATATATATATATATATATGCAAATTACAAAATATAAATAAATTATCGTGCACAGTATTTTTCCGAAATTTTACACATAACTGAGCGTACGTAACGCTAGACTCACACTGTATATAACGATAATATTCAGAATGCCTCCAAAACTTATCTTAAATTCAAGATATCAATTGAAAATTTAACCTTCAACTTGTCAAAGAACCTTCACAGACAAACATATCACCATCACTTAATATTCATAAAAATTATTGAAAACTTAATCATAAATTTATATCCCATTCTATTATTTGATTCATTCTATTGTATTTCTGCGTCAGTAAGATGTATCGTAAAGATGCTTACAATTTTTAAAATACCATGTATTTTAAGTAGCAATAAGATAATATATACCTTACAATTACTATCCGTACAGCTGGTGACAATAAAAAGTTCTACAATACAAACGTAAAAATTTTTTTCCCAGTCAAAATGATCGAAGAAATAATTGAATAAATAAAGACTTACCACATTGACGAAGTCCTGGAATGTTATTGCTGGTGCAGTGGCAGTGCGTGAGCGTTCCAACAAAATTTGACGTTTTCCTGTGTTGACCCGTTCTCGAAATTCCGGACGATTCATAGCGTTTAAGAAATCGGTCCATGGTATTTCTCCGAACCCTTCGGGATCAAACTTGGAAAAAAGGAAAAACAGAGATAAGTTTATGAGAAAATATATACGATTCCTTCCCCATATGTCAGATAAGGTGTTTTAAATGGAATATCCGATCATGAGATGAATGACCGAATAAGAAAGCATTGACATATTATTAACCTCGATGGTGCGTGAACTAACCAAGACTTTAAGGTATGAATAGTCGATCATTTTCCATTCAATATATGACTGATTAAAGCTGAATTTCTGATCAGTATCTGTCATCTAATCATTGAACCGCATAGAATCGTACTTATTAAAGGAAAAAAAAGCGTTTGGAGCATGTCTGAATGCACCCAAACTCCTCCATCTCGTAATCGAATATCTAACATCGAAAAGTTTTATGTGAGTAAGTTTAAGTGAATATACGAAATCCTGACAAAGAGGATTCGGCAAATTCAATTCTGGTAAGACGTAACAAGAGGGAAGACGATCAGATATCAACTTTACTTAGTCGTAGTTTTACACAATCGTTTTTTGCTGACTTATGAACTAAATCAAACATTTTTTTTGCTAATTTGCGCGTCCTTATAATTTTTTTTTACTTACCTTATCAAAAAATTGCCTCCATTGCTGGAAATAAAAAAAAAACAAATGTAAGAATGTTAAATAACATACAGATTGTTTTTTTGAGAAATTTAGATTTTATATATCTCTTTTCGGAAGTACCAGCCATATTGAGATTGTTTTTAAATCTATAATTAGAATTTCCCAAAAGAGATTTTAGGTTAAAACAGAGATAGGCATAGACAAGAAACACTCGGTTCAAAATTCCCGATATTCAAATCAAACTTATTGTCTCATGAGTACTCCTGTAGCCATGGCAACTGTCAGGTGATGATCTGCCTTGTTGTCAAGTTCGCGAAGCATGTAAGAAGTTCTTAGGATTTAAAGAAATGTTATTTTTTATTAAGATTTTTTAATTATTTAAATATCATAAGATAATAAGTAATGTAATGTCTGGAATGTGTAGAATTGTTCAATCTATAAATAATTGCTTTTACCTAAAAGTTCTAGGCTTCTACCTCCAATTAAGAGAATTCGTAACACTATATAACTTCTTCAGATTAACTGCACCACCGGCAATGTTGCTTATCATTAGTCACTGTGCTGTAATTTGTGACAATTGGCTCTTCTTCTTTTTGTTTTTCTAGTGATTTTATTTTGAACATTCAGTTACAAGATCAAAACCTACCGTTACCAATGGACTGGAAAACACACATCTTCTACTCAATCTCCAAACCGGGGAAGGATACCACTAACAAAGAGGGTTGGAGACCGATTAATATTTCCAGCTGCATAGGAAAAGTTTGGGAGACAATGGTAAAAAACAGATTAAATTGGGAGTAGAAAACAGACAACTTCTGAATGACTTGCATTCTGTTTTTAGGAAAGGGAGATAGGTGTCTGAAGCTCTTAGAGTGGTCTGCACATAAATAGAAAGAGAGCTTTCTAGAGGGCATGAGACACTGGTAGCCCTGTTAGATATTAAGGGAACATATGTTAATGTTATATTCCAGAAGATTCACAAAATATTACGATATTATAATATAGCCCAAAACATGACTAATCTTGTAGTGAAATTATGGATGAGAAGAAAGATTTTTATTAAGGATCCTGTTACTAGAACAGTCACAAGCCCTAGAATAGGAAACGTGGGACTATCACAGGGTTCATCTCTGTCGGCTGTATTCTTCAATATTTATGTATGGCAATTAAATTATTAAGAACACGGTGGGCATACTACAACTTCATGCAGAATACCAGAATCGTATGCAATTTTGGAAAAGAGTACCGCCGTGGTAAAAGCGTTTGATTTAGTGAGTTCACTCCTTCCCCTAATAAGGGTGCTCCCCAATGTTAATTTTTTTCGAAATGAAAAATCAGCTTGTTCCGATTAAATCTGAAAAGCTGAATCTAATAAAACAGAATTAATTTCAAATAGAAACAGACAAATGGAAGAGAGAAGGAGCAAAGTTAATTTTTTACAGACGGCACTTTGGACGAGGACGGTAGAGTTGGAATTGGTGTGTCCAGTGTAGACTGTGGAGTGCAATATACTGATATCTTCACCATTTACAGCGCCTTGAAGATTATAGAACAAAATAAAGTGAGAAAGCTGTAATCTGCTATGACTCCCTAAGCGCTTTCTACAAGATCACTAAAATGGAATTCTCGGCTATAAATGAAGAAATGGTTATCGCAACTAGAAGGATATTATCTAGAAACCTAGATGTTGGACTGCTATGGATTCCCAGCCATTCCAACGTTAAAGAAAACATAAAAACAGGCAAGCTGAATCATGTCGGCAGACTTACAGAAGTCAGACTTCTAAAATTAATTTCCAAAATGTTTTGACACACTTAAAAAATCAATAGAAGAAAAATTGAGACAAGAGTATACACTTTTTGAAAAGGCTGGGAACACATCCAAACTGTTTGTAAACCTCTTAAAAACCCTGGTTACATGAGAGCAAGGGAATGCCCAGAAGAGAAATAGTTACCATCAATAGAATGAGGATAGATCAATCGTATAAGAGATTAAAACGATCACTTATGTCAATGCGGAGAGCCAGGAGATTTACAACATAGCATGTTTGCTTGTCAAAACAAACTTATAAACCTGGAACAGCTTCACTGTTCTTCAATAACCTGTCTTTCTCACTCCATGATATTCTCTTTCATCATTTAAATTCATCCATCGCCAAACATATGTATATGTTCATTTTTGCATGATAGCCAGATTAAGTTATAGGAGAATAAAGTAGATAGTTTAAACTAAGAAATAATTGTTATCCTAGGTAAACATCTGATCCCCAGGAGGTAAAACAACCTGATTCAAACAAACCACAGAACCTTGGTCAGAATAGACACAGCAGCTTAGACCACCTAGTTAAAGGAAAACGAATAATAATGATTTCATTCTAGTATTAATTGATTTTTAATACCATTTTAAACATACTTTTTGTCTCTGTGAAATTTACAAGAATAAATAAATAAATGTGTCGAGTAAACGTATCTCTTAAAAAAATAGAGATGCGTAGTGGAATATCATACTTTATCGTGAAGCGTAAAACGGTATAGTTTTTTCTTCACGTGTTCGTAGCGATTTTGGCTGTAAACAAAAGTATAGTTTTGAATAGGCTTGACGGCCTCTATTAACCTAAAATCTCTTTGGGATTTCCTTTACAACGTTAAACGGGTGATGTTTTTATTTTTTCATTTTTAGATTAACCAGAAAGAGAAAAATTAATTGAGTTGTTGGAACACGTTCTACGCTTACTAATGAAAATTCCTGTTGACTAAAACATGTTATATTATATACCTGAAAACCAAACTCTCTCTTCTTCGATTTTATTTGAATTAATGCCACTACTAGTTCCACCTAGTGACATATGCTTAAAATAAAACTGAAAGCATTACAGGATTGCTATATGTGCATACGAGAGCCGTTTAAAAACTGAGTCTTTTTTTGTGTATCTTGGTACCGTATATAGAAATTTTAAGAAACTCCTCATTTTTATTGGAGATTTCAAAAAAGTTTATGGCCCATGGTACATTTTAGTTCTTTCTTTTAAAATAATTTCAAGCTCTACCAGATTACATCGTATGATATCCATGTCAGTCTAATAACAAAATCTACTACTTACATCTCTTAATAACCCCCTCCTAACCTCACTTTCATCCGGTTCACTCCCTAAATCGGTATGATCAGTGTCGTAATGATCTTGGTCGAGCGCTTCCTGACCTCCAAACGAAACAAAAGATCCTGTGATTGTCGCGATATGACCAGGTTCGATTCCAGATTCTTCGGATTGAGCGTGCGCTAGGGTAGTTGCGGTCCGTGTCAAGAAATGAGTAGTGGAGGGGGAAAGGCGATGAGGCCAGGCGCTGTGTGAGAGCATGGCATGCGGGCGGCTAAAAAAAATGCAGTTACACTACTTGTGATTGGGTTATGGTATGTTAGTATGAACATATTGTTTATTGTCGTTCAAATGTATCCATTTAATCATAAATCTAGGAATTTGTACTAGAATAATAATTTTAAAAAGTCATGTTTAGTGCCCTTTGTTTGTGGCGGTATCTCGTACTATAGCATTTTGCTACAATGTTGTTTAGTTACGATGCTGTTTTGTTGAGTGTTGTTTTTTGTTGGGGACTCTAATTTACAATTTTAATTTTATTCGAGACACTAAGGAAATAGTGGAGCGGAATAAAACATTAACTTGTAGAATTAGTTTGGTAAAAACGAAAACTTGTGTCTTTTATCTTCTTCGTTAATCAAGCAATACCAGCGCTAATTTATTCTGTGCCATTTTCTTTTGATTCTTATTCAATTTTATTTTGCGCTATTTTGTTAGTGCACTGCTTTTTTTTAAATTTCAAATTTTCATTTTTTTCTTCGAAATTTTATATCGAAAGATATTATTCTGAAAAATGTATATAGGAAATTACCCCTAATAAGGTAATATTAATGCCTCCGCCAAGCGAAATTTTTAAATGTACCCAGGTATGTACGTTTATAAAGGAGATCATAAAAGAAGAAGAAAATATGAACTATTTATAAATTAAGAACTGAAAAGCAAATAAAACGCTAAAATATTTTTGTCATTTGATAGGAAAACTTATTATTGTGTTATTATTACCTGATTTGTTTCTATCCCCGTGTCGCGAAAAAATATTACCTACGGTAAAAATACACAAGTAAACACACAAAACGCGTTTTAAACACTAAACAATAAATAAAACATAAGGAAACAACAGTAACAAAACATCAAAAACAAAACATAAACCCGAAAAACAACAAAAACACGATCCCTGCCAAAGCTCCCTTCTGTCAGAATTTACAGTTTTCCCTCATGATTTTCTAACCCTAAATTCCACAGATGATTTTCACCGAAAGCGCCCGAAATGCTGGCGAAGCAGTTTTCGTAATGGAATTTGCAAGGGAAGGAAATGTTATGCGGTTTCCAAGTGCATTAACATCGATTTTCTTGTTTATAGTGGACCTGATACAGAATAGGAATAACAGCAGGATTTGTTTTGCAAAATTCCTTGAAGAATTGAAATGGTTGATTGGAACGGACATTTTCTGTATTTATTTGGTTGCATAAGACGGCTGGAAAAGTTTAAATTCTCAGTAAATATTCGAAATAGGGGAAACACTTAATTTTTCACTGCTTTTTTGTACATTGGTTGGTTGGTCATTCAAATCAAAGTTTATTAACAAACTACAAGATGGAAATGATGTCGTTTGTAGTTTTATTTGGTAATGAGTAAAATAATTTAGTTAATAGATTATTTTATAGGAAAATTTTATTTTCCGAATAGGCAGCTTTTAAGACTAATGAATTAGTCTTTTCATAAAATTGTAGATACTGGTTAAAGATAAAAGTACTAATGGGAAAAATCCCAATTTTAGAATTGCCACTCATGGTCACAATTCTAAAAAGTTAATATTTGCTGCTGAGTAATGTGTTATAGAATAATTAGACCTTTTGAAGACGAAACTGGCGGATGAACATAAACAGCGAAATTCACTGAGAAGCAGTGGGGTAACTAAGAGTAGGTGCACCCCCAGCAGATTTTTAAACGCGCCCTACTATTTTGTAACGTCTGTCTCTACTTAAATTATCATTTTCATCAAGGGAATTAAGGGCGTCCCTGGATTGGCTGCACCCCCCGCACCGCAGGGCCTGCGAGGTAGTTATTTACGCCACTGCTAAGAAGGTTTAAGACTTAGATACGATCTAGTTGCCAAGGTTAGATCTGCTAGATGACCAGTTTTGTTTTGTTTATAATATTATTATAATATATGTTACATATGTCAATAAAGAAACGCTTATATTGGAAAATTAGAGACAAAAACCTAGAGATAAACTGCTCGAAATCGGTAACAGCAATAGTAATCTCTTTAAAATAAAAAAAATCGTCTTTGCCAGTTTAGTAATAAAATTATTTTTTATATTTGTTTGGTTTATTGTTGCAGTTGTCAATTTAAACCTTCTACTATCAATTTTAACCCGTTTACAAGTTAATCATCTTAATGAATTAGAGGGTTAGAGTTTAGAAGAATCCTTATCAGCCTAGCCTGCTCCATAGACGTAGAATAAACTAATTATTACTTAAAATGTAATTTTATTTAATTTCTTCTACGTCTATGGCCTGCTCGGTCGCCTGCCCTAACCCCATTAGATTATTTTTTATGAGGTTACTTAAGGCAAAAGCTTTAGAACAATGTTTTTAATGACAACACTGACCTACTAAAAGATGGCATCTATGTATAAAGAATTTAGAAATATATTTTAAAAAACGTGTTCTAGTAATAGGTCAACATGGGGAATAATTATGTTTTTATTTCAATCAATATTGCTTACAAAAATAAATTAAAACTAACATTAATTTGTGTATTTTTTTAGATTAAACTACGCTTCTATTTCGAAACAACTTAGTTAAATAAAATTTGTAAAAAACTACAAATAACTATTTTATTTAAGACTAATTCTACATGCTTGAATATTTTGAACACTCTGTATATAGTATCATAACTTTGATCACCGTTTTTAGAATTTGAAGGGAAGCAAAACTTTTCATCAAGAATCACTTTTCCTCGAGAAATATTGAAGTTTAATAGAGTGTGATGCTTCATCCGTGGACACACTGCCAGGGCTAGTCCAAAGGAAGCCCCCCCCCCCCCCAAGAGCTTCTAATTCAGAAAAAAATAGACTCAACTTTCGCTTATCATACTGTACTGTCTTTTATACCAGCGGAGTAGGAGTAATTTTGACCTCTTTGCTCTTGTGATATTGCACACCTCCCCCCTTGAAAAGAGACAGGCTGAATTCGCCCCTGACACATTGTAGACAGAATTTTCAAAAATTTTGTGCTTTAAACGCATATTTAAAACAAAAACAAAGGTTATTCTATCAATTTTTTGCATGTTTTAATGCGACTGAATTTTCTTTATACATATATATCTTTTCTCAACTCCAAATTATTGTGAAAATAAAGCAATGATTTTGTTTATTAATGCTCGCCTTTTTGTCAAGAAAATGTTTTCAACTTGAATTGATGGGTTGGAAAAGTTAAAGAATATCTGTTTTGGCATTCTCATCAGTATTTTAAAAAGTGTGTTAAGGCTTAAGTAATATTATATAGTTTTACTTTTTAATTTTATTATACTGATTGACGTTGGTGGTGTGCACACTGATATGTATTATTTTAAGTAATTTTACTGTTTTTTATGCAATTTTAATTATTTGTAAAATGGCTGGTCCGTTAATATACATTATTATTAATATTATTAAAACACTTTGAACAAAAAATTAAATATTGTCTTACCCAGACCATTGACAAAAATGCCCAAATTAATAGTTTTTTTTAAATACTTTCACTTTCGAGCGAGCGACAATATGGTACCTACAGAATTTTAGTTTTCCTTCAGTTCAACATTTTTTATACCTAAACCTTAACTTTTCTTATTTCCAAAAATAAAGAAGTTCTGTCTAAGGAAAGCTCATTTTTCTCAAAAACAACTTAATTGTTCCATGCATGGGCGCCGAAAGCACCCTCCTAGCTTCAGGAAACTTTGAAGTTGCTGTCCTCCGGCTATACGGTTTTGGGAGCTTGAATTTTTCCCCCTCGATGTTTTATGCCGGCACCAGGAATTCTAGGGAAACTAGTCAATTGATACGTTTATAGATACATAAATAATTTACTGGAAATATTTACATAAAAGTGCTTTTACAAGTCATACCGAAGACTTTGTCAGTTTGAGTGCAAGCGGCTTTTAACAACCGCTTGAAAAACTCAAGTCGAGCCTAAACTTAAACGGGTCGATTTTACAAAATGCGATATAAACGGTTCAGCTAGATTTTAATTGCCTAATATGTATTTTTTGTATATTACGAAAATCAGACAAGCTGTTGTTACGATAAGTTCAATTTATTACTGTATGCGACACAAATTCCTAAAAATATCCCAGAAATAGTATTTATTGTGACTAGGAACACACATGTAAAATAACCGGTTTGAAATTAATTTTCAAGCCAGATTCAATCGAATAAACGAGGAAGTAAAATTATTTTAAAGCCGCTTCTTTCAAGTCGGCTTGAAGCCATCGATATAAAACGTAATCCTACTTTAAAAACGATGCTCGATTAATATTTTTTGCTTAGTGGCTTTTTCTCATGTTTTGTGTAAAAATTTTATTCCTTTTTAAATTGTAATATCTTATTTTACAAACTGTAAAACTTTGTTCAGTTTAAACAAACTCTTTTATTACTGCTTTTTTAAATTATTTTGGATGTCTTTTTCTCCTTTGTTTAAAGTTCCTATCGAAATGTTCGTTAGATCAATATATTTATAATTCTTAAAGTTAAACATTCCTTTCTCTGACGTTGTTGGCAAATAAAGGATATTATTATTATAAACAAAGCGGGAACAAATATCTTTCTTTCAACACAACGAAAATAATGAAAATAACTTTTTAAGTTCGTTTTCTTACTTATAATCTACACTCTTAACTATTATTTCAAAACCGTTTTCTTTAAAACATAAAATTAAAACATATTTAAAATAAAACAAATACTTAGTATTTATGATAATTTATTACATAAAAATTTTGAACATTCTAATCTTCTTCTTCTTCACCACCACCGCCACCAGTTCCTGAAAAAAAAAATATATTTATAAAAGCTGGTTTCTAATTGAATATATTGACAATATTCGACAATTTTCGTTAAACAAAAAATCTAAATGTTTCCTCAACTTTCGGCACAGACAGCATCATGGTAATGACTATTGTCTGTTTCCTAGTGGGACTTTATTTATCCCTTCGTATATTTCTGGCACTCCTAGCAAGCAATTTCGACTTACTGGAGCGTGGCGTTGGGACAAAATACTAGATTATTTTTATGCTATTAAGAAAAACCATAATATATACACAAAAATTTTTTTACCTTTACGGAGGTTCTTCCTCTTGACACGTCCTGGACGGCCACCACCGAATGGTGACTTGAGTGAGAAGTCAATATGTTTTTGAGAGTCCAAACGAACAATGAATGAAGGAATGTTCACAACTTGTTTACGAACTCTGTTAAATAAAAAAATAAATATAAATTAAAAATCTGTTATAATGGGATAATGTAAATAAAAAAATTTCAGTATATTTTTTAAAACTTTGTCGCCTCACAAGGTACCCAATCGAGCTACAACAAGCAAGCCTGGGGCATAAGCTGGTATCATTCCTCTACGAGTTTCTTTAGCACTAGTTTAAGAACTGAAATCTCTTAACTAGTGACTCTAAGACTCGAACTATAAAAACTATTCATAACCATTTCCTGGTCATGGTACTAGACACCTTTCTCTATAAAGAACTTTTTTACAATTTCGAATAGGTACATTAAAATTGTTACCTGTTCACTTAAAACAATAAAAGTGTCAAAAATTTCAAGGCATTAGTTGTTCAACTAAGTGGCCTTTCAGAAATATGTTCAAAGCACATGAAAATATGCATTACCGGATATGTCTCTGCCTGATTAAAACACGGGCATGATGAATGGATTTTGCCAAACCAAGTTTGAACACTTGAGTTTGTAGACGTCGTTCCAAGAAGTCCTCAATTTTTAGACCCAACACGTAATCAAGCTTCATTCTGTTTTCATCTAATACACCAATACGGACTAGACGACGTAAAAGGGCATTACCTATAAAAAATACAATTTATTTAGCCAATCTTACAATTATAATAATATTAAAGTGTTATTGGTAAAATAATGGCATTTTTGAAATCTTTAAATTTTTGCAGAGAAACATGAACTAGTTGCTTCCAATATAAAATATCTCATTAAACAAAAATCTGTTACATAGTTCTTAAAAGTACAGTAAAATGTATCCTCAACTTACGGCACATACAAAATCATGAAAAAGATTACAGTCTGTTTCCTAGCGGGAAACTATTTACCCCTTCGTAAAATTTCTGGCACTCCTAGCAATCAATTCGATATTGCTGGAGCGTGGCGTTGGGGAGGCAAACAAAATCATAAAAAAAAAATTCTTATAACATACCTTCGAACAATCTTTTGGGGTCTTTTTCTTCCAGGGTAAGCAACTCACGAGCAGCTTTACGGATTTTAGCAAGGGTGTATTTGACACGCCATACTTCACGCTTGTTACGAAGACCGAAAGCACCAATAATTTTCAATTCTTGGTCCAAACGAGCCTTTTCATATGGACGTCTGGGAGTGACGTATGTTTTTGAACATACATTGGGTATTCTTCCGTTCACCATGGTGATAAATCAAGGTTCCTCTAAAAATGATTTGTTAAAAATAAGTATGATCAAACGTGGAAAAATAATCGATGAACATCTTGTGGAACAGGATGAAATGTTACCTTGCCATGAATCAGATAAGCAATATGAAATGCTTTCTGGGATTAAACAAAGTATTTATATAGCCTGGCACGATTAGGAGCTCTTGCAAGAAGTTAGCAAAGCACCTTGCCCAGAGTACAAGGCATAACCTAGAAATATTTATCCTAAAAAATCTGGGTCATCTTGAAAACTTTGACGATTTATTTTATTAAAATATGTTTAAAATTTTTAGTATTTCAGTTTGGGATAAATATTTCCGTAGATCATTGTCAATTATAAGGTACAAATAAAAACTCAACTCACCCCAACCTTTCAGTACGACATCAGTTTCAAGAAGAAAAAGGAAGTTACTTTTGGTTGGCTCTTGCTATCTTGAATTTTGTCATTTGTTTCCCCCACCAAGCGGTGCGCATGCGTGATAAAAAAAACGCGAGGTTGCCAAATTTTTTCTACATGAGGGGTGCGTTTTCGGATCTGCTCAATTACTCCGGATTGTTCAGAATGGACACATTTCATGTTTTATCTATTTCAACCACGTTCGGTTTTCTGCTTGAAGGTTGGTTTCTTTACTGTTTGTTTAGTTGCCTAAGGGCAATGTTTATTTCTAAATTTAGATCAGGCAACTCTTAAAAATTTTTTTGAGTTGTGTACACGCACAGTTCGTGCCTAGGATACCCTAACATGGTTTCACTTTAAAACTGGTCTAACTTTAATTCACAAATATGACAATAAGTCAAACAAGTTTTGAATCTTAAAATTACAATAATAAGAAATTGTTTGTATTTATTATATAATATGGGAATTTTTGTTTATTTTCAAGACACAACTATTCTTCAGTTTCAAGGCGGTATTACAAGGTTTTTATTTTTAATTATCCAATATAAGCGTTTATTTGTTGACATATGCAATAAAAATTATAATAACATCGTAAGTAAAACAAAACTGGTCAAATGGAAGATCCAGAACTAACTTCTATGGAAACTAAATCGTTTCTGGGTCTTATGCTGAGTTCACACGACGAACTTGAGTTTTATATGTCATATTCGTGGTTCATACATGACAATAGCGTGGACATTGCAGTGGGACAAGACAATATTGTCCACGTGTTTACACATGGTCAAAGATTATTCATAATAATATGAATCCTCTTTGACATGGTTTTAGGACATGACAATTAGCTTTCCATTGTATTTCGAGATACACACCACGTTGTCAATGAAAATAATCTTTGTCAGCGTCTTTCATCGTCATTGTATTATTTTAATGTGAACAGCTGGACAATAGTTGTCAACATAGCGGGTGCTTCGTTTAAAAAATGGCGCCAAAATTTAATTTTTCTCATTTTTTGTTATTTTATCTTCCACAAAATCTATATTTCTTTATACAAAATTTAGAAAATTTTTCATTAGAATCGCGTGGCGGTGTCGATGATCCATTTCCGACTGGTTTAAATCCCAGAACAGTTTGAATACCAAAAAACATGGAAATGACCTTAATGACTTATTTTCTTAAATTAGATTTTTTAGAGCTGGTCCGCAGTCTAGGACAATATAATATTGTCTTGTCTTGACTGTTGTCTTAGAGTTCAATATCTCCCTACCATATACATATATTTGATATGTATTCTCCCTATAGATAATAAAATTACACCCCTTACTTTTGTTATATAAGGGGGTTGAGTCCCACTGGTTATCAATCGCCGCTTTAGAACAAAATATTTTTCGAATAATTTCATAAATTCTAATTCTCCTAATAAAAGGATAAAGAAATTTCTTAAAATCTAGGACTTGCGTCAATGAAAAATGCATTTTAATAAGGTAATATTTGTATAATAAAAATTTTGTGTCGATGCACCCAAAATGACATGATTTTAGGACGATATTGAATCAACTGACGTCAAACCGATCTATTTAAGTATTTTTATCACAATTATTACCAATTATTATTAAAACATTTGTTTACTAAACAATGACAATGTGACAAATTATATTTAATCTCGACTTTACACCGAAACGCAATTAATCCAATAAAGATTTATAGTTTTTATTTAATTGTTGTTTTTCTTAGTTATTGTAATTTAGAAGGTCTGTAGGAAGTGGCAGACCAGTAAAAAGTAGGAAGGAAGGTTGTTTACATGACTCCAACGAAAAATTTATTAGTCGGCTTCTAGCATTTCACGAAGGAAGTTAAAACAAAATCGATTCGTTGTGTACTGATTCGTTGCAGTTTTGTGTTGTGTGCGGTGTTTGGTGTTATGCAACCATTGTAACTCGCAGGATTTAGTTCTGCTCTCGTGTTGTTTACAAAAGTTAGAAATAAAAACCTGAATTTGACCGAAAATAGATTTGCAAATTAGCGGCGCAGAACTTTCACTTTTTGAAACCAAAATAAATTTGAGCGGTCCTGTGAAGTTATGTAAAACTTGATATGGTGCTCGATTATTTGAAAATTCAACCATGATTTTGCCTAGGATCACTCAAAACTTTAACCTTTGGCAGTGTGTAGTTCGTCGTATTGGAAATTTAAAGTGCGAGACCCGAATTTCCGCAAATTCGGAATCAAAAGGGTTTTTGAGATACGCAACATCTTGTAGTAGCCCAGCGGCAAGGTAAGAATTTTTGTTTAGTCGACAATGTTTTCATTTTAGAATGTTTTCCTCTGAAATGTTTACGTCCCAAACGTCACGTCGTCCATAACCTTGTTTTCGAGTGTTTGTCGAGTTTGTTATAAGGAAAATTTAATTTTTATATTAATTTATTCATATAAATCTATACGTATGAGCATGACTCTGACTACAAACAACCAGGATGCGCATTTTTCAGTAGTCTTCTCTATGAGTTATATCAACTTATATACTTATTTTTTTATTCATGGGTTTAAGATAATTATACATATATTGCCACTTTCCTTTTAAACACACTTAAAATTAGGCAGAAAAACATAATAATATTGTTGCTAGCAAGAAGCTTACTTCATTATTATGTAGAAAAAATAAAACTAGGACATTTTGATTGTTTCAGTAATTTAAAAAAAAATTAACATATAACAAATAATAACAAGAATTTCACTGATTTTATGCATACCCCCTAGTTTGGTGCCCTAAACAAGTATATGAAGTTTAATTTTGGCGGTCATGCGTAGTTTTTCCAGACTAAATTTTTTTTGTTTTCACTACATCGTATTTTCCGACCTATTCCTGAAAATTTTGCCATTTCTACTGAAAAACATTTGCACATTTTGAAATATAGACAATTTGTATAAAACTGTCTATAACATTTTATCGAAATATAGAAGAAAACACTAAAAATTGAAAGAAACAAAAATTAGTGGACATAATTTAACTGTAATAATTTGCACTTCCAAGTTTTTTAGATGATAACCTAGCTATTACCTACAAACAAAAGGACGTATGAACTGTAATAATCAGTTTTCTTAATTTTTGGTTTTGCTTTCTCCAAGCCATTTCTACATATATAGATACATACTGTATAAATATTGAAGTAGGACAATAGTACCTGTCTTTTTGTGAATGTAGCTAAACACAATAACCCAAATGTCATTGTATACCACGTCTCTTTTTAAGCCAGGACCATTGTGTTTCTATAGGATCCGCAGTCTATATGCTTTTATGTCTGATATATACCTAAACGAACCTGATTCATATTAATTATTGTTTGAGAGAGGATAAATATGTTCTATGTACTTAAAAAATAAATGGTATATGTCTATGTGTCTAAGTTTATGCCAACCAAATTTCAGAACACTTTCACTAATTTTAACCCGATGTCATGGATATTTTATTTATGTTAATCTTGTTCCAAAAATTAGCCTGCCCTTTATTTAGTATTTTGATTTTAAAAAATAATAGAAAAATTCAATTCCTATTACAAGAACTGCAATTTTACTGTCGTTGCACATTTGTTCATCACATTTTTCTTCGCCTCGATTTTTAGTGTTTTCAGCTATATTTTAATAAAATATTATGTAAAATTTTGTCCCAAATATGCTGTATTTTTAAATGTGCTTTAGTGAAAGTGGCAACATTGAAAGGATTAGGTTGTAAAATAGGATGTGAATGTGAACAAAAAATTTTTTTTTTTGGAAAATGTATGTGACCGCCAAAAAAATTCACATTCGAGTTTCGCGACCTTAAAATAAGCGATATGCAAAAAATGAGTGAAAAATTCGGAGTTTCCAATATTCCGAATAATTACCAATTGTTATTACTAAACTGGTGTTAATGCTGGTATTAGAATATATATAGAGGCAGTTCAAAAATTATACAAATTGATGTCTTTATAATTAAATAATAAATTTTTTTTATTCAAAATAATAATTTATTTTTTTTTTAATTTTTAAAGTTTAGTTTTTATATTACTTATAAATTTGATTATAAGGATATATACATACCTGACTGACAACTTAACATAAATTCCAAGATAATTTCTTTTTAATTTATTTTTAGGTCATTGTCATTTGGATCTATAATATCAAATAGTACTTTCCGCACCATGTCGGGTGCTAGTAGTTCCAAAGAAAAACGTGAGAATAGACTGGCCCTTGAAAAAAGCCCTTATCTCTTACAGCATGCTACTAATCCTGTGGATTGGTATCCATGGGGCCAGGAAGCTTTTGATAAAGCTAAGGCTGAGAATAAGCCTATATTTTTATCTGTCGGATATTCCACATGTCATTGGTAAATAATAATTATATATATGTACGGACGTGGTCAAAAAAATCACACTGATCTTAGTATTATGTTTACTCCATTGGTATTATGTTTTCACTGCATGATATTTTTGATTACAGAAGTACTGATTTATGTTTAGACATATAAAAGTGACAATTAATATTTCATATAAAAAATGTATCTACAAATATCCTAAGTTAATAGGATGATTAGAAACATAGAAAAATATAGATATAGGCCGTGAGACCTTTAGAAACGTTTTGACTTTCGTCTAGAAAAAGACAGAACAAAATAGGTCAAATATCTTTTTCTGGTTGGTTAACTCGCTGATAGAAAGACAGGTACTACTGACCTATGTTGCTCTATCTCTTTCTAAAAGATAGCAAACGTGATTCTATGGGACACGCGGCCTATATCCTGTAGGTCTAGGATTAGAAAGTGTGAAAATTGCTTTAAAGTGCTAGCACCTTTTTTTTATCACAGATATTTCCATTTTACTTCCCTGTTTTTATATGCTATGAACTTATATGCAACTAAAATGAGTATATATATATATATATATATATATATATATATATATATATATATGTATATATATATATATATATATATATATATATATATATATATATATATATATATATATATATATATATATATATATATATTCTAATGAAGAGTTGAAGGAAAGTCAGTTATTATAGATCTTTAGGGAATTTTTTTAATATTCAGATACTTAAAAGTTGATTCTGATGAGATATTTTTTATGTGTAGATCCAACATTGGTAATTTCATATTAGTTCTAAAGTTGCTTTAACTATTTATAGGTGCCATGTAATGGAAAAAGAATCTTTCGAAAATGAATCTGTAGCAGAAATAATGAATGAGTACTTCGTTAACATAAAAGTTGATCGTGAAGAACGTCCTGATGTTGATAAAATGTACATGTCATTCATACAAGCGACAGTAGGAGGAGGAGGATGGCCTATGTCAGTATTCTTAACACCTAATTTGGAACCTTTAGCAGGAGGAACCTATTTTCCTCCAGAAGACTCCAAGTATGGTAGGCCAGGTTTTAAAACTGTTTTGCTTAATATTGCACACCAGTGGAAAACTAACCGAGAAGCTCTGCTAAAATCTGGTAAGTTCCTTTTATGATTTTAACATTTTTTGTTATTTAAATAAAAATGACCTATAGTCTATATTTTTGAAAATAAACATAACATTGTTATCATTGTTTTGTTTAAATTGGTATTATTTAATCAACTTTATCATAAAAATGCTCATATTTAATTTTAACATATTTGTTTGCTGATTTTTAACAAATATAAGATTAATTAAAATCTATATCGAATTACTCTTGTCATAAATATAAACATATATTTGAGGGAATTATAAAGTCGTGGCCTTATAAATAGTACACATTATTTTTTTTTTGGGAGCAGCATATTTTGGAAAAAATATTAACAAATTATGTGCTTTTATGTCAATTTTTAAGTTATTTAGTTTAATTATGAAGATAAAATTAAAACATGTTTCGTAATTGAGACAAAATGAGATAAATTATAAAATCAATCAGATTTATATAATAACACGCATTTATTTATATATTTAAGCACTTAACAGATGCAAATACAAAGTAAATGACCCAATTACGAAATACTTCTACAAAATGTAAATCTAGAATTAAAATCCTGCCCAATTTTAAATAGTCTATGAAACTTCAACAGTTCTTTTCCTAAAACAACGATAATTAGCATTCAAAATGTCTGCCTTAAACTGTAGACCGTTGTAAGAATAACAAAGCCTATATAATGGAGAGTTTGAATGATTATAGAATGTATTTAAGTGCCTAGTACCTCCTACTGGTACCAAAAAATTCAGCCTATTTAAAAAATTGGGGTTATCAGCCGTACCATATATTGAATATATTTAAAATATCTATCATTTCTCCCTTTTTTTTCAAGTCTCGTAAGACCTAACTTCTCATACAGCCACGTGACTGACATTATCAATTGATACACATGTTTTTCTTTATAATTCATATATTTAACAATTTTGTTTTGAATTTTTTCTAGCAAATATTTGTAGTATTGATAGTAAGGACCTCAAATAACACTTGCATATTCTAATATGCTACGTACAAGTAACATATATATTAAAACAATTTCGATCGTTAAATTCACATGTATGTCTTACTAAAAAACCATATACCTGCATGTATATATATATATATATATATATATATATATATATATATATATATATAATTATTAAATGTTAATCTAACATTGAAGGTCACACCAAGGTCTCTAATTTCTTCAACTCGCGTTAGTTTCTCTCCCTTTATGTCGTATGTGTACAACATGGGTTTATGTTTTCGTGAATAAGTGATTACAGCAGATTTAGAAATATTAAAATATAATTTTTTTTTTTTGACCATTCAACTGCTTTGTTTAGGTTTCATTATAATTGCAAGCAATTCTTTAACAGAATTAATTCTGTAATAAATATTTAAATCATCTGCAAACAGGAGATATTTTGTATTTTCTATTACTGATGTTAAACTGTTTATAAACAGAATGAAAAGGAGAGGATCTAAATTGGAACCTTCAGGAATGCCTGATGCTGCTAGAAATGATAATGATAACTAATAAAAATTCTAACAAACAATACAATTTTTTATTGGATAACTCTTATATTTTGTCACAGAGTGTTAACGCCACAAGCATTTAACAACAACTATTTGGAACGGAGGAATAAGCTTCTTAAATATACAGCCATAAATCTTCTAAGTTTGATAGATTTTTGTTTTGCAGATTCCAACGACTTTCCCAAAGTCTTTCAATGAGTCAGGTTTGGGCCATATTGTTTTAAACATTGATGCATTATATCCCCAGTTTGAAAAATAGACTGAACTCTTTCCGTGACATTGCTTTCCAAACTATAACAGATTCAGATATATATATATATATATATATATATATATATATATATATATATATATATATATATATATATATATATATATACACACACACACATCAAGGCAGTTATTGGGCGAACCGCGAACTTTACATTTTTCCTCATTTACAAATAAATTAATATAGGTGTCAATAGTCTACAGCACTTTTTTTTCAAAAAGCCACGTTTTTGTACAATTTGTTATAAATAAACTTCATTATTCATTCTGTGTTGTCTATGATCCGAGAGGTTTCCTCTTAGCAACGTATTTTTTCTTTTTTATTTCCATAAGGAAAGAAAGCTGCTGAGGCCGACATAGAGATACGTGAAATTTATGGTGTTAGTTGCATAACAGAACGCACTTGTCAGAGACGGTATAGAATATTCCGTTCTGGAAATTTTTCACTCAAAGATGATCAATCCTCTGGTTGACTTACTGAAATTGACGGTGACGACGTCAGAACCATAATTGAAGAAAATCTTTATATAACTGTTCCCAGAGATTGCAAAGAGGTTAAATGTATCAAATCTGTATTTGTCATATGTGTTTCATGCGCAATGAAACCAACCTTCTTTTGAAAAGAATCATCACTGGTGATGAATCAACATGAACCACATCTAAGGCTGAATTGCATCCAAAAAAGGTCATGCTGTCAATTTGATAGGACGACTGAGCTGCTTTCAAGAGGCCGGATAATCAATTCAGATGTGAACTAACGAATCTGGATGAAGCAATCAAAGAAAAATGGCCAGATTTGTCAAATCGTAAAGAAATTGTGTTCTATTATGATAGTGCAAAGTCTCACTCATCTTTAGTAATTCGTGGAAAATTATTAGATCTTGGTTGCAGCCTAGATTTGGCACCATTTCATTACCATTTATTTCAAAGTTTGAATGATAACTTTTACAAATGATGACCAAGGCAAAAGGTCATTAAACAAATGGAATACATATATATATATATATATAAATTTATTCTTGGTATAAAAAAGAGCTTTATTTCACACTAAAAAACCGAATTTACTTTCTTGCCGACCTGATTTTACACTTACTTTTGAACAAAATTTAAAGGAATAATACCGAATAAAACGAACTATTTGAAACTGTACTATTTGTGTCCAGCAGCAAACATCATTAAAACTGATGCAATAAAATGTACACTATATGAAAAATTTTGCTTATCATTTTTACAGATGAAAAATATAAGGGTTTTTCTTTACACTTCTCGATAAATGTCGCTATATCAAAAGAGAAAAGGAAAAATACAGTGTGCTATTAATAAGACCACGACTGTACATGCGTATCTTCAATCGTCGAAAAAGAAAAAGTTTGCCGTACTTAAACGGTTTGTTTTAAAAATTCTAATCAATAAATAATCTCTAAATAAGAACATTATATATTAAAACTTTCGGAGATAAAGCTTTAAAACCAGTAAGCTGTTTCCTGAATCTAAACAAATTTTTCCACTTTTGCTAGTTTGATAATAAAACAAAATGTTTTTTTAATCTTGTATTTTTAAGCTTTAAAAGTTAGTTAGTGCAACAATAAGGCACTTGACAAATTGAACGCTATTGCTTCGCTAACATGGTCTAAGTTGATAATAAAAGTTTTAAATTGACAAGTTCAATAGTCAACCAAGTTCTGAACCCTAAACATATAAGAATAAAAAAACCATTTTCTTTAATTATTATACTGGCAAAAATGGGAACTAGTTACAATATTTCGAGTGGAGAAGATGGTGAATGTACTTCAGATGAATTTAATGATTCAGAATTTAAACATTAGACAAATTGGTAGAATACATGTATTATGTTGTTATATATGTATTCTTTTTTCAGGCAGAGAAAAGAAAAGAATATATATAAACAGTATATTTCCTGCAAATACCGCTCTGGCCCTCTCTCCATACGCGTTTTTACCACCTTATGTTCTCGTCAGTGGAGCTGTATCGGACCGAGAGCAACATTCACAGGAAACAATTGATATATGAAATATAAATTTCAAACTATGTCGGTAGAATATTGCAAACCTGCCACTTACCGACCTTTATGTCAGACTGAAAAATATCGCCAGTCGAACGATATCTATGAATTACCGGAGTAGTGAGAAATTTTTTAAAAAATCTAAATTTCAGAAGAAATTTTATTTTACAAAGATACAATACTTTTAATTATTAACAATTTTTTTGTTTATAACAAATTACCTCATCATTTTTCGGAAATTCATCCTTGTTATTTGTAATCAAGGGGTCAAAAGATATATAAAAAAAAATTGGTGGATCTATGTCTCTGGGTTCCCAGACTGGTTAATGAAATAATCGAGACTAATGTATATTTTGGCTATGACGAAACATAACTTTTTAGAAATCTTACCAATCATTTGATTTCAAGTTTATCACCCATTAAGCATCTTTATCTTCTAAAAATCGTTAAAAATTACTGCTTATACAAAAACAGTGTAATTTGTATTAAATTTTTCTATAAATTTAGTTATTATTATGTTTATCGAATTTTCATCTATTTACGACATTTTTAGTAAAAATGTAGACTAAGCTTTATATAGAAAGAGTTATTAAGAATGATAGAGAATCAATCTACAAATAAGATCGTACGATACATGCACAAGATATTTCGTAATCCACGTTCTTCAAAATGGCGACTGTAGTTTGCGCCCTCTAGATGTGAGAACCCAAATTTACACTCAGAATTACCACCCAATCCATGTTAATAAAATTTGTTCTGAGGAATTTTTTCTCCTGATTGCTGGATTATAAGGCAATAAATCTTGAAACCGACTTTTTATTTAGTAATAATACTTTCTCTTTATTAGGACCGTTTCTTAAATGTAAAAATAAATTATCATAGTCTGCTAATTTCTCTGATTTAATTTAATATTCTGTTATTAGAATTATTTTTTATATAACCCAGATTAGTTAAAGTATCATTCCTTGAATAGGCTAAATTTGTTTACATGTAAACAAAAACATATATCTTCGCTACACTCTTTTATATTCCATCTATAAGATGCCTTGATAATTATAAACAATGTTAGTTCAATAACCTGCTTGCGGTGTAAACAAAATATCTATGTCATTGCAACACTTAAAAAAATTGCACCAACAATAATAAATTAAAAGAAAAAGTATTAAATTAATTCGTTTGTAACCTTCAGTAAGCCTTCACCGCCTGTGTCCTATAAAAAGTTCATAATTGCGACGCTATTTTTTAAATGCGCAAACTTTTGTATGAGTAATTGTACAAAGTGTGCCAAATTAAAATTAGGTCTTCGCACGAGTTGAAATTTTATTTGTCAAGGTAGCTTCGCTGACGTATTGGAGGATGTAAATTTAAAAAAATTGAAAGGATATAAAAAATTAATGATATTACAACGAAAAAAAATAAATTTCATTTTTTTTGTAGAATAATAGTAATAATATTAATTTCTAATGTATAATATAAACAAAAATAAGAAAGTGTCAGTGTACAAAATTATATACTGACTAGCAAAAAAATTAGGTCACATTGAAATTTATTTATTTATTTATTTATTAAGTACTTAACAGGTACAATTTACAAAGTAACCTGACCTAATTACAAAGTACTTCTACAAAATTTAAATCTAAAATTAAAATCTAGCCTAAAATTAAATACTTGATAAAATTTCAACAAAAGAATTAGCATTGAAAATCTCTGCCTCGGACTGTAGTCTATTGTAAGAATAACAAAGCCTATATAATGGAGAGTTAGAATGATTGTTACTTAAGGATATTGTAGATAAGTAAAATGCATTTGAGTACTTAATACCATTGATTGGTACCGAAAAATTCAGCCTATTTAAAAAATTGGAATCATCAACCGTACCATGCACTATCTTGAATAAATAGACCATACTTCTGACACAGACACGTGGCTGACATTATCAATTGACACACATGCGTTTCTTTATGATACATATATTTAACAGTTTTGTTTTGGATTGTTCTAGCAGATATTTGTAACATTGATAGTAAGGATTCCAAATAACACTTGCAGACTCCAGTATGCTACATACAAGTAACAAATATAACTGTTTAATACAATTTGAATCATTAAATTCACGTGTATGTCTTACTAAAAACCCATATACCTGCATGGCCTTATTGACAGTATGTATAATATGGTTATTAAATGTTAGTCCAGCATGAAAGGTCACACCAAGGTTCCTATTTTCTTCAACTCGCGTTAGTTTCTCTCCCTTTATGTAGTATGTATGCAATATTGGTTTATTTTTCTGCGAATAAGTAATTACAACACATTTAGAAGTATTAAATATAGTTTATTTTGTTTTGACCATGCAACTGCTCTGTTTGGTCTAATTGTAACTGCAAGCAGTCATTAACAGAATTAATTCTGTAATAAATTTTCAAATCATCTGCAAACAATAGATATGTTGTATTTTCTATTACTGCTGTTAAACTATTTATGAACATAATGAAAAGGAGGGGACCTAAATTGGAACCCTGAGGAATGCCCGATGCCGGAAAAAATTGTGATATCTTTTTGGAATTTTTTCTGTTTTAAGCTTCTGTGTGCAAATTGTATTTGTACACTAAATTTAATTTTCAATATTAAATCGGTAAACATCTTTTTTGGGTTTTATAATTTATTCTGAAAAAGCAACAAATTTACATTTAAAACGACCTTCGACTTATGGTTATCGGGAACTTGAAAAAATGGAAAAAATAACATTAATGAAAAAAATTAATCATTATAACATGTATTTCCCCCTCTTGCATTAATAACAGCTTGAAGACGACGAGGCATACTTTCAATCAAATTACGGATTACATTCTGGTCGATGGTATTCAACTTCTGCAACTCTCTTGGCTCCTGGGCAGTTCTTGGAGCTGGTGTATACCTTCGGATACGTCGGCCCAACTCATCCCAGATATGTTCGATGGGATTTATGTCTGGGATGAGTGCTGGCCAATCAAATCGCTTAATTCCCATTTCATTGAGATATCCTTTAACAACTCTGGTTGCGTGAGGTCTAGCATTATTTGCATGAAAATGTCATGCTCGTCCATAGTGATCATGAAAGGCATAACATGGTCTTATAGAACTTCCGTAATGTCCCTGTGAGCTGTCAGGACGCCATTTTGTATTAGGACCAACTCTGTGCGTGCTTGTGATGAGATTCCCGCCCAAACCATTATAAACGTCAATACAAACTGAAGCACATCTTTCTCCAGGTCGTCGGTATACTCGTCGACGTCGGTCTGACCCATTGAGGCAAAATCACGACTTATTTGAAAACAGTACCTTGCTCCAGTCCTCATTATTCCATGCCAAATGATTTGGGGCAAAAACCAATCTTGCAATTTAATGCCGGCGTTGCAATGGTGGACCTGTAGCCATCCTTCTACAAGGCAATCCAGCACAACGCAACCTTCTTCTAACCGTCCATTCACTAACATTTACATTTCTAACTTCTTGGAGTTGATTTCGCAACAAGATTGCAGAAGCTGTTCTATTCCGCAAACTTGCCGACACCAAAAAACGGTAATCTCTTTGGGAGGTTACTCTTTTTCTCCCTGATCCTGGTCTTCTGGTTATCAGGCCAGTCTCCTCATAGAGTTGGTACACATTTTGTACTGCAAAAAGGCTCTTAGCAACAATTTTTGCAGTTTCAGGTTGTCCTCGACCATAATATTGTATCAAAGCTATAATTCTTGCCTCAACAATAAGATCTAAAGGCATTATACCTGTAAAATAAATACTACACCATGTGGCCTATAGGTTTTACAGAGAAACCAACGCTAAATGGGAAATAGACAACGAAATGTGAATTTTTAATTAAAGCGAATGCACGCTATTTCATAAAAGTCATAAATACAGTATCATTACATGACAGATAACATTTCTCGGGAAAAAAAAATGATTAAGCGCCTACTAGTACAATAGTTCCCTTATTATTATCAGGCTTACAAGCCAAACGGTTACGCACTCTCTCCAGGGATTATTGACTCATACCAAGTATACAAAAACACCAAAAGTATGAAGCTCTGTGGCAACCCTTTCCATGTTGTCGGATCCTAGGTGGCGTGGTATTCTGTACTTTCTACAAACTTTCGGACGGTCCACGCGGTTCATGCAGATGCTCACTAAGGCCCAGTCCCTTGATGTTCTGCAAGAGGTTCTTTGGTATCACTCCAGTTGTTGTTAGTATTATCGGAATCGTGTGGACGCTGTTCATTGCCCACTGTCTGCGGATTTGCACCTCCAGATCTATGTATTTAGCGATCTTCCGATTATATTTTGGTCTTAGGTTGTTGTTATTAGGTAAAGCAATGTCAATCAGTGTAGTTCGCCTAGAAATTTTATTTGTTAGTATAATGTCTGGGCTATTATGAGCAACTGTTTGATCTGTTAGAACCGTTCGGTCCCAATATAACTTGAACTTGCTGTTTTAAAAAATAGGCTCCGAATTGTATTTGTAGTAACGCACTTTTCCTACGTGCAATAGTTTAAATTTATCTGCTAACTCTTGGTGTTATTATTATTATTACTCATAAAATTATTTGCAATTTCTAAGTGACCTAAATTTTTTACTCGCTAGGGTACTTTTTTAACTGGATACTTGACATAAAAGTTGACATTATATAGGTAACTTGTATTTAAAATAAAAACTGGGCAGAATCTATACCTTGAATGAATGAACAAAAGGTGGTGACAATTAATCTTCGATGTCTAGGCCTCGTTGCAAATTAATTGCCTTTGCGAATTCAAGCAACTTCGTTAATTGAACTTGCCTAACAATTTTGGGTGACAAAATTGTAACCCTGAAATGTCTCTTCTTCAGTCTGTTAAGTACAGGGTACTCTGTGAGGGCATGGTCAGCAGTTTCATCCTTCTCCAGGAACCATCTGCATATCAGGTCATCAGTGGCACCAATCTTATAAAGATGGCCACGTAGATGGCAATGTCCTGTCAACAGTCCCATTACAATTCGCAGTTCGTTCTTTCGTAAGGAGGGAAGCTCCCTAGTAAATCGTGCGTTAGGTCTAGTTATATGTTCCTTGTCACACCTGATTCCAGAAGCCTCTCTCAACGATTCAGTAAATTTGCTTTCCAGCAACAATTTTAATTTCCATTTGCCAACGGTAATTGGAACAGGTAGAATTGGCTGGGGTTCATATGGTTAAATCGCATACTCCATCTTTGCCAGACTATCCGCTTTTTCATTTTCTGTACCTTATTTTTCCATGTAATTGTTATACATTTTTCCCATGATGTTTGAACATTTCTATGGCTTCCTGGAAAAACTTACCGAACCTCGACAAACCACTAATTTACAGCGCCAATGATTTCACAGCATGAACACTTTTTGCACGAATATTTTATTTTAATTTTGGAAATAGGCGATAGTTAAAGTTATTTAAATCCTGCTTCTATAATAGCAGCTATAGCAATGTAGCGGATGCGTTATCCTGATGAAAGATCACACGTTTTGTTAACTTTGCTTTGCGTTTTTTTATTACTTCCCGCAATTTCTATCAAGTTGGGCATAATAAGATTTTGTGTTCACTTTCTTGAAATAATCCAGCAAAAGCTTGCACTTTGGGTTATTGAGGACGTGGAGAACCATGCTACTTGTATTTCTTTCTATGAATTTTAGTTTGAGGATCATGGGGATGGAACGATGTTCCATCCATTGTTTCAAATCTTGTCAAGAAAGTCTTGTCTGTTCTGTCTAAATTTAGCTAAGGAACATTTGATATCCCCTCATTAGTTCGCCCTTGGGATATCGTTGACTTTCGAGGTATCGCTCTTGTGGGCAACATCTCATCTTGAGTAGTAACGGTTACTGATATTTCACCTGTATGGTTGTGTTCGCACAAAGTTCTACCTCATGGCACCACCAGTTAGTAATGTCATAAAAACAGCATACTCAGCTCGAGGTATTTTATCATCCCGTCCCATTTTGATACCAATACATTGCAGTCATCAGTTTACGGGTTTGTCCTATCGAGCGAAAAACTTGATAAAACTTGGAATTCTACATATACGCTTTGCTTTTAGCATACGTATTTTGCGATAAACACAATTTGATACACAATATTATAACTAGGTCAGGGTTGGATTATAACAGTCAACCTTCGTAGCTGAAAAATACAATGTTTCAAAAAAGTTATTTTACAATATTTTAGAACATTCAAACTTCTATTGATATACTGCACATATATGTTTTATTTCTGTCTCTTTACATTTTCATTATTTTTCTTCAATGGACGCAATCCGACCAATGAAAGGTTGATTAATCTGTCAGTAGTGTGTCTATAAGAACCACTCCTAAATTTATACTTTCTTAGAACTTCTGAAAAAAAAACACATAAAATGTTATTTATTCACCAAAGTTCATTTTGCCTCAGAGTATTCCCATTCGAGGCAATACATGCTAAATCGTCAGAAAGCACAACCAACAGCCATTCAAAACCACTGTACTTTGTTTACTCATGTATGTGGTGTCATGAAATTTCACATGATTGTCACTTACAGTTGTACCAACTTAAAAAAATTACTCGTAATATATTAACAGTTTTTCTAGGCACTTTTCGCACAGAATGCTAAAAATTATGACTTTCTAGTAAGCAGATTTTTGTTTGGGTTTGAACTGACTTAAAATATTTTTTTTTATTAGTTGCGAATTCCAAAATGTGTTTTTGTCATATATTTTTCATATGATCCTATCAAAATTGTTTTACGGAAAGTACGACTTGTCTATTTTTCGTCATTTTTTCTATCCATTGTATAACAAACATATGACTAAAAAAAATGATAGCTCAAGTCAAAATTAACCTTTCTTTATTATTATGTCGGACATTTTAACAGATTCAGTACTTTATCTTAATTTACAGTTATTTTAACTAGTGTTGGCGTATCTCGTCTAAAACTAATTTGTCCTTCTTTTAATTTATTTCAATGTTGAAGGTATAATATAAATCGAAACAAAATAATTTTATGATCTCTCAGTTCTCGTTTTGAGAATGTTTATTTTAAATTTGCTGTCAGACTAAATCCATTAATATATATATATATATATATATATATATATATATATATATATATATATATATATATATATATATATATATATATATATATATATATATATACTTACAGGTATATGGAGTTAAGGGATTAAATGAATCACATTTTTTTTTCATGTGGCAGCTTATAAAATAAGTATGTAAGTACATCCTTGACACTGGACTGTCTAGGTCCTGACGTCACACGGCATTTAATCTTTCCAAACAAATCGATATTAGCAGATAAATCTATAACGGATTGCTTGTTTATTGTTAATTTTGGTGCATATAGGGGTGATCGGTGTGAAAAATTTGCAGAGCTCTTCCATTTTAAGAGATTTATTCACAAAATATTGTCAAAAGATAATTTTGACTTGTAATTATATGGTTGAAACATATTGAGGTTAGGTTTTAGTGTTCTGCATAGACATAAAAGTTAAAAGTAAGTATATAGACTGCAGATATTATAGAAAAAAGTTGGCTCACACTTAAAAAGAGAGAGCGTTTTCGATAGGTAGCACTTATCTTTCTAATGTCATTGGATACCCCTGTCATCTGACCGCCATTAGAAAAGGAGGTACTATTCATCGAAAGTGCTCTATCAGTTTCTAAGGGTAAGCCAACTTGCTTCTATAGGATTTGCAACCTATATATTTAACGTTTATATCTGTGGGTATTATCGATTTGTTTGGAAATGTTAAAAGGCGCGTGACGTCAGACTTAGGTAATCCATTGTGAAATAATATTATGCTACAACGCCGTGAACAAGGACTAAAAATATCGCCGTCACGGAAGACATCAGAGAGCCTCTCTCGTCTGTACTAATAATTGTGATTTTGTTGATATAAATTAGCCTGTATTTTTAAATTTGTTTTTTTTTCCTTTAATGTATTTGACGACAAATAGATTAACAAATATTTGGACGTTTTTCGATATTCTATTTTTTATATAGATATTTTATCATCATAATGTAAAAGTTCAAAACAGTGTACCAGATTGCTCAACATTCGAGTTAGCTATATCACTATTTAGTTTTATATCACCCTCCAGTACAAATTAATAGTTTCTAGGCCACTCAGTACAGTGTTCCAAGTAAACCAAGCAATAGTTATTACTAATGTACTTAAAATACTCTTATTTATGTTTAAATTATAAAATTGTTAACGAGTCAGGGTTGTGACCCCTATAACTTTTATCAGTAAACTGATTCTTGTATATTCTAAATATAGCACGTCCTATTGTTTATATAAATTAATCAGTAAGTGGATTTTAAATACTTTTATGCAGGTGATTATGCATGTAACACCCATTAGTGGCCGTGCTAGTTTGTTAAGAACTCATTAATTTTTCATTGATTAGATAATGTAGTGTCTGATTGTAGCAATAAAGGTGTGTCCTATACCTTTTATATGAACAAATGATTTTGTCTGAGCGGAGGTGGATCTAGGGGCGATCGATTAAATTACAATTTCCCGTACGAAGTCTCTTTATATGAGCACAGCACAGCATATTGTTATTTGTATTTGTAGCTGTATATTAAAAAATCTTATTATAAGGTCGAAACGCCGACATACAATTTTTAATATGTCTGGCTATTTTTTATCCAAGAAAGCTGTTAACCTTCATTAGTCTGGTTTTCGAAACCAATGCAAAAATATCTTAAATATCAGCAAATAAACAGAATCTTAAATCAACTTTTTTTTTAAGGTTAGATATAAAAACCGTACTATTCTAATTCTAAGCAAGTACGATTAATCAAACGTGAATAAAATAGTTATTAATAATAATATTTCAGGAAAGCATTGCCTTGATGTTCTTCAAAAAGCCTCGGTTCTCGAAGGTGCTTCCTCATCCACGACGACAACCGAGGTTCCCGGTGAAGACTGCTGGAAAAAATGTGCATTGCAACTATCCCGTTCATACGAGGCGGACTTTGGAGGTTTTTCTATGGCCCCGAAATTCCCGCAACCGTCAAATTTTAACTTTTTGTTCCATATGTATGCGAAAGAGAAAGAGACGGAAAGAGGTTTTCAGTGTCTCGAGATGTGTTTGCATACTCTTAAAAAGATGGCGTATGGAGGAATTCACGATCATGTGAACAAAGGTAATAATACACTTTTTTGGTATTAAGATTTTTTTAAAAACTATTACAACCAAGAAGCTAACTCTGCTTCGAGCCAATCGAATTTTTCTAGTTCAAGAACAGTGTAGTGTTGTAACGAAAACAGCGGCGACATCTGCAAACCGAAATTAATATATTTCTTTATATACATGTATTTTGAAACGTAAATTGTGAAAATGAAAACGAAATTTCGCGAAAACGTTTAGAAAGGAAAGTCACTAACAAAAAGAATTAAAACTTCACCGTCAAACCTTTTAAGAAGGAATATTCCAAAAAATATACGTGGTCGCAAAATATCGTTTCCATTTTCGTCATTTACACCCAAAAATTTATCAACTTGGGAAAAACACTTAATATTGGCATGCTGTAGTATAACTAATTATCGAAACTACTAAATATGAGCAAGTCTATTGCTCTTTCTGATTTTTTTCGAAAAAACTTGTTCCCAGAAAAATTGAGCTCAAACTTTTGAATAATTCTTCGGAAAGTATATCATGTTTTTTTTTTAATAATTCTTCCTAGTCAAAAGTACATCTCACCTACCTTCTGCAAAATTCAATAATGACAAATAAATTAACACCGCGGCGCACTATAGGATATTTGGGACTAAGGCCAGATTCTCACTATTTAGCCGCCCTCGATACGCTCTTGGTCCGGTAAAATATTCTTACAGGAGAAATAATGAAACTACTCACACCATGGGTTTCGCGGAGATTCGATATCGTACACTCTCTTTTATTTAAAAAAAATGTATCGAATCGAGATCGTATCGAGAACGGCACTATAGTGAATCAAGCCTAATTTTTTCGAAAATCAAATATGGGATAACAATAAAGGTTATGCAGTTGTGAATTTGGGAAAAATGTTAAAAACTTTCATTTCTCTTTGAAAACTACGTTCAAATTTATATATACCTAGAATGGAAGTCGATTCTTCCTTTTTTTTTCTATTTTTGGTTGAGAATCTACTAATAATGTAACAAAGCTAAAGGCAATCGATAGAGATCACTCGAAGGTCCTCCAAGATCATCCAGAGGTCATTTTTGAAATAAAAACAACGAAATTTCTTATCTTTTTCAATAACATTTTATATTAATAATAATATTTTTATTACTACTCTGATCCTAGTTTTAGATCTTAAGTTAATTTACTTCCAAAAGCAAAATTTCCAAAAATCCAAATCACACATATTTGTTAGTGAAATTTCGCATTTCAGAAAATTCAGAAATCTAACCTAACTATAAAATTTACAGTTATTTTGCTAAATTTTCAAATTAAAAAGTGTTTGTAGAGACAAATTTTGACCATCTCATAATATGTTTGAGATATCAAAATACATGTCTCAGTCAAGTTTGATCATGGACTTAAACTTATATCCTCTAAAATCTTAGTAAAATAACAATTTATTAGCGTTTCTATCTAATTTTTTAGGTTATAAGCTTAAGCCCATGATCAAACTTGGTTGAGGTATGTATTTTGACATCCCGAAACATGTTTCAAGATGGTTAAAATAAGCCTCTACCATAGACGTAAGAGAAATTAATATTACTTAATATAGACTATGGATCCTATAGAAAAAATTTGGCTTACGCTTAAAAATATATAGAGCGTTTTCGAGGAGCAGGACCTTTCCAATTTCGGTCAGGTAATAAGAGCATCCAATAACATTTGGAGTATCGTGCTTAGCTCCGCCATTAGAAAGAGAGGTTCTGCTCCTCGAAAACGCTCTATATCTTTTTAAGTGTGAGCTAACTTTATAGGATCAGTAGTCTATATTAAAGTAATATTAATTTCTCTTATGTCTATGGTCTCTACAAACAATTGTTTTGAGGTTAGGTTGAACTTTTGAACTTTTTGGAGTTTTTCTAAAAAAAAATTCAAAAGTGGGGGCTTATGTCTCAAAATGTCGAAAAAAGTTATTAGAAAGAGTTTTCCTAAATGCAATTCTTAGTCCATATACAAAATTTCAGCATATCAGACATATTTTCTTTAAAGTACCGCCATATTAAATGTGTGTTTTTCTACAAAATCCAAATAGGGCTATTAAAATTTGGTCACATGCGATGCAAAGTTTATTTGTTTTTGACCCTGTATACGGTAACTTCATAAAATAACTATTTTTGAGAACGTAGTTTGTGTCTAAAAGTAATACACATTATAATGAAGACAAACAAGTACACAGTGTCATCAATAAAGTCTGCATTATACAGCTGAAATTTTGTATATGGGCTAAAAATTGCATTTAGAAAAACTTTTTTCCATATTTTGAGATATAACCCCACTTTTGAATTTTTTTTTGGAAAAATTTGACAGATAGATAATCACGTGACTACTAGTTTTTTGGTTAATTTTCGTCTCGAATTTCGAATAAAGCTGTTAATAAAAAAATCCCATATGATGCGGACTTTGGTGGTCACACTGTATATAAATGCGTGTACCCAGTAGGTGTCTCTTTGAGCAGCCATTTTTGATAGGATCGAATTTTTAAGATTAACGGAAAAAATGTGTTTATTTAGTTTTTTAATTAAACTCTAAGTAAAAGTTCAAAATTAGTTTCGTTGTCAGGTACACGAGGATTAATTCTACAGATAAAGTTGAATTGCACCCATCGTTTCTGCATCTAAGCATAAAGTGTTTACTACAATTTGTATTCCTGTCCACAATTCTTCTTTGGTATTTACTGGCCTATAGTATACCATGTGTTTAAGAATTGCTCAAAAAAACTAATCCGTAGGCTTTAAATTAAATCCGGTGAGCGAAGTGACGAATGTGCCTTTGCCTATACATCGATTTTGAAAATCCTCATTTAAACGATTTCTATCATTTGATGTGAAGTGTGGGAATGCACCGTCGTGCACACATATTTTGTCTAGTAACCAGTAGAAGATCATCTATTAAAATAAGGAAATTAATTATATGTGAAAATTTATAGCATGTGTTCTCCGTTCATTAATGAATCGACAGAAGCCTAGTCTCAAATCGAGATCGAGAGGTAAAAGCTCTTGGACTGTCAGAAGATGATATGAATGCAACAGCTGTTCTCTTAAAATCCTATTTATTATATCTTTAGAACGTCTTTAAGCTCCAGACCTAAACGTCTGGTGCTCAGACTCGGGTTTTCTTCAATTCGTTTTAAAATTTCTTCTTTAGTCTGCGGTATCCTAGTCGTAAGATTTGCCCATGATAAAAACTACCGGTTTCTTGAAGACACCATTAAACAGCGGCTACGCGTCTATTTGGAAATCTTTCTGTATATACTTTCACCGACCCCGACCATTTCCTTGATAATAACCGTAAACTTTGGTCATTTCTACTTCAATGTTCGACTATAGCGAGAAATTTAAGAATCAAATTACAAATTTTAAAATTAATTGATAAAGGTTTTTCAGATTGGATAGAAACAGAAATGGCAGCTCGAAGCGACACCTACTAGGTGTAACTTTGTCAGATTAAAAATATTAAGGAATAAGCACTTTTATTTAGAAATTCAATATAGCGAAACACAAAGAAGTCTTTAGATATAGGGGAAGTCCTGCTGGTGGTGCTCTCTGCAGTCTACATCGAAACTGTAATTAGATTTTGATTTCCCATCCTAAAAAACCGTATAAAGTTTCAAGTTTAGTGCAATCAAATAGATATTTATAAAAAAAATTATAACTTTGACACTCTGTCTTTTGGAAACTATCAACTTTTGGACTAAAGTAAATCCGGTTAATGTTAGCATTTTGTACATAACTTTTAGATATACCCTGTATGTATTTTTTTAAGCATTAGTAGCCGAATACAAGCGAGTGGAACATCGTGTTTTATTATAAAACTTCGTCGCTCTCCATTGCTGATCCGCTTTTAATGGACTGTGAATATACATATAGATATTATTGCCGGATTACAGATAGCGACTTTATAAATAAATTTCTGTGAAGATAACTTACTTGTTATTTTGGTGGTACTTTCTTATTACTAAATCTATAATGATTGATGCTGGGGCGACAAATAAAGTAATATAAGTAACACGTCAATTGGCGGGGTGGTAACTCTCTTAAATTTCTGATAATAGTTTAAAATTTGACGCGTTCGCTGTCTTACATCTCTTTTTTTTTATCTCAGGCTTTGCAAGATACTCAGTGGATGAAAGATGGCATGTGCCTCACTTCGAAAAAATGTTGTATGACCAGGCCCAATTGTCAGTGTCTTACTGTGACGCGTACGTTGTGACCAAAGATGAATTTTATGCAGATGTAGCCAAAGATATTCTAACTTACGTTTCAAGAGATTTGAGTCATGAGTTGGGAGGTTTTTATGGAGCGCAGGATGCTGATTCTTATCCTCATGAAGGTAAGAATTTAGTTCCGCTCTCTTTTAGTCTCTATCAAAAGTAAAAAGGGGTCAGGTGTGACGTTGAAGATTCTTTTTATACCATACACGTAAGTTAACTACATAATTTACATTCGTTTTATTTAAATATAGCGATTAAGTTATATTTTTTAATTTGTATCGCATTTATTTTAAGGTGCATCTCACAAAATGGAAGGTGCGTTCTGCGTTTGGGAATACGATGAAATCCAGAACCTTCTCGATCAAGAAACCAATGGAATCAAACACTCTGACGTGATAATTCACCATTATGAGGTCAAGCCAGGAGGCAACGTCAAGGCCTCTCAAGATCCTCATGGAGAACTTAAAAACAAGAACGTTCTAGTCTGTTTCGGAAGTTACGAATCCAGCGCAAAGAAATTTAACATTACCGTGGAGGCTTTGAAGGAAATTCTAGAAAAATCGCATCAAGTTCTATACGAGGCACGACAGAAAAGACCCAAACCGGATACGGACACGAAGATAGTAACTTCTTGGAATGGTATGATGATTTCTGGTTATGCCAAGGCTGGTTTCGTACTGAAAAATCAAGAATACATTAACAGGGCCATCCTAGCTGCTAATTTCATCAAGAAATACTTGTACGATGAAAATAAAAAGATTCTATTAAGGTGCTGTTATAAAGGAGATGGTGGAGATGTCGTTCAAACGTAAGTTTTTTTGTTCATGATCATTTAGAGTGGAAATTTTCTTAATTTTTATAATAATAAGTATTTTAACCAAAATGTTCATACTTTTGCAGACCTGTTCCAGTTCAGGGCTTCCTAGATGATTATGCGTTCTTGATTCGAGGTCTCCTCGATTTATATGAAGCATCTCTCGATGCTGATTGGTTGCAGTGGGCCGAAACTTTGCAGGAACAACAGGAGAAGCATTTCTGGGATGCACAGAATAACGGCTACTTCACCAGTCCTGAAGACGATTCTAGTATTCTAATTCGGGGAAAAGAAGGTAAGGAAAAATAACAGTTTGAAATTTTTAATTTTTATGGTATATGAAAGTGTGTATGTAGAAAGTCGCTTTTGATTAAAATTAATTTTCTAATTTAGATCAAGATGGTGCTGAACCCAGCGGCAATTCCGTAGCAGTACATAACCTAATTCGTCTCGCAAATTATTTGCACCGACCAGATTTACGCGAAAAAGCAGGAGACACTTTGACATGTTTCTCGGACAGGCTGAAGTCGATTCCGCTAGCGCTTCCTGAAATGACTTCCGCATTGATGTTATTCCATAATTTGCCCACTCAGGTGAGTTCAAATGCTTATTTTGGTTGGATTTAAAACTTTTCTCGTCTAGTTAATATTGTTAAAGTTAGTTATTAGTAATATTGTATAACGTTAACAACTCTTGACTTCTTATGTTGCTAAAGCTTTGGTGATTCTTTTTAGTATCTAGACGAATAAAAGCGATAAATTGTTCAGGTAAGTTTGTGTGAAAATCACCATATTAATCAGATTAATGAATACTAATTAAGAACGCCAATAAAAATATTTAATTTTCCCCTTTCTATGAGTAAACCATATAACGTCCGATCACATTTATGGGTTGCACTGAGGTGAAATTCGGGCAGGCGCACAAGATTCTCCAAGGGAGTTCGGAATGTCTCCTCCCTTATGTTGGAGAACAACACTACCATCAGGACGGTAGGCAATTTGAACAGTGCAAGCTTTACCGTCAAAATAATATAACCTCGAAATAATGATATATGGGTTACCCTCTTTTACTTACATCTTACATTTCTATTTTAAAATAAAATGGTATATTCAACATTAGATTACACAGACCTTTGAGGTTCAATAAACAAGACCTAGACGTAATTTTAACGCTGAATCCGAATCAAAATTGCTCTGTTTCGAGATTTTGTAACCTAAAAAGCGTAGAAATGATGTTTTTGGCCTTTTCGAGTGATATGTGGTAAAAACGGGAACCAAACAAATAAGACGTCATTTTTAATGTATTTTTTTGCTGCTGAATCTGGATTTTGAGATATCCTAACTTAAAAACTCATATGATACTCGTTAACGTTATTGGAGAGATCTCTCTCCCCTGACCGAAATTAGAGAGGTACTACTTATCGAAAACGTTCTATCTCTTTTTGAGTGTGAGCCAACTTTCTTTTATAGGATCCCCAGTCTAGATTAAGTAATATTAAATCTATGTCTATGATGTTGCAGTTCTTAACATCATCAAGAGTTGTATTGTAGTAAGTTAGGAAGAAAAAAAAACGAGGAGTGTGGCTTCAGAATTGCTCCATGACATCCAGATTTTAAGAAATCTTAACTTCAACACCGCAATTGCTGTTTTTGAAATTTCAGATATCAAAATTTCCCATTTTGAGATAGATATCTTGGGATTTGAATGTTTTGAAACAATTGTTAAGCTTGACTTTGATTCAGCCACCAAAAATACGTTAGAAATAATATCTCGGGTTTCTTTTTTTCTTTTTAACTTTCCGGGCCAGAGGGTGGTTCTCACAATAAAGCCTCGAACGGAAGTCTATGTAACCCATAGGTTGCTGGGTCGGAAAGGTGGGGATATCGAAGGTTCAGCTCGTTTTATTTACGAATAGTTGTATTAAAAACTTAGATTAATTTCCATTGAACCTTGCTGCTTTAAACACTAAGCTGTATTTTGTTACCGAATGATACCTCCAATCTTTGGCTTTTGGCTAATAAACGAGAAACACTACCTCAGCTCGCGAGAAACTATTGTCACTATGCTAATTCGTTGTATAAAAACTACACGCCCTTGTGCAATCGGCTGCAGGTATTTCTCAAGGTCAAAGGAGATATTTGTAGCGTCCAGGCGATTCTTCGTAGCAGTATCGAATTCAGCGCAAAGAAACATTGAAAATGACATTTTTATCATCATCGTAGTTGATTCGAAAAGGCTCAAAACAGCTTTTTGGAAGTTTTCAGGTTGGGATATCTCAAAATCCTGATGTGCTAGAGCAATTCCAAAACCTTATTTGGATTCAGCGTTGAACATGATTTGTTTCCTTTCCGATATCTGATTTCGCAGGTCTGTGTTATTTGACATTCAGATTATCACAAACTAGTAAAAAATAACATTTTTATGCGCTAGAAATACAAAAACTTTATTTCGGCAATGGAGTTTTAAGGGCTGGACGTAAATTGAAGTTGTCAGGTTACATCCTAATAATTACTAATGTATTTTTTAAGCCAATTTAAAATATTTTCTGTGGTTTTGTTTTAAAATTATTACATAAAATAATTTTTAATCTACAGGGTGATACACTCTAAATGTTTTTTTTTATATATACAGATTCCTGACGTAAAATATTACATTTTAGTCGAATTTGCCAAAGTTCAAAATTTAATGGAAACCTAGATACAGGGTCTCAGAGTTGAAATTTTGAGTTGTTCCAGCTTTCGTGTCATATACTTCTGGTTAAGTATTCTGCACTTTCCGTTGAAAATTTTTTACTTGGAGCATCTAAAATTAGGAATATGCAAATATTTCTTCGAATTGTATAATTATGAGGCTGGAGCCTCTCAAAATATAAAAAATATAATAATTAACCGAAGTTATCGTGCATCACCCTGTATATATTTCATCCTCACTCGTATTTTTATAATAGTGTTAGTAACAACTTCCATTTAAAAAATGCCCAGAATATTCAATGCCAAATGTTCTTAATAGTATCAGAAATGCATTTTTCTCAAATTTTTAAATACAATGAGGACTTAAAGCTTGAAATAAATTTATTATTTCAAAACGCTGGGTTTTTTGAAAAGTCACGAGGATACGTCGTCCTTGTTTTTTTGGTATGAATTTTTTACAATATATTAAATTTTACAGGATGATTCGAAAAAGGCTGTACTATAAATCAACTTTAATTTTTCAAATAGTGCGCAAAAATATCCTAATTTTCCACGGTGATCTATTGAATGACCTCCAGACTTAAACTCTTTGACTTGTTTTTGTTGGGTTACTTTAAATGTAAAATTTTACAAACGAAGCCAATTGACATAGAAGACATAAATAATCGGATTATTCCAGAAATATGTTTAATTACTACAGAAGTATTCAGAAAAGTTCAGAATGAATTTATAAACAAGGTTGCTGTTCATTATTGGGAGGCATTTTCAATATCTAGTAAATTGATAAATAAACTGTTTGTTTGGAAGTTGTAGACAATGTTGAAGAATGTCTATACTAATACGATGAAGGTATCATTGATATATCTCAACCAGACTCTCGGTTTTACTGTTGCTGTTTCTATGGCACGAGTTTGGAACAATTCCATATATATATATATGGGCGACGACTGAAGAGAGTCGAGAACCGATCGGAAGCCCGTCGTCCTGAGCGTAGAACTTATCTTTTACTTGAAAGTAAGCACTACGCAGGCAACACTCCAAAAGGTCCATCACCCCATCCAGTGATAACGTGGTTCGATCTGATAATGTAGTATCATTTGAAAGTCTAGTGATTCCTCTAATGGCACGTTAGTATACAGATTTTCCACATAAAAACTTATTAGTCTGTTATCTGGCTCTAGATTAATGCTGCTAATAAAGTTTACGAAATGTGTGGAATTTTTAACATATGTGTTTGTCTTACCTTCCAAAGGTTGTATGATTTTTAAAAGAAACTTCGCCAGTGCGTGTATTTGTTGGGGATCCTTTGGAGCTGGTTATTGGTGTTAATGGGATGTTCGATTTATGAATTTTCGGTAGTTCGTAAAGATGTAATGATAAACTGTTGTTACTACTTTATTTCGAGTTTTAACTGTCGATAAATCGAAAACGGTTACATTTACCCGTAGGGCAACATAGAAAAAATGACCAGAATTTAGCAGGGGTTATTATTTCAAAATTCAAAGTTGAATATAGTTCAGCTTCTTTAAAGTCACCCTGTATGATTTATTACATCGAAAAAAATTCGTACCAAAAAAACAAAGTCTAAGTGTTTGAATGATTTAAAAAAAAATCCACATTTATTAAGAATTCAATATTTACTTTATACCCTCAATTTATGCCCTGAATTTTTTAGAGATATATTTTTTTTTATATAGTGTTGCTCAAATCATCTGTCGTATTATTACAGGACAAATTGTAAATAAGTTCTCATACTCCAGGTCTTCATTGCCGGTCCTACCGAAGATAATTCCACCCAGGCTCTTCTAGACGTAGTCCGTTCTCGATTCATCCCGGGACGTATCCTGGCTGTAGCCGACGGACCCGGTGGACGTGCGGGTCTCCTTTATAGGCGCATTGAAACCTTACACAGGCTAAAACCCATACAAGGCAGGGCTGCCGCCTATGTTTGTAGAAACTATGCCTGTAGTCTGCCTGTCACTGAGCCGGATGAACTAGCAACTTCACTGGACGATGGCTTGAAGAAGATAGGGGACAAGAATTAGGAGACTGTAGCGTGGAGTGATTGAAGATAATATTATTAGCGTGAAGTAAAATTAAGCAAGTGGTAATACTGATAATATAAATATTTTCGTTTTTTAAGGACTCTCTTGTTTTTTACTAAAGGGTTTTTATGATAAGAGGTGGCAGAAAAATTTGGCGAGAAATGCTAATTTTTTAGTTATAAATTGTCTGTTGCTGCTGGTGATTACGTAAATCAGATAAGTAATAAAAAAGAAGCTTTAGATAGATTTAAACGTTCTTACAATAAAATTTAAAATTTTGTCTCTGATTTTTTTAAAATTTTTTTGTGTTGTATATACTTTTGCTTTAATCACTCACAAGTACGAGTAAGCTCAGATTAGTAAGTAAGATTAGTAAATAGTTTATTTGGTAAGTTGTTCAAATTTCTATGTTTATTCCACTGTTCTTATGATCACAGCAATGAAATAAAATTCAAGATAGGTGGGCAATAAATTTGAAAAATTTTAGAAATAAAGTTTTTAATTTTTTTTTCCAATTTTTTTTTTAGTTTTATATGGGGTGTAATAAATTTTAGCATCGGAAAGAATTATAGGAAATTGTCCATAAATAGCATTCTAGAAAATTCAATCTAAAAAAAATTATAGGAGTCCCAAATAAAATTTGTTTCTTTAATTGTTCAAAAAGACATAAAATTTGTTTCTTTAATTGTTCCCAAAGACACAATAAGAGATAATCCATGGTTGTTCCTTTGATAGTGAAGATTTTGGTCTCTCAATTTTTTGCTGGTGCGGGTACATTTGTTAAAAAAAAATCCCTGCAATTACAATTTTTATTGCTACAATTACAGTAGTATATTTTTTGTTAAAAATTAGTATTTTATCTCTAAAAATACAACTTGACAGTACGATGTTAAATCAGTGATACGTCTTGATCATTTGGCAATGCCACTCATATATTAACACCGGAAAAATGTTAGGCGCAGTGTTAGTGATCGACCGATATCAACATATCAGTTGAAAGAACGATTGTCTATCGGCGGATATAACAAAGTATATCGGCTTGCTGGTCGATAAATTTTGTTTTTAATCGAAAAGAATTGAAATGTACCAAAGACACTTTGATAAAATATAATATAACGAATAAACAAAGAAACTATAAATTCAGAAAAATACAAAAATGTTTTTAAGTTTAACAGACCGTAACAACAAATTTTTAAATATTTTAATTGCACATTGTGTTTGTTCAGAAACCGACGTCTGCGGACCGCTGGGGAATCGCCAATAAAATTAAATATACTTCGTACGGTATTGCCAAAGAGTCATGTTTTTACCACCCGTGTATTACCTCTATAGTTTTGAGCTATATATTGTCTTAAATTTACTGCATAAAAAAATTCTGCTAGGCCGACATACAGTATTCGCGGAAAAGTCTGCACCACATTTTTTATTTCTTTAGGTTAAAAAAATTTTTTTTTGGTTTATTTTTACATAATTAGAAAACGAAATGTAACCTAAAATTTTTGACATATCACATTTGCTTTAATTCGCAAATGTCATTTAAAAGTTTCAAAGGTCCGAAACTGTCATTATTTGCCTAAATAAAAATAAAAATTATTTTATATTTCTATGTTTTTAAGTTTGTTACAGAAATTTTAACTTTTATTTATTTTTTTCGTATTTACCAAAAAAAAAAACACTGTTCTTTTTAGTGTATATTTTTCTAGAATTTCAGAATATTGTGTTTGTTTTTTTGTAACAATACATATATTAAAATGTTTCGTTAGGAAAACTGGAGGGTATTCTTGGATTATTTTCATATTTTCGTATATTATCAATGTTTATTTCTTAGTCATAATTAGTGAAAAAGATCGAAAATACCACTTATTTTAAATTATATACAAGTTGCACCTAAAATTCCTTATTTCAGCATAGTTTTTCCTAAAATTTCTAACAGTTAGTGTTGTAATATACGAGAAAGTCTAATTTTACTACTTATCGATTTGCCCCTGTATACCCCTAATATTACAAGCACGTTCGGTTTTCTTTCTGTCTCTCATATGGATTGTCTATATCGGTCTCTTTTCTCGGGTTATTCAGTCGTCATCGGGTAATTGGGCTTGGGCAGGGAAAACCTAGACCTGCCGTGTCTAAATCGGGTTTCCTATATATCGAATTTCTCTCTAAGAATGTGGGTGTTTCGTCCCAGTACCAACTATAGGACTCGTCAGTGGGATTCTAGTTGGTACCTTCCCAGACACCCGTCGTCTTAATTATTTACGTTCGGATCTTGTATTTTGAAGTTAAATCTGACCGGAGGATGGCGGTAAGATGATGAATAATACGACATTAGTAAATATACATATTCTTAAACTTCAATATGCCGTCTTAAAAATAATGGAAATTTTAGGCATTCTAGGACATAAATGACTGAATGAACGTCAGTTTTATATAATTTGTAAAAATTCTATTGAAAAGAAGAACTTTAATTACATAATTTTTACTTCAATTAAAATGAGTGGTATTTTCTAGCTTTTTCGTTCATTATGATTCAGAACTAAATATTTTTAATATATGAAAATGGTTCAGGAATGTCCTTCAGTTATTTCAATGAAATATTTTATTTAAAACGAAATATTACTTGTTAAAAAAATAAATGAGATGTTCTCATTTTTTACAAATTGATACCGTTTTTATCTGATATTTTAGAGAAATAAATATACATTGAGAAATATTGTTTTTTGGCAAAATGTGTTTCACAAATAAAAGTTAAAATTTTTGTCTTAAACTTGGATTTAGAATAATCATGGAAATATAAATACATTTTTCTTATGACATTTGTTTATATTTGGACAAATAATGACGTTTAGGACGACTGAAATTTTTAAATGAATTTGCGGATTGAAGCAAATGCGATATGTCAAATATTATAGGTTATTTTTTGATTTATAGTTACGCAAAAACACACTGCAAAAATCATTTTTTAAAAACTAAAGAAATTCTAAGTGGTACAGACTTTCCTGCCGGTACTGTATATCGGTATCGGCTAAAAAAGCGATATCGATGGATCGCTATTCAGTATTATCGCATATAGTACAACAAAGTGCTCCTAGTGTAATAGAGCTGACGTTAGATTTTCGAAAATTGTCATTTTAGAGATTTTTCGAAATTAACAAAAATTTATAAATAGACGAAATATTTAAAGTTTTTAAATGCATATAAATAATCGTTCATTGAGTAAGTTTTCCATAATTTTAGATTTTTACATTTTTGTCGAAAATTTGAGATTTTAAGTGTGAGTTTGGAATAAAAAGGACAGATTGGAATAATCATAGAAATATATAATAAGAAAGCTTTTACATGGAGGCCTTTCTTCAAATAGTGCAAATATGAACCATATTTATTTGTTACCATTACCTCCTCACATAAGGGGGTTTTCAGGAGAAGCTTTATATTTTAATGTTTGTGCTAATTTTAAGAGGATACTATATGCTACAATACTATGTGCTTTAAGGTTCAAAACCTAGATTTGTTAAAATATTGCACAATTAATCGAATCTCATTCAGTTCGTGGATTTGTATTTACCTTCTATCAGGTTTTTGAGATAAATGTTCGTATATAATTGGATTAGCAGGAAACTGTTTTTACAATTTTTTATTAGGGGATTCGAATCGCGTCTAATAAAAATTTTATTTCACTTTCTGCTAATTTAGAGATTATTTGATATTTTACTGAAACCTTCGTAAAATCGATATTTCAGCTTTAATTAAATTTGTCTCTTACCTATAAAATACTTTTTTTAGAGATTACTAGGTTTATGTAAATCCACGTTAAAGTATAACACGTTCCAGAATCATGTTTTTTTTTTAAGTTTTTACAGGGTGTCTGGTCCATTAAAATATGGTTTTTGGAAATATTTTTTTCATTTTTACTCATTACTATAAATATTTAGCATTAAATTTTTAAATAATAATACAACTTCTATATTACAAAAGTCATGGTTGCAGCAAAGAGGCGAAACATTGGGTCAGGAGTTTTGTAAGCAATTTCTTCTAAACTTGAGGGTAAACATAATAATTAGTAATTTATTTTACATTTTCAAAGTTCGTTGCTTTTTCGTTTTAAGTTCTTATGCTTATTTAAAGAAACGGGGACATATCGCTATTTTCATTTAATAGGTTTGGAAAGTTGAAATTACAAAATATTTGTTTCTTAAGATATGGTTTCATACATTATTGTATACTAAAATCTGAGGAATTTCTGAATTGATTAGGTATATTTTCCTTTAGGATATCTTTGAGAAACGTTCCTGCGTGTTTCAGGAATATAGTATTACTTAATCATGTGGGAGCGTCTATAATGAAAATTTAGGTAATTCTTGTAAATTAAATTATTTCAATTTCTTCAGTCGGGAAAATTTCAATGTTCGTATAAATGGCGAGGAATATGTCAGAAATTCTTAGATAATGGTAATTTCGACTTTATAGGCTTCTTATATTGGTGTCGCAATGTAATATTGAGTAATTTTGACAGGAGAGGAAATAGGGTTAGCGGAACTACTTCGGCACGGTGAATAAACGTAAATCTAATGACAAGTAAAGGAACAAGGAGTTACAAAATGGTCTCTAGAGGTGAGATCTTTTTAAATAAAGGGTAGAAGAGGATCGGAAAAATAATATTTTATCTCTGTTGCATTTGCAGTAATGTATTAATAGCTCACTGTCTTCAAAGAGAGAAATGTGCTTACAAAAATAGGCCCATAAAGCTCTTTTAACTGCGCTACTTTAAAATATTAGTTGTAATTTTTAAAAAAGTTTGGAAATGCTGTTTTGTGTGAAAGCTTGAAGATTTGTGATATTAGACAAGGTATGTGATTAGTTTATATAAAGTTGGTAAGGATTGGTAGGATTTTTTGAAAAGTTTTTAGATTTAAGAGTTGTTTAATTAAAATCATCAATAATTATTACAAAACATGATGTAAAAATGTTGATGAATACCTGAATATTGATATTATTGACATTGTTTTAAATGTTTTGTGTTTATTTTGGTCTTTATTTGTTAAAGCGAGTTATAAATAAAAATATCTATAATATGTTATTTAGTTTTATTTCTGGAAATTAGTTTTCCTTATCCTTTTGAAAGGTTTTTGGTATTTTTTTCAATATTGAAATATATCAAAAAAAACAAACTTTTGCAAAATTTTAGGATTTTAAAAATTGTAGATTTTAGGTATATGGGGTTTTGTACGAGGGAAGGAAAAAAATTTCGCGGAGTGGGGTCTGTGTTGGGTGAAATTAACCTCAACATTATTTTTCCTTTTCAATATATTCCCCCTTAATCCTAATAAATTTTTCAGATCTGTCAATAAGTTTGTTTATACAATCGAAAAAAATGATTCCTTTTTTCGGTAAAGTAGGCAAAAAATGCTTCCTTCACCATATTGTCGTTGGAAAACTTTTTTCCTCGAAGCTCTTTTTAATTTTTGGAAATAAATAGTAATCACTGAAAGGCAAATCTGGGCTGTAGGGAGGGTGATCTAAGATTTTTAAGCCAGCTTTTTGAAGAGAAGCCATTGCAACTCAAGCCTTGTGGACGGGTACGTTGTCGCACAGTTCCTGCGTGTTTCAGGAATATGGCATACCTTTGGTCAGTTTTCCTCGCCTTTTCTCTCCACACCATCCTTTAAACATTCCAGTAGGCCTGCATAGTATTCTCCTGTTATAGAAACGCCTTTGTCTTTGTAGTCAATCTGTATTATTCCTTTTGAATCTCAGAAAACTGTAGATATGAGTTTTTCGGCCGACTAAGACACATTTCTGGGGCTGGTGTGTCCTTTTTGTGAAATTGCACGGATTCTTGCTTCGATTCAGATTGATAATTATAAATCCATGTCTCATCCTCAATAACAATCCGGCCCAAAATTTCATCCTTCTTCTCGCTACACAGGTTCAAAAACGCGTAGCAACACTCTACTCGGTGTGAACATTCTCCGCATCGATCTTGCGCACACCTTTGACATGCTAAAATGGTTATGCAGGATGTTGAAAATGGTTATAAGTGACACTCCAATCATTTCTGCGAGTTGCTTCTTCTTCAGATGAGCATCTTCCAGTACTAACTTTTCTACCTTTTCGAAATTTTAAGCAGTGTTCATCTCAAGGGAACGTTCCGTTATGTAATATAAAATAAATTTAAACCAGGAAAGAACAAATATTTTAATGGCAATTAATAACCCCAGAACAAAAAAGATTGCTTCGGGTTAGTTCAATTAATAACTTCAAAACAATAACAACAATGGCTGTATTCTTTAGAGTAATTATCAATTGATCAAAGTGAAAAAAGTGTAACTGATAACTTCATGTTCTTTTGAATATGCAATTACTTGTCATTGAGTCGAAGTGATCATGATTACTTCAAGTGACAGTGATAATTACTCAAAGGAATAGCCCTAATGACACTATTTTTTTGACTTTTTACGGTTAATTTGACGTGCCAAAACTACTTTTTTTCCAGAATGGCGACGAGTATACCACGGTGATTTTTGGTTTGACAGCTCAATTTCAATGTGTCATCCATTTTATTTTTTGAGATCTGTGGTATAAATACATAAAAAATCTTTATTAGTAATATTTTAATATATTAGACAAGTCTAGACTTATTTAAGTAAAGTTATATTACAATTCACGAACTTCAAATAAAATTATCAGTTGTAACATTAGATATAAATTCATCAAGTCAATTTTCATGCAGATAAGCGGATTAAGAAGGATTTGCAAATTGTTGGAAATCTGTGGCGTAAATAACGACCCCGCAGTGCGCGGGGGGGGGGGGGGGTCGCAGCCAATCCAGAGGTGCTCTCAAGTCCCTGTTGAAAATGAATAAATATGAAGGATCGAGATGGGTGCACTATTGTATGGCGCATTCAAAACTCTGCGGGGGGTGGGGAGCGCACATACTCTTAGTTGAGCCGCTGGTTGTAACAAACCATATGTATTACAACACTATCTGCTTTTAAGGTGTAAAAGCAATAGTTGCTGAAATACTGTACATTATTTACTCATGGAACTTTTATCAAGTTTTTGAGACAAATGCCCTTAGATAACAGAAAAGATCTTTTGCGGTTTTTATAATGGCAATCGGAACTAGTAGAATACAAATTTATTAAAAACCTGCCGAATCTGCTTATTTTATCCATTTCCTGCTAATTAAGTGAGTATTTTATAATTTATAGAGTTTCGTCAGAAAACTTTTTTAAAATTAATAAATGAACATATTATTAATTGAGTTTTTCTCTTGGCCATAAAATATGTAATTTTTAATATTAGTCAGGTTAATAGGTTTATGTAAATCCACGTTAAAGTATAAAATATTTCAAAATCACCTATTCAAAATAAAGTATTTTACACAGTTTAGGTTGAAGTAAAAATGTAATTTTTGTGAAAACTTTCACCTTTAGTCATTAATTTACATTTTAACAATTTTTAAAAAATTATACAACCTGTATATTTAAAAAAAAAAGCAGTGTCGCAGCTTATGGGTGACCAATTGTATTAAGCGTTTTGTAAGTAGTTAATTACTGACGAACTTTAAAGTTATATATTTGCGCAAAAACAGATATTAAGATTGTTCAAAGTGGATTTTGAAGGTTTAAGTAAATAGTTTTTGTTACCGTTATTAAAATCCGTCTCAAAAGTTTCTCTAAGAAATGAAACAAGGATGAAAATGAAGAAAAACGCCATTTTCGACAATTTGCCATGTTTCATCCCGAACGCATAAGGTCATAGTTAAAAACCAAGCTCGTTGTCCTTTTTAACTAATTTTATTACTTATCATTCTTGATGGGGCATTCCACAATATATATTTAAGTGGCTTAGAAAGTAGAAATTACCAACATTTATTATTTCCTAATATATAGTTACATACATTATTGTATACTAAAACCTAAGGGCTTTCTCGAATGAGAAAATTAACGAGAAATAGATTACGTATATTTTCCTTTAGGATATCCTTGGGAAACGTTTCCGCGTGTTTCAGAAATATAGTGTTATTTAATCATTCGGTAGCGTCTGTAAAGAAAATTTAGATTATTGTTGTAAATTATATTATTTCAATTTCTTCAGTCGGGAAAATTTTAGTGTTCATATAAATGGCGAGGATTATGTCAGAAATTCTTAGATAACGGTAATTTTGACTTTATAGGTCTCTTAATATTAGTGTCGCAAAGTAAAATTTAATATCAAGTAATTTTGAGAGCCTAATTAAATAGGATTAACGGAAGTATCTCGACACGGTGATTAAACGTAAATCAAATGACAAGTATACGAACAAGGAATTACAAAATTGGTCTCTAGAGCTGAGATATCTTTTTTGAAATAAAGGGAAGAGGAGGAATGGAAAAATAATATTTTATCTCTGCTGCATTTGCAGTAATGCATTAATAGCTTACATTCGTGAAAGTGACAAAAATATTATTACAAATTCAGGTCCATAAAGCTTTTTTGACCGGGCTACCTTCAATATTTAGTAGTTATTTTTAAACAAATTTGGAAATGCTATTCTGTGTAAAAGCTTGAAGCTTTGTGATATTAGACAAAATATGTGATTAGTTTGTGTAAAATTGATAAGGATTGAGAGGGTTTTTCTTGAAAAATTTTTAGATTTAAGAGTTGTTGAAAATCATCGATAACAATTAAAAAAATTTACTGTAAAAATATTGATGGATAAATGAATACTGATATTATCGACATAGTTTTAAACGTTTTGTGTTTATTTTGGTCTTTACTTGTTAATAAAAGGTTTTTTCCAAGCCGCGTCAGAAACAGTTTCTGACCGTCAGGATTCTGCGCATTAGCTTAAATATAATGTCAAATAAGGTAATGCGCAGAATCCTGACGATCAAAAAATGTTTCTGACGCGGGTTGGAACGAACCTAAAAATATCTATAATTTTTAATTGAGTTTGATTTTTGGAAATACCGCTGAAAAGTGAGCACCAGTTTTTTCTTATTCTTTTAAAAGGTTTTTAATATTTTTGCAAAGATTGAAAATAAAACAAAAAAAAGTGGATGCAATACTAAACTTCTACTAATATTTTCTTTTTTATTAAATTTTTGAATTAATCCAAATCTATCGCATGCTCTTGTACTTAATAATATTGTATTCGGCAAATCTCTTGAATCGGAAATCCACGCTTTTGAACCGGAATAGAAAAATCTGAAATGATCATTTGATTAACTCAAAAATAAGACCACAAAAACTGGATGCAGTACTAAGCTTCTTCTAATATTTTCGTTTGAATTTAATCTTTTAATTAATCCAAATCTATCGCATGCTCTTGTACTTAATAATGTATCCTGCAGATTTTTTTAATCGGGGGCCCGCGGTTTTATACTGAAAAAGAAAAATCTGAAATTATCATTTGATTAACGTGAGAATAAGACCGAAAAAAGTGGATGCAATACTAAACTTCTACTAATATATTCTTTCGAATTTAATCTTTGAATTAATTGAAATGTATCACATGCTCTTGTACTTAATAATATTGTATCCTGCAGATCTTTTTAATCGGGGACCCGCAGTTTCGTACTGAAAAAGAAAAATCTGAAATTATCATTTGATTAACATGAGAATAAGACCGAAAAAAGTGGATGCAATACTAAACTTCTACTAATATATTCTTTCGAATTTAATCTTTGAATTAATTGAAATGTATCACATGCTCTTGTACTTAATAATATTGTATCCTGCAGATCTTTTTAATCGGGGGCCCGCGGTTTCGTACTGAAAAAGAAAAATCTGAAATTATCATTTGATTAACGCGAGAATAAGACCGAAAAAAGTGGATGCAATACTAAACTTCTACTAATATATTCTTTCGAATTTAATCTTTGAATTAATTGAAATGTATCACATGCTCTTGTACTTAATAATATTGTATCCTGCAGATCTTTTTAATCGGGGGCCCGCGGTTTCGTACTGAAAAAGAAAAATCTGAAATTATCATTTGATTAACGTGAGAATAAGACCGAAAAAAGTGGATGCAATACTAAACTTCTACTAATATATTCTTTCGAATTTAATCTTTGAATTAATTGAAATGTATCACATGCTCTTGTACTTAATAATATTGTATCCTGCAGATCTTTTTAATCGGGGGCCCGCGGTTTCGTACTGAAAAAGAAAAATCTGAAATTATCATTTGATTAACGCGAGAATAAGACCGAAAAAAGTGGATGCAATACTAAACTTCTACTAATATATTCTTTCGAATTTATTCTTTGAATTAATTGAAATGTATCACATGCTCTTGTACTTAATAATATTGTATCCTGCAGATCTTTTTAATCGGGGGCCCGCGGTTTCGTACTGAAAAAGAAAAATCTGAAATTATCATTTGATTAACGCGAGAATAAGACCGAAAAAAATGGATGCAATACTAAACTTCTACTAATATATTCTTTCGAATTTAATCTTTGAATTAATTGAAATGTATCACATGCTCTTGTACTTAATAATATTGTATCCTGCAGATCTTTTTAATCGGGGGCCCGCGGTTTCGTACTGAAAAAGAAAAATCTGAAATTATCATTTGATTAACGTGAGAATAAGACCGAAAAAAGTGGATGCAATACTAAACTTCTACTAATATATTCTTTCGAATTTAATCTTTGAATTAATTGAAATGTATCACATGCTCTTGTACTTAATAATATTGTATCCTGCAGATCTTTTTAATCGGGGGCCCGCGGTTTCGTACTGAAAAAGAAAAATCTGAAATTATCATTTGATTAACGCGAGAATAAGACCGAAAAAAGTGGATGCAATACTAAACTTCTACTAATATATTCTTTCGAATTTAATCTTTGAATTAATTGAAATGTATCACATGCTCTTGTACTTAATAATATTGTATCCTGCAGATCTTTTTAATCGGGGGCCCGCGGTTTCGTACTGAAAAAGAAAAATCTGAAATTATCATTTGATTAACGTGAGAATAAGACCGAAAAAAGTGGATGCAATACTAAACTTCTACTAATATATTCTTTCGAATTTAATCTTTGAATTAATTGAAATGTATCACATGCTCTTGTACTTAATAATATTGTATCCTGCAGATCTTTTTAATCGGGGGCCCGCGGTTTCGTACTGAAAAAGAAAAATCTGAAATTATCATTTGATTAACGCGAGAATAAGACCGAAAAAAGTGGATGCAATACTAAACTTCTACTAATATATTCTTTCGAATTTAATCTTTGAATTAATTGAAATGTATCACATGCTCTTGTACTTAATAATATTGTATCCTGCAGATCTTTTTAATCGGGGGCCCGCGGTTTCGTACTGAAAAAGAAAAATCTGAAATTATCATTTGATTAACGTGAGAATAAGACCGAAAAAAGTGGATGCAATACTAAACTTCTACTAATATATTCTTTCGAATTTAATCTTTGAATTAATTGAAATGTATCACATGCTCTTGTACTTAATAATATTGTATCCTGCAGATCTTTTTAATCGGGGGCCCGCGGTTTCGTACTGAAAAAGAAAAATCTGAAATTATCATTTGATTAACGCGAGAATAAGACCGAAAAAAGTGGATGCAATACTAAACTTCTACTAATATATTCTTTCGAATTTATTCTTTGAATTAATTGAAATGTATCACATGCTCTTGTACTTAATAATATTGTATCCTGCAGATCTTTTTAATCGGGGGCCCGCGGTTTCGTACTGAAAAAGAAAAATCTGAAATTATCATTTGATTAACGCGAGAATAAGACCGAAAAAAGTGGATGCAATACTAAACTTCTACTAATATATTCTTTCGAATTTAATCTTTGAATTAATTGAAATGTATCACATGCTCTTGTACTTAATAATATTGTATCCTGCAGATCTTTTTAATCGGGGGCCCGCGGTTTCGTACTGAAAAAGAAAAATCTGAAATTATCATTTGATTAACGTGAGAATAAGACCGAAAAAAGTGGATGCAATACTAAACTTCTACTAATATATTCTTTCGAATTTAATCTTTGAATTAATTGAAATGTATCACATGCTCTTGTACTTAATAATATTGTATCCTGCAGATCTTTTTAATCGGGGGCCCGCGGTTTCGTACTGAAAAAGAAAAATCTGAAATTATCATTTGATTAACGCGAGAATAAGACCGAAAAAAGTGGATGCAATACTAAACTTCTACTAATATATTCTTTCGAATTTATTCTTTGAATTAATTGAAATGTATCACATGCTCTTGTACTTAATAATATTGTATCCTGCAGATCTTTTTAATCCGGGGCCCGCGGTTTTGTACTGAAATAAAAAAATCTGGAATTATCATTTGATTAACTCGAGGATAAGAGCGAAAAAAATGGATGCAATACTAAACTTCTACTAATATATTCTTTCGAATTTAATCTTTTAATTAATCCAAATCTATCGCATGCTCTTATACTTAAATATATTGAATCCTGCAGGTCTTTTTAATCGGGGGCCCGCGATTTTGTACCGGAATAGAAAAATCTGAAATTATCATTTGATTAACTCGAGAATAAAACCGAAAAAAATGGATGCAATACTAGACTTCTGCTAATATTTTCTTTCGTACTTACTCTTTGAATTAATTCAAATCAATCGCATGCTCTTGTACTTAATAATATTGTATCCTGCAGATCTTTTTAATCGGGGACCCGCGGTTTTGTACAGGAATAGAAAAATCTGAAATTATCATTTGATTAACTCTAGAATAAAACCGAAAAAAAGGATACAATACTAAACTTCTACTAATATTTTCTTTCGAATTTAATCTTTCAATTAATCCAAATCTATCGCATGCTCTTGTACTTAAAGATATTGTATCCTGCAGATCTTTTTAATCGGGGGCCCGCGATTTTGTACCGAAACAAAAAAATCTGAAATTATCATTTGATTAACTCCAGAACAAGACCGAAAAAGTGAATGAAATACTAAATTTCCACTAGTATTTTCTTTCGAATTAAATCTTTGAATTAATACAAATCTGTCGCATGCTCTTGCAATAAGTAATATTTATCCTGCAGATCTTTTTAATTGGAGGCCAGCGGTTTTGTACCGGAACAGAAACATCTGATATTATCATTTGATTAACTCGAGAATAAGACCGAAAAAAGTGGATACAATATTAAATTCTACTAATATTTTCTTTCGAATTTAATCTTTGAATTAATCCAAATCTATCGCATGCTGTTGTACTTATAATATTGTACTCTGCAGATGTTTTTAAGCGGGGTCCGCGGTTTTGTACCGGAACAGGAAAATCTGAAATTATCATTTGATTAACTCGAGAATCAGACCGAAAAAAGTGAATGCAATACTAAACTTCTACTAATATTTTCTTTCGAATTTAATCTTTCAATTAATCCAAATCTAGCACATGCTCTTGTACTTAATAATATTGTATCCTGCAGATCTTTTTAATTGAGGGCCGTGGTTTTATACTGGAACAGAAAAATTTGAAATTATCATTTCATTAACTCGAGAATAAAGCCGAAAAAAGTGGATTCAATACTGAACTTCTACTAATATTTTCTTTCGAATTTAATCTTTGAATTAAACCAAATCTATCGCATGCAGTCTCATGTAAAAGAATAATGCAATAGTTAGCCCAACTCTAAATATAAAAATAAATAAAGAAATTATATAAAATATAAAGAAATGTGGAATATAAGTATGCAAACCACAATAATAGATTCAAAAGAATATTCTTTTGTGAAAAATATTTTAAATTGTAAAGAAAATGTATACAGCCGTTTTATATCTTACACCATGAGTGGATATAAATAAAAGATGTAATAAAAATGTAAGTTTTCACATGAAAAGTTTAAAGAATGTCGAGCATAAACGTCAGTGTTAAAGTTTATGGGAGAGAAATAACCAAACCGCTCATGTTTTTAGGCTACTCATTACAGAAACATAGTTGGGGAAAGGTTAAAGAGATAATTATTTAATTACCCTCTCTCCCGGCATTAATTCTAGCGTTAAGTTGAGAAAGTTATAATTAATTTCATGGCTAAAAAATTGGAAAAATTTGGAGCGCGAAGAAAAACATTTAGAGTTTTGTGTCACTTTTCTGTTAATAATTATTTTACAGGGTGGCTCATAAGTTTCCAGGTGAATTTTTAAAACCAATAACTTTTGACACAGGTAATTTATATTGTATTGAATCTCGTGGGAATATTTGAAATATACGAACGAAATAAAATTTAATTTATTTTGTATATAAAAAAGTTCATTGTACTTTTCAGATTCGATTTCTTTGAGGTCGATGTCTTGTTCAAGTTTTAACAAACGGTTTGGTTTTTTATCTTATTGTCGAATTTTGCTTTTCTTTGGTGAACCCAGAAAGTCACACACAAAATTAATTTAATTATTGTTTAATGATTTCAAATTACAAATCTTAGCAAATAATGACGATAAATACAGAAATGTAAATTTAAGAGTTTTCTTTAACCAAAATAAGTTTATATCACTAGTTAAAAATGATAGGTGCGGAGACGTTTATAAAAAATATAATGTAAACGTAAAGACAAATATTATATCGTCAAAACTTAACAACTATCATTGGCGGCTGGTACATTAAAAAAGTAGGGGTTTCGATTCCAATGGCACATTAAAAAATATAGATATGTATAAAACCTTCCATAGGCACAGGTAGATGAAAAAATAAGTCTTTGAAAATTGAGTTAGTATAAAACGAAGCAGTGTATAATGACCCAAAAGAATAGCCCTAAGGTATCGCAAAATATCAGGGATATTTTGTGTAAGGTATAGGCTGTATTCTTTAGAGTAATTATCAAATAATCAAAGTGAAGAAACTGAAACTAATAACTTCATGTTCTTTTGAATATACATTTACCTGTCATTAGTTCAAAGTGATCATGATTACTTCAAGTGATAGAATTGAAAGTGATAATGACTCAAAAGAATAGCCTTATTGTCTGCTCTCGCTTTCACAAACTCGGTTTTAGTAGGTTGTCCGCTATTTTAGTTGTCGTTTTAGCTTCAATTCCATTATCTAGCAGGAGTTATTTCGTTTATTTTTTGAGTTCAGTGGTGCAAAGTGAAAGATTGAATTACAAAGAAAGTTTATTATTATAAACAGTAAAATAGTTTTTGTGTAGTGCGCCTTTTAGGGCGCTTTATACATAGGTAAGTTTGGATATTTATTTTTAAAAAATATTTTTAAATTTGACTTACAGGAAAAGTTTTCATGGGTCATTTGGATCCGCCTTTGATTTCTTTCATTCTGTAATATGTTGGAGTATGCCAAAAAATATCCAATACGTATTTTTTTACGTCATTTTTATATAATGTATAATTTAAAAGGCTGATTTTTTGAAAAAAAAAACATGAATAATATTAAGTTTATGGAAAGGGATTGATACACATAATTTTCTCAGTAATGGCTTCCTTTACATTTGTATATAGGGGTAAAAACGTTATTTCTTTTCCCTGTTTTCATTCGTAAATCTTTAAATTTACTTAATTCAGTTCAACTTAGTATTACATAAATTTCAAAAATTAAGTTGACGGGTATCTGCTTTTTCCACATTTATTTATTACGGGATAACTACCACTTTTAATATTTTTTAAAAAGACATGAAAAGTATATTTACTTGTACCATTAGGTACATTACGTATGAGCGGCATATAATGGAAATCTACTATTTCAAAGGGTTAATCTACTTTATAAAATACTTAATCGGCCATTTTGAATTAAATAAAAAAAGGGCAAAACTAAATTTTTTGTGTGCCATCTTGGATTTTACTGAACTAATTTTGACCAAAATCATATGGAACTACTGGAAAAGTTTCCTTAACATAACGCGAAAAATTTCATTTCAATCGGTACAGCTGTTCCGAAATAATCGGCGTACATATATATATATATATATATATATATATATATATATATATATATATATATATATATATATATATATTGTTATAGAAATGGACATATCGGCATATCTTACCGGTATGTTCCGATCAAAATTGAGTACTAATATTAGTTCCAACATATAGAAAGTAGACACATGGGTGTCAAGGGTGTCAGTGTAAGGCCTCGACGGACCCACTGATGAATCCAACCGTCGACACCGTGGACGAAACATCCTATTTTAGTGGCATTATTAGCGCGTATATCGCGCTGTTCGGCCCGCGAATACGACATGGTGCCGTGACCAGGGCACAGCATAGGGTTGCTGGCACCATGGCAGCTAATGCAGCGCCAGGATCTGGAAACCACTCGGGATGTCCGTTCCTACATTTACTTTCAGTCATCCGCTTTCTATATTGAGACTATGGAGTCTCAATAAGCGAGAGCGACTGCCTTAGGGGGACATGTTGTAGAAACGGACATATCGGTATATCTTACCGGTATGTTCCGATCAAAATTGAGTTCTAATATTAGTTTCAACATATAGAAAGTAGACACGACACATGGGTGTCGACGGTGTCTGGGTAAGGCCTCGATGGACCCACTGATGAATCCAACCGTCGACACCGTGGACGAAACATCCTATTTTAGTGGCATTATTAGCGCGTATATCGTAGTGTTCGGCCCGCGAATACAACAATATATATAATTCGAATTTAGAAACTCTTTCTTTTCATAGTTTACATTTCCAAAAACTGAAGTATATCACCCGTTGAATCTGAAAAAATGGATAATATATAGTACTGTTTCATATCCATAAAAACTCGCCAATATAAATATAAAATGGTCGTCTGATGGCAATTTTTGCTTCGTAAATATAAATGAATATAAACGGAGGGATTAAAAACTTGTACCCGTATTTTAGATTTACTCTCCAACACGGCAACATTGCATCTTCTCAACTCTTGCTTTTTTACTATTTACTATAATTAAATTTATGAATGAGTTGGATTTAATACTTAGAAATTTCTCATCTTGTGCTCTCGCCAAAAAGTAGCAAAAATAATTGTGTTTATATTTTATTTATGTTAACCATTCTCACTCTTGCTTTTGAGAATTTTGACATATCCTGATGATTGGTTCATACTAACGTTTCTACTGTCATCTAAGATTTTCTCCATAGTTTCTAGAATCCTGTCTTTGCATTCAAATACGGTACAAACAACTCTAAAATTCCATCTTGCTGGGGCAGAACGAAGTAAGCGTTTGTTGACAATTTAATCTAGTGTACTGCGGTTTTTTGAGAACTTTTTGAAATAAAAAGAACCAATCTTTGTAAATTGGAAAAAAATATGCGGACATCTTTATTGGCAGATGCAGCGTTTAATAGTACCAAATTTAATTGATATGCATAACAATGCACGTAAGCAGCATGTTCATAGTTTTTTTTTTATAATTACTCGCACCCCATTCGACGAGTCGCTCATGACTGATGCTCCATCGTATGTTTGTGAAATAAGTTTGTTTTTGTTACGTTTGGCGTGCTTCTCAACTTCTTTAGGTATCACAGAAGACAAAGTTTTCAAATTATGTTCTAAAGGCACTAAAAAATCCTAAAATCGCTCAACCTGCTTGCCCCGTACAATATATCTAAAGACAATTGCCATTTGAAAGATATTTGATACTTCACTAGTTTCATCAGCTATTATAGATAAATAATCGGCTTCTTTTATTACTCTAAAAATTTCTCTCTTGACAGACAATATTTTCATTTTGAATGGTACCTTTAAATACCGATGTTTTTCCAAATGTTGTTTTAGAGCACCGTCTAACTCAGCACAAAAATCAATTAAATCTAATAAGGGCCATGCGGGAAAATTGTATTTGTCCAGCCTTAGAAAATAGACCAAAAATAAGGTTGCACTGATATGGAGCCATGTATCATGCGATTGGGCTAAAAATACAACTTTTAACGGAATTTATTGATCAACGAATAATTTCAAAATGATCCATAATTCCATATTCACGACGTTCGCCCGACATAACACCCATTCATTTTTTTCGGTGAATTTATTTGAAGAATACAGACAGTTTACTTCAAAAAATTTAGAACCTGTTGTTAATATTCGATCGAAAAATAGCATAATTTCTCTAAAAAACGAAAATGGCGGATAAACAAAAAATTAACGGGAAATAGTAACATTCACAAACATTATATTTAACAAAATAAGTAAACCAATCAGCAATGATTGTAATTTTATTAAAAATAAGGCTTAAAGTAGGCTAGCCAAGAAAATACTGTGTGTGTGACGATTCGAATGGCAAAAACTATTATTACGACCTTACCCTTTATCTATTTCAACCCGAAAGTCGAAATGAAATATACTTTTATGCGACTTTCAAAACAGAAATTACAACTAATGGAATAAACAAGGTCATGGACAAATATCAGACTTGTAAACATGTCCTTTGCGGAATTGCAGAATACAATGGTTATATCAAATAACGTTTTTATTTCCTTGCTTTATGCATACACGAACTTTTCATAATTTTTAGGATTTCTTTATGTTTACGCTGACAGCATAAACAAACACATGTCAGAAAAGGGATTTAGATTTTCGTTGAAACGTATTTTGTCGTATAATATTATATATATTAAATTTAAAAAAAGTCCTACAAACACTAAAAAGTTTTTTTCAAACTTTTTTTTTTAAATGAGATGTGTTAATTTTAAAAAAAGATATAGTCCAGCTTTTAAAGGTTTCAGATAACACCGATTTATGTGAAATTTTTACAGTATCTAAGGAGTGACTGTCGCAATGCCCCTGGTAATAAGGACATGTAGCTAGCGATCTATTTTCGACCACCGTAGTAAATGTATGGATGTTTCGTCCCGATACCGGTGGTGGACTCATCAGTGGGATCCACCGGTATCTTTCCCAGACATCCTTGTACTTTCCGCAAACTTGGACCTCTATTTAAGTCCAGTTTTGCCGGAAAGCGGTGGTAGGATGTTAAGTTCCACAACATGACCTAAGGATGAAAAGGTATTTAGTGCCGAAGTGTGTTTTTATTTTGGCTGTGGACTTCGAACATACCCCTGTAGAGATAGCATAACGTCCGAACTAGGCCCCGGTTGTTTGACCGCTGAATAACGTAATAATATTTTTATTTATATTTAAAAAGGTATTGATAAACAGTAGATATTTAATTTCTTGGTACAGACATACCGATTTTATGCTATCCTTTTCTAATTGCATTATTTAAATGAGTAGCATCGGTAAGTCAATTCTGAAAAAAAAAGTATGAGTATATTATTGCTTAAATTATTATTATTGTTATTTTCAATATGTAAACAATATTTACCGATAAAAATAAATTTTTAAATCCTCTTTTTGTTAATATTAATTGTAAACTTCGCATTTATAGGAATTTCTAACACTTAAAAACACCGAAAAAAGTCACGACAAGCAATTAAACTGAAACATAAGATAAGTAAATATGTTTATGTCTGTCAAACATCAAAAAAGCGTCTCCCCCACTGATCATAAACAGCCTTCAAACAAATCTATTGTTGTGTAAATGTAGGGTATGATGGAAAGCTGTGGATATCGCGTCTTCAGGGGGGGGGGGAGGGGGGTGAAAATTGCAATATTAAAAATCGATAAAGCAACAAATTTTAAGCAAAAAATTGCAATATTAAAAATCGATAAAGCAACAAATTTTAAGCAAAAAATGTTTTATAAAGAAAGTCAATACTTTTTGAGTTATCCGAGATTGAAAATTTCCATTTGCATAAAAAAATGCATGTTTTTGAACGATTTTTCACGAATAACTCGAAAACCTTACATTTTATCTAAAAAAGTGTAAGTACAAAAAATGAAGCTTACAAGAAAACAAGAAGATTGATTTTATTTCTGTAGGTATAATATTAAGTTATAGCTCGTTGAAGGTGACGTTTCGTTCGCGGAAAATTGAAATAGTAGCATTTAACGTCGAATAACGGAAAAACGAATAATAATTCGGAGAAAATTCGTTAAACCTTTTTTAAACCACTTGAAAAGATCTTCAAAACGAGTTTTTGTTTAATTCTTTAGCTCAAAAAATGACGAAGTTATAATGAAAATAAAACTGTTTACTCACTTTCTTAGCGAAAAAATCAGTTTTTAACCAATGGCTGACGTGTCCGCAAATATTAAAATTTGACGTAACCCATGTACAGTTTATTTTATTTAAGTACCAATAATATATTTTAAAAGTTTGATTGGTTTAAAGTGTTTAGAAGAAAAAATCGATTGACATTAAAAATTATTTTTATTTTCTAAAAAAATGTGTTTTTTTCTTCCAAAATAAGCCGAAAACTAAATAAGATAGGTGAAAAATGCAACGGTACAAATATTTAGTTTTTTTTCAACGTGGATTTTGTTTTTTTTTTTATTTCCGTAATATGAAAGTTAACTGAGATATCAATGTTTGAAGTTCATATTTGAGTATGAGGACAACTTTTCTGAACTTTTAACACAGCCCTTGAAATTCCCTGCAAAACGGTTTTTGAATCGATTGGATAACTTAAAAGTTAAGGAAGTTATCGTTGAAAAACCAACGGAATTTTTTCTAATACATTTTTAGAGCATTTGTGAATACATATAAACATCTGTTTTACATTATATGAGTGTCTATATCCTTCCAGTGAGCACACCCATGTGAGGAGATTAAAATTCACTATAAATTTATCATTAAAATATTTTAAACTGTTGGATATTAAATTTTTATTTACTTTTATTCATTTTTGACTTGAGGGGATGATTTATAAGGGTAGAAATGCTGACACGAATAATAAATTATATTTCAGAACATGACACAATATTTATTCGATATATTTTAATATGATTGCAATCTGTTATATGTTTGAAATTAGAATTTTTTAATGTTGTGACATAAGGGGTGGTGTTCATCCCCTAAAAATCAAAAAGCACACACCAGGAGCACATAGCTTTTCATCCAGAGGGTAAAATAAGCTTAATTGTAAATTTTCAGAAAAATCGGTTTTATTCGAAACAATTTGGAGGTGGAGGTTTGGCTATTTGTACCGTCAAATACTGGACTAACAGTGGGAATCAAGAGGAGACACCATGCTCGTTAAACAATGCTAAGAAAAAGTATATTATTGGGTAGAGCTTAAAGTAATAACAATACAGCGGCTTTAGCAGAGTCGAACTAGAATTTTACTCCCTTCTTATTGAACATTCTTAAATTTTGCTAACTTGAAATGATCTCTTTACATATAAATTTATAAAAAGTATTAATTAATATGCTAGTGATTTATAATGATGCCAATTTGGTCTTTGCCTAATTTACATCTATGTATGTATAGGTTGTTATTAGATGGGCAAAGAAAAAAACAAAAATACAGATTTATTTATTTATTTAAATAGATATTGTATTGTTACGAACTTCATAACGTTATACATTTCATAGTATTAGTTTTTATTTAAAGTTTGTAGGGTTTAAGATTTAATTTCTCTGAGTTTATAACTTATTTTAATTACTTTTACCTTTTGCTAATTTCCTCATGAGACGTTGGTGAAAGAAGGTCTGGAACTTTTTAGAGAATTCTATTTCTTTATTTTTAACATGGAACGCCTATGACAGAAGGTCTAGAAATCGCCGGATTATTCCTTTTTCTTCATTATATTACACCATGTCTCGGAAATCCTTCTAGAAAATTAGGGAATCTTCCGGTATCGACCAAAAAGTTATATAAAGGGTCCAGATCGGCTTTCGTGGACAGTTTAGTTTGAGAGCTCTTCGAGGCAACGAGAATTAGTTTGACGAGTGTCAAAATTAAAGATGACAATAAAAAATTATTAAAATACAACAGTGTGTACAGTTTGTTTGAAGACCGGCCGTCCGTAACAAATTAGTGTCAGAGGTGCGATCATATCCAGAAGAGGTTAGTTCAGGTTAGAAAATCAGGAAAGAAAGTGAACTGACATTATATGCCAGTGGAAACCAGGAAACAAAAAGCAAAAATGGAAGAACAACTTCAGACTAGTTTAAACCAGATGTTGATGATGATATAGGACATGAGAACAAGCCAAGAAGATATGAAGAAAAGCCAAGAAGGTATGACGAAAAATCTACACGATATGAAACAAGAATTAAAGACAAGCCTAGATGATATGAAACAAGAATTCACGACACTGGAGACAAGCCAAAAAAACATGAAACAAGAATTGAAAGAAGATATGACGAAAAATCAAGACAATATGCAATAAGAATTGATGACACTAAAATTATGCCAAGAATACATTAAGAAAAATCAAGAAAGTATAAAACAAGAAGAAAAAATAAGTCTGGAGGACATGAGACAGGAACTTAAGACAAGTCAAGAAGATATGAAACAAGATTTGAAAGAAGACATTAGAAAGAATCAAGCAAATATGAAGCGCAGAGAACAAGAAATGCAACAGAAGATTAGCAAACGAAAAACACAACTTTTCGTAATAGAAATAGGATTCGTTGTTGGAAGTTTGGCCAAAGGAGTCATGTTCAAAGCCACTGTACTTACGGTACTGCTCCTGACAGAGATCCTGATGGCTATCGGCTTCATATTGCTAATATAGATGATGAAATTCGAAGGAGCGACTTGGAGGAAGTCTTTGCTTCTTATGGTGAACTTAAGGAAGTCTGGTTGAGTAATAGAATTCCCTGTTTTGGATTTTCTGTTTACAAAGATAGAAAAAATGCGGTTGTCGCATTAGAGTGACTTATGCCAGACCAAGAAGAAGCAGTCAGGGTCGCCGATACCATTCGAATAACATACGTTGTTACTAGTGCGGATACAACGGTCACTTTTACCGTGATTGCCCGGAAATTACTGCTGGTGGAGGCGATAGAAGAAAGGACCATTACGGAAGAGATAGATAGAGTACTCGCGGCGACCGTAGAGAAAGAGACGAGAGAGACCGTGACCGCGAAAGGGGCCACGGAAGAAAAACCCACTACAGGTCATCCTTGAGAGAGGGTACGTGGACAGGAACCGCGACCACGAAGGGGACTACGGAAGAAGAACGTCCTACCGGTCATCTTCGGAAAGGTACAGAGACAACTATAAATAGGAAGCGACAGAATGAAGACCCACTCTGACCTCAAAGCCAATACTGGTGGATTTATGGTTGGTGAAAGGGTTTGGTTATACAATCTGAAAAGAACCAAAGGGCGTTCATCATAGCTTCAAAAGTCATGGGAAGGTCCGTACAACGTAGTGACTCGACTAAATGATCTGGTGTATCGTATTCAAAAAAGTTCTCATGCGAAGATGAAAGTCGGGCAGATTAGCGCATTATCAAGATCAAGAAGGTTGATCGGGACGATAAAAGCTTGGAAGAGAGCATGTTACGAACTTTATAGCGTTATGTATTTCATAGTATTAGTTTGTCTTTATAGTTTGTAGGGTTTTAGATTTATTTTCTACGAGTTAATAATTTATTTGAATTAATTTTACCTTTTGTTAATTTCCTCATGAGACATGGATGAAAGAAGGTCTGGAACTTTCTAGAGAATTCTATTTCTTTATTTTTAACATGGAATGTGTATGATAGAAGGTCTAGAAATCGCCGGATTATTCCTTTTTCTTATTTTTATTACACCATGTAGTATGGAAATCCGTCTAGAAAATTAGGAAATCTTCCGATATCGACCGAAAAGGTATACTAACGGTCCAGATCCGCATTCCTGGATAGTTTAGTTTGAGAGTTCCTTGAAACAACTTGAATTGGTTTGACAAGTGTCAAAATTGAGGTTGACAATAAAAGATTATTAAAATAATATAGTGTGTACAGTCTGTTTGAAGACCAGCTGTCCGAAACAGTATACTACAAAAAAAAATCACCAAAAAAGAAAGGTAACTCGATAATCAAGTTGTCGTTTGACATTATGATTTTGTTAATGTTACGCATTTTTGTGAGATACAATAGATATATACATATATATATATATATATATATATATATATATATATATATATATATATATTTTTTTTTTTTTCTAATATTTTTTTCTAATATATATATATATATATATATATATATATATATATATATATATATATATATATTTATATAAACTCGTTAATAATACAAAAGAAGTCAAATGAATACCATGATTCTTAATTTGGCCACACAATATAAGGCGAATAAACAAAAAAGACAAGGAAGATAATGATAATTATTTTTGTTTATACAGAAATAAAGTTCTGTCCTTTAAATAATACTATTTTGTTACTATGTCTAATATTACAGGGACTGTTTATCTTCGTTTCATTTATACATACATATATATATATATATATATATATATATATATATATATATATATATATATATAAATATATATATATATATATATATATATATATATATATATATATATATATATATATATATAAATATATATATATATATATATATATATATATATATATATATATATATTATTACATATTTCAGACTGATTCTTTTGCTTGAACTTTCACTGCACAAAGGAACAATTTGTGGGGGGAGGGGGAAATCAGCTATCTCTCCGTCGAGAACGCAACCACGCACAAACTTTCCCCTAAACGCTAAGACCCGCTCCGCAAAGAATGTTAACCCCTTACACCGTTCATTTAACAGGACGTCTGATTCCGTTTCCAAACGACCAAACCACGTTTCCTTTCTTGATTTTTGCAAGAGCGCACCGGCTAACTGTTGACAGTTTAACGACTAAATCGGAAGTCTAAAATAGAGGTTAGGTCTCTCAATATCTCTTCTTCATTTATTGTTTTAATAACGGAACTAAACCTATGGTTTTGTAACAACATTCAATTTTTGTTAGTGAAACACCTGGTCTTGAAAACCCATGGTTAACTTGGAAGAGTTAGTTACTGAACCATTTGATATTATCATGAATTGTGCAACTAGGCCTAAGTGCGGAGAGCTTACAAAGGGAAGCAAATCATTATTTACAGCCAGGCAGCCTTAAAGGCCCTCAAGGACCAAAAGGTATCATCGAGGCTGGTTTGGGAATGTCAGAGTGAGCTGGAAATTCTGGCAAAAGACAACAGAGTTATGTTAAAGTGGGTACCAGGACACGAAGGCATACATGGAAATGAAAAAGCTGACGAGCTAGTTAGAGCAGGGTCAGCATCTCAATACATTGGTCCAGAACCGGCCTTTGGGGTGCCGCGGAGCGCGGCCCGAGAAGCAGTCAAAGAATGGATCAAAAGAGAACATAAAAACCACTGGATGACCAGACAGGGTTTAAACCACAGCAATCTGTTTATTGGAAATCCGGACCCGAAACTGGCAAGGAAACTACTACAAATGAGTAGAAACCAATTAAGGACTATTACGGGTATAATGACGGGATACATGGCCGTCAAAGTACATCTGAATAGAATGAATCTATATAACGGAAACCTCGGCTGCAGACTATGTGGACAAGCCGAGGAAACGGTGAAGCATATCATATGTGACTGTGAGTCACTGGTGAGATTTAGACAACAAACTTTCGGGTCAGTAAGATTGGAACCGAGAGAAATACTCACTGACTCTTTAGCAGGACTGTACAGATTGAGCCAGGGGGCTAGGTTGACAGAGTGGCTGTAATGTCTAGGGTGAGCACAATAGGCCTACTCTGGTCGCAGTGCATCCGGCTTTAGGACGGACCCGGGAATATAATAATAAAAAAAAGGCCTAAGTGAAGCATTGAAGAGTGGAAAAAACGTTGGTTATGTGTATCCGCTCAAGTGAGGAATATTTTTAAGGAGAAAATTTCTAATTTTACACGTTGATTCATTATATACCAACGTCACTGACTTTTTCACAAAGAACTCTATAAAATAATTACTACGCAAAACCTTCCATGTACTTGTTGTCATTAACAACTTTCCATTTAAACTTTTAATTGTGTCAATAATAAATTTTGTTTCATTTAGGAAGTTCGCGCAACAGGATTAAAGTAAATTTAATAAAAAACCGTTGTGAAAAAAGTTCCAAAAAATAAATTTAATTTTAAGTGTTCATTAGAAGTAAACTTTTATACTATTTTCTTTAAAAACATTATGTTAGCAAAGTTTTTAACGAGAATATAAAACCGAATTTCGAACCGAGAAGGTTTTTACATTTTTTACTGGCTTGTAAGTTTTTAAGGATTTTCTGTGAAAAAAACAAAGCTATTATCGTTTGGTTTACGCAGAAAAAAACCTTGCAAATTTATTGGTTTAAAATTAGAAAGTAACAGAATCTGATTTTATTTTAAATCCTAAAGCGGTATGGGTCTGACGTACTTTTAAGCAATTTTGGAACAAAGCTTACCGAGTTTGAATCATTTGAATGGATAAACCACATACATTTCTTGTTAAAGAAATTGAATAGTCGTATTCTTCGTATATTCAAATAAATACAATTAACATATATATATATATATATATATATATATATATATATATATATATATATCAGCATACAAAGCTGTGAGAAATAGAATTAATAACGCGATTAAAGACCTAAAGGAAACATACTGGGAAAGATTTTCCACCGAAATGGAAAGGAATTTATACGGAGGGCAAAGGAAAGTTTGGAACGTAATAAGAAATAGGAAAAAAGAAGTCAACGAAGAAGTGGTAATCAACTCTATAACAGCTGAAAACTGGAAAGAATACATGCAGAGCCTTTACAATAACCAGGAGTATAATAATGAGGAAATAGATTTAGATAAGGTAAAACCGATGATGGAAGACGAGAATATAAAAATAGAAGACGTACACGAAATGTTGACCAAACTGAAAAACAGAAAAGCTCCGGGTACCGACGATATTTCCAATGAAATGCTTAAATATGGGGGCCTTGAACTAGAAAAAGCACTAACAATACTATTCGACAAAATTTTATCAACCTGCAGTATTCCAGAACAGTGGAGGAACAGCCTGACTATACCCATCTTCAAAAAGGGAAATAAGAATGACCCCAACAATTATAGAACAATAACATGACTAAACAGTACAAGCAAATTATTAACAAAAATCATGACTTTAAAACTAACGAGTAAAATTGCAATAAGTGAAGAACAACACGGGTTTAGACAGAACAGATCGACAGTTGATGCGATTTTCATTATCCGACAGACTATTGAAAAATCGATAGAATACAATAAACCTCTGTTCATCTGCCTAGTGGATCTTAAAAAAGCGTTTGATAGAGTTCGATTTAAAGACGCCTTGCAAATACTTCAGGAAAATGGCGTTAACTACAACTATATTACGGTAATTGAAGAGCTAAATAAAAACAATAAGACACGCATAAAGACACAACAAGGAGTAACAGAGGAAATACCTATCATGACGGGAATACGACAAGGCGACAGTATGAGTCCATTTCTCTTTAATTTAATTATGGACAAGATAATACAAAATGTAAAAGAAGTCAATGGAGGATACAAAATGGGACGAAAATCTTTAAAAATCTCATGTTTTGCCGACGACGCTTTACTGTTAGCAGAAAATGAAGACGATCTGCAACGACTACTATACCGATTCCAAACCACATCAAAAAATTTAAATATGGAAATAGCTACAGAAAAGACCGAAACGATGATAATTTCAAAAGATCCTGTCAGATGCAAATTGGTGGTGAAGAACCATCCTATCAGACACAGCATGTCTTGCAGATACTTGGGAGTCGATGTACCAAGCAATAAAAATCTATACCAGGAAGTCAGAGCACAGGCTAACAAGGCCTCAAGGATATCAGGATGCCCGAGGGACATAATCTGGAAAAATAAGTATATGTCCACAGAGAGCAAAGTACGCATCTACAGAACTGTAATAAGACCAGTACTAACTTATGCATCGGAGACTCGAGCCGAAACATCTAAAACAAAAAGTATGCTACGAACGGCTGAAATGAAAACGTTAAGAACAATCAAAGGAGTAATCCTAAGAGATCAAATAAGAAGTTCCGAAATAAGGGAAGAGCTCAAGGTGCCTGATGTGGTACGGTTCATAAGGTCAAGGCGCAGATATTGGAGGGACCATGTGGACAGAATGGGCGACGATCGATGGGCAAAATGGGCTAAGAACGAGATACCAAACACTAGAAGACTCACTGGTCGACCTCCAAAACGATGGCACGAATGTTGGACATCAACATCACAGGAGGCTTAATATAGCAGAAAAACAAGACGTCAGTCTTAAATAAAAGAAGAAGAAGAAGATATATATATATATATATATATATATATATATATATATATATATATATATATATATATATATATATATATAATATATATATATATATATATATATATATATATATATATATATATATATATACATATATATATATATATATATATATATATATATATATATATATATATATATATATATATATATATATATATATATATATTCTTTTAATTTTTCCTGGGTATTTCTATTTGTGTAAATTTTGTAAGTTTTGTAAGAAAGAAGCTTAAAACCGAATTTTTGTCAAAGTTCTAGAACATTCTATTTGAAAACTAAAAGAGATAACGAAAAACGAACTTCACCATTTATTATTAATAAAGAAGTTTAGAGACTAGGTTTCGAAAATATTCTAGAAGTTTTTATTGTAAATACCAGACAGCAAACAGCCGAAATGCAGGAAATAAATAAAATTTTGGCTGATTTTATGGAAAGTATTGACGTCGCCTTAAAAACAAACAAGAAGAAGAAGATCGCCGTCAAAAAGAAAAACAAGAAGAAGAACAACGTCGTCTAAAAGAAAAGCAGGAAGAAGAGGACCGTCACCTGAAAGAAGACAATTTCGTCTAAAACAAAACCAGCAAGGAGAATCACGTCGCCAAAAAGAAGAACAATATCGTCTAAAAGAAAAGCGGGAAGAAAAGGACCGTCGCTTAAAAGAAGAACAATGCCGTTTAAAAGAAAAACAAGAAGAGGCGCGTGGCTAAAACGAAGAACAATGTCGTTCAAAAAGAAAGACAGGAAGAAGAACCGCGTGGCCAAAAAGAAAAACAAGAATAAATCGTCAACAAGAAGAAGAACGTCGTGTTAAAATGAAGATAAACTTTACAAATGGATACGAGAAGTCCTCGTACAAAAACACCAATAATTCGATCAAATTGTACAGGGACAAACTCAAAAGTTTAAGAAAGAGTTAGGCGAAGTGCAACAAGACATAGGAGAAGTGCGACACGAGGTGAAAGATATTGTAGACAAGCTAGAACTAAAAGTACTTCAAGAAGTAAATAGTATTGAATCTATAGTGCGACAAGAAATGAGAGAAGTCGCAGACGGGATAGAATCTAAAATGAAGAGCCTGCAGATAGAAGTAAATAAAATAAAGAAGCATGGTAATAACCACTGGACAGAACATCAGACCTCTAACTTACGATGGTCAAACATCTTGAATAATCTACAAACGACAGTTTGAAGCTCCCGCTAGTGCAAATAACTGAAATTACAGAAAGAGTGTTACTGCATTAGTAAGTGTACTTCGTGGACTAGCACTAGAATTATTGCAAACAATTCCTATAACCCAACAAGAAGATTTGAAGATCAGCATCGGCGCCAGTTATATCAGTCACAGCTCACATCAAGACACCAGAAAAATAGAGAAAGTTTGCAAGAATATGAAATAGATATCCGACGCCTTGTTCATCTGGCTTACCCAGAAGCTACAGAAGAATTTCGAGAAGAGCTTACGATTCAGTATTCTATTGATGGATTCAGAGATCAAGAAATACAGCGTATGTTGCGTCTAAGCAAGTTTAATTATTGTAGTGAAGCGTTGGGCAAGGCTTTGAAAATTGAAGCAGCTTATAATGTGTCAAGGCCAAGAATAAGAGCCGTTACCATAGAGAAAAACATGAATTCACCGATCCAGGCAATGGAGGCAATGTTTTCTGAAATTCTTAAGAAACAAAACACAAGAAGTGATTCTTAGCGAAACCAGATAGAATCAAACGCAATGAATAATACTTGACATTATAAAAGAAACCAGGTACAGTGTTACAAATGTGGACGAACTGGACACATGAGAAGGGACTGTCGGGTGCGATTAAGGTTTGTTCATCATCTGGATGGTCTCTGGTCTCTGAAGACCTCACGGAAGAGAACCAGGAAAACTACAATTAGTCAGCATTAAGGGGCGGGTGTTAAGCAATATCGAGAAGGCTCCCAGAATTATTTCCATTCGTAGCCTAGAAGGACAAGTCAATTCAACACCTACTATGATAACTGTTGACAGTGGTGCTGCAGTATCTCTGATAAAGTCAGATGAGTTTCAAAAGCTGTTATTTAAACCAATACAGACGTAAGTCAGAAAAAAACTGTTTCTCCTTCCGGCGCCAGGCGTTAATTATGTTAAGAGCTTTTTGACTTAAACTTTAGGCCTTCAGCCTTTTGAGTAGGTGATCCATTACGATAGTCCATATTAGGGAATAGTATGGGGACACCTTTAGTAAGCCCGCAGTAAGGAGATATAATGGTTCTGTATTCATGTAATTTCTTCAAAGCAATATAGCTGCAATATTCTCCCAAATAAGTGAATACGGGCATTTCTGATTTTAAATTGTCCATATCATGTCCCTCAATACAAGTATTTTTTAGTATTTTCTCAATTTCATTACAGCAGTCTTAAATACTGTTCTATTTGTCCCATTCAGGTGGTAAATGATATCTTTTTCAAAATTTTGTAAACCCTCAAACACAAAAGAATTTAAAAATTTTCAGTGTTAGTTTTACATTTTGTCTTTCCAAGCTAGTTGGATATCAAGGTGTGGTTAAATGCTCTATTTATGTATCGAAAAGGGACTTTGGCTACCTTTTTATCCTTCAAGGTTTGGACAGTTTGCCTGCCTGATATGCATAGTGAATAATACTTAGAGGATTCTTCTTTAGTGCGTTGTCTCTTATGCATTTGTCTATTCTTCTTCAAGGGTTTTAAACCTAAATGATGCTAGGCTTGCTGGTCTGTATAATTCTGGTATTTTCTCTGAGACTTTTCCCACCTCCCGCTCGTATATGACCTTTTTAGATAGATAGGTAGATAAATTTATTATGTGCAGAAAATACAATTGTAATATGTCACAAAACAAAAAAAAAATGGTTAAAACTATCTGTAAATTACATTAAAAGAGTCCTAACAATATGCTCTAGAAGAAGTCTCCATGTATTCATCCACCGAATAGAATGCATGCTCTAACAAAAATTCCTTTAATTTAATTTTAAATCTCATAAAGTCTAAATCTTTAAATGTTTCAGGCAACGTGTTGTACAATGACACATTCAGTGTATTTTTCTTAGATCTCTCCAATCTATACCCCGAGGGCCTAATTAAATTAGCTGCTCTAGTGCTATAAGAGTGAAAGTGGGAATTTTGGTGGAATTTTCCACGGTTTTTATGAATATCCAGTAGTTGGTATAAAATAAATAAACTAGGCAACGTAAGTACCCGCAATTTTATAAAGTGTGGCCTACAGTGGTCCCTATAGCCGATACCAGAGACAAGTCGAATAGCCTTCTTCTGCATTCTAAAGATCTGAATTGCGCCAGCACAGCAACCCCAAAGGAGAACAACGTACGAAATATGAGAATGCAAGAAGGAATAATAAACAGAGAGAAGGGTGTCACAGTGAAGAGACCCACGAAGTTGCCTGAGAACAAAAATAGATGATGCCAACGTATTCAAAGAATTCCAGTTCAAACCATCGTCCAAACTGATACCCAACAATGTCACTGAAGAACCATCAACCACTCCACGTCCATTCATGAAAAAAAAAAATTCCGTGTTTTTTCTTCATTCAATTTAAGGAAATTATTAGCAAACCAACATCTCGCACGCTCTCCCATAACAGACATTTCCTTCATTAAACATTCTGGGTCTATCCTTTTACAAATTAGCGCCGTGTCGTCAGCGTAACAGATACACAGGCCCGGTGACAAATACTTAAAGAGAGAAGAGGCCCTAATACCAAACCCCGCGGCACTCCACATCGTACCGCCATAGGCTCAGAAAGTTCTCCACCATATGCGACTGCTTTCCTTCTATTTGATAGGAAATATGAAAGCAAATCGAGGGGAACGCCTCTTACACCGTATCTATGAAGTTTTCTAATCAAAAGTTCATGAGAAACACAATCAAAGGCACGACTGAGGTCACACAGTGAGAGCCCCACGCTTTCCCCACCTTCTATTCCCTCAACCGCGCCCTCCACAACCGGAGCAACTGCCTGAATAGTCGAAAAATTCCGGCGAAAACCAAACTGTGAAGGATGAAAAAAATTGTGACGTTCAAAATAACGACTCAAGCTGTTTTTCAGTATTACCTCAATTACTTTCCCTAATAACGGAATCAAAGATATAGGTCTATACTTTTCCATGGAATCAACATTTCCTTTTTTAAACAAAGGAACAGTCCTTACTATCTTTAGACAATCCGGAAAATTACCCTGAGCCAGACTACAATTAAATAAATGCGTCAAATGTTTGACCAAATAGACACTAATCTCCTTCAGAATAGCGCTACTCATATCATATCTGTCAAACGAGTTCGACCTTTTGAGAGCATGTATAGCACTCTAAACATCACACTCCGTAACAGGCAAAAGGGCAAAAGAATGTACCGAATTTGGGATCAACGAAACCATAGCATTTTATATTTCAGTGTCAATTTGTAGCTCCTTTATAGCGTTGGATACTATTTTATTAAAGAACTCACCCAAGTTCCCGGCGCTGAGCAATGAACTAGAAATATTATGTGAGGATCGATTTTTCTCATAGTTACTAACTCTCCAAACATCCCTTGCTTTGTTTTGGGAATTTTCTAGAAAACTCCCAAGTGCATCCTTCTTTGTAGAAGCAATCTTCTATCTGTATTTTTTTATTCATAAGTTTATACAAATCCCGAAATTCCGTGCCCCAACGCTCAAAAGCCTCACCACAAAGAGTTCATCCCTCATTTTCTTTAATGTCTGATTAAACCACCGAACAGGAGGCCTATAGGTGAAGACATCTCTCATAGAAAGATGCTTGCAGATCAGCTGCTGACAAACCGTAACCGGATGCCAAGCAAGCCATTCAGAGTCGACATTCTGAATCAATTCCCTTTGTTGTTATAGGCCTCACTCTAACCCGTTCGGGTGCACCGATCCCCATCCCCATACTTAGCTCAATGAACGGACCATGGTGGTCGGAAAGACATGGATCCAGCACTCCAGAACTGTAGAGCTCGTCAGCAATATTAGTCAAAATGTTGTCGATACAAGTTGAAGAATCACTGGTCCATACATAATACCATAAGAATTAATAATACAAGTTAGCTCTGACAAAATGGTGGACTCTGTTCTAAAGTCAATATTAAAATCGCCCAATACAATGATATCATTATACGACTGTGATAATTTGTTTAACACCGCCTCGAAAGCATCCAAAAACACGTTACCGTTACCCAGACCCGACCTGTACACTGTTAAAATAACCAATTTCAGATGAGGGACCTCAATAGCATAGAACTCAGCATTGATCTCACTACAAAAATCATTAACATTAACCATTTTATGTTACCATTGTGGAAGTTTTACAACACTAGCTCATCTCAGATACCGCATAGGAGTAGTACTAGAATTTCCTGCCGTTTTTGCATAATAATTGGATGTATATTATGTACCTTTTTGATTGGTCCTACTTTGGGCCTATTTGCCACAACATTGCCTCTGATTTGATAACTTCCTTCTATCTCCTTTTTTTTTTTTTAAGTTGTTTAAAAATTCAGTTTCATCGGGCTCAGTTCTTTCACTATTCTTTCATTGTTTTTACAAAATTACAACTGTTAAAAAGCGCAATTTTCATTTGTCTTTTTCCTTTTTAAAGATAACATTAAGGTTTCAAAGAGAGTGTCGTAACATAAAATTATGGTAATATTAATAGCCCTTATTAAGAAGGATGAAAAAATCCATGTTTAAATATGAATAATTTGAATGAATTAGATTAGAATTTCAAATTTTTGCACGTTTAATATTTAGATATCTACCTATATCTTTTATTTAACATTTTTATAACTTTTTTATTAACGTATTTATTAAATTGTCCAAGCAGAGTCAAGTAATGTTCTACTTCACGATAATAGATACTCAAAGATAAACTTTCTATTCTTAGTTTTAATTTATCGAGGAAAAAACTATATTCATGAAAATTTGTGGTTACTGTATTGCCAATTTATTTAATAACTAGCTTGTTGTCTGTAATTTCGACAGGGTGAAATCGGCGATGGGCACAGTTCCTTTATATATTGAATTTTTTTACGAAGAATCTATACATCAAACTATAATGACTACTTAAATGCTCTAATGACTTTATAGTTTTATATACATATATATATATATATATATATATATATATATATATATATATGTATATATATATATATATATATATATATATATATATATATATATATATATATTTTATGGAGCTTATAGTATGGTTCACAAAAAAATTAATTTTATCCAGTTTTTTCCAAAATTGGTATGGAGGAGTTTTTGGGGTCGCACATAACGAATCTAAAATTATTTTTCAAAAATTCAATACGGTGGATTAAAAATTCTACATCTCCAAATTTTGTCTAAAATTGGTTTTGAAAGGTTTTTGGAGGTATAAATTACGAAATTAATAATATTTTTGAAAAATTTGGTGAATCCAATAAAACGTCTTAAAAATTTTACATTTCACGATTTTGTTCAAAATTGGAATAGAGAGCTTTTTGAGGGTATTATTTACGAATTTAAAATTATTTTCAAAAAAATATAGTGGACTAAAAATTTTACGTCTCTCAAGTTTCTAAGGCTGTAAATAAGGTGTAAATTATTTTTAAAAAAGTTAATATGGCGGTCTAAGAATTTTTCAATTTCCGACTATGTCCAAAATTGGCACTGGGGGATTTTTGAGGGTGTAGATTAAGAGTTTAAAATTATTTTTTTGAAATTTACCGTTATTCACGTTTATTAAGGGGTTTTCTGGGTAGTAGGTTAGGACCCGGAAGTTAATTTCTTAAAATTGAATATGGCAGATACAATATGGGGAAATAAAAATATTACATTTTTCCGATTTTATTTAAAAATAATATTAGGGAGTTCTTGGGAAGTATGAATAAATGAATGAATGAATGAAAAAGGGGTGCTGATATTAGATCATCGATACCTAGGCCTCCATTGGGCCCTTTACAACCCACCATAGCTGCATGTTATTCGAGGCCGATCGCCTTGGCGAATCCAAGCAGCCTCGTTAGTTGAACTTGCCTATCTGTTTCCGGTAACAAAATTGTATCTCCGAAATATCTCTGTCTCAGTCCGCTGAGTGCTGGGCACTCTCTGAGGACATGGTCAACAGTTTCATCCTCCTCCAAACACCATCTACACATCGGTTTGTTTTCGATACCGATTCTATGAAGATGGCCCCTGAGGTGACAATGTCCTGTCAACAATCCCACCACAATTCGTAGCTCCTTCCTTCCCAATGAGAAAAGCTCCTTAGCACGCCGTGCACTAGGCCCAGTTATATGTTCCTTAGCACACCTTATTCCAGGAGTTCTCCTCCACGATTCAATAAATTTGCTTTCCAGCAACGATTTTAATTCCCTTTTGCCAATAGCAATTGGGACAAGTAATATTGGTTGGGGCCATACGGTTCAGTCGCCGAACCCAACTTTGCCAGACGGTCTGCTACCTCATTCCCGCGTGTGCCTAAGTGACCCGGGATCCATATGAGCCTGACTGTGCAGCCGTTCTTTGTCATACCATTTAGTACATCCTTGCACTCAGACACCAGTCGCAAACTTACGACATTGGACTTCAGTGCCAATATCGAAGCCCTACTGTCTGAGCATATATTTACTACTCTATTCCTGTCTATGTCCCTCTCACAGAGACGGGCACACTGCAGAATAGCATAAATTTCCGCTGTGAAAATTGTTGCACTTTGTTCGAGAGGGTAGTACTCTCTGACTCTTGTGCTCCTGCCGAATACTCCTGCTTCAACTCTTTCGTCTTGTCGAGATCCATCAGTATATCACCAGGATCCTTTTTTCGGAAGATTTTGTTCTCCGTCCCAATCCTCTCTACTTGGCAGAAATATCTCCAGGGAGAGGTTGGGTTTTAAAAGGGGTGTCATGTAATTTATCCTCATGGGAAGTGATGGACACCCCTTCACCGCGCTTTCTCAGACACCTGATTAGCCTCCCGTTCAAATTCCAAGATGTCCCAGGCAACTGAGACGATAAATAGTCTTCAGGGCCTCGTTCTCTATGTATAAGTGAAGAAGAGGCAGGTTCACCAGGGCTTCCAGAGCCCTGGTGGGAGCAGTCCTTATCGCACTCAATATTCCCACACAAGCCATTCTCTGAACTTTATCAAGTTGAAGAATGTGTTTGCGCTTTGTTGTACTACGCCACCATACAATAGCTGGGTACGTTATCATGAGCGGATCACCATAGTGTATATCCAAAATAGCACTTTAGGTGTCAGTCCCCATGTATACCCAAAGACTCGTTTATAAGCCCAGAAGGCACATATGGCTTTCTTGGTTCGAACCTCAATATGATCTTTTCAGCTCAGTCGTGAGTCGAGAATTACTGCCACGTATTTAACTGTCCCCTTAAATTGAAGAGTCCTTCCCACCAATGTAATTGTGGGAAATCTCCCCATTTTCCTCTTTTTTGTAAAGAGTACTATCTCGGCCTTGTCCGGATTTATTCCGAGCCCCTCCCTGGGACTTACATTATTTGTCATTACAAGTCTCGTGTAGCGACCACAGTTCATCTTATTATTGTCAAATTTTATTCCTGTTCCTAATTATCTTTAAGATTGCTTATTATTTTGCTTTAACTCAGTATAAACGACCTATTTATTAATTATGTATTTATTCATATTGCTTGTCGGGATTAAGAACAAAGTAATACCGCTCTTTCATCAAGTTGGAGGGTAGAATTTAAGTAATCGTTAAAATGCGTGTTAGCTTATCTATTGTAAGGTAATTTTCATGTCTCCAAATTAAATTAAAGGGCTTGTTTGAAATATAGACATTGTATAAAAAAGTAATAATGCTATTTCTTAAGAATAATAGGAGTAGAATTTAGGATACTTATTTTGCATTTATATTGAAGAAATATAAGAAAAGCTATTGTATTCGAAGTGCTTCGAAATACAACACTTTCAGCTTCTTGTTACTCCGTCAAGACCTGATTTTTACCATCAAATAATGTATTATATGCAGGTGCGTCGTCGATACATATATACAGATCAATTTTCACTAAAAGTATGAGCATTTCGTCCGTAGCGACCGGCGGTGAATTCCTCAGTGGGTCCGCCGATGCCTTCCCCAGACATCCGTTATCGTACTAACCATAATTTGAAACTAATATTTGAAGTTAATTCGCTAACTTTACATTCATCGTGTGATTTCTTTCGTTCCCCATAATCCGCAAATGCATGGAAACTTTGGTGCCTTAGAAATTTGTAGAACGATCTCTAGTGGTGGCTTTCACGGACCCAATGCTATCAATAGCACTCCATGGAGCAACGCTCAAATTGCAATGGGTCCCCACCAGGGATGCCATATTGTATTCGAAGTGCCCCATGCTTCGAAATATAACTCTTGTCAGAGTCTTGCGGCCCCGTCAAGACCTGATTTTTACCACTAAATAATGTAATTATATGCCGGTGCGTTGTCGACCCATACATGCAGATCAATTTCCACTGAAAGTACGGGTGTTTCATCCTCGGTATCCGGCGGTGGATTCCTCTGTGGGTCCGCCGGTGTCTTGCTCAGACATCTGTCATCGTAATAATTATAAGTTGGAACTAATATTTGAAGTTGATTCGCGGCGGAACATGTCGGTAAGATGTTCGTTTTACGACCAAGCGAATCCAGATATAATATGAAGTTTAATTCAAGCAGCTCCATCTCTCAACATTACACGCAATCTTAAAATTTAAGTCTTGTAGAGATACATATACCGACAGTTGATACAATATAGTTGCAGTTGGGTCACGAACTTGACATTTAAAACCGGAATGTTCTTGTAAATAATTTTTAACCTCCACCCCCTTTTCTGGTTGCCATTACGTGCAAATATTTGTATGGCAGAATTAAGTTCCCTGCTAGCTCCTTATATTGGCGTTAATGGGGCTTGTATATAGTCAATTTTATTACTACAAATAATAGGTTGGTACAGGAATGGTAGGGAAATAATATAAAAAATTATGAGTTATAAACTGCTTTAAAATTTATTGATATAGGAATTCAGTTTTACTGATTATTTGCACTATATTAATAATTTGAACGTGTGGCAGCAGATCAATGGCTTTAAATGTACAGAATTGGTATAATCGATAATATTGGATTGTGCCATTTATTGATGTGGCACAGTAGAAAGGCGTATATCTACAGAGGCTCTTTTATGAGCGAAAAAGATAGAAGTATGCAGGAGCGGATCCCGCGTCTCTTTTTAGGGGGGAGGCGGTAATATCACAAGAGTACAGTATGGCAAGTGAAAGCAAGTTATTGACGGAGGGGGGGGGGAGGGAGATGCCAACAGCATTCACATTCCTATTGTAAGAGGCACGGTCAGGTCTATTTTTCTAAATTCGAAATTATTTGGGGGGGGGGGGGGATCGCCCTCACCATCCTTCCTTGGATCCCTGTCTGGAAGTATGTATTATATATTTCCGTATAGCTGTTAAAAAATTCGTGATAGGTGCTAAATGACAGGTATGCTATTAAATAATTCCAGTTGAAGAATCTCACATGAGTTTTTCATTTTACCATTCGTGTTGGTTATATTTGCACTTGGTGGTTATAAAAAATATATTTTATTTTAAATTCAGCTTTACTTATTTATTGTCTATTTATCGAGGCAATTACATAAAATGCATTTTTCAATGTTTGTGTAAGTTTTCTTTTGTCACTAAAAGTCGTTGTATTTGCTGCTATGACTACAAACAAAGTTAATTCGTTAAATAACTCTTTAGTAGAGAATAGTCTTGCATCGCAAATTTGACAAAAAATCATAGATATGGTAGTTGGCTATGTAGGTCTGAGAAAACATACGAACTGTTTTGTTTTATATATGTGTTGTTTGGAGGTGACAAAACTTAATCGAAAATAGCTAGAAATTATAATGGAATAAAATAAACATTCTTAAAATATGCAAGGTTTATATTAATACTATTTATAGCTTTTCTATGCTTGGTAAGAAAAATATAAAGTACAGTTAAATTCTCCTTACCGTAACTATAGGTGGGGAAACTCCAAATAGTCAATGGTCAGGAAGTTGTTGGCGTGGTCTTATATAATTTTCTACGAAATTCGTTCAATAATATCCCTTAGAATATAGCGGAAAATAAAATTAATGTTATAAATCAGAAATATATATTTTTTTTTAATTAAATTAGGCAGATTCTATATAAAAATTTTCATTTTTCCGAATTCTTCTGAAATTCGAATTTAGCGATCTTCGGGGGCATAAATTACGTCTTTAAAGTTACTGTCTTTAAATTCAATATGATGGACCAAATTTTTGCTTAATCCAGTTTTTATCAAAAATGGTATTTAAATAGTTCTCCTGATCCAAACAATTTTCGTAGCTTATTTGAAAATAGCTGAGATAAATACTTTTTTGTCTTATTGGAAACATTACGAGTTGAATTAGGCTGGATTACCACTATAGTGCCGCACTCGATACGCTCTCGGTTCGCACTCGGTTGATAAAATATTTTTCACTGAAAAAGAGTTTAAGATATCGAAATCACCGCGATACTGATAGTGTGAATACATGTACATTTTGATTAGTATCTAGTTATACTTCTTTATATACAGGGTGCGCCATCTTTTATGTTGGTATGTAAACATTGAATAACTTTGATATTTACCAACCGATTGATTTGGTTATACGTGTTTTTGAAACGTCAATTCAGAAGAATTTTAACCGTGAATCACTTTACACCGAAACAACGTGCCGAAATAGTGACAATATACATTGAAAATAGTCGTTTAGTTGTGTTAACTCAACGTGCATATCGTCGAAAATAGCGTGGCCAACAAGCAGTGTCTGACAACACTATCCGTCGCTTGGTTTCAAATTTTGTTGAGTACGGGACAGTGGGAGATCATCAACATACCGTTCATCAACGACCAAGACGTGCCAATGCACTGGTTGAAGCGGTGAGAGAGAGCGTTGCCCAGAACCCAAAAGTGTCATATCGTCACCGCGCTCAGCATTTTGGCGTCAGTGGGACCACTTTGGGGCGCATTTTGAAGGATGATTTGCATTTGTTTCCGTATAAAGTGCAGTTAAGACAAAGAATATTGCCGACAGAACGTCCACGTTGCATGAAATACGGCCAAACAGTCGCTCGAATAGTTGACACTGAACCTGATTTTTGGAAGCAAATTTTGATGACCGACGAGGCCCATTTCACACTTTCTGGCGGCATTAATAAGCAAAATTGCCGCGTTTGGGGATAAAGAATCCACACGAAATCCACGAAACGCCATTGAATGACCGAAAAGTGACTTTTTGGGTCTGCGTTTGCGCCAAAATCATCATTGGACCATTTTTTTCAAAGAAAACGAAACAGTAGATGGAAATCGATATTGGTGGATGTTGGCTCATTATGTCTGCCCACAAATGCGTGAAAAAGGTCTTGATAGTTACTGGTTTTAACAAGATGGTGCGCCAGGCCACACTGCAAATCAAATAATCCAGTTTCTGCAACGGAAATTCCCTGGACGTCTGATGTCAAAAAGAGGCGACATTGACTGGCCACCCAGGTCTCCAGATTTGACAGCATCGGACTTCTTTTTGTGGGATTATTTAAAAAGCAAAGTGTATTCCAGCAAGCTTCAGACCATTGAAGAGCTCAAGGCTAACATTCGTCCGAAATCACCGCTATACCACCCGAGATGCTCAAAAAGGTCATGAGAAAAGCAGCAAAAAGGTCACATTTTGCTTTGGCCAATAAAGGTGGCCACTTGATCCATGTAGTATTCGAAAACTAATCCCAATAAATAGTAAAGGACCAAATTGAATAAAAATACCATATATAGAAATCAATTTTTTTTTCAAAGTTATTCAATGTTTACATATCGACATAAAAGATAGCGCACCCTGTAATCTACGAATATCGATACCTAAAAAGATCGATTGACAAATAAGCAACTTAAATTTTATAAATACTCTAATACTTCATTCAATATTCTAATGGACGGCACAGGATATAGTGTATGACCCAATATTTCTTTTAATCCCTACGTTACTTACAATACCTTTTCTGCCTTTTTGCCATCACTGATAATAACAAAAAAGTTTTTATGCCACTTGTTTAAAATGCGTTTATTTTCACAGCTGGTAGTTTTTATGATTTGTTTTTATCACATTAAATTTTGGTGGAGCATGCTGCATTAAAATATTTGTTTGATTGATATTTGTGATTCTGTTACTTGCATATAATAGTTTTACACATGCCGATTAGACTTTTATTTTTCACTATTTTCTCGTGTGTTTAAGAGAAATAATATTTTTAGTTATCTACACTTTCATATACTGAAAAAAAGTTATGTCACTAAGAGGTACATACGGATTTACTCCGTTACGTCTGTAGAGCTCTCTCCTACAGAAAAGCACAAGATAAGATTGTGTTTCGTTACACCTCATTGCAAAATATAATCAGGAGAACAATTCTATGAAGAAAAATTTCTATTATTTCCGAAATTGCTCCTGTTTTTCCACCGATATCTCCAAAATCGCCAAAATATAGTCATGACTATTAAACAAGTAACAAAACCATAAATATTATATACATAAATCAAACTTATCAAAGGTGCAAAAAGCAGGAGCTAGGTGCTATACTTCTGCGAGGACGGCCTGTTTGAGCTCCTGCGCGCGATTCCACGGCACGCTGGACGCTGTTGCATCTTCAGTCATCGGCTGAACAGTTGAACGTCGAGGCGCGAAAATCATACAAAATTCGTCGCTAACTTCCGATCATTCTTGTTTTTTGACTGTGCAATTTTTTTTTCGGTGTATTGTATATAGAATGAGTGTATAGAATTTTCTTAAGTGTATTTTGTGTTTTTGGATTTTATTTTCGGACAAATTTTTATTTTTTTTTGGTAAGTATTTACGGTACCCGATGACAAAAAAGTAGGAATCGTCAAAAAAATAGATTAACTTAAAATGATTAAAAGTTTTTTTTGCTCATTAACGATTCCCTTTCAAAAATTTTTTTTAATAAATTTTAATTAATTACTTAACTTATAATAAAAAAAAAACTTTTTAAAAGGGTAAAAATTAACACTTTTATTTAACCCTTTTGGATATATTACTCTTTTTGAAATACGAATCATTCTAGTTGCAACCTAAAAATCAATATCTGAATTCGTCTGAAAATGATCACCCGAAATTACAAACATACATACAGACTCACAGAATTAATACGCTGGCTCTTAAACTTTTTTTCCTAAGCTCTTTATTTTCCCTTTTTTCCATTTAATAAGTTATTAATTTTTAAAATATTGGTTTTATACTCTAACTCATTTTTTGTTGATACAGTACTGGCCCTTTCTGTCGGATATGAATAATGAATATAAACGCATGAGAAGTAGTTTTTTGGATATACCAGTATATAAAGTTTCCAAGAAAATAACCTAAGGGCAATATGCTGTTGATTTGATGAAGGGGGAAGTCTTTTCGCTCTGCTATATTGGCTTAAATAAATATAAAAGTACTCAGAAAAGTATGCAAAACTACCAGCATTCATCGCCGGCAGACTTAAGGGTGTTTATACTCTATGAAAAAATTTTATTATTAAAGAATGTGGTTTAGCTTCCTGATGCTCAATTGTTAATTTGCTCACGTAGGTCATGTCTTGAAAACATGTTCAATGTGATAGCCAAAATTTTGTTACGGACTGCTAATTTTTAATTAAACAATTTAAAAAGGGGTTTTGAACGTCTCAGAAAAAGGAGATAAAGTTCAAATAGGCAAGTAGTTTATATTTCAGTAGGGACCCGTTGCAGCTTCACCCGTTCGTTTAAAACTTTAAATGAGATTTATCGTATTATAATGTTTTAGTATGCATTGAAGTATGTGATCAGTGAATTCTCCCCGTAGAATTCCCATATTTTCAGAACTAAAGCTCGTTGTGTGAATTCGAAAAAGTGCCGATTAATGGTGCAAGATTTTATGATATTACTATCGAATCGGTACATCAATTCGAAAACAAAAAACACAAAAAAAACAATGACGAAAAGTACCAGTTTTTGGTTACCTAAGTTATTACGTAATTTTTAATATCTAAATAATGTCTAACAATATTCACCGATAAAATAAGTTTTCAAATCCTATTTTTCTGGATAATAATTATAAATTTTGCATTTGTAGTACTTTCTAACACTTAAAAACACTCAAAGGAGTAACGAGAAGCAAAAAAACTGGAAGTAAAATTAAACAAAAATATTTGTATCTGTTAAACGTAAAAAAAAAACTCCACTGACCATATACAACGTTCGAACAACTTTATTGTTGTTTAAATCTATTGGTATATAAAATGGCTGAGCCCGAAGTTTTGATGAGTTTAAGGAAGGGCAGACAGGTTGTCTACAAATCCTGAAATTGAACGCTCCGGGGTATATTGTCGATGTTTAATAGTTTGGAGTCCAGCGTCTAGTCTGTAACATTGCGAAATGGGTTTTTTAAGCAAGCAGTTTTTTTTTGTAAAGTTCGCTCTTGGTTCGATACAGCTCCACTGACAAGACCATTAGGTGATCGAGATGCATATGGAGGGAGAACCAAAATTAAATTTGCAGTAAACAAACTATCTTCCCTTTCTTATAAGCTATTAGAGAGAAAAGCTACTTTTTTATATAAAGTGTGTCCACGGATGGGGTCCCTTATTCTAGTTTTTGATTTTTCAAAGAGACGCCATTTTTAATAAAAAGTTTGGCTTCATTTCCGATTTCAAAAACACTGACCAAAGTCATGGTAACGTATATAGGGCGTTCAAAATATTCAAAATTGTAGGATTTACCTTAATCAAAATACTATTATATGTATTTTTTTTTAAATTTTATTTAACTAAGTTACCTCGAAATAGCTTAATAAAAAATATTTATAAAAATTAATTTTACTTTTAATTTATTTCTTTTAAGCAATGTTGTGAAACTTTAACACTAAGTTTGAAATAAAAAGATAATTATTCCACATGTCGACATCCTACTAGTATACATTTTCCTAATTTTTTTTTAGTTTTCGTACCTAGATGCAATCACATGTGCATTTATAGTTGCAACAGCTTCCACAATTTTTTCTTTTGGTAGGTTTATATTGTCATTGTTGTAAATATTTTGCTTTAAGTGACTTCAAAAAATAATCTAATGAGGTTAGATAAGGCGACCGACAGATCCAAAACTGCCAGTCTACTTACCCTGGAAGTGAACGTCTTGTTGGAAAATTAAATTTCTTCTGAACTTTCACCTCCTAATTCACTAACATGGTCTAACTCTAAAACCATTCTGAATTGACAGCAGAGGGTTTTAACCCATAAGAGCAACAATAAGTCAATCAAGTTTTAAACCCTAAAAATACAATCATAAAAATCATTTTCTGTTATTACGGAACCGGAAAAAATGGAGAATATTATTTATTTTCGGAATACAACTATTTCTCTTACATATTTAAAGGCTTTGTTGCTAGGCTATTATCCTAAATATTGCTATATAAGCGTTTATTTCTTGGCATATGTAATATAAATTATGACAATATCATAAACAAAACAAAACTGGCTGATCAGAAGATTTAACTTCTGACAATTCGATCGAGTTTGAGTCTTAAACCTTAGTGAAACTGGAATTTTATAACACTATTTTACAGCGGGTCGTTATACCACTAGAAAACGTCATATGTAGTGTTAGACCACACACTAAAAATCATTAAATTCAGGGATCACATTTTCAAGAAATTTGAGAAAAATCAATCTTTTCTTAAAACTTCTTTTACCGTCTGAACGAAGCAGTATCGGAACTAAATTGGCTTAAATCATCCTATTTTGATATCAAGAGTCTATCATCAAACTTCGTACACGCATTTTCCGGAGATCCTCTATATAAGCTAGTGTTACTAATGCCCAAAGACGAATCAATCTCAAGGTATGTCACATCCATGTTTTGTTGCATATATTTAATAAGATATTTTATATTTGCAACCATCTGTCATAATATTAACAGCCACAAGACAACAGGTCACCTACAAATATTCGAAATTTCGTCAAAATCAGTTAAAAATATGAATTAAAATTTTACTGGCAAGTTATTTCTTTTATGCCGTAATTTGGATAAACGTAAATATCTATTACTTATATATTTTTTTATGTTTTTCGAGATAAATATAAAATAAAATTGTTTTTCTATAATGCAATCTTTTGCAACTTCAAGTATTTAATGCATTTAAATGGATAAAATTTATATAAAGTGGTAAAGCATATTTAGTTTGAAGTCTGTACCAAAGTGATACCAATCCATAAAAGTTATTTTTGCCACCATTTATCAGTTTGTTCAGTATTTTGACTACACTATAAGAGGAATTTTTAAAGCGATGAAGTTATATTGGCAGTAATAAATTTTTAGGCAATATAGACTACTAACTTTTGCCAATCAAAATATTCATAAACTTGTGGGGCTGTATTGGTTAAAAAACCCGAAAATTTCCAACATATTACATCGTTCTGGTCATTTTAATGGTTCATACACCAAAATCTGCATTGAGAAATCGTCTAGGTTATAACGAACACTATATATATATATATATATATATATATATATATATATATATATATATATATATAAAATATAATGCGAACAATAAATGCAATCTTCGCTCACATATATACGCCATCTGGCGGGAGGTCGGCGTTCAGTGTTGCATACTTCCTCCCTGTATGTCCTTTGCACAGACAGATGCATGTCGGTATCCTGATGAGCCTACGAGAGACGAAACATGTGCCTCTGCAGTATCACTGTAGCGAGGAGGGTAAGTTTTGACTTTCTTCTCGATATGGTGGTACAGGTAGGCCATCATCTCGAACTCGCAACCTCTAATACAGAAAGGATATGATGAAACGAAGTTTTCCTTTACTGTTCGCATTTTATTTCATTTATACACGGAGTTGCAAATAGTTGTACGTTTCCGAAATGTGATTTAGACACTACAACTGTGTAATGTGGATATATCCGCTGCTATTGCATCTCACGCGGAGAAATCCGTGAAAGTCGTATATATATATATATATATATATATATATATATATATATATATATATATATATCACTACATAGTATAAAACAAAGTCGCTTTCTCTGTCCCTATGTCCCTTTGTATGCTTAAATTTTTAAAACTACGCACCGGATTTTGATGCGGTTTTTTTCAATAGATAGAGTGATTCAAGAGGAAAGTTTATATGTATAATAACATCCATTAAATAGTGGAGAAATACTGTTATTTTTGAGGTTTCTAATGTGATGTCGTTAATTATCATATTTTTTTCCGCTTACATTGCAAACGCAGGCTGAACCCTACGAGATTTATCAAAATAATGTACTAATTATTTGTACACATTGAAAAGGTCTACAGAAAACTCCGCGATGGTATATGTCTATCTCTCATGGATATCCCACAATAACATTTTTTTGTCATTTACTTTTTACGACAAATAATGGCAAATTTTGAAGCGATTTTAACCAATACAGCATTAATCCTTATCCAATTAAATAGCTTAAATACATTGTTGATTTAATATAGATCTATATGGTCCTTTACAGCACAAGATTTAAATGAATATTTTCGAAGATATTACAGATTTAAAATTGCGGGAAGTAGCGCTTGCGGCGGTACTGGCCGACCGGGGCGGCGGCAGCGTCCCTATAAATAGCGCGTCGGAGGCCGATGTAATAATTGTTGTAAAAATAAAATAAATAGTCACAGTTTTTCTGTAGTGTATTTAGTATCAGCATTGCACCCGTGCGAAGCCGGGGCGGGTCGCTAGTATATATATATATATATATATATATATATATATATATATATATATATATATATATATATAAAATTAGCAAGACAAATTGCTTGAATCGAAAAAATGGATGATAAATTGCCGCAAAATAGTCGCCAATTAGCTATAAAAAAAATGTTGCATGTTTTTTAGCTTAATATAAAGTTAGCGAAAAACCTAAAATGACTATTATTAAAAAATAATTTTCAATAATGATTAGTCTGCTAGGAATTTGCCGTTAATTTAAAGTTGCAGAATGGCAATGCATGGAATTCAGTCAAGACTGATTTCGTCATGTTTCGTGTTTATTTTTGCTGAAAATCCCGAGAATTCCCCGCATTCGAGAATAATTCCTTAAAAGCGAGTATGACAAATTCTCAAGGCCAGAAATCAATTCCCGGAAATCCTTCGATAGATCGCGGATGAGATATCGAATCCATCTTTTTCGTGGGGAAGTGTTTGGAGGGAAATCTGTAAAAATAATTAAATCTCTGGGCGTTATTAGCTTAAATCAATTACGACATATTCGAATGTTCAACAATTAATTTTCCTGGACGAACTGCGAATTTTCATGGCGATTATGAGTACAAAATGCTACGCTATGATAGGTGGTGATTTGCCACGAGTAATCCGCGCGCCATAAATGAAATTTTACCCACTTCCAGGAGGTATTTTGCTGTAAATACCCAAACAATCAAACGGAAAATTCATCAAGATTACATTTAACTCACTCAGAGCGAACGAAAAATTTTCACGATTAATTCGCATGTAATAAGAGAAGTTTTACCCCTTTCCGGGGGGTGAAAATCATTTTTTACGAATAGGTCGGGAAATTTCATCGGGGAAGAATCCCCGAGTCCACGTCTAATTCGCCTTGCTTAAACATCTAATTCACATTGATACTTTGTGTATAGATATTCTAATGTAACATCAGTAAAATGGGTGTTTTTAGAGTGATTGGCAACAAAACACCCCCTGGAAAGGGGTAAGATTACATTTATCGCGCGTGAATTAATGGTAGAAATTTGCCGTTCACTTTGGGGGAATTAGTTGTGAACTTGGGAAATTTTCCGTCATAGAATGTTCCAACTTATTAGCGAAAGAATGGAATTTTTTGAGATTCACAGCAAAACAGTCCCTGGAAGGGGACTAGACTTCATTTATCCTCGTGGAAATTTGCCTCAAGCGAGTTAGTCGCGAGGCTCGAGCAATTACTGAGAATTTTCCGGAATATCATATTTCCTTTCATCCTAGCAAAACACCTTCTATCAAGGGGTGGAATTTGATATTTTATATTCGTACTCGACATGAAAATTAGTTGCTGCTTGTCCGAATATTTCGTGATTGGTTTTCTAATTATGCCCGAAAATTTAATTATTTTTCGAGATTTCCCGCCAAACACTTCCCCACACAAACGGTGGATTCCATGTTTCGTCCAGGAATACACAATAAGAATTGATCGCTGACCGCGGGAATTTGTTGTACAGGCAGTCCTCGTACTTACGGCATGTTACGAAATACGCGACATAAATCGAAACGACGTAAGTCGAGATATATTTTTTCATATGTTTACATGTAAAATTCAAGGGTTAGGTTCCACAAGGACTCAAAATTTAAAAAAAAAAGTGCATTTATAACAAAATATATGCTTTATTATCAAAAGTAAGTTCTTAAAATAATTATGTACTTATGAAATTGGTAGTTATTGTTGGTATATGTGTGTTATTAACTTTAATAATAATAATAAAACTTTAATAATCAAAATATGTAATGAGAAATAATAAATTAAACTTTCGGCTTAAAGAAACTATCAATTCTAGATTGCTTCGCTTCTTTCTTCTTGTTATCATACAGGTCTTGGTAACACTGATAGGCCGCACAAATTTTCTTATTAACATTAAAACTTCTCTCAAAATTAGGATCATTTTCTTCAAAAATTTTCATGGCATTCTCCAAATTTGCAAAGGCTGCGGAAAGTTTTTTTAGTGTAAGTTCTTTTTCAGTGTTACCAATAGAAGATGCTATTTCTTGTGACTCGATTGCTTCCTCTTGTACTTGTGTCTCTAATTCAGTAAGATCTACATTAGCCAGTTCTTGCGAATGCGAGCATAACAGATCATCAGTATCATCAGCAGTAACTGCAATGTCAGGCAAACGGTTAGCCAAATGAACAATATCAGTTGTGATCTCATCGATATTTGGTTGATCTGTAGATGAAGAACTTTCAGATGGCTTAAAAAAATGTGGACATAACTTTTTCCAAACTCCTTTTAAATTGTTGGGTTTTACCTCATTCCATGAAGCAGCAATATTTTTTACGCATTGCAAAATATTATAGCTTTTCCAAAAATCTTTCAGCTCTATGCCATCTTTTTCATTAGCCTTTATAGCCTGTGAAAAAATTCTCCTGAGATAATAGGCCTTAAAAGAAGCAATAACTCCTTGATCCATGGGCTGCAACAACGAAGTCGTGTTTGGAGGCAGGAACAAAACTTTGATTTGAGGATCGATATCGGCAATACGCACAGGATGACCGGGAGCATTGTCCAAAATAAGTAAAGCTTTATAAGCCAAATTATTGTTTAAACAGTACTGTTTCACTTCAGGTATGAAATGCTTAGTAAACCATTCTTCAAAAAGTACTGCTGTAACCCATGCCTTTGGATTAGCCTTCCATATGACTGGAAGAGTATTCTTGACTTAATTTTTAAAAGCTTACGGATTTTCAGACCTATAAACCAAAAGGGGTTTCAATTTGAGATCACCTTCAACATTCGAACCCAATAACAACGTCAAACGATCTTTAGCCGCTTTAAACCCAGGCATATACTTCTTTTCCTGCGATATAAAAGTGCGAGAAGGCATTTTTTCCAGAATAAACCAGTTTCGTCCATGTTAAAAATTTGTTTAAGCGAATAGCCTCCACTTTCGATAATTTCCTTTAATATTCCAGGAAAACTCTGAGCAGCCACATGATCGGCGCTAGCAGCTTCTCCTTGCACTCGAATGTTAAGCAACGAATATCTCGTTTTAAAGCGCATGAACCATCCACGACTGGCAAAAAAAGATTTTCTTTCTTCACTATTATTCTCGCCACGTTTATTTTGCAGTGTGTTGATGATATTGAGTGCCTTATTTTGAATAATAGCCTAACTAAGAGGAACTAGTCGCTGAGTTTGATTTTGAATCCAAGTGTACAAGAGTTTTTCCATTCCACAAATTAAAGCATTCATTTTTCGTATAATAGTGCTGTTTAAAGAGACGGAAGGTAGAGCTGTTAGGAGTTTTTCTCTATCTCTCAATATTGTCTGTACAGTCGTGTGTGATAAATTAAGTTCTCGTCCAATAGATGAGGTCGAACAACAGCGATCTTTGAGTTTTAAAATCTTAGATTTAACCTCCATTGTAATTGTCTTTCTTACTCTCTTCTTCACTTTATTATTACTGTGTTGTTTAGGTGGCATAGTAATATTTAAATTCACTTAAATATGTATTGACAAAAACTATTAAAGATGCAAAAAAAACGAATGTATTACGTCTCGATTGTCCGTTGTCCATAAACTAACTAGAGATATTCGTCAGCGGCACGTGCGGGGTAATCCCCGCTCGCCGCCGCCGCGCCCTGCCCGCCCAAAGACGTTGGCCTCGCGACAAGTGAATTCTCCTTTTCCGAAAATCGAAACAATTGACGTATGCTTGAGGAATAGTGTCAAAACATCGTTCGACGTAAATCGAAACGATGTAAGTCGAGGACTGCCTGTACTCTCTTTTCGGGAATTATTCGCGAATACAGGGATTTCTCAGCTGGCAATATCAGTCTTGACTGAATTCTGTGCATCTCCATTCTGTTATGGCAAATAAACGATGGTTATTGTTGAAAATTATTTTTTAATAATGATCTTAGATCTTTCGCTAACTTTATATCAAGTTAGAAAAACATGCAATATTTACTAAAAATAGGAAATTAAAAATATTTGGCTTTGACAATTAATTTGTTATTATTTTACGGCAAATTATTATCCAGAGGTTTTTTCCATTCGAGATATGTCTTGCTAACTTTATATACATATCAAAACTGTTAGGTTTTCGAGTTATAAGCTGATATATAATCCAAATTTGTATTTTTTTTTTCGTAAGAAATGACATAAGCATCCCTGTATAAAACATTTACGTGTTTTTGACAAAAAAAAAACAAAAAATTTAATATAATAAATTGTAATATTTGCTCATATACTAATTTTAAGAATTAAAACTCCAATTGGTATGCCTTATTTCGATTTTCTTGATAATCTTTAAAGTAAATTTATCAGTCAAAAAGAGGATCAAATGTCAACGAAAACAGATAAATTTCTTATAAGCTAAATTTATTTTCCTTTAAGGAAAGCTTTTAAGCTTAATTTGAAATAATTTTATTGGAACAATCAGTACCAAATTTTCAAGTTATTAAACTTTGAAATTATTTAATTTAAATTAAAAGCGGTTGTCTTTATCTTTCTTTGCGTGAATATTCACCAGTATTTATTTTCAGTCCATAATGGTATGTAAAGTTTTATGTTCTATACAGTGGGTTTATTTAAATTTCGATTTTTTCCAAAACATAGGTCAAGTTCGGTATAACCCACGTGCCGGGGGTTCTGCACCTTCCAACATTATGAACTACTACTTTTTTTAAAAGTTATGTTCATTAAAAGTGTGACAATAGAAGCAATTATGACAACCCAAAAATTAGGCTTGTTTGTAATATTAAATATCTCGATCTACAATTGCCGTTTTTTTAGTAAATTATTGAAGTATTAAACTTGTCGCCCGGGAAATTCAAAGAAAAATATTTCTTCAGTTTGAACTACTGCGATATATTTGGGTTAGATAGCATTATTGTTTGGCCACGTCTGAACTTCTTATGTCAAACGATTCCCTAGAAAAGGGGCTGTGACGAATAGGCGGTGAAAATTTTATAAGGGTTCTGTTTTCCCTCTTAAGATACGAAAAATATTATATATATATATATATATATATATATATATATATATATATATATATATATATATATATATATATATATATATATGTATGTATGCGGCTTTCACGGATTCCTCCGTTGTAGTGCTGAAATCACATTCAGCAAACGTACAACTATACGCAACTCCGTGTATAGATGAAGTAAAATGCGAACAGTAAATGCAAACTTCGTTCCATCTTATCCTTTCCATGTTAGAGATTGCACAGTTTGAATAAATTGCTACAGAAGACAATTAACTCTATTCCACCATCATCGAGATGATGGCTTACCTGTACCACCATACCGAGAAGAAAGTCAAAATTTACCTTCCCTGCTACAGTGATATGGCCGAAGTACATGTTTCGTCTTTACTAGGCTCTTCAGGGTACCGACATGCACCTGTTTGTGCAAAGGATAGATCGGAAGGAAGCAACACTGAATATATATATATATATATATATATATATATATATATATATATATATATATATATATAAACATTTCTAACTGGCTATCTAATATTTATAACTAAAAAAACCCTGATGATATTGCAGAAGTACTAGCATTAGGTGATAAATTCTCTCTACCTATCACTAGTGAAAATAACTTACCTAAAACCGAATATATAGCGTGTGTAAGTCAGCCATTTACAATAAACCTGATGACGTTAAAGATTCTATTCGTGCTAATGTTGTGAATGTAATCACTAATCACAAAATTAAACTAAGACATAAAAATAACTAATAAATAGAGCAATTCCCAAACAAAAATAATCAAAACAAGTTAAAAACTAGGCAATTTATTAGAGACAATCCAGACATCATAATCCTTAAGCCAGATAAAAGTAATAAAACTGTTGTTATGAACACTTACAATTATAATGACAAAATGAGCAATCTTTTGGCAGATAATTAAATCCACAAAAAATTACGCTGTGATCGAATTAAGAATTATCGAACTAAAAATAATAACTTAAAAAGAATTATGTTTAAAAATCTTATATCGGAGCTAGAAGTATTCACAATTCTGTAGCACCCAAAATATAAGAGCTTCCCAAATTACATAAACCCAACACCCCTCTAAGACCCATTTTATCTTGCATTCAGTCACCGATTTATAAATTATCAAAATATCTAAGTAATTACCTGTCTAAAATTATATGTAAAAATAACTTTTATATAACAAATTCCTTTAGTTTTGGAGAATTTATTAAGGCAATAAAAATACCTAGTAACTTTAAGCTTGTTTCTCTGGATGTAGTGTCTCTATATACAAATATCCCTAATGAACTTTTAACTAATATAATCAAAGAAAAATGGAACCTATTAAAAGAACATACTACCTTAACTAACAACTATTTTCAATTCAAAGATACTTTTTATCAACAATTAGACGATTGTGCAATGGGCTCTCCTATATCTTCAACCTTTGCACAACTAGTCATGGAATACTTAGAAGAGGAAGCCTGACATACCTGTTATTTTCTTCAAAAGATACGTCGATGATTGTCTTACAGCTGTACCTGATGATCAAATAGATAATATTCAAGAAACTTTTAATAATTTTCACCACAAATCACAATTTATGCACAAAATTGAATATAATAATGAAATTTATTTCCTTGATTTGACATTAATCAGAAACGTAAATAGCGAGAAACTTAAAAGTAAATGGTATACAAGAAACACCTGGCCAGGTTCTTTATCTTAATAATAATTCACACCACCCTATATCTAAAAAAAAAACAGTGTAATAATAGGATTAAGAGATGGAGCACTAATCTTGACCTCGCTAGAATATCGGCCAGAACATTGAAAAAAGTGAGAAAAATACTTAAAGAAAATAATTTTTTAGATGACCAGATAAATAAAGTAATTAAATAACGTGCTTATAGATTTTACAGCCGAAAATCGTCCCCCACAACTTTCCCGACAACTAATAATGTTATAAAATATATCGCTATGCCCCACATTCAAAAACTGTCTGAGAAAATCAAATATATTTTGAAGAAACACGATATTGTTGTATGTCACAAAGCCCAAAACTGCCTATCCTCACTTTTTACACCTTTAAAAAGTAAAATCCCTTCTAAAAAAAGATCAAATGTAGTTTACTTCATACCATATATGAATTGCCCAAAAAAATACATAGAAATGACGACCCAATAAATAGAAAATAGATTAAATAGACACAAATATACAAAGAACGTATTTACGGCTATACACACACATGAAACTAATCTAAGCATGAGTTTGATTTTGTAAATATTAAAATTTTAACGCAAGATGAAAACTATCATAAACTTCTAGTGAAGGAAATGATTCATATAAAAAGAAAACAACATGTCGTAAATGACAAGCAAGACATAAGCAATTTAAGCCAAATTTGCCACAATTTAATCCCCTGAAAATATTTTTATATAATTGTTCAAAATTTATAACTTACCTCTATATAACCACCAAGAATTATTCCACACCCGCTACACATTATTACAGACTTCTCAAATTTTTTTATATAAAAAGAATCCAGGCAATGGCAGTAAGTAATCGAATATGAAGTCTCGAGGTTTATAACAATTTCGTATTATGATTTTAACTACGTAGACAAAGTGTATTTTATCGTTAGAAATGTTCATTAATTTTAATATTTTGAAGTAATGTTCAATTGAAGTATGTCTCTTTTTGTTGGTTGTAAACAACACTTTATTTAAAATTAAATAATAAATAAAAATATTTTTAAAAAAGCCTGCCACGACAGGCGAAACGTTAAACAGCCCTTGATTTCATAATTGAAGTAAAAACCCATACCCAAGAAATTGTATATATATATATATATATATATATATATATATATATATATATATATATAATATAAGTACGTGTTTTTCATTTTAAGTATAGTATATAGGGCAAGGCTGCGAGATGATGGATTGTACCGGATGTAATGGCCAGATTAGGACGAAACAGCGCTGTCGTCATTTTCCATTGTCTTGAAGTTCTCCACACTTTTTAAAACGACAGTCAATAATCTATGTCCGCACAGCCGAGATTCTATCATCTATTTTAAAATTACACGGACGATAACTTATCCTTTTAAAAAATCAAAACTATCCCGAATTCGTAAAAAGATCCGGTCTTTTGAGATAACTTTTTTTAAGAGAATTTTATGCTGCTATCATAATTCCCTCATAAATAATTGAGATGCAAAAAAACAACAAAAATTTTGATTTTTGCATCATCTTAGTTTATTTATTATTGTTAAAAATTAATTTGCGATGATCTATTATTTTTGGGTAAGCTTTTATCTTCATGCGACGAAAAAGTGTGAGCGTCATTTTTTTCATCAATTTCGCATAAATTGCCTTTTAATTAACTTTTCTTAATTTTGACTATACTGTCTTTTTGCCATTACATCTGAAATAAAATGGCATAGGTCCGAAATTCATACCTTATTTATGAATAATTTTACAACGTTACGAACAATAAAATTGTTAATAATAAATTCCCTGGTCACAAGACGCCTTCCAATGTTGAAGTTTCAGATTCATCAACTCAAAAAACATAAAAACCAACCATACAACTCTTGTTTTTATATCGTGTAGTTCTTCAAATCCAAAGTTCTTTATGGGTTTGTTTCTGTAAGTTTAGTAATCAGACGCTAAATAAATAAAAATAATTTTTTTAATGCTATAATATCCCTATCAAGAATATTTAATACATTTTCACACCCTGTATAATTACGTATCTTTTAGTATGAAATACGAGGTGTGGCAATTAAATTTCGGAAATTTAGTTATAACTCGGGAACTGGCAACATTGCGTGGATATTTGAATATGACCCCGAGACCCGTAAACAAAGTCAGCAGTGGGTGGAAAATGGTGGGAACGGCCAACGAAAGCGAGGATGTCCAAGTCGCGACTGAAGGCAATGTTGATCATTTTTTTCGATATCCGCGGCATCATTCATCGTGAATATGTTCCTGCCGGTTAGATAGTGACTGGATAGATCTATGTTGGCGTCCTGGAGTGGCTGCAGGCACGCGCTTTCCGTGTGCGACCCGAACTGGCCGACAATGGCTGGATCTTGCACTATGACAATGCGTCGACCCATTTCTCGTTCACTCTGCAAGAGTTTTCGGCGAAAAAAGGCATTCCAACGTTACCGCACCGATCCTATAGCCCGATATTGCCCCCTTTCACTTTTTTTTTATTTCCCAAGATGAAGTCGCACCTCAAGGGAACTCATCATGGCGGCATACAGGAGGTCAAAGAAGCTGTAACCGTGGTGTTGAACGGGTTAACTTCGGAGAATTACCAAGAGTGCTTCCAATCGCGAGAGCAACATTGCAATTGTTGTGTAGAGTTAGAGAGAGACTGTTTGTTTGAAGGTCATAGACAACGATGTTTCTTGCGAAATAGTAGATATCTGTTGGACTTCCATTGTCATTATTTTTTGTTGAATATCACGACGTTTCTGCTAGTAGTTATCTCTAGCCGTTTTCAAGTGAAATTAAATAAATCCCTTAGCTACATGCCTCTTTATACTAAAAGTAAATGGAGTGGAGTGTGACTGAGATGGGTGCAGTCATGCCTGCTATGACAAAATCCCATTTTTTTTAAGCTGCATTTAATTTTAGTTTACAGTTTTTAAGAAGTGGTTTCCACACTTCTCTTATTTCTAAAGATGGTTTACTAAAACAACTCGGGTTCTGATGTATAACCCCGGTTTCATTGAATTTCCGTTTTCTCCAATGTTGTTCTCGGTGTAGTATTTTAGCTTCAGACCATTTTATGTGGTCCAGGCATGGTTGGCGGAACCAGATTTTTCTGTTTCTCCTCGAGATGTGCATTTTTGGTGTTCTTTAATCCTTACGTCAAGAGGTCTCTTTGTTTCGCCAACGTAGGAATTGCCAGATTCACATGGTATTTGATATACACAGTTCTTCATGTCCCCTTGAGATGTTGGGAGTTATTTGAATTGAAAAAACCGTTGATTTTATATCGTTTTCCTATCCTTCTAACTTTTTCTGAAATGCCTTTAACATAGGGGATGTTCAAAACTGGTTTTTGTTCGTCATTCCACAACTAATAAAACAAAGTTATGGCTCAGATACGTAGACGATACTTTTATTATTTGGAGTGGAAACGACGAAGAACTTCGAAACTTCCTTTTTCATCTCAACAATATCAACCCAACTATTAAACTTACCATGGAGAAAGAAGTAGAAAGTAAATTACCATTCTTAGATGTCTTGGTTGAAAGAAATGGCAGACAAATTCAAACTTCGGTTTACAGAAAAGCCACGCACACAGGTCAAAACCTTAATTATTCATCTAATCACTCCAACAACACCAAACAAGGAATTATAAGAAATCTCGTAGATAGAGCCTTAACTCTCTGCAACTCCAACGAGAACTTGATGAAAGAGATAGATTACATTAAAAATGATCTGACAGCCAACGGATACTCAGTATATATCTAGTGGATAAATTTCTAGAACAACGCAGAAATAGGACAATATTGACAACGAATGAAGAACGAAAACCAGTTTTGAACATCCCCTATGTTAAAGGCATTTCAGAAAAAGTTAGGATAGGAAAACGATATAAAATTAACGTTGTTTTCATTTTAAATAACTCTCTGGGAAGTTGGCTCACTAGGTTCAAAACAACAGCTCAAAGGGACATGAAGAACTGTGTATATCAAATACCATGTGAATGTGGCAATTCCTACGTTGGCGAAACAAAGAGACCTCTTGACGTAAGGATCAAAGAGCATCAAAAATGCACATCTCGAGGAGATACAGAAAAATCTGGTGCCGTCAACCAGGCCTGGACTCATGGACACCACATAAAATGGCCTGAAGTTAAAATACTGCACCAAGAACAACATTGGAGAAAACGGAAATTCAAAGAAGCCGCTGCTATACATCAGAACCCGAGTTGTTTTGGTAAACCATCTTTAGATATAAGAGAAGTGTGGAAACCACTTCTTAATAATTGTAAACTAAAACTAAATGCAGCATAAAAAAATGAGATTTTGCCATAGTAGGCATGACTGCACCCATCTTAGTCACACTCCACTGCATTTACTTTTAGTATAAATAGTCATGTAGCTAAGGAATTTATTTAGTTTCACTTGAAAACGGCTAGATATAACTACTAGCCGAAACATCGCCATATTCAACAAAAAATAAAGACAAATTCCCAGAACTTAATTGCCACACCTTGTCTGCAATATTAGCAGATATTTCCAGTAACTTCTAATAATATAATGAGTTGATCTTCGAAATATTTCTTATTAAAAAAGAAACACTGATAAAAATTTAAATTGATCTTTTCAATTTCTTAAACATCAACTCTTTTTCAATTTGCTCGGTACTTGCAAAATCATCTGAAAATATCGGAGTTTATAATTTATAAGAACTCCGCCGCAAATCTTATAAACACATTGAGGCACACTCACCGATAAACATAGATTCTTGCTTATATTATAACACGGTTAGTTTATTTCTTTTCACCTATAATATTATAGTCAGTCTACATGCTAAATATATTACTATCATAAATGTTTTATATTTTCAATTACTCTAAACCTGAAAAATGTTCTCTTGAACTTTATATATGAAAAAGTCTATTTTTAAAACTGAATATTTACTGAAAAATTGTACTGAATCAGTTGGAAATTATTAAGTGTATGACGAACTTTTGTTGTAAATATTTAGAAAAGTTAAAGTAGATAAATCTTTTTAATATTATCTATGGATAAAAAGGAAATCTTAAATTACATCTTTCTAATTACAATGTTGGTATTAAAAAAATACGTATATTTTTTAATATTTAAAGCTTTCGAAGCTTCATATACTAATTCCGTAAATCAGTATCGTGGGCGGCATGGCATGTATTAAAGAATATTGTTTAGTTTGTATAAAAATTCTAAAACAGCTTAATATTCTTTCCTTACTCATATTGTTGCGGTATAATATAACAGTTTATGGTAAGATTGATATAACACAGATCTACAAAGGTATTTTTTTTTCATGACGTAATTTGGTGTGATGCATTTAAATTCTTTAGCCAAATCATTTCAGAATTTCATATATTTTCACCAAAAACTGACAAAATAGCAAATTTTAGATAAATTTCAGCATAAATATCATAAAAACTAAAGGTAATAGAGTATGTTGGTAAGTAGATTTGAATTCTACACGAATGAAAATCAATTATAAAACCTGGGCCCATTACCTTAGTATATAGTTACAATCAAAAATTAAAAATATGATTTTAGCCGTATTCTCAGAACTTCAAATTCAACGTCTGGTTGTAAAAATGGAAAGTAAAAAGTTCTCGGCCTGACTAAGAGATGGCATTCTAATCGGCGAAAGTTTACGTTTGCTGCCTGCGCGCATACGTCCATTAGGTCGTATGACAAGCTTCAACTTGTTCTCTCAAGTAGTTTGTGTAAACGAGTCTTTGTTTTGGATGGATTAAAAAAAAAGTTTACGGAAACTCTGCTCCTTCAATGTCAACCGTTAAAAAGTGGGCAGCTGAATTTAAACGTGGTTACACTTCGTTTGAAGATGACTCACGTGAAAGACGGACAAAAACTGCAACCCCACCGGATACTATCGAAAAGCTGCACAATATCGTGTTGGACGATAGGCGAGTAAAGTTGTGTAAGACAGCTGAGGCTGTGGGCATATCGAAAGAAAGGGTGCAAAACATCTTGCACGAAGAATTAGGGATGCGAAAGCTCTGCGTATAGTGGGTGCCGCATTTATTGAATGCGGATCAAAAGCAAATGCGCAAATGACATTCGCAGCCATGTTTGGACCAATTTAAGAGCGATATGATCGATTTCGTGCGGCGATTTGTCACTACCCAAATAGCACACTTCAGTCCACTGGATATCCATCGTTTATCCAAAGCTGGACATACTGGGTATCCATGGGATGTCCAGAATTTGTCCATCAACATCCTATGGATATCCACTAGACTATACGTTTGTCCCACTCATGGACGTCTTTTTGGATTCCATATATTGTTCAGGTATGGATCATTTTTGGATATTAATAGGACTAATTTTGGATGTCCATTCTTGACCCGATTGTGGACATATTATCCGATGGTATTGTGCTTTTTGGATTAATAGGTCATAATCTATTGTTCCCTCTTTTTGACGTTCCGCTAACGTGAATGGTAGATATTTTCAGAATTTGCTTAGGGTCCGAGAGCTTACAGTACCTAATTAATCTGCACTTCTGAAGACACAGACCACTCATGTCATCAAAACGTCGATAACAAGTAACCATAGATGGCCCTATTAGTCCCAAAAATTAAACAGATATAAATTACATTAGCGAACCAGGTCACAGGAACTGGATCCACATATTACACTTATTGATTACAATTGTCAAGTTTTTAATACGATACTATATAAGAATATAAAATTTTATAATTAGTCGAATTGCAAGTGCTACAAAATATAGCTTCAATTGATTTAAATTGTTCAAGCTGTAGAAGGATCACTATGAATAAGTTATCTGGTTCCATAGTAATAGGTACAATTTCAATTGGGTAATAGAAAATATACCAATTATTTAAATAAAGACTTTTTATTGTTACAATGATTATTTTTTTCTAGATTTATTTCTGTCGTTTATTCTCGTCAGCCATTGTCTAATCTCGTCTTCGGCTGTTTTTTATCGGCCCCCCATTCTTCTACCGCAGCTGAAAATTAATAAGGTTTAACGTTAAATGATGCAGTATTTTATGGTTTTGTAGGAATTTAAATATCTCTCTCTCTCTCTCTCTCTCTCTCTCTCTCTCTCTCTCTCTATATATATATATATATATATATATATATATATATATATATATATATATATATATATATATATATATTGCTTAGAGTGCTTAAACCAACAAAAAAATTTTTAACACACTTTTTGTCTGGGTATTATCAGAACAACGTGTGAAATCTGACACCCAATTTGTTCTTATTATTTACGAGTATGACAAATAAAACAGAGAGATTTTTTTCATCAAATTTTTATATGTAAGTGGTAACTTACCTACAAATAGTGAACATAAGTTCTTTAAAGGGCACTTTACTGTTCCATCATATGTATAATTCTTGGAAAGGATATCTGTCATTGTTACAATAAAATATCTTTTAATAAGCTAATAGGTATAATTTCCTCCAATTTTCGCTAATTGTAAAACCTAAAATTATATTACTTTATTGAGATAATTAAACGTTAATTCCACATATGCTAACCTTAGAATATTTTTGACTTTAAGAATCAAAGTAAAAAAATATATATAAAATAATCCTGTAAATTAAGTTTTGTTTTTTATCAGTAGAAAGAAGCATTACTCGAATAAGTTTCAGCTTTTATTTCAGGAGAAGTGTAATAAACTTACTGCATCTTTAAAGTTTAAATTGTCCTGAAGATCTTATGTGACTTGAGGCAGCTGATTATTTTCTTAAGTAAAAGGATAGTTGAACTCCTGCAGAAAATTCTTGGTAGATATTTGTTGTTTTTTCCCTATTTAAGATTACCTGAATATCCTCTCTAATTTGGTACAAATTGGCTTTCACATAGGAATTTTATTTGGACCAATCTGTGGAAAATTAATCTAAAAAATAATTAAAATAAATTAAATTATAAGTCTAAAACTAGAGTCGAACTGTCAAAACTTTATTATATATTTTTTGACAATTATACTGCACAAAAATACACATCAATGTAAACTTTTACTAGCGTTTAATCCAAAATAGTCATAAAAAAATTAATATAATTATTCAAATTTGCTATAGCTTTTATTCCATTATAAATTTTGATAACATTTATTAATGCCAGCAATCTTATTAGACTGATTACTCAATAATGAGTTTGTCAGAGAGAATTTTCTCTAAAATTTACAATTTTATTATTACACAAATTTACAACTCTATCTGTGCTCCATTTTAACCAACAAGATACAAAATTCATTAGCCTAACAAAATATTTGCACTTATTTGTAGTAATTTCTATTTAAATAAGTGATTGTATGAAAAAGTATAGCTACAAAAGCTATATTTTAACATACGTGTTTTGATACTGAATATTTTGTTCACTTTCAAATTTGTGCGAGTTTGACACTAAATTATCAGCTTTTCGTCGGGCATGTCTGTAGTTTCGTTCGGTAATTTTTGGTATAATTAAAAAAATTAAATTAAAAATAACTATACTTACCTTTAACGGTGGAATCTTCTTCAAATAAAAAGCACACTTGACTTTAGCTCAACTAAAACTCCAAAGGTCTTTTTTAGCTCGACGTCAACACAATAATGGGCACAAAATATCTGAAGGGATATTTTGTGATCATGGCGAGCCGGCGGGTTAAGAAATGATAATTGTACAGGCCGATATTACAGTATCCGATTTTACCGACAACCCGAAATTTAATTAATGGACGTTTGATGGACTTACACTGGACATCCAGATATGGACGTCCATATAGATTACAGGTCATCACATCTACTGGACATCCATAAACGGTCCATGGACATACAGGACATTATATGTACCTATTCTGGATATCCAATGGAAATCTTGTGCTATCTGGGTAGTTACAATTAAAAATTAAAAATATGATTTTAGCCGTATTCTCAGAACTTCAAATTCAACGTCTGGTTGTAAAAATGGAAAGTAAAAAGTTCTCGGTCTGACCAAGAGATGGCATTCTAATCGGCGAAAGTTTACGTTTGCTGCCTGTGCGCACACGTCATTAGGTCGTATGACAAGCTTCAACTTGTTCTCTCAAGTAGTTTGTGTAAACGAGTCTTTGTTTTGGATGGATAAAAAAAGAAGTTTACGGAAACTCTGCTCCTTCAATGTCAACCGTTAAAAAGTGGGCAGCTGAATTTAAACGTGGTCACACTTCATTTGAAGATGACTCACGTGAAAGACGGACAAAAATTGCAACCCCACCGGATACTATCGAAAAGCTGCACAATATCGTGTTGGACGATAGGCGAGTAAAGTTGTGTGAGATAGCTGAGCCTGTGGGCATATCGGAAGAAAGGGTGCGAAACATCTTGTACGAAGAATTAGGGATGAGAAAGCTCTGCGTATAGTGGGTGCCGCATTTATTGAATGCGGATCAAAAGCAAATGCGCAAATGACATTCGCAGCCATGTTTGGACCAATTTAAGAGCGATTCGATCGATTTCGTGCGGTGATTTGTCACTATGGATGAGACATGGGTTCTCCACTACACGCCAGGAACAAAGCAGCAATCGAAGCTGGGGGTTGAAGCCGGTCGTTCAGCCCCAAAGAAAGCGAAGTCGATCGCATCTGCCGGATAGGTCATGGCCAGTGTGTTTTGGGATGCCAAAGAGATCGTGTTAATTGATTACCTTGAAAAATGCAGAACAATTATCACTCTAACCTTCTTGACCAGCTAGATGTCAAAATTCGCATGAAGAGGCCTGGTTTGAAGAAGAAAAAAATCATCTTTCACCAGGACAATTCACCTGCTCCCAAAAGTGTGTTGGCAATAGGAAAACTGCGGGATTTGAGGTACGATTTGCTCGGCCATCCCCCCTATTCTCCTGATTTGGCACCCTCAGAATTCCATCTCTTCCCACACCTGAAGAAATTTGTTTCTGGAAAGCGCTTCGCGTCCAATGAAGAAGTTGAGAGGGCCGTAGATGAATATTTTCACAGCCTTCCAGACTCTCACTTTCGGGAAGGAATACTGATGTTGGAGAAGCGCTGGATCAAGTGTGTTGAAGTCAAGGGAGATTATGTAGAAAAATAAAATCTTATTTTTGATTTTCAGTCACAGTCTTCCATTGTCAGGCCGAGAACTTTTCTCCTTGTCCTCGTACAATCAAAAATTAAAAAGATGATTTTAGCTGTTGTAGAAATTTAAAAATAATGGAGATAATATATTAGTCAGATTCAACACAGCAAACAGAAACCAGAGATGATAAAAAATGTGTAAAGAATTTGAATTTTACATCAAAATGGCACAACCAGACGTTGAATTTAAAATTATTTTTCTCTATAACCTGTTAAGTATTTCTGCGATGAATTCAGGGTTTGGAAGCTGATTCCAGTCACAAACGGGCTAAATTAATATCTTTAGTTTTCAAATGCACACATTCTAAAACTATATTCCGGTTACATGCACAGCTCCCTCTCTAGATTTTACAATTGATGCTCCTCGGAAACGTTCTATCTCTTTTTAAGCGTGAACCAACTTTCTTCTATAGGATTTGCAGATATAGAAGAATATAATTGTGACGGATGATGAATTCTACCTTCGACTGGATACACACTGAAATTATCAAACTCAAAATTTCGCCATTTTAAAAAAGGTAAAGCTATAGTGGTCAAAATTTTAAATTGTGGTGCAATGCAAAAGTAGGGAATTTTTCGGAGTACAGACTGTACTGAGTTTTACAAACCGATCTGTGTAATTTATACAGAAGGGTTGCTTTGGCTCTAAATAAGCACCGGACGTGGGAAGAACTGGTAAATAGGCTGAGAAGCGAAGCCATTAAAGTGAATGTTGAAAAAAAAAAGAAGAAAGCGTCAAACTGACGGCTCCAATCAGCATATGTCAATTTACCAACAGGTGAATGCTTATTTTGTTTTCAAAAGTTTGATTTTAGTAACCGTAAAGTTTTATGATTGCCTTTTATTTTGATAAAAAAAACTAAGAGTAATTGTTTAGTTTAAGTAAAATCTAGGAAAATGACGTTTGCTTATTGGAAAATCCTCTATTTGCCGCAGAACAAGATTCTGACCTTCGTTCTTTACATTTTTTCCTGACTTTTCAAGAAAACACACAAAAACAATTTTGACTGCTGGCATAGTTTTTTCACCAGATCTTTAAAATTTAGTTACAATCACAAATTTTACGCTTATAGAAGCTCCTATATTATATTTAATTTCATTTACTGTCGGATATGTCAGTTACCTCAAATTGCGCTGTTGCCATAGTATAAATATGATTTAAGTCTAAAAGGCGTATATTGTTTCTTTAAATTTAAATTTAGGAAAAAAAAGACCCAGAACACATTTTATATTTCTTTCTTAAATTTTTATATTACGCATAATTTTTCCTCCTAATATTAACGGTTTTAAGGATAATATTTGCAATTTTCATTTTTCCTGCTTTAATTTTTCATTAGGCCTGATTTCCCTCCAAATATTAAAGGCATTAGGGGATTATATCGCTATAGCAATATGATCCCCTTCACTATAGTGAAAAAATTGTTGGAATAGATGGGGGCAAATTGAGCACGAGAAAGTACAATAGGGATAGAATTATTGATTGTCGGTGGAGTTTTGGAGGGATAGAGTAGGAAATTAGGAGGCATTTTTCTCATTTCTGTTGAAGATGAATTGGTTTTCGACATCTGTCACGAAGTTTCGTAAATCCTGATAGTGAAGTCCACACTCTAAAATTTATAAGTTCTTTAAAATAAAAATTTGACATCCGGCAACGCGGCAGCAAGTACTTAGTTTTTAAGTAGAAGAAATATTAACGAAACGTAAGAAACATCTTGTTGTTATTTCTTTGAAAATATTGGTTTTTTATAATAAATATGAAAGTTCAGCGCTTTTTTGAGAATTAAGGAAAAACTGTAAACAATTAAGGCCAGAATTGTGTCCGTTAACTTGGAAATAGGGGGGCGTCATTTTTCTTGATTTTACTTAATCTTAACAAGTAAATCTTAAAATTATAAGAAGTGAGAAATTCCGGTAGAATAATTGAAACTGATTTTTAATTTAGTAGATTCAGGCACTTTGAAAAGTAGATCTACTTTTTGAAGTGTTGACAATATTTGGACCTGCGCAGTGCCAAACACGTCGAAACGAACACTAGCGTGTTGCCACCCAAATGTTGGCCATGTTCTCGATTGGCTAGCTTGAGCAGTATAAATGAATTCTTATAAAACAAAAACAAAAAATAAGTTAATAACATTAAATTTTTAAAACCTCAGTCAGTCCAAAAAATAACGGCGTCGAGCGAGTCAATATATGGACCCCAAAGGATGGCGAATAATGAGCAGACCAGGGGGTTTAATGTTTTAAGCAACATAACCTCAAAAAAACCTAAATTACAATTTTCTTTTTTAAAAATGGTACTAAATAACCAGAAAGTTTATTTTTATAAATAAAAAAAAAAACAGATTATAAACCCACCATATCAAGTAACGTGTTTACTTCATTATTGTCCACTCCGGGTTTAACCCTTTTGACCAGCATCACAAAACATCGCAAAAAATGGAAAAAAGCTCTTTTACACATCATCGAGCGGAGCGTTCCATCGAATATGTATATAAATTCAACGACGGATTCCTAATAGGGATATACAGGAATATTCTTCAAAAGGGATGGCGATATAAATCGAAACTTTTTTTCTTTCAGCAAATACTACTGTTGTTATTTATATGAGAGCAACATTTTAGAATATCACTCATTAAAATCTATTTGTAAGTTTAGGCTCTATTTGGTAATAAAGAAGCCTACAAACATACAGGGTGGCGCAATAGTGTGACAAAATTTCTAATCACCCTTATTTTTCAAAATATTTTAATAGAAATTGTATAATTTGAAAATTTCTACAATCTAAAAATATTTTCAATTGTACATGGTGTTTTATTACAGCGCGGCGCCATAAAATATTTTTTTAATGGGGTACCCAGTATATCTTCGCATATCGTGGCATTATAATCTTTTGTAATTTTTCCAAGGTCTTCGAGATTATCCTGCAGAAATACTTATTTTCTAAAATTCAAAATCGATTATCGACTCACCAACACGGCTTCTTTACTAAAAGATCACATATGACTAATCTTTGCTCTTTTTCCTCTTACGTTTGCGATCCCTTAACAGCAGAAGTCAAGTCGATGTTATTTACAATGATTTCCGTAAAGCTTTTGACAAAATCGACCATCACATACTCTTACAGAAAGCTCCTGTCCTATTCAGCCTCTCTTACGACCTTATTTCCCTCTTGAAATCCTACTTTTTTAATCGTAGTTAGTTAAAAGACGTATAGTATTTTTACAATAGAAAAATGTTGAATTGCCAATATTTTGAAAACTACAAATTTTTGGAATAGACAACCTTATATAAAGTTACCCTTATTTTTAATGCTTAATATGATCAAATTATAAAAATAAGTGCTGTTTATTCGGAAAAATTGACTATTGATGATTTTTTAAATATAATTTATATTCTTCTATTTTGACCACTCTGTACTAATAACTTTTAAAATATCATAAAAAGACTACTCGTCGATCTTCGTCTATAAGAAAACTAACCCAAATTAAATAATAAAGACTTTCTTATAGGAAAAATTTATACCCAAGTTTTGGTTCGCAAACGTCATTTTTGACATAAAAATTTAAATATGTCCAAAACGGCGAGACTTAATTATAGAACATTATATATAAAATATGTATAGAATTTTACGTAGAAATCAAAAATATAATAATATATAGGGTGTTCTATATAAAATAATCAAGTTGACACATAGTTTCTGTATAACGGGAAGTGCCGCCATCTTGAAAATATTTTCCCGGCTGTCCCCCATGCACGTTAGTACACTATAGTCCATGGAAATTAAACTTTTGTAAGGAAAAAATGTAATTAGCGACTTTATTGCTGAAAAGAGTATATTTTGGCATCACTAAAAACATTCTTCGTTGGAAATTCATACGGTCCATGGCTTACAAAATGGCGGCCAAAAAATGGTCACTTTTTTCAGTTTTTCCAATTTATCTTGAAAAATAAGGGTTGTATGAAAAAATGTTTCAAATAAAGCTTGTAGATAATTGAAAAACCTATTGACCGATATAATAAAGTTATAGGTGGCGCCACTAGTTATCGAAATATAATTTTTTCTCTCGGAAAATTCCATTTTTTTAAATTTATAATTAAATGATATTGATTAATTAACTATCGCTTCAGAATTCTAGGAAATGATAGATATTTTTGATCCAAAAAAGTGTGTTTAATCCAAAATTTGTGAGTTGAATAGTTTCCCAGAAAATCGAGCTCAAAGTTGAAAATTCGATGTCCATTATTATCCTTCCTAATAAAGATACAGCAACCAGGTTGACAGCAATTTGTTTGAAATGACGTATATTTTTAAGATATATAAATTTTTTTTTTATTTTCCGTCGAGAAAATTGAGAAAAACAGTTTTTTGCACTCGAAAAATTGCAATAACTTTTTTGTCAGTGTAATCACCATTATTTTAATACGTCTTTTAAATTTAGATATATCATTTCTGATCTCTGGAAAAAGAAAAAATTGTTTTACGATAAAATTTACCTTTTTCAAAAATTCGCAAAGTCGCGTTTTATAAATATTAAGGGCAGTTCTGATTTACATACAGCAGCTCGTACATTTTTATTAGAAGATGCTGAAATAGATGACCTAGTAAAAAGCGGATGTACATTAATAAGCGCATTATATGATAATAAAAAAAATTATGTTAGTTTAAATGAATTGCGTTTTTAATGTATAAAAATACTGTTTAAAGTCAAGGTCTTTCAAATTGGAATCTTTGCCCCAAACGATACCTGCAGCAGAAGAACACGTCTATCGTGTTTATTTGCAAGTGCAGCATTGGTTAGGAAATATTAAAGTAGCTACAGATTGGGGTTGGGAAAAGACTGATTCTGGTTTGCGGCCGCTATATACAAATGACAATTATTCCCGAGAAATTGACTAATTTTTTCTTGTGTTCATGTAAAACGGGATGTGCTAACAATAAATGCACATGTAAAAGTCATGTTCTGAAAAGTACTAATTTATGTGAGAATTGCGATGATCAGTGTGATAGTTGTTCCGAAATCATTACTCTCGAAGATTTTGTTCAAGACAATGATGATGATGAGGCAGAAGGTGATGTTATTAATGAAATAAATGATGTATACGAGAATGATATGAATGTTGACGGCGAAAATAATGAAATGTAAGGACGGCTGAACCATACTAATGTATATTTTTTATATTTTGTATTATTATATTATATATGTATACTTTTTGTTCAAACTTTTTGTAATAAAATGATGTATTGCTAATAAAATAAGATATACCTTTTGTATTATTATATTATATTATGTATACTTTTTGTGCAAACTGTATTTTTTTAATAAAATGATGGATTGCTAATAAAATCAGAAATAACTTTATATTAATAATATAATCTAAATATTACAATTTTACCATATACTTTACTCCAAAATGTTACCAGTCGCACAAGCGATATGTGCGTTTAGTCCATAACTGAGCGGCACTCCTGCAGCATAGCAACCCGCTGACTAGCTGTATCGGCGCGATTTGACTACCGTCTGATAAATTCTGTGGGTAGTTTTCAGAGGTCCATAGAGCTTACAGGGATGTTTTTTCTCGATAAACTACAAGTATTCAATAATGTCTTCTGTAAATTTCAGCCCTTAATATTTATAAACCGCGACGTTGCGATTTTTTTTTTAAAAAAAGGTAAATTTAATCATTGCCAGAGATCGGAAATTATATATCTAAATCTAATATACGTATTAGAATAATCGTACAAAAAAGTTAATGCAATTTTTCGAGTGCAAAAAACTGTTTTTCGAAATTTTCTCGACGGAAAATCCAAAAAAATTTTTTTTGAAAATATATCTTGAAAATATACATAATTTCAAACAAATTGCTGTCAATCTGGTTGCTGTACCTTTATTAGGAAGGATAATAATCGACATCGAATTTTTAACTTTGAGCTCGATTTTTCGGAAACTCTCCAACTCACAAATTTCGGATTAAACTCACTTTTTTGGGTCAAAAATATCTATCATTTCTTAGAATTCTGAAGCGATAATTAATAAATATCATTTAATTATAAATAAAAAAAAAATGAAATTTTCCGAGAAAAAGAAATATTTCGATAACTAGTGGCGCCACCTATAACTTTAATTATATCAATCGATAGATTTTTCACTTAATTATAACATTTTTTCATACAACCCTTATTTGTCAAGATAAACTGGAAAAATTGAAAAAAGTGACCATTTGTTGGCCGCCATTTTGTAAGCCATGGACTGTATGAATTTCCATTGAAGTATGTTTTTGGTAATGTCAAAATATACCATTTTCCGCAATATAATCGCTAGTTATATTTTTTTCCCAAAAGGGCTCTTTTTGAGTTTAATAAAGTTCCCGGAGAATGACCCTGTATTGTTAAGTTCCTGTAAAGATAAAATAATAATGAATCTAATCACGTGTATTTGAAGTTCCACATCCCCATTACTAAGAGTGGGACATAATTCCGTGTTACATGGTAATGTTATTTGATGCAAAATTAGCTATAAATAATAAAATTAGAAAAAAACAGGTTAAAACATAACGTATTTGTATTAACAGATTAAATGTTGTGAATTTTTATACTTTTACAGGTTAATTCATCAATTAGATAACTGAAAATAAGCAATATCATTATAACATGGCAGCAGTGTCATGAAAATAATATTAATTTACCTATATACGCAGCCACGAAAAATACTTACCCTCTCCTGGTTTTGTTGTACTTTGATAAAAGATTCAAAGTTAGATAGCTTAAACAGACAAATAAAGCGATTACAACATAAATTAGAGAACATGAACATTGCTGAAAATTTAACAGCAGCAGAAAAATATTTGGAATTTACTGCTGCGGAATTTCGGTGTACGAAAGCATAAAATTCCTTTCAGTAATTCATACGAAATTACTGAAATTTTCATAAAAGCTTTTTGGAAATTATTGGGCCAAATAAATGTAGACTGAAATGATGTTTTATTGCAAATATTTTATTTTCTGGATAATATTATAGTTATTTTTTACATTATATAAGCGAAATAGTTGAAGCAATATTTTTGGTAGTTAAATACGTGCTCAATGCACGAATATTTATATTTTATCTAATTAGGTAGGCCAGCTGAAATACGCAAATTTGGAAGTATCGTTCCTTTCAGGAAATTTACGGAACTGGAGCAAGTTAGAGGACGAGCAATTGAGGATTTAGCACTCGAAGAATCGTGCGCACCATGACGTGCATGTGCTTATTAAATTCAGGAGAGTTGTAATTTATTGAATTTTCCTCAGCAATCTGTTATTTAAAATATCGCGGTATATTTGAGTGATGATTTTTTAAAAAAATAATTGTCGTCCTGATATTTTAGGAAACGGTCCTTATTTCCGGTGTTATTAAATATTTTCTAAACTTTATAATAAAATTCCAGAAAATTTTTTTTATATTGAAGGTGACGCTATCCGGTAAATTTTAAAACTGAGATAGATTTTGAACAATAATATATATATATATATATATATATATATATATATATATATATATGTTTAGGACAATGGGAATCAGCTATCGGCGCTAGTGACTTCGACCTCGAAGTTTTTAAAATAAAACCCCTTTTTCTCATTGCAGAAATGGAAAGCGAAGACAATAACAATACAGCTAATAGGGGAGGGGGGGGGGTAAAATTACATCTGGAGATCATTTGAAGGTCAAATATTCTTATACAATGGATTAGTGAAAATTATCCAATAGCTCGATAACTAAAATTAATGGAGAAAAACTTATCCTACAAAAGTTTCAGTAAATTAAACGATGTATCTCAAAGTGATCTCAAATTTGACCTTGATATTTAAGGTCATTTAAAGGCCAAGTACGTATTTCAACGTCTGAAATAGAAAGAATGTAAAATTTTAAATGCAGATGTGATTATGAGTGACCCTCCCTTTGATCTTGTGATGGACTTTTGGAACGATAATAATTGAGTGAATAATTCATTTCTATCACTGTTCTTCTATGATATCAGTTGCAGAGCAATTCTGCTCTAGTAACTTTGACCATAAAGTCAATTTATTAGGTCATTTGAAGATCAGAGTAAATTTTTCAAATGGAAACTCATATCTTTGATACCGGAAGAAATGCTAATTTAAAGTTTGTATGGAGTCCCATTGAGAAAAACGTACTTGACCCTCAAATTACCTTGAAGGTCAGAATCAAGGTCAAATTCGAGATAACCTTGAAATGCACCGTTTAATGTCCCGAAATTTTTGTAGGGAAAGTTCTTCTCCATCACTTTTTGTTGTCGAGATATTGGATAATTTACACTAGTCCATGAATCTCCAGATGCGATTTTACTTTATATGTTATTTATAAAGTTAGAGAGGAAATTTATCCCGCTTTCCATTTCTGCAACGAAAAATGGGGTTTCTATTAAAAAAACTCAACTTAACCTTCGAATGATCTTGTAAATTGACTTTAGGTTCAAAGTCATTAGCACAAATAGGTGACCCCTATTGTTCTAACTAACTTTTATCTACACCATTTTTCTGTATCTGGCTTACTTACGGAGAAATTTTGTTGCATAGATTAAAATGGCCTACCTTATATATATATATATATATATATATATATATATATATATATATATAATAATCTGTTGAATCCTGTACCAACTATCGACACTGTCGCTAAATATCGATCACCCTTCATTTCTTTTTTGGCAATCCCAGGCAAAATAGGGCTCGAATTCAGTTTATTGAATACTGGTCAGTTTTAGGCCTTTCTTTCCACAATGTAATTTATTACTTTTGTTTAAAAAGCGGATAGCGGAAAGGCAAGAAAAAATAGTTGGAGATAAGGTTTTTTTTACGATGGGATACATTATCATATGATTTATCACTTGAGTTTCAGAGTGACAAATGTGTTTATAAAAGTTGCAGTCAATATACAGGATGATATACTATAAATGGTTTATTGTAAATCTCTTTTAAACAAAGAAAAATATGCATCTCTAGATCTAAAAAAAGCTTTGGACATATTTATGTCATTAGATGGAGAATTTTCCCTTCTTTCCATTCCTGTAATAAAAAAATCGAGTTCATATTTTTAAAAATAAAGTTTATCTTAACATGACCTTGAAATATGCGTCCAAGGTCATAACATTGCACCGTTATTCAGTTTATACACGTGCACCAAGTTTTAGTCAGTCAACAGGCAATAGGACATAGGCAGCAATGAAATTAAAGGGAACCGTTTAACAACAAGAAAAACAAAAATAACTTATTTGTTGTACAAAAATAAAATTAGTTTTTTCTCTCTTAATTTAAAGAAATAGGGCATTTTCTTAAAAAAAAGTATTAACATGTGAATCCAGCCAGATCGAAATTATCTTCACCCCATTTGTATACAAACAATACAGTATGACAAGCGAAAGCGATGTGTCAGTGGGAGTGGGGGGGGGGGGGAGGAGTCAGCAACATTCATATTCTTAATGCAGCAGAGACGAGTCTGTTTTTTCTGAATTCGAAGCTTTTGAGAGGGACGATCGCCCTCACAGCTCTCCCCCTAGATCCGGGCCTGTATTAGCATCTATTTGGGCTTTTATTTTTTCTTCTTTATTTTACATTAGAAACTATATCTTGTGGTATTTCTTTTTAATTTTATCATTGTCATTAATGTGAGAAAAATTGGGCACCTTTACTTTTATGGTATCACCAAACTTGTCGCATCTGTGAGATAATTTAATCTGTGGTTGTAGAGAGCCAGCCTAAGGTATGTTTGCATAACTATGTTTATTATACAGGGTGTCCGGTAAGCACCTCCTAATTTCTCGGGAGCATACAGGGAAGGTTAAAATAACTTTACTTTGTCATAGGAAAAAAGTCCTAAAATGCCCCTTAACGGAGATACAGAGCCCTACCCAGCGATTTACCTTATCGGCTCTAAGTTTTGAACCGACATGTATAATTTAATGAAGTCTTAATATTTTATAGAGGCCATAAAGACTCATTAAACCATACTACAGTAGATGTTTTAGATCATCAGAGAAGTCAGGAACGGACTTGCAGCCACGCTCGTTGGCCTAATTTTTGACAGGAGTCATTTTACAGAGCTGAAAACTATTTTTTTTAATACTTTGGTCATTCCTCTTTATAAAAGGTACTCGACGGTAGATCTCTCAGGCCTATAAGCCAGTTGCTCTGGTATCAGTAAGTTGTTCTTCTCGAGAAACCAGAATAATCGGGAATTTATTATGTGTTCCAGAAGCTTGCCGAGGTAGGAAGTTAAGAAGATGGGTCTATAGGATTCGAGGGATGAGGGGGGTTTGCCTGATTTGTGAATTGGCACAATGATGGAGTGTTTCCACTCTTGCGGAATATCTCCAGATGCCCATATTTGATTCTATATATGGAGAAGTGCCATTGAGTCTTCCTTTCAAAACAAATGGACCTATAAGGTTATTGACGATGATGCCAGTCCATACATTTACAATAAACCTTTGTTGACGTTTTTTTTAAATTGTAGCATGTGGGTTTTCATCAGCCCAAAAATGTAAACTGTCTGAGTTTATTATACCATCTGTAATAAGACTGGCCTCATAAGTAAACAAAATAAAATTAGAAAAGAGATATAGCGTGTACTTTTTCAACGTGGAGCAGGTGAAGTAATTGTTCTGTTAAGTTTCATGTACAAACCATTTTGTAACATTATCTTGGGTCGCGAGCTTTCTTATGCTGTTTGAGGGGCTGTCAGCAATATCTTGCAAAATCTGTTGTTCTACATGAGGGTCTCTTGCTCTCCTGGGAGGGTACACACCACCAGGTCTCAGCAAAAATGACCCTGAAGAAAATATGCAAAAATTAATTCGTTAACTTTAATAATTATTATCTAATCATCTTTTACCTGTTTCTCTTAGGCTTTGATAAACACTTTGAAAGGTTTTTGGACTTGGCAATGTTTGAGCTAGAAATCTTTCTGTATAAAGTCTTCTTGCCTTCGCGGAATTTGATAGCTCTTACTCTGCGTAAGAATATTCTTCCATTTTTAAAATTATTTTTATTTGAAGGCGGTTTTGACGAGTTCCATCATTTATTATGTAGGTATCAACAACAACAACCTGATTTCTACCTGTTTGTGTTAAGCATTAGCAACTTTTGAGTGTTTCGCATAAAAACGGATTTATGTCGGAAATCGCCAGTTTTATGGAAATAAATTAAGAATACCGTTTTTTGAAGATTAATCACCAAAGTATTTAAAAAAAATCAGTTTTCAACTCCGTAAAATGACATCTGTCAAAAATTAGGCCCAACCAATGTGACTGCAAGTTTGTTCCTGACTTCTGTGATGAAAACATCTACTGTAGTATGGTTTAATGAGTCTTTATGGATTCTATAAAATGTTAAAATATCATTAAACTATACAAGTCGGTTCAAAACTGTTTATCCAATAAGAGGCACTTTAGGAATTTTTCTTCTTTGACAAAGTAGGATTATTCTGGCCCTCCTTATATGCTCCCGAAAAATTAAGAGGTACTTACGGGACACCCTGTATACCAATATGGTACATTATCTTCTTTTCATGTATCAAAACTTTTTGAAGTCACCGAATTTCCTTTTATATTTATTGATTTAAAATGACTAGGTAAAAAAATATTATATTTTCCCGTGCCAATTTTTTATTCTCAATAATAAAATAAAACAGGAAAAACGCATCAATCAAAAAATACAGTTTTTCATTTGAGCTTCCTATACATTAAATTAAAAATTAATTGATTTTGGTTGTGACAGCTCTCGTCGAAATCAGTATTTTTGTAACCGTTATTTGGTTTTATAATTGTTATTAGGGTCATAATTATATAGAGGTTTTGGGAACAAACTATGTGGGAGCCCTCTTAAGGAAATCAAACTTTTTTTTTGAAAATAGTCTGGGAGCGCAGTGGGTTCTCGTAGCCGATGAACGGACATGGTCCCACCAAATCTTTTTATATGTATTTTGAACTCCTAATTACGAATATCGAGGGTAGATTTCCAAAAAAAAAGTCAGATAATTTGTTATAATCAAAATAATTGTTAATAATTAATTTCTTTTTATAAAATTAAAAATATTTTCGTATTCCTCGTCCGATTTTACGCAAAATATGTCTTTTGTGATTTTTCCGTCCGACGCATTGTTTTTGAGTTAAAAAATGTTAAACATTTGAAAAATAACATTTTTTGCCACTGAACTGTGGGGTCTTCTGACAATTTTTCTCATGAGACATTATAAGTCTTAGCAGTTTAGGTCATGATGTATTATTGTGTTTCAAACATACCACGGTGCATTGACTATAAGTCTTAAGGTTTTATTCTGAAAGCTTCCAGTCTTTCCTTATCTAAAATTGGATAGAGAAATTCATATTTGAGCACCAAAAGAGATAACAAAGCGGCAAAATGCTTTGTATAGTAATATTTTAACCTTTAGAATCTTTAGACTGAGTTTGAAGTTTTTGGGCGTGAGAGGCTACGGTGCATAAAGTACATTCCTTGCTTTTTTGAAAAGATAGTTTGTGTTACTAACCCATGAAAGTTTTCTATCAAAGATTACTCCTAAATATTTTGTCACTTTCTTCCAGGCAATAGAAATGGATTTTATGGAACAGGAAACATTTTCTGAGTGAACATAACTGCCTGAGTTTTCTCAGGGTTCAGCTTTATTTTCCAATCAGACATCCGTCTTTTAAATTTATTAATCTGTCTTTTGAATGTGCTGACTACAATGCTGTATTTAGTTGATGAATAAGTTTTGTTTTTTTAATTAATTTTCAAGCCAAACGGCTTCGCACTCCCTCCAGGAAATATTGACTCCAACCAGGTATACAAAGATACCAAAAGTATGAGGCTTCGTGCAGACCCTTTCCATATTATCGGGTCCTAGGTGACGTGGTCTGCTGTATTTCTCACAAACTTTCGGATGGTCCGCCCGGTTACAAGGAGAACTGCTTTCTAAAAAGATTTATACAGATGCTCTCTTAGACCCCAGTCCCTTGATGTTCTGCAGGAGGTTCTTTGGCATCACTCCAGTTGTTGATAAAATTATGGGAATCATGTGGATGCTGCTCATTGCCCATTGTCTTATGATTTTCACCTCCAAGTCTCTGTATTTGGCGATCTTCTCATTGTATTTTGTCCTAAGGTTGTTGTTAGATATAGCAATGTCAATTAATGTAGATCACCTAAAATTTTTACCTGTTAATATAATGTCTGGCCTATTATCAACAACTGTTTGATCTGTTAAAACCGTTCAATTCCAGTATAGCTTTAATTTGTTCTCAAGAATAGACTTCGGGTTGTATTTGAAGTAAGGCACTTTTCCTACTTGCAACAGATTTAACTTATCTGCTAACTCTTAGTGGAGTATCTTAGCAGCTGAGTCATGTCTTTCTTTATACTCCGTTGCAACAAATGCTTGACATCCTCCAGCTTTGTGTTGGCCTGGCTCTGATGTTTGATAGCCATATCTACATTGATCATTTTCTATTGAGGCATCTCTGATGATGAACTTCCAACAGTTTTTCGTCGGAATAACCTAGTTTTGGATAGCTAGCACAAAGCCTTTTGTTTCCGGAGACACTTGTTCTGAAATCAACCAGTAGTTCGACGCTAAGTTGTTGACATTGTCCTGATTGGTCTCATTTGGATTCCCTCCATGAGGCTTCCGTAGCCAGCCTTGCAACTTCTCTTGATCTGTTTAGTGGTCAGAAGCAATATCCTGTTCCCTCAGCTGTAGCGGCGTTGAATCATCTGCCTCGCATATTTCTCGATGGCAGAGCCCGCTAACCTGTGGAAATAAGAATGTAAGTTTATTATTTTTTGATCGAGCTGCTTACCAATATCCACCAATCCTCTTCGTCCTTGTTGTCTTGGAAGTATTATACGTTCAATTGCTTTTCGAGGGTGGCATTTGTGTGCTTTTGTTAATAGTGTTTTTATTTTTCTTTGCAGGTTTTGGATGTTCGTCATGCTCCATTTTACAATTTCAAAAGAATAGCTGAGCGCAGATCATGCATACGTGTTGAGCACAATAGACAAATTTCTACTATTTAAACTAGTTCGTAATACCCGCCTTACCCTCCTGACAAATTCGGAGGTCAGTTCGGCCTTCATAGTGCGATGGTCAGTTCTTTTAGCCTGTTTCATACCTAGGTATGTTTGTTCTGCTTCCATGATTCAATCTTACTATCTCTTCATTTTTATTTCTAATACTGAAGCCGTATCTAGTGAAGTTCAAACGGCGTGAAAATGGGTTCATTGCAAGGCAGAACCACAATGGGCTTGGTGAATCGCCCCTTCGTACTGGGATTGTATTCGTTTCGATGGCAGTTGCAATTGGATCCTAGTTCTTATCTTTTGGCCTAAAGAAACAAAACAATACAGGAGATAGTAGGGAATCTTGGGGGAACCCAGCTCTCACTGCTTGACATTGAGATACTTGTCCATCTACTGACACAACAAAGCTTCTATTAGACAAAAAATCCAGGACCAATCTTGTTAAATAATTAGCTCCAACGATCAGTCCATTATGCCATATTTAATCGAATGCTTTGGAAATATGCAAGAATATTGCTTATATACTATGTATACGATGTGATTAGTGAATGCGATTGTTGTAATTTTTAGATTTGTTCAAGTACTATATGACCAATGAGTGCTATAAAAAATATACACATAAAAACCTTAGATACCTAAAAGTATGAAATTAAAAATTAAAAAGAGAAAATAGTGATATAAGTAAAGATAATATTGTGGAATGTAAAAAAGTTAAGCTTAGTCGAGAATAAATATGAACATAGTTATCAACGTAGTTGGTGATAAATTCAAAGAAATGTATTATTTGCTAGAAAACATCGTACAAAAGAATCGTGTGCATGTGCTGAAAAATTATATGCAACTTCTCACATTTATAACACAACTGTGTTAAATTTTTTTCACTACTAAATTTATTAATTTTGAAAAACAAATATCAAGTGGTGCTTCCTCGACGGCTGTTCTAGTTGGAAAGACCGTGCTGGTCGTCTATCTGCCTTTTTATAGTTTAGAGCTTGCGCAGGTTATATAATGGTTCTCCCTGGTTGATTTCCTTGCTTCCATGGGTATGGGCCTCCTCTCGGCTCACTGTCCTGTTTCTCTGATGTGTTGTTTTTGGTTGGGTTTTGATTAGGGTTTTCCATATATTTGAGATGTTTTGTGCATCATCTCTTTTGTTAAGGTTTTGGAGTATTTTATTTCTAGAACTTGTCTGATAATGGGCGTTCTATAGTGCTTTATGGGTGCGATCTGTTTGGTTTTCTGGAAATTTATAGTGCGTCCTGTCCCCTGATGATTTTGGAATAAAGCTGATGTGGTTTGCCTATTCACAATGTTATTCCTTATGTTCTTGGACTCTGGTAGAGACTCTTCTGTTTGTTTGGCTGATGTATACTATAAACATAACATTAGTTAGAGCGGCAACTATTTGTTTCAATAACGCATCACACTGGTTTCGCTTTTTAATGTTAATTTAAAAAAAATGATTTATTACGAAAATTGTATCCTTCTCCTTTTCTTCGGTATGTAAAAAAAAATGATCTGAGATCCTTTTTTTAACAAAGACCCATTTTTTCTTAATCATTGAACGTCTGTCTTCATTATATCTTTAAATTTATGTTCTACCCAAAGTTTAGAAACAAATAAATCAAATAAAAAATCAAGCCCGAATCTTGCGACCAACAACGGAAAGTTCAAAATAAAAAAAATCCTGAAAATTATTGTTTTATTGGGGTAAAAGTTCGAAGGTTTTTAACTAAGTTATAAATTATGAAAACTTAATTTGAAAATTAAATGAAATAGTGCCTTGGGGGAGGAAAGCTCAAGAAAACGTGTTAAAAGGGAAGAATTTAATAGTGCGACAAAAATTTCTGACATATTTTGCGAGGTACCTTAACCTTTTTATGCAGAATAAATTCATTTTTCTTACGAGAAAAATTGAACTGAAAACGAAGCTAAAAAATTAATTATTATTTTGAACCATTGTAGTCTGGGGTGTATTAGCATTTACAGGGTGGCCAAATAGTGTGGGAAAGTCTTAAAGCTCCGTTATTATTAAAGAAAAAAATATATTAAAGTTGTAGAAAATTAATATGTCTATATTCTAAAGCTATTTTTAGTTATACAGGGTGATATGGAAAAGTAGGAGAGCAAAAAATATGATTTTTTGAAGGGAACACCCCATTCTTGTAGATATTTGGGTTCATATTAAATTATTTTGCTGCGTTACCATATTAATAAAAAAATTTATATATTCTCAAAAAATCAAAGTTATAAAATTTGTTGTCACGGTTCAAATTCAACTTCAGTTTACTATAGTCAATTCAGATAATTTTACGTTACTATTACAAACACTCACGTTATGGGGAAACACAATATCCTTTTCTATCATTACCTCTGATAAATTCTTCGAAAAAAAATATTCCAATTGTTATTTAGTTAAATTTTTGGTTTTACTACCAGCACCCGTAGTTATATTTCCTTGTGAATTTATTTCCTAGCTTGGTTGTTTCATCTTCCTAAATTTCGGTTACATTTTTACATTGCTACGCATCTGTATGGGTCTAAGGTCGGGGCTATATGCCTTAACTTTCATTTTCCTCTTTGAAACAATTGAAGAAACTGTGGATTTTTCCATCTCAATTTATATGAACCATTCTTTGGAATTTTGAGGTGAAAATCATTAAAATTATCCCGGTAATTGATTGTAGTTGATTAGTTACCTTATCTTTTACCTCTTTGGTGTTTTTTTTTTAGCTTTTTTTTAGAGGAATAAACCTAGTAACAGGGATTCAGTAAAGAAATTCTTTTAAAATCCAATAACAACTTAGGGTAAGATCCATTAATTGCAATATTAAACCAGTTTTTCATAGATTTTTGATTTATTAAGATTTGAGCTTAAAATTCATTCTTACTGAGTTAATTATTCCTTTCATGTTAGTAAGAGTTAATTTTGAGTGTAGCATCGCTACCTAGTGAAAAATTTATTATATTTTGATTCGTATTTGCTCTTTGGTTGTATTACGATAGCCCCAGTTTATCGAAGAATTAATTTACTCTTTACTTCTGGCCCAATTCTGGATTTAAAATTGGCAAAAACAAATTTTTATAGCATCGTGGTGACTCGATTACTTGCAGACTCCAGTGAGATTTTTTTTTTCGATTACAATGTTTAGGTAGTTGAAACTAGCTAAATTAAATAAAAGGTTATCAGCAAAAGTTTATTTAAAATTTCTCAACTTTACGGAAAAGTAAATTCTAGGAACCGATAAAATATCGCAATTCCAGAGCATGGAGCTTAACTAACATTTTTCAGTACAGGCATACAACTTCTTTAAAAACCAAAAATTTACCCCATCTATTATTTCACCATGCAAGATTTTAGACTTTTAAATTTTTCAATCAATAAATAACAAGATTCTTACCCAGTTTCAATACAAAACAGGTAAAAGATAAAAAGGTCCAAATATTTAAATTCAATATTTCCGAACCCGGGAAAAATAACTTCTTACGTTTCTGTCTCTAAAATAAACCTTATATACATTTTCGTATTTTTCTCTTTGATATGCAAAATGGTTCTTGATGTTATAGTCTTTTAAGAATATTTGAAAAGACAGAAATGATAAATTTATATAAGCGTAATTCTAGTAAATAAAATTTGTATTTTGTTTCCGTGACAAAACTGGAAAACAATGTCGTATGTCATTTTTATATTGAGAACAGTTTTTAATACATTATGTAAGCGACCGTCCTGGGTTACATATGGCTACGATTAGTGTTCTGGTTAGTTTTAAGATGACAGTTTATTTCGTACTGGATAACAATTAGTAATACTTGTTAAACGAAACGTCGAGTAATTTAACAAATCAGAAAATGTAATGTTGGTTAGTCGGATTAGATAATGAGGTTGCTGTAACGGGAAGTAATTTTAATTTTTGGATAAATCACGCCAAACTGATGCCAGGAATGATAATTCTCAGTCTGAAAAGATGAGCTTGAAAATAGTCAGGGAGCTCAGTGGGTTTTCGTAGCCCATAAGAAGACTCCACCAAAATTTTGTATATGTATTTTGATCCCTTGATCCCCGAGAAATGTTAACATCAACATTCATATCTTTACCAAAGAAAGCAAGTTCAAAAGAATGCAATGACTATCGAACAATCAGTCTCATGTTACATATTTTGAAAAACCTTTTAAAAATTATACACGCTAGAATACATTCCAAATTGGAGCTGGATATAAGTGACACACAGTTTGGCTTCCGGAATGAGGTGAGTACAAGAGAAGCATTATTTGCTTTTAATGTGCTTACTCAAAGAAGCTTGGATATCAATTAGGACCTCTATGTCTGCTTCATAGATTACAACAAAGCTTTTGATAGGGTCAAACATGACAAACTGATTCTCGGAAGCAAAAATGTGGATTTAAGAGATTTAAGGTTGATATCAAATCTGTATTACAATCACCGAGCGGCAGTAAAAATTGGACAGGAAATATCGGGAGATGTGGAAATACAAAGGGAAGTCAGACAAGGGTGTATATTGTCACCTTTACTATTTAACTCTTATTCTGAAGAGGTCATATTGGAAAGTTTTGAATCTGAAACAGCAGGAATAAAAGTAAACGGAGTTTTAATCAACAATATTAGGTATGCAGATGACACCGTAATAATAGTTGATAGTTTGAAAGAAAAATAATGAATAAAATATTAGTGTTAGTGGAGAATATGGACTCTCTCTTAACACGAAAAAGACCAAGTTCATGATAATTAGTAAAAACAACATCAATAATAATGAAACCCTAATGGTAGGAGGCCAACACATAGAAAGAATTAAGAAGTACACTTACTTGGGAACCCTAATAACAGAAAATAATGACTATACCGTACGAAATAAAAACCAGAATCGAGAAAGCACGTGCCAACTTTATTAGAATGAAAAAAGTTATCTGCAGCAAAGATCTAACGTTAGCCCTTAAAATACGACTGACTAAATGTTACGTATACAGTGTTCTATATTATGGAATGGAAGCATGGACACTGAATCCAGAGGCAATGAGAAGACTTAACTCTTTTGAAATGTGGACCTATAGAAGAATTTAGAGGATTTCGTGGGTGGATCGAATTACGAACGCCGAAGTGTTGAGAAGAATGGGGAAAGAAAAGGAAGTCGAGATAAAAGTAAAACAGAGAAAACTGCAATATTTCGGACACATTATGCGGGGAGAAAAGTACAGTACCTTACGGCTCATTATCCAAGGCAAAATAAGTGGCAGAAGAGGAAGGAATGGTTTGGATGCAGTTCAAAACAACTATTTAGAGCAACTGCCTCAAAAATTAAAATAGCTATTATGATTGCCAACCTCCGCAATGGAGAGGGCACTTGAAGAAGAAGATTCGCGTCTCATTGATAATTGCGTTGATACTCAATCTTGACTAAGCTTAATTTTTTTATATTCCGCAATGTTATCTTTACTTAGATTACTATTTTCTCTTTTAGGTCTTAATTTTTAACTCTTAAACTATCTAGACTTTTCTATGTGTATATTTTTTGAAGCACTCATAGGTCATGTGGTAATTGAACAAATCTAAAAATTGCATCAACTGCATTCAATAATCACATACTATTCTGAATTAATATTTATTTACAGTTGCTTGAAACTAAATGAAATGTTGATAGTCTGGAATTATATGCATAAAGTTTGGTATAAAGTAATTTTACCTTCTTTTGTTGTACATCCAAGCGACAAAAGATAACGCCCCGACGCAAATCGGCAACATCGCGTATTCGGCACCTACCTTCGTCAATACTTGTCAAATCTATGCCTTTTTTATTTTCTCGACAAAAAATGCTTAAATCAATGTTAAAAAATAATCGTTTTCGAATTTACTCATATTGCAATCCAAACAACTTGCCTATCATAGCTATAATACTATAAGAATAATTTACGAATATTCCTATAAAATCGACCCGAAATAATCCCATTCTTAACATCGGATCTCTGTAGCGAGCGATAAAACTTGTCATCAGTTAAAAATTTGTCTTCCTACCCTTAATTCCTGGCATAACACCACAACGCGTCGATGCATCACTGAATAAGCCAAATGCCAATACAGCGTGCGTAAATTATACGCCTGATTAAGTACGCAGCAAGCTGAAGATGATGAGGTAAGAAGACAATTAAGTCAACGAAATGAGCTAATCCACAATAGACCAGTGGAATTAAAATTTGGGAAAAAATTTAGTGTTTTTAGATATCAATCGGCGAGAGGATGTTCAGAATGATGGTGGTAATTTATGGTTTCTTAAACTTTACTTTTTTTTGGCAAAAATTTTTATTATACAGGATATCCGGGAAAATGGGGGAATTCTGCCGGATATGAAAAAAAAACACGTGAAAAGAATACTACAATTTATTCGTATAGGCCATCTCTTCGGAGATATGGGCTCCCAAAGAGCTGCAATTTTTTACACATAATTACTGAACCACCAGGTATATTCCAATTTTTTTAATATAATGTATACCAGGTAAGATTCTTAAAATTACTATCCAAGAAAGTGTGGATTACTCACAGATGCAGGGACGGGCTAGCTGTGACACTAATGACTCTTTTTTTTATGCCCTGTATGATAAGAACTTTGGACAACGTTTTTTACATATCTTTAACTATTGACTAAAAATTAAGTACTTCATTCATGTAGCTAATCCTAACTGTTTTCGAAAAAACATCATTTATTTAGATCATGTATTTTGCGTATTTCGATAAAAGATACATATTTGTTCTTATCAAATGTTCAACCTTCAATTTTATGATAAAAAAAAATCGATCCAGAATTAGAGTTGAAAAACGTTTAATTCTATGAATTGCAGTTCGACCTAGGTTCGCAACAAATATGCGTTTTATTTTATTACCACCAAGAACAAAGTATTGTTGTTGTACACGTTGCTAGGTTCGAAAGAAATAAATATCCTGCATTTTAGAACTTGGTAACTTTCACATCACTGACACGTCGATTATTTATTTGGGTATTAATTTACGGGTTTCTGGATTTTGTGGTTAAATTAACTGTGAAATAATTCGAAATATGGAATACATGTTTATAGAGTATGCAGATATGCATCTGATATATTGTCTTGCATCTTGCCATGATTTGGAAGCCAGGAGGTTATATCGCGACAGATATCCTAATCATACTCTTTCAGATTCGAACACATTTTAACGAGTTGACCAACCAACGTCCAAGGGAGAATAGTAGACGGTTCTATTTAATATATTATTAAATTTTTTCATAATTTTAGGAAATTTTGAGAAAAGAAGTACTGATGTTGGTCGGAGAAAAACAGTACGTACGCCACAATTAGAGGAAAATATTTTAAATGCTGTAAATGACACTCCTTCAACGAGCACTTGAAAATTATCAGCGCAGTTTAATATGTCGAAAACAATAGTCCATAAATTTCTTTAAGAACAGCTGTTATATCCATATCATTTGAAAAAAGTGCATGAACTGATTCGTAAAGATTTTCCTCATGGCATGCAGTTTGCAAAATGGCTATTGGATCAGCAACGAAATAATGTAAACTTCATTAACTAACACTACTTTCTTTACGAATGAAGCAGGGATAACTAAAAAGTATCATAAATTTACAAAACTCATGTATGGGCTGACGAAAATCCTCATGCAACTATTGTTTCGCATCATCAACATCAGTTCCAATCTATTAATGTCTGGGCAGGCATCATTGGCAATTTTTTGATTGGACCATTCGTATTGCTAGCACGACTGAATGGAGAACTTTATTTGGAGTTCCTCCAGAACGCTTTTCACGATTTAATAGAATACTTGAAACCCGTCGAAACATGTACTACATGCACGATGGGATACTACCTTATTTCAGCGTTGCTGTGCGGGAGCACCTGAATAACGTCTATCCAAATCATTGGATAGGTAGAGGAGGACCTATTGCCTGTCCTCCTCGATCTCCCGGTTTAACGCCGTTGGATTTTTATCTGTGGGGATGCCTCAAAACCTTGGTGTATTCCACTCCGGTCGATAGTAGGGAGGAACTTCTACGGAGAATCACGTTTCATTGTGGTCAAATAAGGAACAATACTGAGTTAATTCGTCGCGCTAGAAGAAGAGGCCTATACGAAAAAAGTTTATATGAACTTTTCCTTTCACGTATTTATTTTTCATATCGGGGAAAATTCGCACATTTTCTCAGACATCCTCTATGTCACTATTGTGTCCTATTTATTAAAATTAATAAGTTATAATAAAAGTTTCAGTTTTAATGCTGCGGGTATTGGAGAACCACAAATTAATACAATTATTTCTGGATTAAATTTTCCAACAATCACGAATACATTGCTTAAATGATATGAAAACAATTGTATGAGTATTTAATAATAAAGGATTAGGAAATAATCTTAATAAAAAAATTGCAAAGATAATTATAAATATTTTTGAAAACAAATAAACTAACCCGGCTATAGAATAAAATAAAATCAGCTTGATGAAATTAAGACCTGAATTTTCTGCTATTTTTATTACGAAAACTCCGTTATCGCAGGGGCGGGTCCAGCCTCTCTCTTGGGGGGGGGGGGTGATATCACAATAGTACAGTATAGCCAGCGAAAGCAAGTTGTCGACGGGCGGGAGACACCGGAAACATTCCCGTTTCTAGTGTTAAAGGCAGGGTCGGGTCTATTTTCATATTCCTATACTCTATTCAAGAACTAGAGAGAGTAATAAAACTGTTACCGAAACCTCCAAAGTACCTGCTCCAGTGCCGCAGGTAACTGAGGACGGCCATAAATCTAATTATATTTAAATATTATAAGCTTTTATAAATTTACTGCAACAATAAAAATTCTGATAATTCAATTTAATTTCTGTTAGTAAGCAAACTACACCTTACAGTTTGCCCTTAGTGATTTATCTTGTTTGCGCTTGTTTTTTATATATTATTTGAGATTAGTGAGATACCCAAAAGATTTATCCTTCTACCTCTACATTTATTCCAAAATCGTTAAACCAAGGAATTTTTCCTCAACGAAAAACTAATTACGATAAATGTTTATGATACCTTAAGATATCAATATCTAGATAATAATGCTAAAAGCTCTGAGATGTATTCCAACATGGCAAGAGTTGGAAAATCTACTATGTACCGAATACTGAAGGAAAAAAACGACTGGAATTGTTAGTACTCCCAAGCGACATTCGATCACAGGCAGGCGAAACACCTCGTTAGAAGAAGCAGATCCCAACCTTCGACAAAATTCTAACTAAAATCAATGAAGATCGGGATTTACCTGAAATTAGAAGAGCTGAACTCTGTAAATTGCTCAGGGAATTTAATTTTTCCTGGAAAAAAACAGATAGGAAATCTATTCTTATAATCGTCCGGAAACTGTCCGTTGGAGAAGGAAATATCTCTCTCAGGTAGATTTGCTAGAAATAACACAACTTACAAAATTAATAATTTAACTGAATTTTTGAAAGTTTTTTTTAAATAAAGTTACTGCGGAAAATTAGGAAAAATCCATATAATAAAAGAATAAAGGAAACTGTAGAAACTCGACTTCATGATCGGTGAGATAGAGGAACCAATTATAATTAATTTGAGCGAAGATAGCTTCACTGACTTTGATTAGGAATTAGAAACGTAATGTTTACCAGTATAAACGCAATTTATTATTTAAATTTTTGTTGTTGTATTTTATTGTTTAATATTGTTTATATATTTTTTTATTTTTTTATATATTTTTATTTTAGTGTGTCCCACGCTTTAATTTTATATATTTAATTCCAATTAACCGTAATTTTTTTTATTTTATTATTGTATTTGTATCTTTTTCCTAGGCGTGTAGAATTAACACGTTTATTTTATTTTTTTGGGACTATCGGATTTCCATATAATAAAGTTAATTAAATTAAGATGTCAGTGCAAGAGAAACAAAAATAAGTAGGTGTAATTTTAACTGTAACATATAAAAATTAATTATATTTGAATCCCTTTTTAGTGTTTAATTGTAATTCTGCAGATGGTTTAAGAAATAAATAAACTGAAACGTCAAAAGCCCGAAAAATGTTTTTAATTATTAATAAACTAACTATAGTATAAGAAGCTAAATCGGGTCTATTTTCCTGAACTCAAAGCTCTCAGGGGGGGGCGATCGCCCCCACTGCCCCCCTCTTGGATCCGCGCCTGCGTTATCGTCCGTATAATTGTAAACTAAAATAAAATATTCTTGATTGGGCAAACAGGGATTATTATTAAATATTACTACCGTATGAAAAAGTGTGAAGAAATCCAAAACAACGGAGAAACATCGGGTCTGAAAAATGACGAGAGCGGTATTTCATCTTCATTTGGGACTCATCAGGCCATTGCATCTGATTCAATTCATCACTCTGAGAGTTCAATAGTTTTTACACAATTGCAATTATTTATCTCTTTATGTTGAAAAGTTGGCGTTTTTTATGGCGTTTTTTATGGCGTGGCCAATCGTACAGAATCGCACGAAGGATCATTTTGTTCCTATAGTCTTGCAGTAATATTCTTTATAAAAAAATCATCACTTTTAGCAAAATAAAGTGTGCAAAAAATACAACGAAATGAGAAAATACTTACCGACGGAAAATACAATAAGTACAGTAACCTTCGGTAATATATTAACAAAACTATGTATAACCTCTGATCGGAAATATCCGGGTTTGTGTCATAAAAATGTCACTGATACAATAAAAATACCTATTTATAGTTCTAATTAAATTTGGTCATCGACATTTTTTTTTCAATTTCTCCAGTGTTCAGAAAAAGTATAATTTTTTAAGAAATGGTTATAGCTGAAAAATGGATTTAGCGAACCGAAAGATTAGCTTCTCGATTAACACCAATTCTTAATTTGTCGTTTTAGTCTTTTTACCAGCACAGGTCTGTCTTCACTAATTCCACCGTTATGTTACAAAATATGGCAAAAATAACTATAAATATTCTTGAAAACAAATTAACTAACCCGGCTATAGAAGAAGATAAAATCAGCTTGATGAAATAAAGACCTGAATTTTCTGCTATTTATATTACAAAAATGGCGTTATTATTCGTATAATTTTAAATTAAAATAGAAAATTCTTCACTGGGCAAACAGGGATTGTTATTAAATGTTACTACCCTATGAAAAATTGTGAAGAATTCCAAGACAACGGGGAAGCTTTGGATCTGAAAAATGACGACAAATGACGTTCGATAGTCTATACACAATTGTAATTATTTATCTCTCTATGTTGAAAAGTTGTCATTTTTTATGGCGTTGCAAAACTTTTAAGCCAATAATATAGAATCGAACGAAGGATCATTTTATTTTTAAAGACTTGCATTAATATTTTCTATAAAAAAATCATCACATTTTGCAAAATAAAGTGTGCAAAAAATACAACGAAATGAGAAAATATTTACCGACGGAAAGTACAATAAGTACAGTAACCTTCGGTAATATATTTACAAAACTATGTATAACCTTTGATCGGAAATATCCTGGTTTGTATCATAAAAATGTCGGCTGATACAATAAAAATACCTATTTCTAGTTCTAATTAAATTTGGCCATCGACACTTTTTTTTAATTCTCTAGAAAAGTTAGAAAAAAACCATAATTTTTACCAAGAAATGGCTGTAGCTCAAAACTGGAATTTGGACTTGGTAATTACGAAAAATGAATTTGGTGAACCGAAAGACCAGTTTCTCGATTAACATCAATTCTTAATTTGTCGTTTTAGTCTTTTTACCAGCACAGGTCCATCTTCACTAATTCCACTGGTATGTTACCTGGACCAGGATGTATCCCATTTTTTTTAAAGATTGCTTTATGAACATCATCTAGACTGATTCAAGCTCGTCTATATATCTTTCCAACTATGTATTTGTCACTTCTCTCCGTTGTTCTCTTTTTTCTGTGAGCAAGTGTTCATTGTGTGTTTTCCATTCATCCATTGGAATCAAACTCTCAATGTGAGTGATTTCCCTTCATGTTAGTTATAGATTTTAAAGCTCGTTTGTTTTTGCTCCTCTCACAATGTGAAGATATTTCCGTTTCTAAAAGTTATTTTTATAATCCTCAATGAAAACAACCGATTTATTCTTCTTAAGAGTTAATAAAAAAATATTTTCCAAATATAATTCGAGACCCGACTGATTAGCTCTGGATCCTCTGTAAAAATGATTTTCAAAAAGAAAAATTCCATTAAAATTAATTTTTTTTTTCTAATATTCCGGCGCTATAATCGCGCTGTATATATTTACGGGCTTCTATTTGATGGATATATAAACTAATCGATTCAGTAACTCATACATAATCCCACTTCAAAATAAAGGAATATCCTTTTTCCGCTTTTCTTCGTGTTATAATATAATCAATCAATATCTAAAAACGTCAAATAAAAATAATAATTAAACTTCAGTTTTCAATTAATTCAATATCGATCAAAAAAGGAAATACAATAATAGGATTAATTAAATTTTGGAAGCGCTCAGCTATATTAGAAAGATTTTAGTAATGGATTAAGAAAGTTTAAGCAATGTTTTAATTTTATGCGCGAAAATTTTAAGCTATTTAGTTTTTTTTAGAAAAACAGTGAACTAATTATTGCATAACTGTTACAATATCAACTTTAAAAGCCATCAGGGGAATACTTAGTCTCTCTTGATACAAAAAAACTGCATAGCATTTAAAAAGTCCTTCCACAGACTCGCATTCAGTCAAACCATTTTTTAAATACTTGAAAACTGTTGTGGCTTTGAAAAAAAATTTTATGACTTCATTAGCACGTAACTTAAGATAAGGGTGAGTTATTTTAACAGAATTTTGAGCATATTCTGAGGTGTTCTTCAGAGTAGTTCAATACAAATATTTCCAAGATACCTCTATCGTAAAAGGGTAAAAGATTTGTTGGTCAGTGAATTTCTTAATCGAGTTCCCTTGTATATATATATATATATATATATATATATATATATATATATATATATATATATATATATATATATATATATATCATTCTTCTCTATTTTGTCTTTTCTTGGGTTTAAGTTCTATATTTAATAAATACACAAAACGATTGACGTTTCGCCCTTTATTCAAGGCATTTTCAAAATTCTTTCCTCCTAAAAATATATAATTAAAATAAATCATTAAAAAACATATTTAAAATTTCGAAAAACAAACAAGACACTTAAAAACAGTAGTCAAAACTTTAAAATTTTTTTAAAATATTTAATTTTACCGGTACACACCTTTTTTACTGAGGATACGTGGAATGCGAATGTGTTTTATTTTTTTAATATTTTTTATATTTTACAATGCATAAAAAAACAAATAAGGTATATGTTTGGTTTTATGTTTAAGAGGATATTCAATTTTTGATTCCTATTTGACCGGATCGAATACTTAATATTTTTGTTTAAATTAGGCTTGCGTAAATGAGGCTCAAATTTCCCATATCTGTTCTGTCGTTAACAGTGTTTTTATCTTTTTTAATTTCAATCATTTCCTTTATCTGTAATTTTCGGTAATTCATATCTTTGTTTTTTATAATGGTACTGTTATAATCAAAAGTGTGTTTTTCGTCCTGTGTGTGTTTGTTTAACGCTGTTGAGGCGTTTTTCGTATATTTATGGCCATTTAATCTGTTCTTCAGTAATTGGCTCGTCATGCCTATATATTTTTGGGACAATTTGTGCAAGGGATCGAATATATTATATTTGATTTATTCGGTGTGTACCGGTAAAATTAAATATTTTTAAAAAATTTTAATGTTTTGACTACTGTTTTTAAGTGTCTTGTTTGTTTTTCGAAATTGTAAATATGTTTTTTATGTGATGTAATTTAATTATATATTTTTAGGAGGAAAGAATTTTGAAAATGCCTTGAATAAAGGGCGGAACGTCAATCGTTTTATATATTTATTAAATATAAAACCTAAACCCAAGAAAAGACAAAATAAAGAAAAATGATATAATCTATGGTATATATATATATATATATATATATATATATATATATATATATACCTTTCAATAGAAATAAATTATTTCTTCGGTAGGTTTATGTCACATTCGTGATGAGTGAATTTTTTAACGTAATATTTTTAATTGGGGTGAGATGTTTTGATTCGATTTCCAGTATGTAAAACATCCCTACAATAAGGTTGCGTTAAAATATTTCTACGGTAATTTTGTTGCAGAGAGATTGAAAACTGAAAAAAGAAAAACAAAATTGTTGGTCAGCGGACTTTATTTGTTTTTTTTTTTATCTATTGCCTTCTTCACATTATCTCGTTTCCACATTAACCGGCAAATATTACTAGAATTACTCATTTTAAAGACCTACTAGAACTAAAAAGGATGAAATAAATTATTTTTGCACAAAAAACTAATCCGAGTTTAATAAATTGCACTAAAAAGTAAAAAACAAATATTTTACCAAACTTTCCTAATTTATTTAGCTTTCTTGATGATTACACAATTCTGGAGGAGAAACTAAAAAAATTCTAGTACAGAGGGATAATACTATACTGCACTGCACTTATTCAAATAGTGCTGACAACAAATGACAAGTTGTGTCTTGGCGACCTTTTTCTTAACTAGACACGTAATTTATCTTTCAATATTACAGTAAATGCCGAAGATTTTCTTCTTCTTTTTATCTTTTATATTGACAGCTTTATGCCTGTTTCTCTTCAGGCTGCATCAACTAGGTTGTCATTCCAGTTTTGTCGTGAACATCTTTCGGATTTATGTCCAAGCATCAAGATATTTTGTCTATTTTTGGTAATTCTATCTTTTACTTCGTCTTCTCGTTCCCTGCTTCTTTCCAGTTTTAACTTGCACTTTACTGATTCAGTAGAGTTAACCATGCATTTTGTTTTTCTGAAAAGGTTTCCATGTTAAATTGCTATGGTGTTGTTTCTCCCATTTGGTATTCTCCAAGTTTTTTTTTTTACTTTCTTGATCTTAGCCATCACAAGATTGAGTAATAAAGGAGTTAAGGGCTCTCCTTGTCTTATTCTTGTACCAGTTTAAATGTGTGCAGATAATTTGCTTTCTATTCTTGCTGTTATGGTATTGTCGTAGTATACATTTTATGATATTTTGAAAATTGTGAGTACAGAGTGGTCAAAAAAGAAGAATAAATATTATATTTACAAAATCGTCAAAAGTCAATTTTGTCAAATAGAAAGCACCTATTTTTATAATTTTATCATATTAAGTATTAAAAATAAAGGTAACTTTGTATAAGATTGTCTCTTTCAAAACTTTATAGTTTTCAAAATATTGGCAATTCATTTTCTATTGAAAAAATGCTATACCGCTTTGAAGTTGTGTTATTAGTTGGCTATGACGGCGAGGCGTGGCGAAAAACAATCAACCCCTACAGAATTGTCACTATTTCTTGCTATTTGACATTCATTAATGTTAATTATGCCGGGGTGATTAAATTACACGCACAAAGATTATTTAAGTTATTTATTATTTATGGAGAATAAAATAAAGTTACAAAAATTATTTGAGTAAAAGTTCAAATTGACGCCCTTGAACTTTCAAACATTTTTCGCGCCTAAGCAGAAAGCCTTCATGAGTGGCTCTTTTTATTTGCTGAAGATTAAATTCTTCAAATGCTGTTCGGATGCATTGCTTACAATCTTTCATAGTGGTTAATGCGGCGTGGTATATTTTATTTTTGATTGTCCCCCAAATAAAAAAATCAAGTACTGTTAAGTCGGGGGAGCGAGGTGATCAGAGATGTAGCCCATTCTTGGCTATCCATTGATCATAAAACAAGTTTTGCAGATGATTGTTAACTAAAGGACTATTATGTGGAGACGCCCTATCATGTTGATAAAATAGATTTCTATGATCAACCAGCGGCAAGTTATCTAAATAGTTCACTTCTAAATTTCTCAATATGTCGAAGTAGCGCTCACCTGTAAGTTAAAAAACGTATTTTGTATCTAGAAGTCTTCAAAAATGGCTAACTTACAATTCAGATTATCTTAGTAGAAACTTAGGGCGACGACGCCATCATTTCTTATAGCACAATACACGTTAAACTGCCAAGCCACTTGAACATTTAATTCTCTAAATGGATATACGTTTGAGTTGCTCCAATAGTGGAAATTGCGTCGATTAAACAGTCCATTTTTTGTAAATTTGGCTTCGTCTAACCAAAACATATTATTCAAAAACCAGCATTTTCATGTGACCGAAGTAAAATAAATTGACAGAACTCTACTCTTCGTGAAAAATCAGTGCCTTTTAAATGTTGTACTATGGAATATACATAGGGATGAAAATTGTGTTTCCATAAACTCCTTAAAATTGATGTTTGAGATAATCCAGACTCTAATGCTACTTGCCTTGTAGATATTGTTGGATATGCAGCGAAATATCCTAAAATTGTAGTTTCAATATCTCCATTATTAACAACTGGTTTATTTCTATTTCTTTTTGCTTTTATGGATTCAAAATTCTTGAAGTTTTCTATAATCCTTTTAACAGGTGTTTGTTTCTGTTTCTGCGGATATCTGATCGCGAATGTATCGCATGTTCTTGAAATAACTCTATCACATTCTCCATAAATAATAAATAAATTTAAATAATCTTCGTGCGTGTAATTTAATCGCCCCGGCATGATTATTATTAATGAATGTCAAATGGCCAGAAATAGTGACAATTCTGTAGGGTTCGATTATTTTATTTTCGCCACGCCTCGCCGTGTTGCAGTTTTACAATGGAAAAATATTGAATTACCAATATTTTGAAAACTACAAATTTTTGGAATAGACAACTTTATATAAAGTTACCACCATTTTTAATGCTTAATATGATAAAATTATAAAAATAGGTGCTTTCTATTTGAAAAAATTGTCTTTTGATGTTTATTTAAATACAATCTTTATTCTTCTTTTTTGACCACTCTTCCCTCATAATTTTCAAAATATCATAAAAAGACTACTAAAGTTGATCTTCGTCTACAAGAAAACTAACCCAAATTAAATAATAAAGACTTTCTTATAGGAAAAATTTATAGTTAAGTTTTGGTCCGCAAACATCATTTTTGATATAAATATTTATATATGTCCAAAACAGTGAGACTTAAGTATAGAACATTGTATATGAAATATGTCTAAAATTTTACGTAAAAATGAAAAATTCAATAATATATAGGGTGTTCCATTTAAAATAACCAAGTTTCCATTTATGTCCAGTATAATTGATAGTTCCGCCATCTTGAAAATATTTTAACCGAATTTAACATGAATTTAAGATTAACATGGGCAGGGATAAGTGACAGATTTATTATTGGTCCTGTCATCTAGTCTTAGAACATCTAGTAAATTTGCCAAATTTAATGGATAATTTTCCACTGGGTACTAAATAAAATATGTGATTCATGCACGACGATGTAACCCCACACTCCACCATAAAAGTTAGAAATCATTTAAATGGGAACTTTCAAAATCGATGGATCTGGAGAGGAAATGATGCTCCTGCAAATTGCTCACTCCATTTATTGGATTTAATGGATTACTTTTTATACGGAACTCGTACATACATTTTGAAAAAATTACCATAATAAGAAGCAGATATATTTTTTTAAACTTATTGTTAAACCTATTTCAAAATATTAAACTCATAAATTACTACTTTCATAATTTTTGACCTAAATGTTTTACCAAAATACGAGCTGTACAGTTTTCCACTTTTATTGTCTAGAAAACTGTTTATTTGTGGACAAATGTTAGAACTACTTTTACAACTTTAGCTTTCCGTTTACAGTAAATAAAATGTTTTCTGTCTAAACAAGGCTATCTGCAGCCATTAATTTTACACGTCAGCCTTGTATTTCTGATAAAGACAGACAAAATGGATTTTTATTTAAGAGATGATAAATATAATTTCACTCACTGTATGTAAATACTGGATTTATTAATAAGAATAGCATATTGTTTATTTAAGTAAATAAAGGATGATTTGTAAATATTTTTTTGATATTTATTACCTGCATAAAATTAGTATAACGTCAAGTTCGACAGGCCGATTTTGTAAAGGGAACGATAAATCGGTGGAACACATAATATTCGCGTAACTGACATTTCTGGAAATACGTTACTTGATATTTGACCATAACTTCATGTTAAAGAATAATCAAAATGACGAGCAAGATGCTTTCAAAAACATTTCTTAATAAAGTCGTTAGGTTTTTTGTGACCCTTGGCATGTGCTGTAAAAAATTAATTTCACTTAGAAATACTTACTGATTCGCGCGCGTTTTTTGTTAAATTATTGTAACTCTTTAACGGCCGAATCACCATTAAAGAGATGCACATAAAGTTAGTAAGACAAATCGCTCAAATCGAAAAATTTTCCTGATAATGATTTACCGCTAAACAGTCGCTAAGTAGTTTTGAAAGAAAACAATTTGTCGTTTTTTTTCTAAATATTGCATATTGTATGCATAATACGTTCCTGCTAGGAATTTGCCGTGACAAAATGGCAACGTGTGAAACTCAGTCGAGACTGATTTCGTCATGTATTCATGATTATTTTTGCTGAAAATTCTGAGAAATCCCTGTCTTCCGCTCCTTCCTGTCCGGTCCCTTTCCGTTGGCAATTACATGTACCAATGTGCGTAAAGTTGGGGTCTGGACACTGTGATCTGATAGATATAGTGCGCCCTTCTACTGCTGCCCAGTCGTCATAGTTACCTTATCGGTTAGAGCAGGTCCTCCAGTCCTATTTCCTTCAGGAACCTTAGAATGTTGGATTACTCTAATGTGGGTAGCTCCCCTTCTTCGATTTGGTGTGTTCCCAAGAACCGCTTCCTAGGGTTTTCTAGAGCGCTGCATTTTGAAACGATATGAATAAAGGTTTCGTCCTCCTCCTTACAGAATCTGCAGTCTTCTCTTTCTACCAGCCGAATTTCTTGAGGTGTCCCTTCCGGTGGCAATGCCCCGTGAGGACACCTGTCAGAACTCTGAGTGGGTCTTTACGTAAGCTTATGCATTCTTTAAATCTCTTCTGGTCGTAGTGCTCCAGAAAAATCTTCGCTTATCTCAATCCTTGCAGCTCCGTCCAATAATTGGATTTCCTGCTTTCTTATTCTGTCTACTGTCTAAGCTGCTACTGATTTCACAGAAAAACTTCGGCACCAGAAATGGTGTCTCGCCCCTTTCCTCGTGAGTCTGTCTACTATTTCATTTCCCTCTACCCCGGTGTGTCCAGATACCCAGGGTGACTTTATTATTCTTACTCAAATCATTTAATTCCTTTAGGCATTCTCAGACCATCTTGGAGTTGATACCTTGAGAGCTCAGCGCGCCGATGGCTGCTTGACTATCCGACATGATGGTAATCTCTTGGCCGTGACAGTTTTTTTACTTTTGAAATTGAATACATATCCTAATGGCATGTATTTCTGCCTGGAAAATGCTTGATGACTTACCCAAGCTTTCGTAGTGTCTTGTGCCGTGTCCATACACTCCTATTTCAGTTCCCTCTGTTGTTTTGGAGCCATCTGTATACGATATAATGGATTTCTTGCTTCTTCTTCTTCTTCCTCTTGTTATAGGCTTACAACCTGTTTTTTCCAACTCAATCATTCATCTCATTTGATGTTGAAATCCAGGACTCTCTCCATCTTTTAGGTGGTCTACCTATTGGTCTTCTGGTTTCCGGTGTTCCATCTCGGGCGATTCTCGCTATCCTATTTTGCGCCATTCTTCCTACGTGCTCATTCCAGGCTCTTCTGCGCTTCCGTCCCCATCTTATATATCCTGCATTCCATGTTCCTCGCGTATTGTTGAATTGCGTATGTGATCTCGTAATGTGTATCCCGATATTCTTCTTAGTACTTTCATTTCGGCAGTTCTTAGAATTGATTTTGTTTTTGTGTTGTCAGCTCTCGTCTCTATTGCGTACGTCATTATCGGTCGAATACAGGTCTTGTAGATTTTTGTTTTTGCGTCCTTGCTCATGTATGTGTTGTGCCATATTATATCCGTCAGGCTTCCTGAGATTATATTTGCCTTGTTTACTTGGTTTCTTACTTCTCTTGTTCTGTCTTGATTTGCGGATATCTCAACTCCTAAGTAATTAAAGGTCATGAGTTGTTCTATTGGATTGTCATCCACTACTAGTTTGCATCTTAAGGGTACTTTGCTTATTACAATTGACTTAGTTTTATCGATGGATATTTTCATGTTGAATTGCTTGCTTATGGTGTGGAATGCAAATAGAAGTCTTTGGAGGTCGTCTTTATTTTCCGAGACTATGACGGCGTTATCAGCGTAACATATTATTGTTATTTCCCCGGTATTCATTCTGTATCCTGGTGCCGCTCTTTTGACATTCTCAATTATTTGGTCCATTACTATGTTAAACAGTAATGGACTCAGAGAGGCCCCCTGTCGTATGCCCGACGCTATCGGTACATCCTTAGTTAGGTTGCCGCTTACTGAGATTTGTGTTGTGGTGTTGGAGTTTAGCTGTTCAACTATGTTAATTAAATTGTTTGGGATGCCTTTAATTCGCATTTTTTTTGCAGAATATCATCCAGTCTCACCCTATCAAAGGCTTTAGTGAGATCTATAAAGCACATAAAAGCCGGCTTAGTAAATTCAATAGATCTCTCTGCTATCTGTCTTACGTATGTCTCTGTGGAAACCTTGCTGTTCTTCTGATATTCTGCAATAGTCAGTTATTATACCTTCAAGGATTTTGGTGAATAATTTCATTATTGAATTTAATAAAGTTATTCCTCTATAGTTCTCCGTGATCTTCCTATCACCCTTCTTGAAAATAGGTACTGTTATACTTTTCTTCCAATCTCGGGGTATCTCTTGGTCTTTAATTATTTTGTTTAGTTCTTCGTGTAATGCATTTCCACCATATTTAATTAGTTCGTCGGGAATATTGTCGGGTCCTGGGGCTTTTCTCGTTTTTAATTTGGCTATCATGTCTTTCGTCGTTTGGAGGTTTACTTCCTTGGTGTATTCGTCATATTCGGATGCATTTTCGGGTGGGTAGTTGTTCTGTTGTGATTGATCTGTATTTTTATATAGTGTTTTAAAGTGTTCTTCCCATTCGTGCTCAGAAATTTTTTGGGATTGTGTATATTCGTTTATATCCTGTTTCCTTCTTCTGATCATGTTCCATACCTTCTTTTGTGCCCCGTACAAGTCATGTTCCATGTCTACTGTGAACCTTCGCCAATATTCGTTTTTGATTTGTCTTATGTCGGCGTTTACTCTGTTTCTTATTTCTTTGTATCGATTGTGTTCTGTTTCTGACTTGTTATTTCTCTATCGGAGGTAAGCCTGTGGTTTCTCTGCTGCCAGTGATTTCACCTCAGGAGTATACCAGTGCTTAGCTGACGGCTTAGAATTTGTGTTGACTTCTCTGTATCCCAATGCTTCCTCGGCCGATTTATCTACATTTCCTCTGATTTTTCCCCAGCTTTCTTCAACATCATCTGAATCTTTAATAGAGTTGTCTTTGATCTTTTCTGCAAGTCTCTTTTTATACAAGTCTTTGGTTGATTAATCACTTACCGATTCAATGTTTAATTCATTTATAATATTCGGTGGCTTTTTCGCTCCTGCGACTCAACTTTGTGCTAAAGTTTTTCACAAAGTAGATTTTCTTTTTCATATCGTCTTGGGGCATGTTCCAGATTTGTTGATTTCTAGATAAGAGATTGGGTCTTCGTTTTATGACCTCATCTCTCATCATCCTATAAATCGTCCTCTTCGCCATGTTCTCTGGAAGTATATGTAGAGGTGTGAGGTTTAGGATTACTTCCATGGCGACCGTTGGGCAGGTTTTCATTGCCTCGGCCAGTCTTTGAACTTTCGAGAGGTTAGCTCTCTTATTAACCAGAGAGGTTCATTGGCTCCACATCACTTCCCCATATGTGATGATTGATCTCACTATTGCAGTGTACATACACTGCAGAATTTTTGGGTTTGTACCCCCTCTTTTTCACACAAAGCTTCTACAGACCAGCAAAGCTTTGATATCCTTGTTTATTACTTCTTTTTCGTGCTTGTTCCAGCAAAGTTTGTTATCTAGGATCAGTCCCAGATATTTAATCTCTGACTTACACTCAATAACATTCCCATCCATTTTTATGGTTTTTTAGATTGAGGTTTCTTTTCCTTGTGAATATTACTTGGGTGATTTTGCTATAGTTGGTGTTTAGTCCCATTATCTGGTACCATTCTCTTTTGTATTTTAGCTCTCTTTGAACTATGTCACAGAGGGTATTCTCGAATTTGCCTCTTGCAATCACGACCACGTCATCGGCATAGCCGTGACAAGATATGCCGAAGTCAATCAGATCACAGAGGAGTTAGTCTACAATTAAGCTCTACATAAGTGGAGAAACTACCCCCTTATGAGGGCATCCTCTGGAGGTACAGAGGGCGATAGTGTCCTGTCCCACCTCTGTCTCTGCTATTCTAGTGGAGAGATGTCATGCTAACCATTTGGATGTTGTTTCGTCCACTCTATTGTCGTCTAATCCTCTTTTGACTGCCTCATGTAGAGTATTGTCAAAAGCCCCTGTTATATCAAGGAGGTACTTATTACAGTTTTCTTCCTGTTCAGTGTCTCTTGAATCTCATGTGTTAATTGTACTGGTGTGGTTTCCGTAGAGCTACCCGCTTGATACCCATGTTGATGAGGATGCAGTGGCGCCTATTTAAGAATTTATAGAAACACCAGGCATTAAGGATTTCTTGTTCATCAATGAGAGGTTTTCTTGTTGTGTCTACTAGTATATTAGGGATTCTTCCGTTGAACGATACATAAACTTTTCTAACCTTATACATGTTGAAACTATCACGTTTTCTCTCTAATTCCTCCATTTCTCTCCCATCCACTTCTCTTTAGCTGCACGAATCTTTTGTTCGATCTCTTTTTGCTTATTGTTATATTCCTCTATGTTGTTCTTATACTTTCTCTTTTCCTCCATGAGACTTAATATTTCTTCAGTCATCCGTCATTGCTTATTATGTTTGGTGTTATTTATAACATGTTTCTGCGTTAACCTTGAGATTAGATCATGAAATAATTTCCACATTTCCTTTACATTATTTGTGAAATTTATCTCTTTCATGTGATTGCTGATGTCTGTTTCCATCTGATCTTTTTTTATACCTGTCATATTAAACTTTTTCAGGTATTTTTTTTCTTTTCAACTTAACATTAATGTTGGCAGTTAGAGGATTGTGTCTGACCCAATATCAGCATCTGGATATGTTATAACCTTTTTTTACATAGTTTTTGAATCTTATCATATGTGTCGGATTATCGTCCTGGTTTTTCTACAAATACAATCTTCGCTTATGCGGTTTATACCATGTTATTACCATGTCGGCAAAATTTAAACAGTCCACGTTCATTGCTCTCACCCAAGCCATGCATTTGACAAAGTGCAGCACGGTAAACTGATTTCAATCCTACGAGAGACAGGAATCGACTACAGAGACAAAGAGTTAATATCAAAGCTATATTCACAACAAAAGGCTATTGTACGAGTTGAGAATGAAACAACAGAAGAATTTAATATAAAGAGAGGAGTACGCCAGGGCTGTATACTGTCGCCACTTCTATTCAACGTATACTCAGAACATCTCTTTAAAGAAGCACTGGGCAACATATAAGATGGAATTATTGCAAATGGAGAAGTAATAAACAACCTAAGATACGCGGATGATACCGTTCTTATAGCCGATACTGCAGAGGGACTTCAAAGAATTATCGACCGAATAGTGACAGCTTGCAACAGATATGGTATGAAGATAAACTGCAAGAAGACGCAAACGATTATTGTCAGTAAAAACGACGTCGGCAATATACAGTTTACTGCCAACAACGTAACTCTCACAATGGCCGAGACGATCACATATTTAGGCTGCACGTTGAATAAGGACTGGGACCACTCTCGAGAAATAAGAAGCCGAATCGAGAAAGCAAGAGGTACTTTTAATAAGCTGCGCAACATACTCTGCAACCTATCCCTCAATATACATACGCGGATCAAGATTTTGAAATGCTATGTACTCTCAACTCTCTTATATGGAGCAGAAGCCTGGAGCCTTACCGATGCTTCATGTAAACGTCTAGATGCATTTGAGATGTGGTGCTACCGCCGCATGCTTAGGATTCCTTGGATACACCACGTATCAAACGAAAACATTTTACAACGTATCGGTGGAGAACTGGAATACCTTACAAATGTCAAACGCAGAAAATTGGAGTACTTTGGACATATCATGCGGAATGAGAAATATCGCCTGCTCCAACTTATCCTGCAGGGGAAGATGGAAGGCCAGAGATCAGCTGGACGAAGACGAATATCATGGCTGCGCAACCTACGAACATGGACTGGAATGACATCAACAGGTCTGTTCAGAGCAGCAGTGAATAAAGTAATATGGACCCATGTGATAGCCAACATCCAAAGAGGATAGGCACTTTAAGAAGAAGAAGCCATGTTCTCTTCCCAAGTCAGATTTGCGACCTCTACCAATTTTTGCATTACAATTATGTTTTTGTAAAACGAAAATTTAAAAACTTGGATTTACTTTATGGTTTTCCGATATGTAGTTACCTTAAGGTTAAGACAAAAATATTGGTTATTCACAATAAACTGTTTCATTACTGATGGTTTGTTAACCGAAAGTTAACATGAGTTAAGTTTACCAGTGGATGAGCTTGTGATTACATGCTTAACCAACAAAACATAACTTTAAATCTCATTATGTTGTTTGCGCTTTTTGTTTATCCATGGTTTATTTTATTTGGCTTCTGTATCAATTAGTATATAAAACTGTAAAACTAAAGCGCAGATTGGATTGGATTGATTTGACAATAAAGTTTAAATATGCTTAGCTTTGTGTAATAATTCTTTTTTATGTAAATAGTTTTGTAGATTCATCATTTTCAGGTAGAATTTTAAAAAAGTATCATGTAAAAAATAGGGATAAATAAACCATACCTTGTCGGAACGCCACTGATATATATTTAATAAAAACTTTTAAACGGCCATAGCTCCCTTATGACGCATTTGCGGAGCCATTTTCATATGAAATTTTTTTGATGTTTTCATATGCCTTTTTTTTTCAACGGCTTCTATTGTTCTGAGAATTTACTACGTAGAAGTACAGTTTTCTTTAGTGTAGTTTAAAAAGTCTACGTTCAATTTTTTATCGCAATGGAATACACTTTTTTAAAACCTTAAAATTTTTAGTCTATTTGTCTTCTCGTAAAACCCTCCGAGGACATACAGTCTATTTTTTGTTTTTATTATTGATAATATAATTTTAATTTTGGTGACGATAGTCGTTGCGACTCTAATTATAGTTTTTGATTCCATTCGAATCTTCCAAAAGATAAAAGGCGCCAGGATGCAATAAAAGTGTTTTAATGATTTATCTTGAATAGAGCAGTGCGGATGACTTTAAAACGAAGTGTATACCGTCAATATTAAATGTCAGGGGTTATTAACGGAGATGCTAGAAAAATATGTTTATAAATAAATTATGTACAGTTGTATAAAAATGTGTAGATGAGATGCCAAGTGAAATTATACTACAATTTAGGTTCTATTGTATACAGGGTGTTAGAAAAATAACTTTTGGTAATGTAACCAACGATTCTGCATATCACTTTATAGGAAAAAGTTTCTTGCAACCAAAACCTAAAACCCAAGGATTCTCGTAAACAAAAATTACAAAAGAATTAAATAAACAATGGAAGAACTACGATAAGAATATTAATTTAAGGAAATGTGCTTAAAAGCGTATTTCGCAAATATTAGTTAGATGTTCTTTAACGAATAAACTACAAAAACTAACATTGTTAAAAAAAAAATTTTATTTAGAAATAAAACTCTCTAGACTTTCTAAAAAAGAAAAAAAAATACGACAACGTCGCAAAAATTTTAACACGTGGAATATTTAATTAATTTGGCTTCTTATTACTTTGTGTTTGTGTTTCTTGGTAAACGAATGTATTGAATTGTTAGATAATTTTGAAAATAAATATTGCGTCAATCAGTGCGTGTATTTAGTTTTGATTGAAAACTGTAATCTTTTGATTTTTTATTTTAGTGTTATAAGAAAATTCTGGTTTTTGTCTTTGAAATACGGGATGAAATGTAATGGAACAAATATTAGTAATAAGTATTCAAATTAAATAAGTACATTCCACTAAAAGGAAGAATTAAATAATTACTCTGTAGATAAGTTTTGACCATAAGAACTAGAAAGTTTTGTATATTACTACCCATAAAGAAAAAATAAATCAGTTATCAAACTTAAGCCTTTTAATTTCTTTTGGGTTATTTATCTGTTTTCCTGGAACCATAAACTTAAAAATTTTATGGAGGCTCATAAGCCTTGTAGCTCATATAAATTTTTACATAAATCTGTCGAAGAAATTCTACCCTGGTTAGGTTATTAACACCGAAGGGATATGTGCCAAGGGTAATCTCAACATGTGATATTAGAGAACAAAATTGAAGAATGTCTCCATTATTAGTAAACAGAAGAATAACTAAATCTCTATAATGCAATATATTTGTTTGATTATATGTAAAAATAATTCGTATAGTGATGGTTTTCCCTGATTGTAAAAAAGAATGACTTAGATACCGCCAAAATGGATAAAAGAGTGCTCAGGTTTTTTTCCAGTTATTATCAATTCTTTTCTTTATATAAAGACCTAGAATAGTTTTATTAACCCTTTTGAATAAAAAATAATTTTAAGATGTTTTGACCAAATTGGGATTAAGTATTCAACATAGACAGCTAATGTACTCTACGAATGAAAGATTGCAATATTTGGGAATATTATCAGGGCGAGATAGATACTAACGGAAACCCGGGTGTGGAGTTAGTGTGGGGGGGGGGGATTAAGTTCGGGGGTGCTTTTTAAAAAGTCATAACGTCAGTTATAATTTGAAATTCGTTAGAGATGGTACGATTTGAAATCTGCTAGAGAAAATTACGTTTTACGCGAATAACAGGTTAGTTTAAAAAGTTTTTTTATTTATTTTCGGAAAGTTACGGGAAAATTTCGTTTCATTCTGCCTGGGAAAAAAGCGACTTTAGTACTGTTTTGTTTAAACAATTTAAATAGCTGTTTTTTTTGTTTTTCATCTTTTTTTTTTTTATTATTCTTTAGAAAGCTATTTAAACGTAAGATCTTCAAAATTTTGTTTTAATTATGATCCGGGTTAAAATGACGGCCGACAAGAGCAATTATTTTAGTTACTTTGGAATCGCCTTTATGTATTCTCCTTTCAAGCAGATAAAAGGAGGAATATACAAAACCAGTTTATTGCCTGCAAATATAAATTTGGTCTTCGCTCGATACGCGTTTCGACCACCTCACTGTCTCGTCAGTGGAGCTGTATCGAACTGAGAGCAACATTCGCAAACAATGGCTATATAAAATATAAATTCCAAAGCATGTCGGTAGGATATTAAAAACCTGTCGACTTCGATGTCTGGCTGAAAAATATCGCCAGTCAAACGACATATATATTCACCTAAGTAGTATGACGTTTTTAAAAACCAAAATTTCAGTAAGAAATAAAATAAATCTGAACTGGTCGAAATGCGTATAGAGAGAGGACCACAGTTGTATTTGTAGGAATTAAACTCTTTGTACATATTCTTTCCTTTATCTCCTTGAAAAGAAAATACATATAGGCAATTATTTAAACACAGCAGATTTATTTAATTTCTTACTGAAATTTTGATTTTTTAAATATTTTGGAATTGTTTATTGATTAATTTTAGTTTTTCATTCTAAATGATTTGTAATAAAATAATAGAATTAAGTGTTTTTAGAAACTTGTTCCGCTTAATTCAATAAAAAACGCGATTAATCTCGCGCTTGCAGGGATATGAGAGCTCAAATACAAGATGTCTGAACTGACCATTTAGATAGCAGCATTTTCTGAGTCCTGATGTAGTATTTGTGGTATTGTTAAGTCCTCACAACCTGTAGTTGTTTAGCGTGGACTGACCAGAATTCCAGAGTGCCTTTATCATAGTGAGATTTATTTACAGGTTTATAGTATAGCTACTAACTAATAAGGGATGACAGCGACAGTGTGCGAAATGGCAATACGCTACCAAAATGATTTGTTCGCAGGAGTCCAAGATCAAATTCTGTCACAGGAAATCACGTTATTTTCCTACCACCCAGTACATGTTTGCGATTACTGATTAACTTGAAACAGATACGCAAATACAACTGCTAATTTAAACTTTAATTTAACCTCCAAATGTTACCTATAAGACTGTGCCTTAATGTTACCTTGAGCGTGTACCTTCATAAATGCATTGTTTTTAGAATAGGGACAGCATTAATGTAGAAGCTGAAATTAATGTTAAAGGTTAAATTAATTTATGAACTCCGCATCTAGTGGGCTTTGGTTAAAATTTTCAAAGTCTTGTTTGCTTACTACGAAGCAGCGGTGCATATGATTTCATACATTTGCAGGCTTGAGTGAAAATGAATTACATGTAATGTAAAATTCAGTGGTTAGCATTTTAGATAAAAATTTAGCAGACAAAGAAAAAGAAGAAAGTATAAAGGAGATAATGTAAAATAGCAGCTTTTGTATTACGTTTATATTGGAACTTCAATATGTATCTAAATGTCTCTTACTAAAAATAGAATTGAACATATTTTTTTATATTTATGTATGGATCAATTTAATTTTATGTGGGGTTGTTAATCAACAAACAAATATATTAGGCTTGACTTGAGTCTTTCCACTTCACTTGTCGATAGTCGATATAAACGTAACAACCGCAGGGCATTCATAGGAATATGTTCTTATTAAGGAAAACTTATTGATGTGGTAGTTTTTACGTTGCTAGTTATTTATAGTGGTGAGGTGGCGTAGTTTCATTAAGGTACACGGTATTATTGCACTTATTTTGTAATTATAAATGTAAGATAAGCAATATGCATTTTTAATCTTTTAACAAACATAAATTTTATTGCATTAGGTTGTTTTATAGAAACATTATTAAGATTTTCCCCACGAAATATGTTCGTGTTTTTAAATCTAAACCTTGTTGAAGTTGTTGACCATTGAGCTTAATTAAGGGGTTTAAAAAAATAATAGTACAAGATATAGATAAAAATTAGTGCTGTTTTTGACGTAAATTTCGAGATAGATGAGCCCTATCTAGGGGGGTTGGGGGCAATGCAACAAACCCTACATAAAATGTAGCAGCAAAAAATAGGTTGGAGCCAATAGGGTGGGGATCAAAGTAGGTTTTTTGAATCTACAAACCAAGGAACACATTTTGGAAAAAAGTTTCAATTAAAAGTTGTAGGGATTTTAAAAACCTACAATTGAGTGCGTTCATTTTCGTCAATTTGTTATTGTAAAAATGCCAAAAAACCCTTAAAATCGGCAAATTGTATACCACTTATTTATTGCAAAATTAATTTTTTTTGCATTTTTATATCTTATTAGTGGCAAATGAAAAAATTAATTTTCAACCCCTTAAACATCGGTATAAAAAGGGGGTGTGCCATATTTCTAATTTTTGGAGCTACCCCAAATAAAAAAGAAACATCGAAATTGGTCCATTCGTTGCTGACATACGGCGAATTTATCCGAGCGCTGCTGATTTAAAGCTGCGAGTTCAGTTTCCTCGCGGAGCTCTATTTCTCTATAAAGAAATACCCCTTTTTTAAGGGGTTGAAAATTATTTTTTTGCCCCTAATAACATATGAAAGTTTAGGCTTTCCTGAAGAGATTGATCCTTTGTAGAGGTCAAAATGATCACTCAAAAAAAAGTTATAGCAATCAACATTTTGCGTGTTGGGATTAACAATTAGCAATATCTCAGCAACAAATTATTCGATTTACTATTATAAAATATCATTTTGTCCTGAAAGATGAGGGCTTCCCCTTAAAATCAAAAAAGTGCAAAAAAAAGTTAATTTTGCAATAAATATTGATATGAAAGAAACGGCCGATTTTGAGGATATTTTGGCCTTTTTGTAATAAAAAATTAACACAAATGATCGCACAAATGCTCAAATTGTAGGTTTTTAAAATCTGTACAACTTTTATTTAAACTCTTTTTTCCAAAATTTGTTTCCTGGCTTGTAGATTCAAAAAACCTGTTTGAGTCAACTTTGACCCCTCCCCACTTCTTGGCCCCAACCAATTTTTTGCTGTTCTATTTTATGTAGAGTTTGTTCTTACATTGCCGCAATACCCCTGGGCAGGTCTCATCCATCTAGGGCTATAGGGGGCGTGAAAAATAGACATTAAAAAAATGGTTGAATAATGTTTTTTTTTTTATTTTCTATATAATATAAAGTTTTTACCCTGTATTTTAAGTAAAGTTCATGAATATTTCAAATCAAAACATTAATTCTGGACCAAGTTATCTGCTTTAAGATTGGTTAAACTGTGTTGTACAAGTTGTGCTTTGCGGTGATCATCAGTATTTCTTTGTAGTTTATGTAAAAACAACACAAAAAAAATATTAGTACTTAATCGAAGTTTTTTTGAAACTAAGCCCCTTGTTATGATCAATCTTTTAAACCGTGGGCCCGCATGAATTACAAAGATTTTTACTTCATACTGTGATAATTAGATGTCAAATATTATACCAATAATAAGCAACTAAAGGATTGCCAAAAAGCCCCACACATTCAAGTAATATCCTTTAAGGTATCTCAGTTCAGGCTTACCTAAGCCCTTGCTGATTGGAGTCTATCTACACGCTAGCTCAACTCAGGGCAGATTGGAAATTTTATATTCTGCATTATTTAATCTAACTTTAACGCAAATTTGAGTACTTCTGTAGTATATATGTACATATCTACATGTGATATGTCATATCCGGAGTAAGGAATAGCTATGTTCAACTTAATTGTATTCTAAATAAATTGAAAGTAAATAAAACCAGGGAAATAGAGGCTAATCCTCTATTACATATAGTATATGTTCCAAAAAAGATGGTAGAAATTCTGGAAAAGATTACTTCCGGCCTGAATTATTGCGAGCTCCTCTATGGGGCTATCAGACATGCTACTATATATACTAATTATACTAGGTTATAGGGTACCCAAGACTAAAAAGATGAAAGTTAAAATACAAAAAACTTGTAATAATTTAAATTTGACAGTGGCCTGCAAATCCTCCAAATGAAATTATACCACGTTAATATAGTTCAGTTATGAAAAATTCAACATACTATATACTATAACGAATCAAGAAGTTCCATCAGTACAAGAGATTATAAATATTGCAATATAAAAAAAATAAGCACTAATAAATACTACACAAAATTTCTCCAGAAAAAACAGAAGGATATAAAATTGATAAGGTGACAGGTGATTAATAAATATATATATATATATATATATATATATATATATATATATATATATATATATATATATATATATATATATACGGCAGACGTTAGATGATCGCTTTTAAAAGTAGAACAGATCAGGTACTCAAATGAAAAGGGTACCACGTAGACCTGACTCAGTTCTAGGAGCACTAAAACAAGTCCTAACTCAAACTAGACCAGGGGCAGATCGAAGGTGATGATCGCTCTTCTCTCTAAGGGCTTCGAATTACGAGAGGTAGGACTAAATCTCGTTGTCCCCCTCCCAACGCAATATTAAATAAATTCTGTTAACTCTCTTTTACTGGTCGTACTGTACTGTCTTGTATACGAATGGGGTGGGAATAATTTAAATCTTTTCTTGCTCTTGTGATATAGTCCCATTCTTCAAGAGAAAGGCTGGATCCGCCTCTGAACTAGGCCACACATTTCCGTAAGTTTAGGAGTAAAAATTTGTCATATAATGTTACCAAGAAAAAAATGTTACGATCTCGTACAGAAGATAATACGCCCATTAGCTAAACAAAAATGTAGTTAAAATTTAAATTTTTACATTACTATAAATTTATACTGTTTTTTTACTCACTTTTGGACTCAGTTACAAGAAGGCACCGCAAAAATAAAACAAATATTCGAGATTGTTGGGCTACGCAGTCGCCTCCGTTTCACTTTACAAATTATTGGTTCGCAGTAAAAACCTATCTCTGAGAAACTGTTTCATTAATTTTGTAACAAGGTGGCTATCGTAATGGTTTAATAAATTCCAAATATTTAAATTTATTTAATAAAAGGTCCAAAGACATGTACAAACGAATCCCATATCAGTCATTCTTCTTAGGCAGACAGAAAAAAAAGTTTATTTAGTATACTAAGTAATTAAAAATTGGTAATACCCATAAGACTTAGCAGAGAGACACTCCAATGCACATGTTTCGTTAGAATTAGGCACTTAAGTGAGAAACTGTGAAATAAATATAGTTAAACATGACCTGTAAAGTAGACGGTTTCACCAGAGAGGTAGTGATTCTAAGTTAAAATGATTATAGTCCCATTTAAATGATCCCTATTTCCAAAGTGCAGCATGACCACAAAAAAGTTCACACTACTCTCACAAAGCTCTATAGTTGTACTTGACAATTTGCATTTCAAAAATTATTATATACTTGACCAAAAATATCTATAAAGATATCTGCAACAACTTCCACAAAGACATCTGCAAACCACGGTTTTCATAAATTGGTTTAATACCAATGAAAACATCAGAGGTAAGGTAAGAAAATCATATTTATTAGAAGCAAGTTCACCAGTTATTATAGGATATCTTTAAAACTATCCATTTGATAAACTTGAAATTTTCAAACAATATTTTCAAAATGTTATATTTTTAAAATACATTGAAGTAACTTGAGAATTAAGAGCTCTGGAAAACTAGAAAATATGTAGTTCAGCATTCAAGAAAATTGACTCAGATGCCCACTCTGACATAAGTTTTTAATATTTAAATTGCAGCGGGACACCTGAGTAGGTGTCCTAGTGAATTTATGTATAAAACTGATACCTTATAATAATAAATCTCTGCTTTTCTAGTTGACTTATAGAAAGAGTCAGATTATCGAATTTTACAATGTTTAACTAACTAATAATTAATAAAAAACCGTATGTTCGAACCCGAAACGAGACCACTAATAACCATTAACACAGAAACCGCAAATACGTTAAACTAATTGAATCGGTTCACGACAAATTTATATTTTAATGACTTAGCCTCAAAATGGTGGCCGACACAACAATTGAGCTCTAGAGTGTCATTGACACGCTAATTGTGTGATGATACGGTTGCATCAGGTACACCGATAATCCCCATTCTCGGACCCACGAGGGAATAGGTTTATGTCATTAGTAAAGAATATTTATTCCTTTATTGTTAAATGATTGATAATTAAAATAGTTATTATAATAAATAGTAAGATTTACTTCTGTATATACAGGGTGATTCTCAGGGAAATTTATCGATCGATTGTGGGAAAACTATAATTAAGAAGAATCGGAAAATTTGACAATGTACTAACGTGCATGGGGGACAGCCGGCTAAAATATTTCCAAGATTGCGGCACTTCCAGTTATATCGGAAGCAGGCGTGGATCCAAGGCGGGGGGCGGTGGGGGCGATCCCCCCCCCCATAAGCTTAGAGTACAGGACAATACACCCGATTGTGTCTCGTCGTCAACTGGTTTTTTCTTGCGGTCGCCCCCCTCAAATTTACTAGAAATAATTATCATTACTTTTCAGATAGAACTAAATTGTTTCAAGACTTCATTTTGGAACCCATATTATTCTTAATATATGTAAACAATCTGGGAGATGGATTGGCCGCGGATAGCGTTGGCCAGTTTGCTGATGACCCATCGGTGATTCCGGCGGACACTTCTATGGCGGGACTGTCTCAAAAGTGCTCAAACTCTGCATTAAAAATGCAGCAGTGGTATTCTGATAACAGCTTCACTCTAAACGTAATAAGACCGGCCTCATTCGTTTTTCAAAGCATGCAACAAGGTCTGAGTCACTGCTTGTGTGGCTTGGGGGTGGATCTATACCCACTTTGGAACATGTTAGGTTCTTGAGTGTTCATTTGAACCCCTTTTTAGACTGGGAACATCATATCTCAGCTCTTGGGGCTAGACTTAGCAGTTTGTGTGGTGTAGTCCGAAGGCTTCGTGACGTCATCACTCCAGAGACTGAGAAGGCTTTTCTAGCTTGTGCAAATACAATCTCTTCTCATTTATAGTATTTCCTTTTGGGAATCATCAAAAAAAGCTATTAATGTATTTAAAATTCAAAAACGCATAAGACGCATCTTCCACTTATATCCAAGAGCTTCATATCAATCATTTTTTACACAGTTTAAGTTGCTTACTGTCTCCTTATTATACTTTAGATCTTTAGTCATGCTTGCCAGAAGGAATACGGAATTATTTCCGCTAAACAGACAGCTTTATGAGGGAAACATGGTTATGACTACCAGAGGGGCGAATGACCTAAGGATACCTTTACATAACTCCACTTTCTATGAGAGAGGACCATACTATATGGCGATTAAAGCCGTAAGAATGTTACGAAGAGAAATCTAGCTTATCGAGTCGATTAACTGCTTTAAGAGACGCTTAAATGAATGGCTGTCTGATGGGTGCTTTTACTCTTTCAATTTTAATGAATAATTTTTATATTATTAATATTTTTAACTTAATATTTTTTGTTTAGTGAGTTTTTCTCATGCTTTTGTATTTTGTGTAAAAATTTCATTCCTTTTTAAATTGTAATATCTTATTTTACAAGCTGTAAATCTTTGTTTAGTTCAAACTGACTCTTTTATTACTATTTGTTTTTAATTATTTTGCATCTGTATTTTTCTCCTTTTGTTTTCTTTTGTGTAAAGTTCCTATCGAAATGTCATTTTTATCTTAATTGTAGTTAGATCAATATATTTATAATTCTTAACGTTAAACATTTCTTTCTCTGACGTTGCTTTGTTATGTGATCATAATTTTATTGGCAAATAAAGGATATTATTATTAAGAGCTCTGAGTTCAGGAAAATAGACCAGATTCTGGCTCTTACACTAGAAATGTGTATGCAGCTGGCTGCCACCTCCCCGTCGACAACTTGTTTTTTCTTGCGATTGCCTCATCCCCCCCCAAGAGCTTTGAGTTTAGGAAAATAGACCTGGCTTTTAGATTAGGAATATGTATACTGCTGGTTCCCCCTCCCTCCGTCGAAAGCGGTTTTTTCGATAGCCCCCCCCCCCTCGACAACTTGTTTTACACTAGAAATGGGAATGTTGCTGACGTCTCTTTCCCCGCTTTCGCTTGCCATACTGTACTTTTGTGATATCACCCCTCCCCCAGAGAGAGTCTGAATCCGCCCCTGACCGGAAGTAGATGTCAACTTGTTTATTTTAACACCCTATATATTATTGCATTTTTGATCTCTACGTAATATTCTACACATATTTCTTGTATATTGTTGTATACTTGGGTTAGCTTCCTTGTAGATGAAGATCGACTTTAGTAGTCAAAGGTCGATTTTTCAAATAGAAAGCAGCTATTTTTATAATTTTATCATATTAATTATTAAAAATAAGGGTAACTTTGCATAAGGTTGTCTATTCCAAAAATTTGTAGTTTTCAAAATATTGGCAATTCAACATTTTTCTATTGTAAAAATGCTCTATGGCTTTTAAGTTTTGTTATTAGTTGGCCATGACGGCGAGGCGTGGCGGAAACAAAACAGTTGAACCTTGCAGAACTGCCGCTATTTCTTGCCATTTGACATTCATTAATAATAATCATGACGGGGTGATTAAATTATATGCACGAAGATTTTTTAAACTTATATATTATTTATGGAGAATGTGATAGAGTTATTTCAAGAACATGCGATATATTTGCGATCCGATATCCCAAGAAACAGAAACCAACACTACCAAGTGTTAAAAAGATTATGAAAAACTGCAAGAACTTTGGATCTATAAAAGATGAAAGTAATAGAAATAAACCAGTTGTTAATAAAATAAAGTCACAAAAATGAACTTCCAAACATTTTTCGCACCTTAGCAGGAACTCTTTATGGGTGGCTCTTCTTATTGACAGAATTAAGTTCTTCAAATGCTATTCTGACGCGCTGCATGCAATCTTCCATAGTAGTTAATGCGCTGTTGTATACTTTATTTTTGATTGTTCCCCAATTAAAAAAATCAAGTACTGTTAGGTCGGGGGAGCGAGGTGGCCAGAGATGTGGCCCATTCCTGGCTATCCATTGGTCTTAAAACCAATTTTGCATATAATTGTTAACTAAATGACTATTATGTGGAGGCGCCCCATCATGTTGATAAAATAGATTTCTATAATCACCCAGCGGTAAGTTATCTAAATAGTTCACTTCCAAAATTTTCAAGATGTCGAAGTAGCGCTCACCTATAAGTTAAAAAAGGTATTTTGTATCTAGAAGTTCAAAAAGGGCTAACTTACCATTCAGATTATCTTGGTGGAATTCTGGGGCGACGACGCCGTCATTTCTTATAGCACAATACACGTTAAACTGCCAAAACTCTTGAAAATTTGATTCTCTAAATTGATGTACGTTTGAGTCGCTCAAATGGTGGGAATTGCATCGATTAAATAATCCATTTTTTGTGAATTTGGCTTCGTCCGAACATATAATATTATCCAAAAAACCAGCATTTTCTTGTGACCGAAGTAAAATAAATTGACAGAACTCTACTCTTTGTGGAAAATCAGTGCCTTTTAAATGTTGTACTCTGGAATATACACAGGGATGAAAATTGTGTTTCCATAAAATCCTTAAACCTGATGTTTGAGATAATCTAGACTCTAATGCCTTGTAGATATTGTCGGATGTGCGGCGAAAAATCCTAAAATTGTAGTTTAAATATTTTCATTATTAACAACTGGTTTATTTTTATTTCTTTTATGGATCCAAAGTTCTTGAAGTTTTCTATAATCCTTTAAACAGTTGGTGGTGTTGGTTTCTGTTTGTACGGATATCGAATCGCGAATGTATCGCATGTTCTTGAAATAACTCTATCACATTCTCCAGAAATAATAAATGAGTTTAAATAATCTTCGTGCGTATAATTTAATCGCTCTGGCATGATTATAATTAATGAATGTCAAATGGCAAAAAATAGTGATAATTCTGTAAGGTTCGATTGTTTTATTTTCGCCATGCGTCGCCGTCATGGCCAATTAATTACAAAACTTAAAAGCCATATAGCATTTTTATAATAGAAAAATGTTAAATTGCCAATATTTTGAAAACTACAAATTTTTGGAATAGACAACCTTATACAAAGTTGCCCTTATTTTCAATGCTTAATATGATTAATTAAAATTATAAAAATAGGGGCTTTTTATTTGAAAAAATTGACTTTTGACGATTTTTTAAATACAATTTTTATTCTTCTTTTTTGACCACTCTATACTAATAATTTTCAAAATGTTATGAAAAAACTACGAAAGTTGATCTTTGTCTACAAGAAAACTAACCCAAATTAAATAATAAAGAGTTTCTTATAGGACAAATTTATAGTTAAGTTTTGGTCCGCAAACGAAATTTTTGGTATAAAAATTTGAATATGTCCAAAACGGTGAGACTTAAATTTAAAACATTATACATGAAATATGTCTAGGATTTTACGTAGAAATAAAAAATGCAATAATGTATAGGGTATTCCATTTAAAATAAGCAAGTTGACATCTACTTCCGATATAATCGGAAGTGCCGCCATCTTGAAAATATTTTAGCCGGCTGTCCCTCATACACATTAATACACTTCCTAATTATAGTTTTCCCACAATTGACCTTAAATTTCCCGGAGAATCTCCCTGTATAACTAGAGAATCAATAAGTGTAAGATATATTGTTAATAATTTTGACAAAAATGAACTGACTTAACTGACAATTTAATTTTAACGCTTTGAAAATAAAACCTCCTGTTTAAAAATTTTAAAGAAAGTTGAAATATCAATGAAAATTTTTGGAAAAATCTAATACTACACATAAAACAGTGAGGAATCATTTTAAAAACTCAAAAACAACGAAAATTGAGTCAAAAATACGAAAATCCATACCTGGCAGATAAATATAAAACAACTGTAGTGAGTGAGTGGTGGATAGAGAATATTACAACTGTAGCATTGTTCAAACAAAAGTGATAAACTAGATATTTATATCAACTTGGTGGTTGAAACCATTTGAATAATACAAGTATTATCACTGAACTATATTAAAGATTTAATTACGATATCTGGCCTAATATATGATTTTGTAGAGAATATATATTTGTTAAGCATTGAGGAACGAACTTTGTTTAACAACTTCAGAACTTATTGTTAAATTACTATATCTTAACCAATAAATTTTGAATTAATATGGTATTTCTGAAGACCTAATTAATTAAATATTTTATTAAAGACACAAAAGGAAGTAAACAGTGCATAAACTTTGAGGATGTAGATTTGTTTTTGAAAAAAACTAATAACATTTGAAACAATAAATTTTTTCTGGTAAAATACAGGATAAAGAAGGGGAAAGGAGATCTCCATAGCGAAAATTGGATATCTTTTTTCACGTTTTAATTAAATTTGGTTATTATTTTAATTATCATTATCTGTAATCATCATCACAGTCAAATGAACTATAATCTATGTGGAAATGCTGTAGTTAAAACCCTAGATTTAATATAAATACGAACAATTAGAGAAGTTTCTAATTAAATATCTGTTTCTGTTTCAGGTTAATTATCAACTCAAATTCCAAGAACATCAGTGTAACAAGAGTGTAATCTTAAACCTCGCGACGTCAAAAATTACACGTCTTTCCGCGTAACTATGAACCACCATCGCACCCCAAAACATAAACCTTTGCCAAAAACTATATAATCCATGCTTGTGCTTTTCATTAACCTCAAAAATGTGTAAATAGTTAACACTAGTGTCCTTTAACATGAACACTATTCCGAAAGCGTGATGCCTATCGCAATGTTTTATAATAACGGAGCGGGCTACACCCATTGCCGCTCCGGATCGGATAGTGTCATTCATCGGCGGAGTTCGGCTGCCGTCGGTTTGGGTCGGGAGGTGGACGCTTTTGATAGTGGGGAATCGACGTTATCGGATCTCGATGGTAAGTATATCTAGTACCTTCAGTATTGAATATCTTTTTAGGCTTCATTCGCACTTTATGTCGGTTACGGTCTGGTTACACTACGGTCTCGGTCCGCTCAAATATTTATTTATTATTTTATCATTCATACTCAGTACTGCTCAAGTTCTGGTCCAATCTCGCTGCGAGAAAGATTAGTCAAAACAAATATTTGATTGGAGCAAGACCGTATTTGCTTTGACACCTACCGATAGTATGAATAGCTTTTTGTTTATATTTTACTCCATTTCCACTCGCTCTTTCATTGCTGCATTGATATAGTTTGTGGAAATAGACACTTTGAAAATTGACAATGCAGAGCGAGAAAACTCGTGTAGAGATGGTGGACGAAGTGTTCCTGGAATAAATTTTTCTCTTGAAGGTCAGACTTTTTTTAGAAAATGATTTTTTCTATTAGGCTGCCCAATAACATAAATAGCAATATTACTCTCTTCTATAAACAGGATATATTTCGAAAATTCAAAACCCTTGTCAAGGTGGATAGTAGCACATCTAACCATTTTTGTTTGTTTTGGTTTAAACCCAGCAGGCTTCTTTTGAATTTTTTTCGTGAAATCCTTGGTCTTGTAATAGAATACAATGATTTATTACCACGGTCGCATTTAAAATTCTACATTGGTTCGTCACATTTCAAAATAATATATATGTGTCAAAGAAAGAAAAATAAAATGATAGAAATGCAAGAAATAAAGCATACATTTTTAACAATTAAAACGCTTAAAATATTTTGACACAAACACACACACAAAGTGTCAATACGGACAGTACAGAAAAAGACAAAAGAAAAACCATATACATGAAAAACACAAATGTCGATACAATACATATATGGTCAATTAAAATGATAAATTAAACTTACACGAAACCGACGGCAAAAAGTTCTAAAATATTAAAAAAGCAGCAAACTTAACAGAGCCGTATCATAGTAAATCTATTTTAAATAAAGTTTAATACATACCTACTTCGTATAATTCACAAACCCTTATGTAATAAAAGATATTTAACTATCCCAACAAATCTCGGACCACCAGGCGGATCCCGTAGCTTATAAGACAGTGATATTGTGTTTTCTGAGAATTCTTCCGATTCTGTCTATTCTGCTACATATAAACCACACAAAACAATAGGAGCAAGTCTAAGAAACCCAAAAGACAAAATTCCTTTAGAAAATCAAGGAGTTTATAGCATTCCATGTGGCACTTGTGAAAAAACATACATTGGACAAACCAACCGAAGAATATCTGCCAGAATAGAAGAACACAAACTCAGCATCAAAAACAAACAAACAACATCTGCACTTTTTCAACATAAGCTAGAAACCGGCCATAAAATCGACTTTGAAAACGTCAAACAAATAGCAAACGAAACAAACTTCAGAACCAGAACAACGCGAGAAGCAATAGAAATAGAGAAGCAAGGCAGTTTAAACAAGAGAGATGATGCCCAAAACCTACCATCTACTTGGAAAAATCTCATCCGCCGAGATATAACCACTTCAACGGCACAGCCACAACTAAGACCAGCGTCACAAACAAGACAGGGGGCGGAGCCAAAAACAAACACTTCGATCAATAGATACAGCCTACGAACAAGACAAAACCACGCACGTAACAGACAATCTCTCAGTTCATCGTCAACTACGGACACGAGCACTTGAAGATGCCAAATGAGACTTTGGCGAAACGTCTGCAAATTCCAACTATGGAAATAGCTAACGAACGGATGTATTCCCGGATAAACACAAACTCATATTTCTCCATCCGTGAAACACTAAAAACTAACATATATATATATATATATATATATATATATATATATATATATATATATATATATATATATATAAATATAAATAGGCGAGTTTTTGAATAGTGTTGATTTGTGCTGGAGTATCATTAGAAGACTTTTTCCGATTGTGTTGTAGAGATTTGTAGATCATTAAACATGTCAGTATATATTTAATGGGAAATGTTAATATTTTTTGTAGGATGAAGATATCTTTTTAAGTCTCAGGAAAACTCTGTTTTAAAATTAGTTACAATATGCTTTTTTTATTATAAAAATACGGTTACACTTCGTACCAGCACTCTACCAGCAAACAACATTTTTTGACATGTAACAATAAGTCAATGAATAATACATTGAGAGAAGTACATTAGTGTCGACAGTATTTTTTAGACTTAGAATAGGGAAGTAAATAGAATTCCATTTAAAGTAGCCATGATTTATATGCTCCTCAGAAGACAGAGGATCTAGAAACTCAACGATCATTAATTGATAAACATATTCATGTACAGTTTTATCAATATTCAGTATTAGGTCATTTTTTTTACACCGCACTTTCATATCATAACAATTATTTGACGTAAACCTAAAAAGTTATTGCCAAATAATCAATCTTCTCATAAACACCGTACAGAAGAATTCTTTAGAAAAAACAATCAAAATAATAAGAATTTTGCAGACAGCACGGAAAAAAGGTGGTAATGATGTAAATCTCGTCAGAAGCATTAGCCACAGCAACAATCGTTGTGTCATCCGGAAACATAGTCACATGCACTTGTCTAATATTCTAAGGTAGATCGTTACACCATTCTCTTATCGCTTACACACCCATGCTACTTAGTTTGTCACCAAAAAAGTCCTATTTACTTTATCAAAAGCTACGGAGAGATCAGACAAAATTGTCATTACATACTTTCCCTAGTCACTACTCTAAAGACGTAATTAACCACATGGTCCAGATTCTATGGACTTTCCTGGAAGAAATCCATTTTGAGCATGAGTTAAAATATTGTAGTTATTAATAAAATTGATTTTTTTTATAAACAATATTTTCAATAATCCCTGAAAAGGAACTAAAAATCGAGATCTGTCTATAATTTGCTTTATTGTCAGGATCGTCCTTTGGTGAACAGGAATAACACTTTTCAATATGTTTGAAAAAACTTCTTCTGTAAGACATCAATTTATCAATTGTATAAGAGGGCAAGGAATATATATTAATTATTTTAAGATTTATATCATCAAGGCCTCCAGAGTTTATATTTTTTAACTATTCAATAGTTTTTAGAACCTCATATTTTTTAAAGTAGTTAAGTACCATAGTATTGCAGATAAATCGTGGGGTCGTACATGTATTATTACTTGAATACGGACCATATTTATTGTGTAGTTGTGTATACGTTTATTTCGGAATTTACATTTTTACCTGTAATGTTTTGAATATCTACCGTAAACAATATTGAAAGAAGCTAATTTATCAACTACGTTTTAGTTAAAAATATTAAAAAAATTATTTACGTACACATGGTATTAATGTTCTATATACAGATATCAATTTTTTTCCTACAGACCGTTAATATAAATGTAGATAGTTTAATTTCTATGAGTTTTACTTTGGTTATCTTACCATATGTGTCTCCAGCACCTAATTTTTAAAGAGTAAAATTCACAGTAAACAAGTGTCTATAAAAAATCCCTATTATTAGGTGTATCCGCAAAATGTTATACATTTTTGACGGAAGACTGTAAAACATCAAAAATGAAACGTTAATATATACAATGTGTCCGGTAAGTACCTTTTAATTTCTCGAGAGTATACAGGGGAGGTCAAAATAACCTTACTTTTTCATAGAATTCCTGAAGTTCCCCTTAACGTAGATGCAGAACCCTAAATGGGTACCTAGCGATTTACCTTATAGGCTCTAAGTTTTGAACCAACTTGTATAATTTAATGAAATTTTAATATTTTATAGAGGCCATAGGGACTCATTAAATCATACTACAATAGATGTTTTAGATCATCAGAGGAATCAGGAACGGACTTGCAGCCACACTCGTGGGGTCTAATTTTTGACAGGTGTCATTTTATAGAGCTAAAAACCTTTTTTTTTTAAATACTTTGTTCATGCCTCTTCAAAAAAGCACCTTTAATTTATTTTGATAAAATTGGCGGTTTTCGCGATAAATCGGTTTTTATGAGAAAAAATCAAAAGTTACAAATGGTAAACACAAACCGGGCAAAATAAAATACGCAGGGTGTGCTGATCCGCTTTAATTTATGGGGAAGTGCTGTCTCACTCTTCGAAAGATTTCCAGCTCAAACACTGACAAATTCAAAAACCTTTCAAAGGGTTGATTGGGGCTCAATTAATTTACGATGTTATTAAAATGCAAAAATAGTGAAAACGTTTAAATGTTATTATGGCAAATGTTCAATATTGGCTCCAAATACTTCAATATATTTTCTTATTCTTCGAATTTTTCCCCCTGCCCTGCGAATAATATTCCAGCATTATTAATAATCTTTTACTTGTTTCCTTTAGGCTTCGACAAACCTTTTGAAAGGTTTTTGGACTTAGCAATGTTTGAGCTAGAAATCTTTCAGCATAAAGTCTTCTTGCCTTCGAAGAATTTGACAGCGTTTCACCATAAATTAAATGCATACTCTGCGTAAGAATATTTTTCCATTTTTTAAAATTATTTTTACTTGAATGTAGTTTTGACAAGTTCCGTCATTTCACTATGTAGGTATTAACAATAACAACCTGATTTTTACCTGTTTGTGTTAGTCTATTTCTGACTTCTCTGATGATCTAAAACATCCACTGTAATATGGTTTAATGAGTCTTTGTGGCCTCTATATAATATTAAAATTTCATTAAATTATACAAGTCGATTCAAAACTTAGAGTAGGTAAGGTAAATTGCTGGGTACCCTTTGAGGGCTTTGTATTACCATTAAGGGCACTTTAGGAATTTTTTTCTATGAAAAAGTAGGGTTATTTTGACCTCCTCTGTATGCTTCCGAGAAATTAGGAAGTACTCAACGGACATCCTGTGTATACAGCGAACTAGTAGACGAAAGAGGCATGTATCGAAACCCAAAGGAAAATAGCAGTAAACATAATTGTCCACCTTTTTTTAACGACCTGTAAGAGAAAACCTTACTAAACTAATTTTACGACCATAAAGATTTTTCTATATTATAATAAATTTTTAAACTTGATATGTGTGAAGTGCCGTCTTGGAAATTTTTTTTATCATTTTTCAAATTTTTTAGTTATCATAGTTTCGACAAAGATTAATTACCGAAAGGAAACTATTTTTATCAAATGTCTTTATTATTAAAAGATAATCTGATTTTCTTGATTTATGACTCACATGTCAGAAAATCAGAACGGACAAAGAAAATCAGCTCAAATAATATTTTTATCCTGTTTTTAATCTCTTTTATCTATAAGAAAATTGATTGAAACTAATTGTGCAAGGAAGGCCGATTTATTGGAAATTCTGAAAGTGACAGCTAAAGGTTGTTCGTCTTGCGATATTTTTCTTTGTTAGAACAGAAATTTAAAAAGATATATATCGGTAATAGCTTATAGATGTAATTACAGGCGGTTAAAAAACAAACAGGGATTTTGAAATATTTTTTTTACTGAGAACTATAAGATGATATATAATATTTTTCTATGTAGTCTTTGGCTGCTTGTTCATTCTGGAAGAGAGTGTAGTATGGGAGCTAGAAGAGTACCATTTGCCCCTATAATTTAGATGGATCGACTAATTTTTTTGTGTAGTTTGAATTGCTGAATACGATTTTTCAGGGTGGATGTTGGCCCGAGTGAGAATAAGGTTTGAAATTTCGATTTTTACTAAAACAACATATTCTTTGAGCGATTTTAAACAAAAAGCCTAAAAGTAGTTTTTTATATAACATTTATTTTCCGAGATACACAATATTAAAGATTTGAAAAATGCGATTTTCGCTATTTTTGGACATTGAAAACTTTCGATTGAATAAACATTTTTCAATTCAGCTTGCAGAGATTGAAATGCTGTACGAAAAGATATATTTTAAATGCTTCTTTCGGCTTTAAACAAATAGTTTTTAGCCGCTTATTTATCTATGGTGCAAAGATTGTTTGACCAATATTACTACTACATTTGTCTGGAGGTTGTTGACAATGTTGACTAAAATGTTGTGGTTGAGGGGCTTGCATTGTCTTTATTTTTGTTTATTTTTACTACTTTTCGATTTGGTTGTATTTCTAATCGTTATCAAATATAAACTGAATGTATTGTCTTCAAGGTACGAGCTTATATAAGGACTGTCTTCACTGAAGCTCAAAGTTTCGTTTCACTGTACACATCTCAATGATTTGATGTTACAAAGTAGTGGTTGCCGAAGATTAGGTATGTCAACACTTAATTCTAACTTCTAGTAGTCGTTTGGTTTCTCCAATATACATTTCACCACACTCACATGGAACTTTGTAAATACATTCTTTCTTATCGGTGGTTTTTGGTTTTGTTTTTGTTAAATGAGCTCTGAGTGTATTTCCTGATCTCAAAGCTTTTTTTATATTATAACTTCTGGCAATTCGTCCTATTTTCTCCGAGGTTCTTTTAATGTACGGAACTGTGAAGATGGAATGTGTTTCTTGCTGTCCAGTAGTCGTTGTTCTAAAGTTACTTATTACACCATCAATTAATTTTAAAGGATAACTATTCTGTTGTAAATCGGATTTAATGTTTGTTACCTCTTTTTCCAATGAATCGGCATTATTGCATATAGCTATAGAGTGATTATAGAGGTTGCGTATAATTCCCCGTTTTGTTACAACAAAATGATTAGAACTATGGTTAAGATATTGGCCAGTTGGCTTCCTGTATACTGAAGTTTTAATAGCTTCATTTGAACGATTCACCATGTCATCTAGGAAGGGCAATTGATCATTTACTTCTTTTTCTATGGTAAACTTAATTGTAGGTCGAATGTTGTTTAGATCTTTCAAGGCATCATTAAGTTCTTGATCATTGCCCTTCCATACGATGAAGGTATCATTGACATATCTCAACCAGACTTTCGGTTTCACTGTTGCACTTTCGATGGCATGAGTTTCGAACAATTCCATATATATCTTCTTCTTCAGGTGCCATCTCCTATCGGAGGTTGGATATCATAATTGCCACTCTCACTTTATTTGCCGCTACCCGAAAAAGTTCTACTGAGCTACAATTGAACCACTCTCTCAAATTTCTCAACCATGAAATTCTTCTTCTTTCGATATTTCTTCTTCCTTCTATTTTAACCTGCATGATCAATCTAAGCAACTCGTATCGCTGGCCTCTCATTATATGTCCAAGATATTGCAGTTTCTTTATTTTTATGTTGTTAATTATTTCATAGTTTTGGTCCATCGCTAACAATACTTCTACGTTTGTTTTTCTCTCCGTCCAAGATATTCTCGACATCCTTCTGTAACACCACATTTCAAACGCTTGCAGTGTATTTATGTGTTCTTGTTTTAGTGTCCAGCCTTCCAACCCATACTGCAGCACTGAAAATACATAACATCTTAAAAGTCTCATTCTTAGTTCTAGAGTGATGTCTCTGCTGCACAGAATAGTTTTCAGTTTTACAAACGCACTTCTTGCCATTTCTATTCTCGTTCTTATTTCTGTTGTTTGTTCATTATTTGCTGTTATCCATGTACCCAAGTATTTGTATTTTTTTACTTTTTCTAAATTCACACCTCGCAACTTTATGCTTGTTTGCATGTTTTATTTTTTAGTTATTACCATATATTTAGTCTTTTTGGTGTTCATTTTTAATCTGTGTTGCTCGCAAACGTTATTTGTTTCGTTCACTAGTTCTTGGAGTTCTTCAGCGAAGCTAACTATGATAGCAGTGTCGTCTGTAAATCTTATGTTGTTTACAGCTCTTCCGTTTATTATTATTCCCTTACCTTTCGTTAACAGTGCTTCTTCGAAAATCGATTCACTGTACACCTTGAATAGTAGGGGTGACAAAATGCTTGTCTCACTCCTCTTCCTATTTCAATTTTCGGACTTGTTTCGTTATCTACTATTATTTGTGCCCGTTGATTCCAATACAGGTTAGTTATTATTCTTAAATCTTTGTTGTCTATGTTTTTTCTTCTTAGAATCTCGACTAGTTTTTCATGTCTAATTTTATCAAAAGCCTTCTCGAAGTCAACATAACAAATGTGTATATCGGTGTTCATATCCATACACCTCTGTGCACATTAAGTGCAAACAACGCGTCTCTGGTGCCTATACCATTTCTACATCCAAACTGACTATCATCTATCCCCTTTTCAAGTTCTTTATAAGTGCGTCCGTGTATTACTTTTAAAAACACCTTGAGTACATGACTTATCAAAGATATTGATGAGAGTTTCATTCAGCCCTAGGACCGCTATCCCAAGAATTATAGTTTTCCTTTCTAACTAGTCGGTCAAGAACTACTCTTCTCCTATATATATATATATATATATATATATATATATATATATATATATATATATATATATATATATATATGGCAACACTCCAAAAGGTCAATCACGCCATCCAGTGGTAACGTTGTTCGATCTGATAATGTAGTATCATTTGAAAGTCTAATTTTGATTATATCTAGTGATTCCCCTAATGGCACATTAGTATCCAGACTTCCCACATCCAAACTTATTAGTCTATCTTTTGGCTCTAGATTTGCGGATGACTTTAAGATCTTTGAGTGGTTTCCTCTATCTTAGACTGTGCAAAACTACAGAATGATCTTAACAATGTAGTTTTATGGTTTTCACAAAATGGAAAGTTGTAAATATTGACAAGTGTTTTGCATTCATTTTTCTAGGCATCAAAATGTAATTAAATTTTAATATAATATAAATAATTAAGAAATGAACCGCTAAGACCACTGCAAGGATCTTGAAGTTAAGCTACAGTCTAATCTTAGTTTTAATCTGCATTATGATCACATTGATATGTTTAATACATCAATCAGCCAAATTAAGAAAATGTATATTGAGCCTTAATTTAAATATAAGTGATACTTTATTTGGTAATATCTGTGTTAGTTGTTGTTTTTTATATGTTTAAGAATGTATTGACACTTGCTGTCTTTTTATAGTACGCTGTTTTTTTTATATTTTACCAAGTAGTTTGTGGTTCGTCGATTGTCCTTTATTTTTATTATATTTTCTTGTTGGTGTCTTTTCTTTGCAATATTTTCCCTTACATGTAACTACTGCAGTGCTTGTAAGATGTATCTAATAAATAAATAAATAAATATTATCATTAAAAAAATATATTTGTTGCAAGCGCCATATGTTTGATTAGTCAGACCCTCCTCCTAATATATTATTCGCGTGAATTACTTTGTTCATAATAAAGATCAGATTAGTCATTTGTAAAGACACTTTTCTGTCGGTATGAGATGTGAATTTCGGGCATGTTATATATGCAGCGGGCAGCAACTTAATCCACAAGTATTTTACGACATATCTTACATGACATTTAAAGGTCACTTCCATATAATTAATTATAAAACAGAATGATTTATCGTAAATGAATTAAGGTTTTAAAATTTTAAACATTCTTTAGAGATTAGTTTAACTTTATAGACTTCCGTCGCTTAATCATCAAATCATATTTCATCGTTCACTTGCCAAATATTATATGTGCAATTTTATTAGTTGAACAAAACGTTGCAAAAGGACTTTCTATATTATTTTTCAACATTTGTACAAAATCTCAAAACGTTATTTTACTAAAGAGCAGACTTCAGAAAAGAGCTAAGTAAATAAGTAAATTTATAAACTAATTGTAATATAAAACGCTAGTAGTCTTCTGCTGTTATTGCAATTTTTGAGGACAGTTCACTTTTATTCTTAAATAACTTAACTGTGAAAATAAAAGAACATAGGATAAAGGAAAATGCGTTTCCCAATGCCCGCCGTTCCTATCGTGCGAGAGAGAAAGGAGAGTGAAAGCCATTTTCTCCTCTCTTTCTAATGGATGGAGCTTAGAGCCAGATATGTTATTATTTTAATATAAATTCTAGTGAATAAAATTAGACAAATTTGTATTTTCAACGAAATCCAAAAATACGTTCCGGAAAGGCCATCAACCATCAGTCTCGCGAAAACGACTAATATTCGTTTGACACGTTGCCAGATGTAAAACATTTTCATGGTATAAACTATAAAATTTGTTCATCTCAGTCAACAATATAGTTAAATTTTTATAATGTTTTATACAGTCTCAGGAAAAAAATAACCACCCAAAATCTTTAGTTAGTTTAGGTTTAGCTTGATTTTGGTTAATTTGTAAAACTGAAACTCATCTGAACTAATCTAAATTGACGTAGACATAGTTTAATTTTTGTAATGTATAAAAAGCGTAAAATTAATCTTAATTACCCAAAATTTTTGGTCAGTTTTGGTTGGTTCAGGTTTAGCTTAATTTTGATTAGTTTAACAAACCAAAACTATCCTGAACTAACCTAAATTTATTAATTAAAAATGTGATTGCCCAGCAGAGACCATGTAAAGGTGGGACAATATGTGAAAGAAAAGAATATTCACATTAACATTTCACAGAAATCGTATTGGCAATCTGACAACAGCGCTAATTTTTAAGGTTTTTAGGAACGATTCACACCAATATTTAATAGCTGAAGCCATTTTGTTTTGATTTGTTGTTTGATAATTTTCTTGATGTGCAAATTTATGAATTTTTATATAATACAGAGGCTTTTATCAGTTTGGAATTTGTGGCTGTAGCAAAATTTTAACGATATAGTACAAAAAAATTAAATCTAAAGTGAAAAGTGTTTTTCACTGTTTTCCGCAAAACTGAGGAAAATTATGGAGAACGGAGGTGAGAATCGTGTTCTACGATCTCGAAATAGGGTAAGCACTGAAATTTTTTTAAAGAAACGTCGTTTTGCTAGATTTTCCATAATGCAAATTTTTACCAAGAGCCATATGTTTAAATCTATTTTATGTCAGTATTTATTTTATAAGTCATTTAATAATGAACATTAAATTGTAATTTTTCCTATATAATAACGTAATAAAAGGTGTCTCAAGTACAGTCCTGTTCCCTGACCTACTGCGCAAGTACAGTATAGCCCCTTTAAGGATAGGACAGCTTTACATGCGAGACCGAATTTATTTTAGGGTATTCCCATTCCTTTTACCCCCTCCAACTTCCTTGATTATATTCCATGTCTATATAAAAACAAAATGATAACATAATCTTCAACTAAAGAGAAGTGTCGAACACAAAAACTATTTGATGTGGCCTAGTTTGATACGTGCTTAAATGTACATATTTAATTATGAGATATGAATAGATCCGGCGGAGAGAATTCAAAACAGTCAAAATTTGATAAAATTCACCAAATCCATACAAATGATATTTTTGTTTATAAGGAAACGCTTTTAACTATGCCATCTGCTTTTTGAAACACCATAACAAAGGTGTTTATTTCGACATCGCCCCGTATATAATGTAAAAAATTCGTAAACCAACCGGAAAATAAAATGGTTTTTTTATTATAGTGAATTTTCTCACTCCATTTCTTTATCGTGAGGTTAGAATATTTGAAACCCTTGAAGAATGCTTTATTATCAGTATCTTTAGCTTCGGGAAAGATTCCTATTGTCGAAAACTTTCGTGTAAGTCTTGCAAAATTACTTGGCAAATCCGTAACGGAAATATATTTTTATGACGACTGGGTTCGTGCTTAATAAAGATTTGTTTGGGACTTTATGTATATTAGAGAATTTTGGGTTTTTTCCAATTGGATCTGTCACAACTTTGAAAAGAACATATATATATATAGTCTTTTTTAAATTTGCAGGCCTTGGTAAGGAGAAAAACCCTTTTTTGATTCTGTCAAGTTAGTTAGTTAGTTAATTTAATGGTTAAAGGCGCGTCAGTATCTCAGACCATTTAGCGCCTTCTATAGAAATTGTTGGTTGTATTTAAATTTTATTATAAAGACCAATATGCCTCAAGAAACAAAGTAAGCGTTTGGCCTTAGTCAGATCAAAAGACATAACTGTCGCAAAATTATTAGAGGTAAGATACCTCCCTCTAGCATTTCTGTATGAGGGACAGTCGGATATTATATGTTTTATAGATAGGGAGGAACGACAGGACAGACATTAAGGGGGATCCTCGTTTTAAGAAGGAAGGAATGAGTCATTCTGCAATGTCCAATAGCGATTCTCTTCCATTTTCCCTTCTGGACAGTTGGGGAAAGTGATATGTCTTTGAGAAGTTTCTTTTAATGTGAAAGAGTTTATTGGGGTTTTCTAGAGATTCTGTCAAGCTTGCGAGAATTTATTTATCTCTTCTTCAGGGCATCTCTACAATTAATTAAATAGTTAGAATATTAACCTAACTTATAATTACTAAGTAACTGACCAATGTGGTTTGAATATTAAACAAGTACACGTTTGAAAAACAGGGGAAAAACCCAACATTAGCGCTTTTGAACTGTATTTAAAGGCACATTTTTGATGGATTGCAAAAATTCTAGAAAGTTCGAAAAGTACCAAACGTCCTGCTTGACTATTCCACCATTTTATAGTGACACCGGGAAGTATAGTGGGTGATGCAAGTTGTGGAGGACAATACGGATACCGTAAACATTGGTGTAATCAAGCAAAGAATCTAGCAAAAATATATAAAAATAATGGTAAGAAATTATTTGTTTGATATTTTTTACATAATATGAGAGAATTTAATAGAAAACCTATTCGTCTGGAGATGGGATGTCCAGGAGGCTTAAATACTTTTTTTTTCCAACTTTAAAACATAACTGTAAATAGCACTCAACCCTTCGGTGTCACTTTTTAAATGCGACGTCAAAGTTATACGAAATAGCGATCTTTAACAGAATATATGATGAAGTAAGGCACAGTATATCTGAGTGCCAACATGGATTCTTACCAAATAAATCAACATTAACTAACTTAATTATTTTTACACAATTCATAACTGTTTCAATAAAGCACAAGTTGATGTACTCTACATGGATATGGCAAAAGCATTTAACAGGGAAAAACATACCCTGATAATACAATCCCTTAGGCAACTGAATGTTACGGAAAATCTGATAAATATTATTGTCTCGTACCCGACTGATAGAAAGCAGTACGTTGAAATAAAAGGAGCCAAATCCTATGTATATAAAAGTACTTCTGGTGTTCATCAGGGATCTAAATTGGGATCTATTCTGTTCTTGATTGCATTTAATAAAATATGCAACGTGATCAGACACTCAAAAGCATTACTGTTTGCAGATGACTTTAAACCTTTTAGGGAAGTTTTGACTGCTGATGATTGTAACTGTTTACAGCAGGATCTAAATAATGTTATTGAATGGTGTGGAACACATGGTTTTTGTTGTAATGATAGCAAGTGCTTGTCAATGTATTTTATTCTTAATAAAAATATTTTAAATCGAGCCTATTCTGTTAATGATATAGTGTTCTTCTGGCCATAGGGATTTGGGAATATTGTTTGATAGTTCATTGAATTTCAATGAGCATATAATAAATAAAATTACTGAAGCTCACAAGATAATGGTTTTCATCATCAGATCTACTAGACCTTTTGATGTTGACGTTTGTTTGAGACTTTTTGACAGTTTTGTGCTGCCAAAACTTGAATACTATAGTATAATATGGTCACCACAATATGAAGTGTGGAGTAGACCTATAGAACGTGTCCAGCGAAAATTTTTAACTTATATATTTTTTAAAAGATTTGGGTACTATCCCCAATCACCTAAACTTCTTAAATATGTTTAACAGACTTTTGTTAGAAAACAAACGTATAAAAATATGTTTGGTATATATATTCAAGATTTTAAAGAATAAAATAAATAGCCCAGACCTATTGCTGCAATTTCTATTTGTGGTAAATAATGGTGGAACAAGAGAAAGACCAACATTTTATTTAGAGTTTCTTGGAATAAATACTTATGAGAATTCGTCGCTATATAAAATGTGTAATTATTTTATTACATATGTTAGTTATGGGGATTTAAGTAGTATTACTTTAAGTAAGTATACGGATGTTACATACTGACCATAAGTTGTTTGCTTCTCAGACTCCGATATAATTTTATCAATTATATTGATTAGGACTAATAATTTAATATCTTTAACTTTAATAAAGGTGTCTGTAATTGTCTTAATTAATGTAGATACTGTATTGAATAAATAAATAAATAAATAAATATAACTAAAAGAGCGAATTGTTGATAATTGCGTTGATGTTGATTCATGACTAAGCTTAACTTTCTTACATTCTTCAATGTTATTTTTACTTATTTTACTATTTGCTTTTTTTAGATTTTTATTTTTAACTTTTAAACTATCTAAGGTTTTTTTTTATCTCATTAATTTCCGCATTAGTTAATGTTAATGTTTAAGAATATTGATCTAATTTGGTAATATGACTTCTTGAGACAGTATATGTTTTTGGTTGGATCCTTTTGTCGAGATATTGATTTGGGATGTTAATTTGAATTGGTGACTGTAAAGGTAAGGGAGTATAGGAAGCTGCGGCTTCAGATGGTCTATTTTAGATGCTGGTGACTGTGGGGGCATAGGACTGTATAAAGCTGCGGCAGACGATGATCTATGAACTGGTGAATGTGGCGGTAAGGGAGCATAGGTAGCTGGGGTTGAATATAGTCTGTAATATGGTGATTGTGACGGCACATGATGATATAAAACTGCGGCAAAAGATGATTTGTGAATTGGTGACTGTGACGGTACGGGATCATAGGAAGCTACTGAAGCTGGATGATTTTGTATATTAATGTGAACTGGTGATTGTGGTAGGAAACAGTAGAATTCTGATCTGGGGAGCAAATGGAATAGGAGTTCTAAGAAATATTTGAACTCCTACGCGGTGGTTTTCTTAGAAGTCTATCGATTTCATACATCATCAGATGTCTTTTGTTTTTAATTTTTATGTCAATAGCTTCCCATATAAATCACATTAGTCGTTTTCAATGTCCTGTTGGCTGGCTTATAAGCGCAGAAGTATCATTGGATGTTACCGTACTGTGATGGGGTATGATTTTGATGTTTTGGTCCTCGGCGTTCTCAAGCTGACCTAATTCACTTTGTTAATTAGTGCCATGTCTATCATTTGAGGTGATGTTGCCATAAAAATATACAAACACCTTAAAAAATTAAATAATGTTTTTTAGCAGATACAGCAGACACGGGAATAGAAGAAGGATTCTGTGGAGAAAAATTATTGCGGATGATCTTAATTTTCTACCTGCTTGCCCACAGCCCGGAAGATAAAAACCTGTCCCATTTGTTTTCGTAGGAGATGGAGAATTTGCTTGGACTATATATTTGATGAAGCCTTATTCGGGTAATCACAACCGTGATACATTACAACGAACTTTAACTATCGATTATCTAGTACACGGGTTATCGTAGAAGATGTTTTTGGAGTTTTGACAACTGTATTTAGGGTTTTAAAAAACCTATAGAAGTTCAGCCGGAAAAAGAAGAAACTATTACTATATCTTGCATACTATTGCATAATTTTTAAGGAGAAGAGAGACGTCCAGAAATAAATATGCCCCTCCAGGAATTTTTGATGTGATTGTTAATGGCGAAGTAGTTCAAGAAGGTTTTTGAAGGAGACAGGACATATCTGTTTCTGCTTTGAGGTCCATTTCAAATAGAGCTAGGCTTGCTACATTAAATGTTTTAGAGATAAGAGACGATTTAACAATTTATAGATTTAAAATTCATATGTGTGTGAGCAATTATATTATTACTTAAAAGTTATTGTTTTATTTAAAATTATAATCCTGCTGTAAAAGTCGGCAAAATGTTGCCAAAAAGACTTGCCCTGTGCGCTGCACCCTGTACTCCCTGATCACACCATGCACTCTGGCAACACCTTAATTTACGCGTATGGTCGGCGCTTGTTTATTTAAATAAAAAAAGAAACTTCGTAGACGATAGTTAATCGTGTCATGATGTATTTGAACAACTCAATTTAAATAAACAAGCTACCACATTTTAGAGAAGATGATTATCTATCGTTACGACATAGTGGGAAGGCGCCTTAAGCTGTGTAATAGGAAGGTGTAAAATCAAAAATTCTTACTATCTTCTTGGTGTATATTGTGAGTCAGCCGTCATACACTGGTGCTAAGAAATTCTCTATCACTTGGTATGCGAACCATATAGGTTCATAAACACCTTCGGCTCCCATACAGGATTTGATAGACGATTTTTTCTTTCGAAGATGTATACATAAAGTTGTCATAAGTGAACTCTTCTTTAATTTTAAGTCGATGACTTACATTCCCATAGTACTTGAAGTACCGTTCTATGCATCGTTTATCTTTTGTTTATTTTTATGGCTCCAAATAAGCTCTTCAATTCGGTATAGTCCTAGAAATTTTAAAATTCGCGCGTGACTACACTCGATACGTCCTATTCGGTTGAGCGGTAGCAGTAAACTAAACGCAGGCGAGTATGTAACGAGTAAATTCCTGTTCACCGATCGTGCCTTTGGATTCGTGTCTGAAAAATCGCTTCTGACGCGAGCGCGCGACTCGCGAGACGAGGGGCTAGGCGAATAGCGAGCTTACTGTCTACATATGCGTGTTCGTAGTTCGTTTCATCATTCGCCTCGCCACTCGCACGAATGTATAAATACGGCATAACAGATACAAAGCTATATATTGTTTACTGTATATAACCAAATTTTCACGAAATATGTATTTCAGTAAAAACGCCTTTCTAATTTTATTTTAATATGTAAGAAAACGATTGAGTTGTAAGGGAAAACATATTCCCTAAATTTATTCTCGATATCCTGTAACGAACAATGAGCACCAAAATAAAAAATCGGGAGAGATAGTAAAAGTTCTATTTTTTCGACCTAAAGAATATATAGTTAATGGATTTTTCCAGACACTGTGTGTATATTTCATATGGTATTAATGATATTGTAAAAAATCTTTTCCTTAAGTCTTGGTAGCAAAATTATATAAAATACTATATAATATATATATATATATATATATATATATATATATATATATATATATATATATATACATATATATATATATATATATATATATATATATATATATATATATATATATATATACATATATATATATATATATATATATATATATATATATATATATATATATATATATATATATATACAGGGTGATTCAAAAATCGATCACGAAACTTAAGGGGGTGATTCTACTTGACAAAATAAGGGTAGAGCTTCATATAATTTTTTTTCAAAATGTCATTCGTTTTCGAGTTACAAGCCGTCCAAGTTCAAGTTTTTATTTTTTGTTTTTTGAATTACTCGCTTACAGGAAAACCGATTTGACTAATATTTGAAAAATAGGCTAAGTCTTCTGCGCTTCATCATTTTAGTAACAATTCACATTGATTGTTTGCCGCTAGAGGGCACTTTACCTACATTGAAAATTGTTTTTTTGTCATAATTTTTTATTGTTGACAGCTACAGTAGTTTTTGGCATAATTTCTGAAATGCCAGGCCTTTAAAAAAGGTGCTCTTTATTTACATCGCTAAACCCAACGGTTTAGACGTAAATCACCCTTAAAAATTAAGTGGTAAATTTACTTTTCTCATTTAATTACCACCAGCTACCAGGTAAATAGCTATCAAATTATACTAGAGCTGTCAGTTTAACATCAAATAAATTCGCTTTTTAAACTATTTAATTCATAATCTTAAAATAACTAATAATGGCTAATCACCAATATTCAAATATCGAATATTGTGATATCCATTTTTGTTATGGAAAAGCAAATGGTAATGCAGAGTTGGCAAGAAGATATTATATGGAGAGTTATCCGGAAAGAAATATCCCTCATGCTCAAACATTTTCCAGTGTGCACAGGAGGCTTGCGGAATGTGGTTCCTTTAAAAGTTATAATGGAAATAGGGGAAGACCTAGAACTGCTAGAAACGTGCAACAAGAAGAAAGAGAGCTTGAAATTATTGAACATAATCCAGGTATTAGTACTAGAAAAATTGGGAATGAAGTGCGGCTCTGTCAGGCTAGTTCATGGAGGATACTAAGAGAAGAACAACTCTACCCGTTTCATTCAAAAAAGGTGCAGGCTCTTTATGACGATGATCGGCCGAGACGGTTGGAAATGTGCAATCAGATCCTAGCTAAGTATGAACACGATAATCGATTAATTGGCGTCATATTATTCACTGACGAAGCTGGTTTCACTCGTGATGGCATAACAAATCTACACAACATCCACACATATGCTTACGAGAACCCAAACAATGTGGTAGAAACGAAACATCAGCGTAGATTTTCACTAAATGTGTGGGCAGGGATAATAGGAGATTACCTTATTGGTCCTCATTTCTTTGATGGCCCATTAACTGGTGACGTATACTTAGATTTTATCCAAAATCGTCTCCCATTGTATCTGGAAGATGTGCCATTGGAAGTAAGGGCCAACATGTGGATCCTCCAAGACGGAGCTCCGCCCCACTTTAGTATACGTGTCCGACAGTATTTGAATGCAACGTATCCTGAGCGATGGATAGGACGAAGTGGACCATTGGCATGGGCAGCGAGGTCACCAGACCTTAATCCTATGGATTTTTTCTTTTGGGGTCATTTGAAACAATTGGTGTACGATATTCCAGTAATCAACGTCGAGGATCTTCGCTTCAGGATAATCGAAAAGTGCCAAATTATTAAAGAAACACCAGAAATTTTTCATCGAGTTAGGCGACATTTTTTGAAGAGTGTTAGGAAATGTATGGAAGAAAATGGGGGACATTTTGAGAATCTTTTTTAGTTTGTTTAGTACTGTTTCATTAATTTTTATCAATTAAATGTATATCGCAATAATCCATAATATGAATATTTACTGGTTAGCCATTATTAGTTATTTTAAGATTATAAATTAAATAGTTTAAAAAGCGAATTTATTTGATGTTAAACTGACAGCTCTAGTATACTTTGATAGCTATTTACCTGGTAGCTGGTGGTAATGAAATGAGAAAAGTAAATTTACCACTTAATTTTTAAGGGTGATTTACGTCTAAACCGTTGGGTTTAGCGATGTAAATAAAGAGCACCTTTTTTAAAGGCCTAGCATCAGTCTTTCAGAAATTATGCCAAAAACTACTGTAGCTGTCAACACTAAAAAATTATGACAAAAAAACAATTTTCAATGTAGGTAAAGTGCCCTCTAGCGGCAAACAATCAATGTGAATTGTTACTAAAATGATGAAGCGCAGAAGACTTAGCCTATCTTTCAAATATTAGTCAAATCGGTTTTCCTGTAAGCGAGTAATTCAAAAAACAAAAAATAAAAACTTGAACTTGGACGGCTTGTAACTCGAAAACGAATGACATTTTGAAAAAAAATTATATGAAGCTCTACCCTTATTTTGTCAAGTAGAATCACCCCCTTAAGTTTCGTGATCGATTTTTGAATCACCCTGTATATATAGAATTGAGGATAATTTGACTTTGTCATTCTTTTTTCTGTTCCATCAAAGCAAAAAGACCCTGGTAAAAAGATAAGCATTTTGTGAAATGTTCACTATCGGAATACCCGAAGGAGAAAAAAAAAATGCCAAGCTGACCTAAGAAGAAAGGAAAACGTCAAACAGAAAAGCTGCCATTTGCGTTAATATCCAAAGTTCATGTTGATAAGATCAAATCGAAACAATTATAAAGTCCAGAGGAATAAAGTGCAAAGGCAGGAAGAAAAAGGTAAAAAAAGTGCGAAAACAAAACCAATTGTCTCAGAAAAAAATAAAGAAAATTAGTCCTATTCATGAATATATTGAAGTTATTGCTATTTAATCTACTGACTAAATCAAGTCTAAAATTTTCACATGAACCAAAGTATACATACATACTAAATAGTGTACATAGGTGAACGAGACACCTATATTTTAGCTCGGAATAGTATAAAAATACATTAAGTAACTTTTGTGTAGTTTTAGCAGAATGTTTCAAAATAATTAGTAATATGGAACCCAGTTGTTAATTTCCTAATTTATATATAAAATAAATAAATCAAAAAATTGAAAAGACAGACGTGATAATAAACACATTTAAATTAAAATTGAGGGCAATATTGACTGTATTATTTCCTGCTAAATTTGTATTCTATTCATGATTTAGTATAAAAAAATTCACGACGATTGACTGGTTAGTAATTTCCTTTCACTGGATATTTTTAGTTAATATGCGATCGCGTGTAAGTGCTAGACACGCATTACGGTAAGGTCTCATAGCAGTTGTTTTTTCTGTTTTTTTCTTATGTTTTCTAGCTTAATATACAAATTAACACAATTTTTTTTATTGAAAAATATGTTGAAATAATCAATCATCACGATTTTACAAGAAGAAAAAATCAAGCTAAAATAATAATTTCCTTGCCAAACTATGTTAAGTAACTGTTAGTAATTTTCTGTTCATATTAATTTTAAAAATATTTTATTCCAGGCATATGAAAATTTTGAGAATTATACAAGTCATTTCTTAAAAATATGTCTTTTTCAAGTACTTACATATGGTATTACATATCAGCAGTGTCCCTTTAATGCTTTACAGCCGCCATAAAACCTTTCTGTCGACACTTATGTAGGACACAAAATATCTCCGCAAGCAAAAATCAAAGGCCTATACGGTATATCCGGTAGATTTATAGGTTTACAAAATCCATGGTCAATGTTTATCAAGATGCGACCACTGCGATATCCCTTTCATTAATAATAAATCTCTGTAAACGATTTTCGACAAAATTTTATAGGATTTCACGCTATAACAACTTTCTTTATATGTAATGAAAATGAAAATTATAAAGATCTAATTACAAGTTGGGAAGTAAACAACAGAATAGGGATGTTGACTATTTTTGGGAGAGGTTTTAAAATCATGCATAAGTACCTAAAGTAGCCCAAAATATTTAATATTATTTTGTTAATACAACTAATTCTTTAAAAACCATATATTTTAAATTTCGTTTTAAATTTCGCTCTAAAAAGCCAAAAAATGGTTGTGATATCACATCGGCAACAGATGACGTTAGCGACTTTTTCAGAAACGTTGTTATCAGCGACGAATATTTAGAGGGAACCTTGTTAATTGCGCCTACCGTTTGAATAACAAATTCTAAAATATTTCACCATGATGTTGTATCTTGTGGAACAATTACAAACCATGAAGCATAAGTTATAGACAACTAGTTCTAACCAAAAGCCCGTACACGTTAAGAGATAAAATATGCCAGCAACGGACCGTGGGATAATAAAGAAATATGCAATTTTCACAAGGAAAGCTTCGAGTCTACATCTCACCTCTGGCATAGCACTAGATTTTCTTATAGAAATTTAATGTGAATAATACTGCTATATCTGGCCGTCGGTCTGGCTGTTTACCGGAATTGGTTGCCTTTGGAAATTATAATAAATGTTGTAGCTAAATTTGTATTTAGAGTATATACAAATTCTTGTAAAACTTTACTGGTTGCGGATTTATATTCACCAAATTCGTTTCCAACTCCCCATATTCTATACAATATGTATATTCAACAGGGCCATCCTTTTTCTTTTATTAGATTTTTCTAAAAAAATCTTTAAATTATTCATTTTCAAGCCACGATGCTTTAAATATCTAAAGTACTTTTTTTATTCTGCCATAGATACTGTCCTTTACATGCTTGACACCCAGTTGATGAAACCTCAAGAAAAAAATATAATTTTAAATAAAATTTTTATAAAAAAATTGAACCGACTTCTAAAAGTGCGCTAAAAAGTGAAAAATAACTATAAATTTTTATATGAAATTGAACTTTTTGAAGTCGGCGCCAAACTAGGTATTAGTTTGGAATTTTCGGAAATTTAAAATTTCTAGACTTATATTTGCTATTTAAATCCTCAAAAACGATTCAGTCCCTCCTTTGAACAAAATTCAAAAATGTAAAATTTTTTTTCCGCTGCCTTGGATTTGCCATATTGAATCCTGAAAAAATACTTTTAAATTAATAATTTACACCCTCAAGAACCCCCTATATTAGTTTGGGAGCAAATCGAAAAATGTAAAATTTTTAGGACACCATATTGAATCTGCCAGATTGAGTTTTTCAAAAAATATTTTAAATTCATAATTAACACTAACAAAAATACCCGAATACTGATTTTAGACAAAATCGGGAGATGTAGAATCTTTAATCCGTCATTTTGGATCCGCCATACTGAATTTTTTAAAAATAAACAGATTCGTTATGTGCGATCCCGAGAACTTCCCCGTACCAATTTTGGAGAAAATTGGAAAAATTGATTTTTTTGTCCGCCATATTGGATCCGCCATATTGAATTTTTTAAAAATATTTTGGATCCATTATGTGCGACCCCCATAACTCCCCCACACCAATTTTAATTAATTTTTTTGGCCATCATATTGGATATTGCTGCACCAATTTGGTCCAAAAAAGTATGGGTCCACCGCAGCAACTTCCTGAATATAACGTAAAAAATTTTAGTCATATCGGTGCCGCCGTTCCGGAGTAATCGGTGTACATACATAAAAAAAAACATACATACTCGACCAATTGAGAACCTCCTTCTTTTAGAACTCCGTTAATAACTCGTATTGATTCATAGTAAAAGAAGTTTTAGTTATTTATCCCTATATTAATTTAAGAATAAATGATAGAGATATATTTTAGAATACTACGGAATTAAGCACCTAATCTTCCAAATTTTATTGTCTCATTTGTTGTTCATACGGTAGGCGTAATTGAAAAATTCCCTTCTCAAAATTCGTCGCTGGTAGAAATGTTTCTGAAAAACGTTGCTAACTTCATACAGGTGTCAGTTTACTGACAAGAAGATATAAAGTTTTTCGTAATTTTTCTAATAAATTACCTTTATAAAGCTACTTTCCACCATGGGAAAACTTCCTAGAACCGCATTTCAAAGGAAGTAGTAAGCAAATTTCAAATGTTAACCTGACAACGTAGCCTTTGACAGCGATGACGTTTATGACGCAGTGACGTCATGCACTTTGATTGGTGTTCGTTGTCACGTGATTTGAAATTGGTTAAATAAAAATTAAATTCCTTAAAAATACAGAAAAATATTGTGTTTTAGGATTTCTGTTAAGGAAACTACCATTTTGCGCCGAAATTATATTTTTATATGAATACAGTCAACATTCCTATTGCTTCGAACTTAAAATAATTGATTTTATTTAATTTTTCTTAAGTACTCCTAAATTTTGAACATTTATTTTTTTAAATAATATTAACCCAGCAAAATTAAATACATGTTAATCAGAATTATTTTTAAACCCGAGAAAAAAAGCAAAAACATGTTGACACAAGCGTTACAACATCATACATCAAATAAATGCAGTTGAATTGCATGATGTTATTTAAAACCCCGAGCAGGAATGCTAGCGATTTCCTTTTCTTTCTAAATCCAGAAATCTGAACCATCTTAAAATGCGATTTATTTTTTGCAATGTTCCCACAAGCATAAAACGGCAAAGAAAAACAAACCTAGTTTAAAATTACAATAAAATCGCTAACTTTTATGATTTAATCATAACATATAAATACGTTTGAAATCAAATGAAATTTTCATTTGCTTGTCTGACACGTGTGTTACTAAAATTTTACTTCCGACAATCAAGAATTACAAAAACAATATTCATTTACGAAATTTGTTTTGGCATTTATGTTATTTTACTATGTGTAGTATAAACCGGTTTTATTAATTTTATAGACATGTATCGGGAAACGGTTGACTAAGGGGAAATCTTTCATAAAGTTACTGTATCAAAATCGCCCTCTACGAATATGTTTATTACAGCTGTGGATTAACATCGTTAAATCTAAATATGTAATTGAATCACTTTGGAATTCTTGGGACTTTTTTTTTTAAATTCTGTTGAGAACTTAATTTTTTATAGATTCTGATTACCATTTTTTAAGTACTAATGAGAAGACATACTGTTCCTCATTTTTATAAAAATTAGCATACAAAGTTAACCTAACCTGAAAAGAATTGTTTAACGCGATAAAAATTATTTCATACAGGTTATTGTTTTATAAAAATCGATTCTTTCCGTGGGTTTCGATAAAATTATCACAGAATATTTGTACATGTTAGCTTTTTCACTTATAGCCTTTTATAACCATGGATATATTTCGTTCCGTTCAATCGGAAACTGGGCGGTACTAAACAGCTGTCTGTTTTTGCGAATTCTGGTTATTCTTCATGAACTAGCTTCTTCCTGTAAGAGTAACCTAACCTAAAATCTCTGAGTAATGGCTGTTTTTTTTTGTAGCAAATTTTCTTACCTACTCAATTCGTCATGGCTTTTGAAGAAATTATTTTTTACTTTTGAGAACAAATAAACAATTGTATTAGTTTATGTTAAGATAAAAAGGGCGCATCAGAATCCATAGACATATGATATATAGAGTGCGCGTCCCCAATGCTACAGGGCGAGAGAAAAAGAAGGTTGAAAGCTTGGAGGTTACGTAACTACTACCAAAACGCCATAAGCTATAATGAGAAGTTTTTGATGCATAATCTCTCTGAGTTGATAAAACTTATAAAACATAACCCTAGGTTTTTCACTTATGTATGCAATATGCTCATCACCTTTCAAATGTCGATCAATTATAACACCGAAATACTTTATTTTATTCACTTCTTTAATTTTCAGATAATTATATGTTTTAGTAACGCCACATGTTGAATTTTGTGGTTTTACGAAGTCCCTATTTGGTTGATCGACTTTTGAAGCGGCAAGAGCAAGAAGAAGATTTGATAAGTTCAGTGATAAAAGATTATTAGTTAGCTACTGGAGCACCCTACTGAGACCAACCTCTGCCCTGGCATATGTATCCTCCCAATTATATCCTGAAAAACAATTATAGTATCATCCGCTTATTCTATTTAGACTTGGAATTTCGAAAAGATATTTCCTTTTAAGGGCCAGTATTTTGTGCATGAATTGGAAATTATTTAATTTATTTAAATAGACGACTGAATGAAGAAAAATACAAACTATAGTTACCTGATTTTGGTGTAGATTGATCAAATCAAATAATAAAACACACAGATGATCATTGATTTCGTAATTTATCGATTCTAGATGACAACTAGAATGCCTAATTATAAAGAGAATGGCTGAATTTGCCAAAATGTCACCAAACTTGTTAAAAAGCATATCTCAAAAGATTTTTAAAATCATGTCTTAATTATTAGAAAAATATTCACTACTACGTATCTACATCTAAGTATAGGTGGCAAGAAGCATATAATAAATTGTGAAATTCTAAGTCTAAATAGAACAGTCATAAAACTAAAAAGGAGGTTGTTACACCGCATAGATATGAGACTACAATTTTCTAAAAGTTTACTAATATTATTAATGTAAGCAAGAAACAAGATCAGGCCCAACACGGTACCCTGCTGTATCTTGTAGGTTCAGTTTCGCAAACACTTCCTAAATAAAGTTAAATGTCCTTTCTGATATAAATTTCCTCAAGTCTTTGAAGTAATCTTTCTTATGAGATAGTATCGAAGGCAGAATACAACAAATAATGATATTCTAGAAAGTTTGCTAATCTTTCCTTAAAACCTAAAAAATGTTGTTATATTTGTTATAATTAGTAGGAAGATTCAATCTCTTGAGTTAAATACAGGGGTAACCACAGAAGCTTTCCAGTCAGCAAGTATAGTAAAATTAGATAAAAATATATTTGTTATATGCAATCTCGAAGTTTACTCCACCTGCCGATTGGATAGCATCTGTGTTTGCCCCTATTCTTAAATCAAGAGAATGCAATATAAAAGAAAAAAAATTAATGTTTTCTGTTTTATGTTCTTTACCTAAGAAATTATATTTTTTTTGAGAATTTTTTATTGGGTTGAAGGTCCACAACTAAAATCCTTTAAATTATATTTACATCATATAATTAAAAGTGCAGAAAGAAGGCACGTGACGAAATGGATGATGGTATCCAAAAATACAAGAATCCATTTAAAAAAATACCTTGGCAATGGGGTTTGTACTTACAATTTGTGTCTATTCTATATTAATTAAAATAAACATTTGGAATATCATACCTTATGTGCACCGATTACATAAAATCAAAAACAACCATCGCATACACTTACGGCACACACATAGTGACATTTTAATGTTTTTTTAAGTGATCTGGATCCTATTGATTATTTTCGCAGTAAAGCGCGAAAGTATATTCTAATTTACAAGCATTTCAGATATTTATCAAAATTCATGAAGCATTGAATTTTTGGTAAAATTGTATTTTAAAATCTTATTGTAGCGCCTTGCATGTCGTAAAGATAAATTAACTAAAACAACGAAAGGAGTTTGAATTATTTATGACTATATAGTTCTTTCAAACTCCCCTTATTACATACATGAATGAATTCTGGATCCATTTGAATTTAAAACGTGACCGACAGTAATAGTAAATAAATATTACCCAGTGGTGAAGTTCGAAAATTTATTTAATAACAGCAGGCATATTATTATGTTTATTTTTTTTTATCATATAATCTATTTATTAATTTTTCTGACTGTTTTTCTACATCGGTTGTTAATAACTTTGTTCGCGACAGCCGAGGTCTGCTTCTTAAATAAAGCAAGCCATACAACCTTGGTCTGTCACCACCAAAATTTCCAGTAAATAACATGTTTTCCAGTGTTATACAGCTACAAGAAAATTCTTTATATAACGTGAATTGGAAAATAAATAAACATATTTTATGAAAAGGTCATTGTTGTTGTTTCCAATTTCTTTAATAAAATATATAAATTACAGGTTTAAATAAAAACAATACTTGACGGGATGTTGATGGGTATCATACGTAGTCTTTAGAAAAGTTCTGGCCATAATAAATACGGTCTATATATATATATATATATATATATATATATATATATATATATATATAAATATATATAAATATATATATATATATATATATATATATATAAATAGTTTTTGTCCCTGTAATTTAAAATAAAATAGAATCAAATATTGGCAAGGCGGACGTGAAAATTTTTCAATCTACATGATTCTCGTGTTAAAAAGTGCGGAGCACTCCAAAATATGGCGACAGCGCTGTTTCGTCCTAATATGGGACTCAGGCCACCGCATTCGGTACAAACTATCATCTCGCCTTTGCGTCCTATAAAGCTGAGTTTAAAATCAAAAAACAGCAAACAAGACGACAACGGCGACATCTCGATGGTCCACTTGATAACACAATAATCACACAGATTAACAAAGTTTGTAAAAAACCGCCATATGGTGGCGCGAAGGTGAATTAAAACAGAAATATGTAAAATCGAGTATAGGTGCGACTTGTGGCTTTGGCTACTGAAATGAGCGGTAGGCTTGGTTGCCAGTACCGAAAAAATGCGATCCCTATTCTTTGGGCAGCGCGTTTCGTGTACTCGATTTTACATATTTCTGTTTTAATTCACCGTCGCGCCACAATATGGCGGTTTTTTACAAACTTTGTTAATCTGTGTGGTTCTTGTGTTATCAAGTGGACCATCGAGATGTCGCCTTTGTCGTCTTGTTTGCTGTTTTTTGATTTTAAACTCAGCTTTATAGGATGCAAAGGCGAGATGATGGTTTGTACCGAATGCGGTGGCTTGACGAGTCCCATATTAGGACGAAACAGCGCTGTCGCCATCTGTCGGACCCGGAGTTTTTCCATATTTTGGAGTGCTCCGCACTTTTTAACACGAGAATCATCTAGATTGACAAATTTTCACGTCCGCTTCGCCAATATTTGATTCTATTTTATTATATATATATATATATATATATATATATATATATATATATATGTACTGGTGTTTTTTCGGTTTTCAATACTTTCGTCAGTAGAAAAATTGTCACGATGTTTCACCAACATATCAGTCGACATTTTCAAGTGATGCTTTCCCGACGACTGCTGGCTTTGCAAGCCGAGCTCTTCTCTGCTGATAGTTATAAGTGTGGTCTATATTTAACAATCTTTAAGTCTTTTTTTATTTTTAGAAAATCACGTTACTCTAAAGAGCTTAAACATTGAACTCGCCCTCAAAGAGTTTATCTTTATGAGTAAATCATCTTTAAGTATTCGGCTTAAGGAGCTGGAACCTCCGAAGTGATTATATATCCTCGTAAGGGTATTAAAAAAATAGAATAGAATAGAATGTTGCAAAAAAATTCCGTAACAATACTATTTTATTATTAATTAAACTTGTGCCTGAACCAGTCATGTAAGAGACCTAAATTTTATTATAATTATTTTATGTAAATTCGAAATATATCATCAGTACACACAACTTTATATTAATTACTTTTAAGGTATTATAAAGTAGTGTGTACTTGCTGGGGTTGCTGAAAACTTTACTTAAACTAAAAGCATACTCGCAGATCCTCAAAGTAAAGTATAGGGATTTACTTTAGTAACTAAAAGTTTAGATATATAGTGTTAAAATCAACAATGTAAGGTTCTCAATATAATCCAAGTAGTTAGTATTTTACTTTTATGGATAGTGTAAATATAGTTTTCCGGGTTCTGTTCTGTAAAAGTAAACTAAGATATAATGATTAATATAAAAGAGGTATTAGAATTCTCTAAAATGTCTATACAAAACGCCAACGCAAATTCCTGAGACTCAAATATGAGTATTTAGTTCAATTTACTTTAGTACAAAAGTTAATAGTATCCGAAATACAGAGTGTCAAGTTATAGTTTTTTAAGACTTTTTGGTAATATTTATCGTAATAATAGCTTGGGATAGATGAGAAATCAACATCTACCTAGTAGGTGTTACTTCGAATAGCCCCCTTCACAGGTTTTTCAGGCTTAGGAATGGTCCAAGAAATTTGGAGCATGTTTATGGGCTAATAGGCCAAAAAAAATATTGTATAGCAACGAGCCAACAATATAAATAATGCATAAATAATCAATATACTTACACTTTGGGACTAGTTGAAGAAAATCCGAATCTGAGCACCGGAGATTTCGGCTTGGAACTTATAGTTTCTAAAGATACAGTAAATAAAAAGAACAGCTGTTGCATCTATTCCACCTCCATACAGTACAAGAGCGATTTCAAATGGAGACTAGCCTTCTGTTGATTCATTAATAAACGGAAATCACATGTTGTATATTTTCATAAGAAAAATTGATTTTCCAATAACTGTTGCTTTATGCTGACGACAATCCTCATGCAATAAGGGTTGTGCATTAACAACATGAATTTACGTATGGACAGGGATCTTTGACAAATTACTTAAATTACCTATAATAACTAGAAACCTTGTTAAATTTGCTGGATAGTCTTCTACTAGACAAAATATTTGATTCATATACTTCATATTAAATGTGAGAAATCATTTAAATGAGTCTTTACAAAATCAGCCGAGGAAATAGTGCACCTCCAAATTCGTATTATTTTAGAGGAATACCATTTTTCCCATTATTATAAATACATACCTACAACTACAAAGCATAAAAGAAAATGTGTATAATTAAATATTTAAATAAACAAAAATAAGAAAAGAGAACTTATCCGCGGAGAATCGAACCCTGGACGATCTTTCACGAACCAAAAATTCTATTGCCAAGCTAACCTATCGTATCAGTCACAAGTATATTCCTGAACCAACCTGAACTAATCTGAACTAACCTATCATATTGGTTAATGGTGATATATTTCTGTTGTAAAAATTCTGCCTTTAGGATGGCAGTTTTATTAATTATATTCGTTTGCGGACTACATGGTCTATGCTCCGCCCATTAGAAAGAAAGAAGATTACAGCTTTCACTCTTTTTTCTCTCTCGCACTGTGCGAATAACAGGGTAACCCTGAAGCAGGTGCAAGGGCAAAAAGGAATCAAAGAAAATAAGGAAGCGGACAGCCTCGCAAAAGAAGGAGGAGAAACTCCTTTTTTCGACCCGGAGTCTCAAAAGAATGGGCAAGGCTGAGAGCAAGATCTGCCATTTCTGCGACTTTACAGCCGAAACAGCGGAACACCAGTTATGCTAATGAATGTTCCGGAAGAGAGTTAAGTTTTGGAAGTTGTGACCTTAATGCCTAAAGAAATAAAACACCTACTTCACAGAAAAGTAATACACTTAATAAAAAGTTTTGATATCCCGGGCTTATGTAAAAAATGTGGCTGTCGTATCAAAAATGAGCTTTTGAGTCTTTACAGATTTATTTTCTTTATTTTCACCTAAAATTTTCCTAGATCACCGCGGAATAGTAAGTGAACACGGTGAACGATTTCACTAAATTATTGGGGAAATGAAAAAAAATACCAAAGAAAGTAAGACCCTTCAATGCTGATAGATTATGTCCGGACACTTGTACGAAATGTTCTACATTAGCATATCAACGAGGAACAAAACGCAAGATACTTTAATAATTATTATTTGTCCTCATTTTCGGCATTATTTTTCGAAAATTGCTATCAGTATTTCGAAAATGACAATTAATCTTCTATATGATTTCAAGCACAACGGCTTCGCACTCCCTTCAGGGATTATATACTCATACCAAGTATATGAAGCTCTGTGGGAACCCTTTTCATGTTATCGGGTCCTAGGTGACGTGGTCTGTTGCATTTCCTTCCAACTTTCGGACAGTCCGCGCGGTTACAAGGAGAACTGCTTTTTGCACCGATTTTTACAGATGCTCACTAAGGCCCAGTCCCTTGATGTTCTGCAGAAGGTTCTTTGGTATCACTCCAGTTGTTCACAAAATTATGGAAATCGTTTGAACGCTGTTCACTGCCCATTGTCTTCGAATTTGTACCTCCAGATATCTGTACTTGGCGATCTTCTCGTTGTATTTTGGCCTTAGGGTGAGTCAACGATTGGATGAAGTAGGTTTGTGCCTTTTCGGTGAAATTAACAAAGAAACTATATTTATTGTTTGATACAGTTTATTTTTACGCAGATTTTAAAAATATTTAGGACTCTACAGGGTGATCCAAAAAACTAGGACAGCATAAAGTTGTATTTTTTTAAATAGAACACCCTATATACGAATCGTATTTTCGATTTAGCTTATAATTTTAAATCTTTTTTATTAAGGGTTTACTATAACAAAACTTTATAGTTTCTGAGATAATTAAGTTTAAAGAAAAAAAGTCACATTTTCAAGCATCAATTCAATCCTAAATAACGTTTTCAATTTTGTGACAAATATATTCAAATTTGGAATTTAGCAAGGCCAAGGACAAGTTAACATAATTTTTACCTAATATTTGCAATAAAAGCTACAGGGTGTTGAACACATCGGCTCAAATTTGAACAAGTTTAAATGAATAAATATCTTTTTTTTTAATGGTACACCCTGTATATTTTCATGTTATTTAATAGAGTAATAAAAACCCTAAAAGTTTTGTTCAATATATCCTATACCTATTTATAATAGTTTTTGAGATATTTCAGTTTTTCTTATTTTCCATATTTTTTACAGAAATAGTCTTCATTATCATAGTAGCCATGTAAAATAATAAAAAGAAACTACAGAAACAAACAGAATATGGTTAAATATGATGAAATACATTATTCGTTTTATTACAACGGCAATAGTTTAATTAAACATAATGTGAAAAAATTAACACAACAATAACGACAAGGCAAATACATATTTACTTTTATACTAAATTGAAACAAAAAAATTACCTATTAAATACTGAGATTAATTATTTCTTTTTAATAAGTGTTCGAATAAACGACCCTCTTGTGCAATGCACAAATTTAGATTTTTTTGAAGATTTTCTCGGACCCTGGACAAAATTAGTGGCGTTATTGTTCTACAGGTATCCCTAATCCTGCTTCGCATATCTTCGACTGTTGGTGGATTAACATACACCTTATTTTTAATATAACCCCATAGGAAGAAATCTAATGGGGTGATGTCGCAAGACCTTGGTGGCCACTCAATGAAACCCCCACGTCCAATCCATTTTTGCGGATATCGTTGGTCCAAAAACGCACGAACTTCACGATGGTAATGCGGAGGCGCACCATCGTGCTGGAACAACATACTGTCGAGCTCATCCCTATCGAGACCTTTAAGCAGTTGGGGTAGTTCTTCTTGTAGAAAGTTCAGGTAACTATGGCCATTTAGTGGTTCATTAAAAAAGTGGGGTCCAATAATTCGATTATGATGAATACCACACCAAACATTTAATGACCAGTGGTTTTGATTTTGCACGTCTCTAATCAAAAATGGGTTTCTGTGGCATAATAATGCATGTTGCGTCTATTTACGGCACCGTTACTTCTAAAAGTAGCTTCATCACTAAACATTACCTTGCATAATAAATTTGGATTTAATTGAATCTCCGCATTTATTGTACGACAAAAGTTTACACGACTTTCAAAATCCTGTCCATGCAATTCTTGGTGTAATTCCATGTGATATGAATGATACCTATATTTCTTGGTAGTACGATTAGCGGTGGATTGTGATGTTTCACATAATGCTGCTAACTGACGGCTACCAATATAAGGATTTTCCTGAACATTTAACAATACTTGTAGTTCTTTTTCTTCATTAGTTACTGGTTTGTTGACCACTTTACGTTTTGGATAATCAACAGTACCAGAAGAATCAAATCTTTGCATTAAGTTTTGAAAAGTATGGGTATTAGGCTGGCGTCGATCAGGATACTTCATTTTGTAAATTCTTTGAGCAAGAATGCAATTTTTTTGAGCTTCTCCTATTGTATAAATCATATCTATTAACTCATTCTATGGAAAATTCATTTTACAATATAAGATGAATGCAAAAAAAAACCAAACTACACTACATAAAAACCAAAAGAAGCGATTGCGGTTATAAATTTGACACACAGAAAAATGTTCTTTTACATTGTTTTTGCCATGGCTACTATGATAATGAAGACTATTTCTGTAAAAAAGTATGGAAAATAAGAAAAACTGAAATATCTCAAAAACTATTATAAATAGGTATAGGATATATTGAACAAAACTTTTAGGGTTTTTATTACTTTATTAAATAACATGAAAATATACAGGGTGTACCGTTTTAAAAAAAGATATTTATTCATTTAAACTTGTTCAAATTTGAGCCGATGTGTTCAACACCCTGTAGCTTTTATTGCAAATATTAGGTAAAAATTATGTTAACTTGTCCTTGGCCTTGCTAAATTCAAAATTTGAATATATTTGTCACAAAATTGAAAACGTTATTTAGGATTGAATTGATGCTTGAAAATGTGACTTTTTTTCTTTAAACTTAATTATCTCAGAAACTATAAAGTTTTGTTATAGTAAACTCTTAATAAAAAAGATTTAAAATTATAAGCTAAATCGAAAATACGATTCGTATATAGGGTGTTCTATTTCAAAAAATACAACTTTATGTTGTCCTAGTTTTTTGGCTCACCCTGTGAGTCCTAAATATTTTTAAAATCTGCGTAAAAATAAACTGTATCAAACAATAAATATAGTTTCTTTGTTAATTTCACCGAAAAGGCACAAACTTACTTCATCCAATCGTTGACTCACCCTGTACAGCAATGTCGATTAGTGTAGAAATTTGTTCCAGCTGTTTTCTGGTAGCAGCCAACAGTTTAAGGTCATCCATGTATAGAAGATGATTCAATCTTATTACCTCTTCGTTGATATTTCTAATACTAAAGCCGTATCTGGTGGAGTTTAAACGGCATGACGGTGGGTTCATTGCAAGGCAGAACCACAATGAGCTTAGTGAATTGCTTTAGAATATTCCCCTTCATATTGGGATTGTATTAGTTTCGATGGTATCGTTGGATGACACTTGCAATTGGATCCTAGTTCTCCAGGTTGATATGATGCATTCTAAAAAGGAAATAAAATGATTATCGACTCTATACATTTTCAATATAGTTTTGAGCCACTCATGTGGCACTGAGTCAATGGTTTTCTTATAGTCCACGTAGGCAGCAAAGAGGTTTCTTCGGTTGGTACAGGTTTGGTTACATATGACAGAGTCAACAATCAATTGTTCCTTGCACCTCTCTGGAAAGTTGCGATGATGCTTTTTCTATTTCTTCTATTATTACTATCATTTTCTTATATTACACAAGTTTTATAAAAAACATGTATTTTACATCACGTTTCTAAAAACATAGTGATATTTGTTTTTTCCCAGTGTAATTGGTTAAAAATCGTTTTCTTTCAGAACCTATTTTTTATTATCACCTTTTAATACAGATGTAATATATAATTATATCAGAATACAAAACTTTCCTTTTTTAAACTAAAATTTTGTGCCAGTTCTTAACACAAACCTTCAGATAAATCTAAAGATTATCTGAAGAAAGATCTCTGTCATCCTACTCATGTCGGATCATTGAAACTTCCCTAACGACATGCGAAATTTATTGAAATTTTCGTCTATAGGATAAAATTTGTCTTTTAGGTACAATAGCTCTACTCACCGTAGGTGGAACAGTTTTAGGTGAAGGTATTTATTTAAATTATATAATTCATTGCAATAGAGGAATAGTAATTTATTTGAAGGAAATATCGGGGAAAACTACAAGTTTAATAACTGTCATTATTACAATGAGGTGGCATTTATATGTTTATAACATAGTAGACGACCGATAATTGTTGTGTACTTTTCGGTTCCTACCATAAAAATTTAGATGACATGATAGTTTTACTCTTAAGGAAACCGTTGAAAGACGTGTTTCCCATGGTGTTCTAACTTGTTCCAATTTTAATATTAGAACTATAAATATAGTTTTTGAACACCGAATAAGTATAAGATAGTTTTAATAATCAAGCAGCTTGCCGTGCCGCGTCTTTCATTGGAAGAAAACTGTAGATGCAAATTCCATTTTTTGGTTATCACTTTTTCATAAAGCGATGACCCATGTTGATATTTTGTTTAATGAATTACAAAAAACAAAATCCGATCCATTAGAAATAAACCAAAAAATTGCCATTTTTGAGAAAAATATTGTTTTAATAAGTTTCTAATTTATGTACTGGACCGATGGCCGCTAAAAGAAAACGAAGTAATGATAGTAAATCGGACCGCGGAATTGCTACAATATAAGTTTGTGATATTATAATAAACTGTGCAAAAGATCGTTTTGATTTTAAAGATCACTTATCGGTGGCATCATTATTATACTACGATCAATTTGGTAAATATTATGGATCTTTTCCCGATTATACATCAAATTTAACATGTTTCGCATACTCAAATTTAGATAAGGAACATTTGACAATAAAATTATCTGTTACTTAAGCTAGGGCAGATTATAGAGAAATAATGGGGCAGTACCTATTTGGAAACTTTTATTTGAAAATAATTTATTAAAGCCGTTTCAAGAAACAAAAAACTATTAGAAATTTTGATTACCATACCTGTGACTACAACAGAAGCTGAACGATCCTTCTTTACTCTAAGAAGAATAAAGACTTTCTTAAGAAATTCCATGACTGAAGATGGCTTGGTGGCTTTATCGATGTTGTCGACTGAAGGGAAGCTAATTATTGAAAGTCCAAATTTTAATGAACGTGTTACAAACAAATTGCTTCGAAAAAAATCGAAGAATCGATTTAAATTCAAAAAAATAACTGTTATACGATAATGAAATTTTGATTAGTTTAAATAGTAAAAACATACGCAAGGGAAAAAATGTTTATTTTTAAACATTTTTTATTCATAGACAAGTGTGCAGTGCAGTGTACAAAGTGCCTAGTATGGATTTCTAACAGAAATTTGTAAGTTTATTTTTTTCTCTATAAAATTTAAATGTAATGGATAATCCATAATTTTTCTGGTTAGAAACTGCCACTGCCTCTGGGTATGAATCTTCAGAATTGATTGATCCTTGAAGATGTCTTCAGCAAGCCAGAGTTTCCGCGGTGTGTCCTTTTCGTCACGTATATTTCCTTAAACTGCAATGATCAGTTACCAGTCCTTTCTGGCAGTCTAATATGTTGTCTGCCTAAACCCAGGATATTGCAGTTTAGTTTCCCGAATGGTTCGCTCAGCAGTAGTTTTCTCTGAGTGTGGCATGCACAATTGTTCCAGTGGAAGTGGTGTTGATTTGTCCACCGGATGTCCATCCATGGATAACATTTTTGGTGATGCTAAATACTGATTGCGGTCCAATAAATGTTATAGCAAACTTTGGACTTGCAAGTTAGAATGTCGTTTAATTACCTAGAATTTCCTTTTGCCTTGGTACTCATGCAAGAGTAACTTTGTTGTGTTTTGCCAGACTGTGGGAGAAAATGAGGATGATTCTGTAACCTCTCATCTGCCAATTTCATAATAGGCTATGGACTATAACTTTTTGTAAGAAACAAATTAGTAATAGCATTTTGATGATTCCTCTGGTACTCAAATATGATAAAATCGTAAAGTGCTACTAAATTCAGGGGTGCGTTTTTGAGAACGAGGTGAAAATGGCACTTTTTCAGTTTTTCAAAAATAACTCAAAAACTATGCATCTTCAGCATATACATTTATTAAGATTTTTTGTAGAGAATTCAATTCCTTATCGATATGTATTCTTCAGAGGAAAAAATTTTTTTTTTCTGCAAAATTAATGTGAAAACAAAGGGGAGAAATGAAAAATTCGCAATTTTTTTTCCAAACTTTTGTCCATAACTTCTTTTTTTGGCTAAATATAGGTATAGGCATTGCTCCAGACAAAGAAAGCCGCTGTTTCACTCATTATAATGAGTTTTGTAAAAAAAAATTCGATCAAATTATGCTGGGATATAGCTATTTCAAATCTACCATTTTTTTTGCAATTTTTATCGATTTTTCTTTTACATAATCTTTTCGCATTTTTAAATTAATTTATATATATATATATATATATATATATATATATATATATATATATATATATATTTATGCAATGAAAGTTAATATTATGTTAATTTTATCATAATAAAACATGATTTTTAAATGTAGAACAGAAATGTTGAGTTTTTTGTTGAATCTAAAATCTTTTCATCATTGAATAATCAGTGTGGTAATATAAAATGGAAACAAAAGTTTTATGCTCAAAGTAATACAACTCAATTTATTTTATTTCTTCAGTTCTTCAAACTGTCATACATTGTCAAAAGCAATATCTATTTCTTCATCGACATCTTCTTCAATATCCGCTTTAGAGATATCTTGAGTAGTTGCATTTTCGCAGTAGACTCCTGTGTATTCTTTATAGAAAAAGGATCATTTAATGCCTCATTTCCTGAAACCAGAGTTTGCTGGACAATCTTTCAAATATTTACATGCTATCTGTTCAAGCAGAAACTGTAATGCGGGTGGCTGGGCTGCGGGAATAGGCATCAAACCATTTTTGGTTGATTTCCAACCCCATTCAAAAGCATTTAATTTGTGCCCTATCCATTGTTTTCATTTGGAAATAAGGGCACATTGCGACAGTTTATATGTCATATTCTTGGACTTGATTTTAAATGATGTTAAATAAAGCCACGATCGATTCTGTTACATTACCTATCACTTCATTATTTGCATCATCTTGTAAAAAAACATTTAAATCTTCTTTTATCTGTAAAAAGTAAAAAAAAAATGTCATGAAGTTTTCTTTTCGAATATTCGAAAATGCAGATGTGGTATCAGAGCCACTAAAAGCATGAATGAATGGATATTAAAAGCTATTACATTCCTGCTTTTCGTGTTCAGTTCCTACCTCCTTGCTACAGATAACACACAAGTTATTAAAATTAAACTGTTTATTTATCTGCTTGATTCCGCAGATGATAAATTCTCTGCAATTGCTTTTCTTTTCTTAGCAAAAGTAATATTTGTCTCACGTATATATCTTTTATAACAGTTTCAACACTGCTTAAACATATATGTTTGCCATCATCTCTTTAGATGCTGGCTTTTATGACACTTTTAATTGCTGTCTCTTTTAATGTTCTTCTTTAATCCTTTAGAATAAAAAAAAAACAAAGCTCAGTTTTAATTATACGCAATCGATGCTCAACAAAATCATAGGATATCGCATACCCACGTGCGTATTCTGAAACTAAAAAGAAAGGTAAAGAACAACATCTCCGGCTCTGTGAATCTGCGTCTGCCAGGCGCGGATCCAAGGAAGACGGTGGTCGCCCCCCTCCCCCCCAAGAGCTTTGAGTTCAGGAAAAAAGACTCGATTCAGCCTCTTATACTAGGAATATGTATGCTGCTGGCATCTTCCCCTCCACCGTCGATTACTTGTTTTTTCTTGCGATGCCCCCCCCCCCAAGATCTTAGAATTCAGAAAAATAGACCCGACCCTGCATTTTACACTAGAAATGGGAATTTTGCTGGCGTCTCGCCCCACTGTCAGCAACTTGTTTTCGTTTGCCAAACTGTGCTTTTGTGATATCACCGCTCCCCCTCTCCCTCAAAGAGAGAGGCTGGATCTGTCCCTGGCGTCTGCGCCGTAGTAAAATACGTAATTCACGTCAAACACATTGATATTATATGCAATATAATACCTCCCCTTATATTACTCTTTATTACATGATTATACATACATATATATATATATATATATATATATATATATATATATATATATATATATATATATATATATATATATATATGTATGTATGTATTGCGAAGAAAATTATGTAAAAGAAAAATCGATAAAAATTGCAGAAACGTGCTAAATTTGAAACTATATCTCAGCCAAATTTCACCGAGAAAGTTTCTTTCAAAAACTCATTTTAATTGATAAAATGTCAGCTGTCTTTTCTCTGAAGCAATGCTTATATCTACTAGAAAAAAGTTATGGACAAAGTTTTGAAAAAAATTGCAAATTTTTTATTCGTTTCTTCTTTGTTTTTTGCATTCATTTTTTAAAATTTTAAAGGATACGTTTCGATAAAAAATGCAATTCTCTACAAAAAATCGATATGTATATACTAAAAATACATAGTTTTTAAGTAATTTTTAAAAAACTGAAAAGTACCATTTTCACCAAGTTTTCAAAAAAGCACCCCTGAATTTAGTAGCACTTTGTGTTTTTATTATATTTAAGTGTCAGAGGAACGTATTCAATCATCAAAATGCTGGTATTTATTTGGTCCTTATTACCTGTTTTTTTTTTATAATCCATAGCTTATAATATGAATATTTTTTAATCAAAGTAATAGTGATTTTTATAAATCTTTTGCAAGCAAATTTCATTTTAACATTATAGGAAAGAATTCTATTCCCTATGATGAAATTGTTTGATTTCACAAAACCCAAAGTATTTTTGATTTCGGTCTCATTTGCCGTTCATAAAACGAGATATAAAACCTTTAAGATGACCACAATTAAAGTTTGTTATGCTATACACTGGGAAAACGTAGGTGATCTTTAAATGTAATTTATTCAAATAACAATATTATCGTTAACATAAATATACGATCCAGCAGCTAAGAAAATAACCTGCTGACTAAAGCTGCTGTAAAACTTTAGTGCTTTTTCCGAATTACTTTGATTCTTTATTGTTTTGTTGAAAATATGGCCCATTAAACCACTCTCGAAATCCTATTAGAAAAGAATTTTCAAAGAGGTTTGTAATTCGACATGTTTTGATTTAAAATATGCCAGACTCCATGATTTTAAGAAATATAAAATTGTTATTGCAGTGGAAATAAACTTATAATCGATAAGTAAATTTTTAAGCCAATTAATTCAATTTTACCGGAAGAAGCAGAAATAATTGGATTAGTCTGGGTACTATAGGTATGAATAAGACACCAAAATTTCATTACTTCACTAAAAAGTAACAGAAGACGAGGTTCTTCTGTCAATAAGTGATTTCACCGAAATTAAGTAATAAGGCATTGTAATCTTTTACTCAATTTGAGGGTCGATTTTGAAAATATCTTTTCCCACATTATTTATTTTCAGTTAAACCAATATCTCGTGCAAAAATAATGTTTACTGACCTAGAACAGCTTCTCTTCATTTCTGTAAAAACAAAAAGGACAATGTATTTTACTTCATGCTTATTTTTTAGGAAAAAAAAAACCGCGCTCTACAAAATGTAGCAACCGTGAAGATGAATAAAAATTGCTTCATTTTATTTACAATCCTGTATATAGGAACTATAGAAGTTACACAATCCAGCTAAACTCTGTGTTTTGGGAAACGTTTATCAGTTTCCACCAGAAACCCAACTGACGAACGGATGTTTTTCTCCATATGTTCCTATATGGAAAATATAACGCTATAATAAAATATATATATATATATATATATATATATATATATATATATATATATATATATATATATATAAAGTGTGACCAATAAAGTACGCATTAATAGCTTTATTTGAAATTTGACTTTGGCAACAATTTCTGATTCGATCGAGATAAAAATTAACCAAAAAAAATAGTGGTCACGTGTATTATCTGTCAAATTTTACTTTTTTTCCAAAAAAAATTCAAAAGTGGGGTTATATCTCAAAATATCAAAAAAAAATTATTAGAAAAAGTTTTTTTTTTTAAATGCAATTTTTAGCCCGTATGCAAAATTTCAGCTTTATAAGATAAATTAGATTTTTGTAAATTGCACCACTGTTGTAAAATAAGACTCAACGCAACCTATCCAAGACTTCTCAGTTTTGACAATGTAACTTCATAAAGTAAATATTTTTGAAAACGTAGTTTGTGTCTAAAAGTAATACATATTAAAATTAAGAAAAACAAGTACAGAGTGTCATCAGTAAAATCTGCATTAGGTGGAAAATAAGTTTTTATTTCACTTTAAGCAAAGTTTATAATTTTTTTTTATTAGAAAATTTTAGTCTTTTCCATTAAACTATTTTCTATAATATATATATATATATATATATATATATATATATATATATATATATATATATATATATATATATATATATATATATATATATATATATACAGAGGGTGAAAAAAAAAAATATGGAAACCGTGAAAAATTTGAACAATTAAGAGTTACGAAGAAAAATTTTCTTACAAATGATTTAGGGAATCAAACGGTGAATTTGATGGTGACCTTAAGTTTACTTTGGCTTTGACGTTAAAGATCATGTGAATGTCAAGTTGATTTTTTAAAAATAAAAACCCCCTTTTTATTGCAGGAGAGGAAAGCGGGGAAAATTTCCAACGGTATTAATAATATAGGGGGTAAAATGACATTCAGAGGTCAATTGAAGGTCAGAAATACCTAGGCTATAAATTGGTGTAAATCAGTCCATAACTCAAAAACTAAAGGTGCTGGAAAAAAACTTGTCACATAGAAGTTCAGGAAATCAAACGGAGCATCTTATGGTGATCTTAGCTTTGACCTTGATGCTGACCTTAAGGGTTATTTCAAAATCAAGTTGAGTTTTTTTAAATGGCAATCGCTATTTTTGACACCAAAATCGGAAAAGGCGGAAAATTTTACGTTCACTCTTATATTAAAGTGTAAGGTCTACGTGTCGAATAGAGGTCATAACTATGCTAGGTTATAATATAGCGGATATTTTTGAGAAAGATATTTCACACAATAGTTATCAAGCTTGGTCAGGACAATCTGATTAGCTTCTGGAGGGTGATTTTGTCATCAAGCCTCAAGGTTATTGCAAGATCGACGTTTTTTAAATAAAAATTTCGATTTTTCATGTCAGAAGCCTTATACGTCTATGTCGTTGTTCCTGGATAGCACAAAAAGAAGAATTCTGACTTTAAAAATCAAAATTTTCATTTAAACTTTGACTCTGCAATGACCTTGAAGTTTGACCTCCAAAATCAACCTTTAAAATTTGATCAGGTTATTCTGACTAAATCTAACACCTAGCATAAATATGACCTGTATTTGATACGTAGAGATCACGTTGACCACATACTTTAGGACAAATTGAAACGGAAAAATTTCCTCTCTTTCCATTTTTAGCATCAAAATTAGCGGTTTCTATTTAAAAGAAAACCACGAAATGTCCCGATTGATTTTCTAAAACTTCTGTGTGATAAGTTTTTTTTCAACACCCTTAATTTTTGAGTTATCGGCTAATTTACACCAATTCATGGCACAAGGATATTTGACCTTTAAATGACCTCTGGATGTGATTTTATCCCGTCTGTTGTTCACACAGTTGAATAGAAAATTTTCCCCGCTTTCTATTTCTGCAACTAAAAAGGAGTTCCCATTTATACCAAGAGATGGCGTTATTAATCGAAGTTACTTATTTTTCGAATTTTTTCAAATATAATAAAAAGGTGTCTTTCCAAATCATTTGATCCATAAGATTTATAATTAGGAAAATATCCGAAAATTTATGTGAAGTTACTGTTGTTTTTCAAAATAAAATTATATGTATTGAGGTTTTAAAGTACAAAGATTATTTTTTGACAAACGTATTATATTTATGGACAGTAACCAAAGTGATTTACCAAGAAAAAATTAAATCAGAAAGAAGTAATAAAATATTTTGGTATATATATATATATATATATATATATATATATATATATATATATATATATGTTATGTCGTATATTCTCACGGGTGTGATGTTTAGTCGAAGGTTTTCGGGCATCCCGTGTATGTGCTGAGTCCCTCTCAGGACTGTAAGGCAGCTGACGTTTCGGTAAAATCTCATTCACCATTTTCAAAGCTCACTGTATGGCGTCTACGAGCGAATATATATATATATATATATATATATATATATATATAAGAATTGTCTCTTAAACAAAACTTAGTTCATTAAAATCGGAACCAGCAATCCATTCTTATATGTTTTATAACAGTATTCTTTGCTTTTCCCTCACATTATTTTAGAAATTGGAGCAAAGAGTTAAACACAACAGTTTTAAAACATAAATAGTAAATACTCAAAATTTAAATTTAACAGATTACTATTTATTAGAAATTACTGTTTTTCTGTCTCATATTATTATATACGCCCTTTTGTTGCATATTTAGGAACGTTAAAATATTTTATTAATTTATATTTATTTCTTCAAAAATAATTTCCTAATTATGATCAAGTTTATTAAAATCGGATAACGCAATCCAAAGTTATGGTAATTTTTGGATAACAATATTTCTAGCTTCTCCTTTCTTTCATTTTAAAATTAGATCAAAAAGTTAAATACAAGAATTTCAAAACATAAGTAGTAAATATCAAAAACAATAAAGGTTACCTACTATTATATTTGATTTTATGAGAAATTGTTGTTTTGTATTTTATATAATAAGATGTGCTATTGTCAATGCTAAAATCTACCATATACCGTTTTTTGAAAGGTGAAGAAATAATTTTTGGGATGCAGAAGTTAAGAGGAATGATCGAGTTTCATGTAAAATTTTAGAAGAAAAATGTTATCTTTATAAGCTTTTTAGCTAATTTTTAAACATATAGAGAAAATAAATTATTAAAGAATAGAAGAAAAACAGAATTACTGAAATTTTAACATCCTGTCCTTCTAAAAGCCCATTTTACTTTTCTCATAACTGTCAAGCATAAAACAAATTACGTGATCATTCATTTAAGTTGACCATTTTAAATGAAATGTAAGCTACGCATACTAAAAGGGACTTTAAACAGCTTTTTAGTGTTATTTATACGGACGTGTTTAACTTCGTGTTTGAGTTGCCTTTAATCATCTTTATTTGCATACTGCCTCTCTTGAATTTCTCGAAAATCCTTGGATGGTGTTTCCTGATTGCCTATGTGACTTGTTACGCAGCCCTTATGTACACTTTTTAATCAGACGAATCATATAGGGGCAGAGAAACGTTCTGGATATTATTTCGGAGTTAAATTACCGCTGCGAGTGTTATTTTACTGATATTATAATTTTGAAATAAATCCCAGAGTCATCGTATTTTGCCGCTTTCAGATAGAGTGTTACATTTAAAAATTTTTCTACTACCGAGTGTCTTGGAAATAGGGCTATAAAAGTCATCAGAAACAGAAATTAAATTCAAAAGTAATTCCAAAAAATTGTTTTAAATTTACTATTCATTCTGTGGAAGACAAAACAACTGGGACTGTTACAGAAGTTATTCACTAAATCGTATTTATCTTGTGGATATCCATCAGTATAACACCAGGATCCATTTTTTGGAAGATTTTGCTCTCCCTCCCAATTCTTTCTACTTAGCAGAAATATCTCCAGGGAGAGGTTTGGTTTTAAAAGCGGCGTTATGTAATCTGTCTGCATGGGGAGTGATGGACACATCTCAATCGTGCTTTTCCAGACATCTGAGTAGCCGCCCGTTCCAATTTCAAGATGCCCTAGGCAACTGAGACGATAAGCAGTCTTCGGGGCCTCGCTCTCTATGTATAAGTGAAGAAGAGGCAGCATCATCAGAACTCCAACTTTCCCACACAAGCCATTCTGGGAACTTTGTCACGTTGAAGGCTGTGTTTGCGTTTTGTTGTACTACGCCACCATATAATAGCGGCGTTTTAAATTTACTATTAATTCTGTGGAAGGCAAAACAACTGGGGCTATAACAGAAGTTATTCACTAAATCCCTCAGTATTTATATTAAAATATTGGGCTGAATAAGCTATTTCTGATTAACGTTTTTTACTGTAAGATTTAGTGTTCTTCGAATGTAACATTTTCTTTTTTATCAAGCTAAGAAGTGTTAAAATATATTCAGTGCAAAATTGTTTTACCGATAAACAACACCATCGAAACATTTTATATAACTTTGTAGTGGGACATTTTTTTACATTGATTAAAGTGATATATCAAACTTATATTGTCTTTTTTTTTTGTTTTTTGGTACAACGTTTCGATCTGGTTGTATTTCTAATCGTTACCAAATGTAAACTGAAGTTTTTGTCCTAGTACTATAAGCAATGTAAACTGTGTTCAATAAAGGTTTCATTGTTGTACATGGATACGATGTTATGTATTGGTTGCCAGGCATCTCAACACTGGATCTATTGAGGGTTCCACTACTACCTTTGATGACCGTTACCAAATGTAAACTGAAATTTTTATCCTAATACTATAAGCAATGTAAACTGTGTTCATTAAAGGTTTCATTGTACATGGATACGATGTTATTATGTATTTGTTACCAGGCATCTCAACACTGGATCTATCGAGGATTCGACTACCATCTTTGATGAAAGTTGCATGCAAAATATTTTTTTTTCATATTTGGCCATGTTATGTATTATTGTTTCTACCAGTGTTTGCGTTTCTAAATTCTACGTTCTAATGAACGTTTGGTTTCTCCAATATTTATTTCACCACACTCACATAGAATCTTCTAAACATATTCTTTCTTATCATTGCTTTTAGGTTTTGTTATTGTTAAATGAGATCTGAGAGTATCCGCTGATTTAAAAGATATTCTTATATGGTTTATTAGTCTTATTTGCTCTGCAGTCCGCTTTATATGCAGTGATCTTCATTTAATAGTTGGCAAAAAAGTTTTCTATTAAATTTGGAAAATAACAATTCTGTTGTTAATAAAATTAATTATTTCCCATCTTTCGGCTTCCTATACATTGAATTTTTGTTAATTTTATTGAAGCGGTGGACCATAACATCTTGAATGGGTAACCTTTTGCTTAAGGCACGTTTAATTGGTAGTACAAATATTGAAAAGTGCCAAGATGTCGTTTAATTGAGCATCATTATCCTTCCATATAATGAAGGTATCAACAGGAAACCTGGTAGTAACTAATATACTTAACCTTTTTCTATATATAATTATGAATGAATGAATGAATGAATGACACTAAGGGTGGTGATACTAGATCATCGATGCTTGGACCTCTATTGGGCTCTTTACATCCCAAAATAGCAGCAGGTCATTCGTGACCGATCGCCTTTGCGACTCCAAGCAGCTTTGTTAATTGAACTGTAACAAAATTGTATCTCCGAAATGTCTCTGTCTTAGTTAGTTGAGTGCTGGGCACTTTCTGAGAACAGGGTCAACAGTTTCGTCCTCCTCCAAACACCATCTGCACGTCGGGTCGTCTTCGACATCGATCTTATGAAGATGGCCCCTCAGGTGATAATGCCCTGTTAACAATCCCACCACAATTCGCAGCTCTTTCTTTCCTAAGGAGAGAAGCTCTCTAGTATTCCGTGCGTCAGGGCCAGTTATATGTTCTTTAGAACACCTCATTCCAGGAGCTCCCCTGCTTTCCAGCAACGATTGTAATTCCTTGTTGCCAACGGCAATTGGGACAAGTTGGGGTTTATATTGTTCAGTTGCCGAACCCAACTTTGCCAGACGGTGTGCTTCCTCATTTTCGCGTATGCTCGAGTGGCCCGGGACCCACACGAGTCTGTTTATGCAACCGTTCCTTGTCATAGCATTCTGTACGTTCTTGCACTTAGACACCAGTCGCGAAGTTACTACACTGGACTTCAGTGCCATTATCGCAGCCTTATTGTCTGAGCATTAATTTGTTCCCGATTTCTGTCTAGATCCCTCTCACAGAGATGGACATACTGCAGAATAGCATAAATTTCCGCTGTGAAGATTGTCGCACATTGTCCAAGAGAGTAGTACTCTTTCGCTCTTGTGCTTCTGCCGAATACTTCGGCTCCAGCTCTTTCTTCTTGTCGAGATCCATCAGTATAACATCAGGATCCATTTCTCGGAAGATTTTGCTCTTTCTCCCAATCCTTTCTTTTTGGCAGAAATGTCTCCAGCGAGGGGTTGGGTTTTAAAAGCAGCGTCATGTAATCTGTCTGCATGGGGAGTGATGGACACCTCTCCACAGCGCTTTCCCAGATACCTGAGTGTCCACCCGTTCTAATTCCAAGATGTCCTAGGCAACTGAGACGATAAACAGTCTTCAGGGCCTCGTTCTCTATGTATAAGTGAAAAGAAGGCAGCTACACCAGGACTTCTTTGAATTTTGTCAAGTTAAAGGCCGTGTTTGCGTTTTGTTGTACTTCGCCACCATATAATAGCGGCGTACGTTATCATGGGGCGGATCACCAGAGTGTATATCCAGGTGTCAGTCCCATGGGCACCCAAAGGCTCGTTTACAGGCCCAGAAAGCACATATGGCCTTTTTGGTTCGAGCTTCAATATGAACATTCCAGCCCAGTTGTGAGTCCAGAATTACTTCCAGGTATTTAATTGTCCCCTTGTATTAAAGAGTCCTTCCTGCCAATGTCATTGTGAGAAGTCCCCCATTTTCCTCTTTTTTGTAAAGAGTACCATCTCGGCCTCGTCTTTATATAATAATGTAGGTTCACTTGAAAAGGAGATATCACATATTAAGTCTGATTTACAACAAAATGTTTACCTTCGAAAATTAATAGATGATCTTATAATTAACCATCACCCAAAGACACCTGCACAACAAGAAGCACATTTTCTTTTCGCGATCTGGTATATTTAGATGACTTCATAGAAAACGAACGAATTTCCAGTAATCATGATAAAAAAATATCCTTTTTATCAGGAAATACACTCGAATTTCATTTGATAAAAAGCAAATATAAAAGCACCGACAAAGAGGAATGGGTATATAGCATTTCATGTGAAATATAAATGGAAAAAATCAGATGTCTAGAAGTCAATATCGGTATTGTAGAGTACGTCTGTCACAAACATCATATAAAATAGATTGAAGCTGCAGCAATGTATATGGAGTCTACCAAGAAAAAGAGAGAAAAAAGAAGCAGCTTTCCCCGAGAATGATAATGGAATCATCAGTAGATTCAGTTTTGCGATACCTAAATACTGTTTTGTAACATTAAATTAGTGAGGTATGCACTGGGAATCGAAACCTCGATCTTTTAAAAATACAGATCATAAATTAGCAAGGCCTTTTAATTTATAAGAGAACATAATGGAAAAGTCGTACCTACCAACTAACATAAATAAACGAGTAAAGAGAAGAACGCCAAATTTCTGAACATTTCACTCTGGTTCTCATCAAGGAGAGAGAAAGGGATCACTAATTGTTCTCTCCTTTAACGGCCTTAAAGAGATTATTTGACATTTTTTTAGCAGTCCTAATTGTCATAAAAATCTCTGATTTAAATATGACAACTTTCATCGTAAAAAAAATAATATTATGACTTCTTTGCGAAGAAAGACAATAATGCAAAAGATATTATGATACATTATTCATATTAAATGTGAATTAATTAATAAAAAGTAATTTAAAACACCCTCTTAAAAGCTAAATCAACTGCGAAGTTCATTGTGCTAGTTAATCCTTCCTGTTTATTTAATAATTTTTGCTCTCAAAAGCTGCTTTTAGAAATTTGGACCTAATAAATTAAATTAAATTTTTTGTTGCAGAATCTGAATCGGGTTCAGCTTCGGCTTCGGCATCAGGTGGCTCAGAAGGCTCTGGTTCAGCAGACTCGGAAGGAGGAATTGCCGTGGATCCTAACCTGCCCTATCCAGGAATCGCTCCTATAGCTTTGCAATATTTGTCGCAAACAACCCGACCCAGAAGTTGGTGTTTAGCGCTCATCTCTAATCCATATCCTTTTTTTTACACAAGTACACTGACTTTATCAAGTTTATACTTTCATGGTCTTTTTAGCATTTTTTTTGTATCTTAAGGGTTTCAAAACTGAAAAGAATATAAATCTTACTGCAAAATAATGTTATTAACGTTGTTATCTATAAAAAAGATGCAAAAATATTTTATTAAGTTACACATATATATTTTTTTATGCAAAAATATACTAATACACTTCAAAAACTGACATATCAAATTTTATACTTTATTTACATTTGCTGTAATGGACATATTAGAAGAACAAGATCGGTTTATTTTTAAGGTAAGTGGTTAGACATAGGTTACCTATATTGTTTAAGAAAATAATCTGATATTTAAGAGAATTTTTAATCTCTTTTTTTTTATAAAGGGTTATTTACTAGTTGTAGTCTTTCAGGACACTAAAATAAGTTATTTTTTTAAAGAATACATGATTATTTTTAAAAACTTACAAAGTAAGCATAGAATATTTTCAAATACTGATAATTTTCATGAAATTAATATATATATATATATATATATATATATATATATATATATATATATATATATATATAAGATCAGCGTAATAATAGGTTTGACTGATAGAGCTATAACCCTAACTTCGCCGAAATATCGTCAAGAAGCTTTAAAGAAAGTCAAGCAAATCCTGCGTGATAATAATTTCCCCGAAAAACTCACAAACAGAATAATAAAACAACGAACCTACAAACTGTATAATAAGAACGCCCTTACACAAAATAATAATAATAACAACCCAAAAACATATGTTGCAATACCATACATAAATTCATTGTCAGAAAAAGTTACACACATCCTAAAACAGCACGATATTATAGTTTGCCACAAAACATACAACCACTTGTCACCACTATTTACAAAGCTAAAAAGTAAGGTGACCCATAAAAAGAAATCTAACATTATCTATTCCGTACCATGTCTAAATTGTCCACATAAATATATTGGAATGACAACACAATATGTAGACAGCAGATTGAACGGACATAAATACACAAAAAACGCAACGACAGCATTACACAAACACGAAACAAATTTTAAACATGAATTTGATTTTTCAAACACCCAGGAAAGAAACTACCATAAATTTCAAATAAAGGAAATGCTACATATAAAAAAAGAAAAACAAGCAATCAATGACAAACAAGATATCAAAAAGCTGAGTCAAATATATTTTAACCTAATAAACTAAACCACCTATTGTAGCCCTTATTCTTTGCAACACACTGTATAGTCAATATCGATAAAATTTATTTATAAATCAGAAAAAACTGAGTAAAAAAGTTTCCAAATAAAAAAAGATATTAAGTTGATAGTAACTGAAGGGATCGTCAAATACTTCACTGAGAAACATGGCCAAGGTAAATTGAGGTGCGTATCTGGGATTAATTTGTAATTTTTAATTTTAATTTTTGATTTTTAATGTCACATTATTTTATCAATTGATATTTTTAATTAATATTGTACCATTTGAGTGTTAATTCTAAGTCTTGTGAGTGTGCGTTTGTGACCATGTTAGTTGTATTTTGTTTTTATTTTAGATTATACTTTTGCAAAAGCCCACTACGTTGGGCGAAACGTCAAGCACAGAATAGTAGTATTAATTTTTGAAACCTAATCCAAAGAACTTACCATACATATATATATATATATATATATATATATATATATATATATATATATATATATATAGTAAGTATTAAAAATAAATTAAAAAGAAATATTTGAAAACATTAAAATATATTAATAAAATGTCAAAAAATATTAAACAAATAATAATATTTTTTTAATATATCTTCAAAATATAAAACAATACAAACAATTTCCATTAAAATTGACCATTGTATCTTAATTAGGAAATCGGAAAATTGAGGTTGAATTTTTAACTTTGCCATCGAATTTCTTGGAAAAAAAAAACTCACAGATTTCGGATTTGACATACTTTTTTAGAATGATAATACCTATATTTATTAAATTTTAAATCGGTAGTTTGTTGATAAATGTCTTTTAAAACTGGTGGCGCTACCTATAACTTATATTATATCGATAGGTTTTTCAGGTCTTCCAGAGTTACCATCGAGATATGTTTTATAGGATGCCGAAATGAACACATTCCAGCAAAAAAAAAACAATGTTACATTTTTGTTACTAACGAAAGTCTATTTTCCATGGAGTAGATGTAACTATATAACTCTTAAAATATCCCTCGACGTCCTTTTTAGTTGATGTAGGTGGCATTAATATACATAAAAAAGTGAAATAACTTACGGGCACACAAAAACGCAAACAACCCAACACATTATATAACACAAACGGAACAATAATAACAGAACTGGAAGAAAAATTGGAGGTATGGAGGAACTGTGTTAATGAACTTTTTACAGATGAAAGACATGAACCTAATCTAAACAGCATACAAGAGGATGAAGGCCCAGATATAACCAAAGAGGAAGTAATGTATGCACTAAGAAGAATGAGGGATGGAAAGGCTCCGGGTCCAGACGAACTACCGATGGAAGTCCTCAAGCTCATAGAGGAAGAGTCGATTTATGCATTGGTGGAGCTTTTTAATCATATCTACAAAACAGGAATAATACCACAGGAATGGCTTTTATCCACATTTGTCATGAATCACATACTGAAAACATTTCTAAAAGTTATACACACTAGAATACATAAAAAACTGGAAATAGATATTAGCGATACCCAATTTGGATTTCGAAATGGACTCGGAACGAGAGAAGCGTTATTTGCACTGAATGTCATGTCTCAAAGATGCCTTAATATAAATCAGGATGTATATATGTGCTTCATAGACTACAATAAGGCCTTTGACAAAGTGAGACATGATCACCTTATCAGTCTATTGACGGAAAAGAACCTCGATAAAAGAGACATCAGAATTATATCGAATATTTATTACAATCAGAAAGCAGTAGTGCGAGTGGAGCATGAGACGACTGAAGAAGTCGAAATAAAAAGAGGAGTGAGACAAGGGTGTATACTTTCACCGACCTTGTTCAATTTTTACTCTGAGGACATAATGAATAGAGCACTTATTGACCAATTCGTTGGTATTAAAATAAGTGGAATTTTAATAAACAACCTCAGATACGCCGATGACACAGTACTTATCGCAGAAACACTCGAGGATCTCCAGACCTTAGTCAATAGAGTAGCAACAGTCAGTGAAGAATATGGACTGTCATTAAACATAAGAAAAACAAAATGCATGTTAATATTCAAATCAACCCAAAATGTCCCAGATATACGCATACAGGGTCAAAATATAGAACACGTCAAAAAATACAACTATTTAGGCAACGTCATCAATGAAAACAACGATAGCTCTGAATAAATCAAAATCCGGATAGAGAAAGCAAGAACCGTATTCACGAAAATGAAGAGAGTGTTCTGTGGCAGAGACCTGAGTCTTGAATTAAAGGTTCGTCTGGCAAGATGTTACGTACTGTCAGTTTTGTTTTATGGAATGGAGGCATGGACGCTTAAAAAGATCGATATTAACAAGTTGGAAGCCTTTGAATTGTGGATGTACCGCAGAATGTTAAGAATATCATGGATGGAGAAAATCACAAACGCTGAAGTACTGAGGAGAATGAATAAAGAAAAGGAGGTCATACTTACAATTAAAAAACGAAAATTACAATACCTGGGACACGTTACGAGAGGTAAAAGATATCAACTACTGAGAACTATTATGCAGGGAAAAATTATGGGAAAGAGATCTGTAGGAAGAAGACGAAACTCTTGGTTAAAAAATCTAAGAGAATGGTATAATTACAGCAATAACCAGCTGTTTAGGTCAGCAGTCTCGAAAATACGTATAGCTCTGATGATCGCCAACCTTCGGAACGAAGACGGCACCTAAAGAAGAAGGTGGCATTTAATAAAAAAACAACTATTTTTTACAACTCTAATTAGTTTATTTGTAGCTTATTTCTTAAACAACAACTAATTAATATTTAAGTTAAATACTCTGAAATAATTCTGATCATTGTTTTTCCATTCGATATCGATTATTTTTGTAGTTTTTCCTTTGCTTGTTTTGTTGTGGAAACTTTTTCCTTTAAAATAATGGGCAAAATTACTGGTTAAATTGACGAAATTTATTCCATTTTAATTACTAGTTTAAACCTAAAATTTACTAAAATGATTATAAAATCAACACTAAGAAACGTAACATAAAAATTATTAATGCATAAAATCTAAAAATATTTGTTTGAGATATTGATTTCTCTAAATTCCGTACTCATTTTTGTTATTAACACATAAATTATCATAAACTTGAGAGTATACCGTGAAGAAATTTTGGCCAAATATTATTTATTTTCACGTTTTACTAAATGGTTCGTACACGGAAAAATCCTAAAAATAAATATTATTTGGTTAAAACCCCTTTAACTCTTTTCTGTATTGATTGTGTAGGGGCCTTATCCATTGGCCACCCTTAGTTTTAAAGGCTTAAAATGGAAATTTTATTTATTTAAATGTGACTTAATTATACAGGATATCCGGTACGTACCTCCTAACTTCACGGGATCATACAGGGGAGATCGAAATAACCTTATTTTGTCATCCTAAAGTGCCCCTTAATGGAGATACAGAGCCCCAAAGGGGTACCCAGCGATTTATCTTTTTGGCTCTAACTATTGAACCGACTTGCATAATTTAACGAAATTTTAATATTTTATAAAGACCATAAAGACTCTTTAAACCATACTACAGTAAATATTTTAGATGGTCAGAGAAGTCAGGAACGGACTTGCAGCCACACTCGTTGGACATAATTTTTGACCGGTGTCATTTTACAGAGCTGAAAACTGATTTTTTAAATTGGCTATTCCTCTTCAAAAAAGGTACTAGCAATTTATGTCGATAAAATTGGTGGTTTTCGAGTTAAATCGGTTTTTAACGGAAAAACTTAGAAGCTACTAACAAGGAAGGTGTCCGGCTCCAATTTTAATGAAACTTCAATATGCTGTAGGGGGTACAAAAATAAAAGACACGTATTTTTTTTATCTGCGGAGACTCATTATAATAGGGTGAAAAGCGCCCGTTAAATTCACCCCTAAAAAGAGTATTTTTGAAATATCTCAGGTTCTTACAAAACAAGATGAAAGTTGCTTGCTATTTGAAATGATGTTATACTAGGGTATTTTCACCCCCCAAGGATATCATCCACTATTTTTTATTAAGGTAAATCATATATTTATGTCCATAACTTATTTCTAAAAATTACGAAATGTAATGGAAATGTTTAAAAATATTTTTTTCACCAATACCATAAGTAACTTAAGTTGACCGGTTTTGGGGTTTCTGAAAATAAACTAGTAAAAAAGGGTAAACCATCTCCAAATTAATTTTTTTAAATTTCAAGTTCTAATTCAGATATCTTTACAAAATTTACTCGTTATCTGAAATAATGTTGAATTATGGTATTTTCACCCCCAAAGATATCATTCCTTATTTTTTATAACGGTAAACCATCTATCAGAGCACATAATTTAATTCTAAAAATTACGAAATTTAAAGAAATTGTCTCAAAGTGTTTTTTTCATGAATACCATAATTAACTGAAGTTGACGTGTTTTGGGATTTAAAAAAATGAAGTAGTAAAAGAGGGTGAGTCGCCTTAAATACATTTTTTTCAAATCTCAAACTCCAATTTAGATATCTTTACAAAACAAAGTGGAAATTACTTGTTCGTTGAGGTGAGATTATACCATGTTGTTTTAACCCCATAGATATCATCTCTTACTTTTAATGAGGGTTAATCTTGTAATATAGTTACATAATTTAATTCTGGACATTACGTAATTAAACCAAATTTGTTGATAATATTTTTTTTTACGAATACAACAAGTAACTTAATTTAAGTGTCTCGGGATTTCCGAAAATAAACGAGCAAAAGAGGGCGAGCCACCTACAAATACGTTTTTTAATATTTCCAGTTCTAATTTAGATATCTCTACAAAACAAAATTAAAATTTATTTTTATCCGAAATGATGTTAAAATATGGTAATTTCTCTCCCAAAGATATTATTCCTTATTTTTTTATAGAAGTAAACCGTCATTTCATACATACATTATTATTCTTAAAATTGTCAAATTTTAATTTAAATGAACGGTAAAGGTTTGGAAATTACTATTTTTTATGAATTATAATAATTTACAGACATGAATGCTTAACCAATGAAATAAGTTCGACGAACGATATCCTTGCGGGTGATAATAATATAGTTGAACTTCATTTCAAATAACAAGTAATTTCCAGTTTCTTTCGTAAAGTTATCTCAATTAGAACTTGAGATGAAAAAAGTATTTGGGGTGGCTCACCCTCTTTTACTAATTTATTTCTAGAAACGCCGAATTCCATTAAATTTCTTAATTTTTACAATTAAACTACGTGCGCAAATATATGGTTTACCCTAATAAAAAATAAGGGATGGTATCCTTGGCGGTGAAAATACCATAGTTAAGTATCATTTCGAATAACAAATAATTTTCATTTTGTTTTAAAAAGTTATCTTAATTATAATTTGACATATTAAAAAAGATATTTGGGGGTTACTCACCCTCTTTGGCTAATTTATTTTTAGAAACCCCGAATGGTGTCAACTTGAAATAATTATGGTATTCCTAAAAAATATTTTCAAAGAATTTTATTAAATTTCGTAATTTTTAGAATTAAATTACATACTCGAATAAATGATTTACCATTATTAGAAATAAGGGATGATATTTTGGGGGATCAAAACATCTTAGTTCAACATCATATCATATAAGTAATTCCCATTCTGCTTTGTAAAGATATCTCAATTAGAACTCGAAATTTAAGAGAAAATTTTTTGGGGGTGGCTCACCCTCTTTTACTAGTTATTTTTAGAAACTCCGACACCCGTCAACTTAAACTACTTATGGTACTCGTGAAAAAAATATTTTCAAACAATCATATTAAATTTCTTAATTTTGAGAATTAAATTACATGCGCGAATCGATGGTTTACCTTATAAAAAATAAGGGATGATATTCTTGGGGGTGAAAGAAAACATAGTTTAACATCATTTCGAACAATAAGTGATTTTCATTTTGTTTTGTAAAGATATCTCACTTAGAACCTGAGATATCTCAAAATACTGTTTTTAGGGGTGAATTTTAGGGGCGGTTTTCACTCCGTTAAAATGAATCTCTGAGAATAAAAAAAAGAGTTATCTCTTATTTTTGTACCGTCTACAACATATTGAAGTTTCATTAAAATTGGAGCCGGATACTTCAGGTGCCTAAGTACTAACAGGTAAAAATAAAATACGCAGGGTGTGCTGATGTCATTTTATTTATGGGGAAGCGCTGTCTCACCTTTCGAAAGAGTTCCAGCCCAAACATTGTTAAGTCCAGAAACATTTCAAAGTTTTGATCGGGGCTCAATTAATATTATTAAAATGCAAAAATAGTTAAAACATTTAGATGTTATATTGACAAATGTTCAATATGGCTCCACGTACTTCAATGCATTTTCTTATTTTTCGAATGTTTTCCCGTTGCACTGCAAATATTCCGGCATTATTACGGACTTCGTTAGAAAGCTGTTCTATTCTCGCTAGTAGTTCTTCTCTAGTATTTACTTGTGTTGAATAAACTAGTTCTGTTGTTGAGATTCTCATACTGGTCCTCTTTATCTTGGTCATCCTGTATACAAGTTTTTAACATGAATCAACAGATTTCAGCTATTAATGTTGTAATATAAGGTTTTGTTGGTTTTAAAATATTTAATCATTTTCGTAAGTTTATTGTTGGCCTGGAATTTATTCAAAACACTATCTTTCTTTTTCTGGTTTTCAATTCTAGGATCCGTTTTACATAATTCTCTATCTTTGTCTGTTTTACGTTAAATTCTTAATTTTTTTTAACCACTGTTAGTGTCTGTTACAAATAGCCTAGCCTTGGTTGACCTCTTCCCTCTTTGCTCTCTTCAATTCCTTCCAATCTTAACTGCGAGATACCTTCTTTTCTCAGGATGTCGCATCACTTTATCTCTTCTTTTTTAAAATATTACAAATGGGCTCTTTTCTTTTACGCGATTCAGTATTTCTTCACGTGACACTGTGTCTACCCATCGAATCTTAACATTCCTCATATTAAACTAAATCGATCAAGCCTGCTTGTATGGATCAAAATGAGGTTAATGAAGCTTAAGTGGTACATAAAAAAGATTTATCTAACTATGCTCTAAGAAATATGACACAAAGCACTTAACACTGCGACATTATTGACATTCCACAATATAACAGATATGGTCAATTTGGAACTTCTAAAAAAAATAGTTAAAAAAGATAAATGATTGCAAATCTGTCGCATACTGAAAATATCAATATTCCCGGCGCCAAACGGAATTCTTTAATGTCAACTTTGTCTTGAATTTCCTAAAAGTTTTTTTAAGGACACAGACCTGTTTGATCTAATTGAAAAAAACGACCTTAAGGGTGAAATCGTATTCAATCTGAATTGATAATGAGACTCTTTGTTGTTTTCCGTACTTACTTTTATTTGAACAGGTTGAATAATTTATTTTATCGAAGTGTTTTATGAATATATTACAGGCTATAAAAGTTTATTTATTTTTTGAATGGATATGAATGGTTGTATTGATGAGGGACCATTTTTGTGAGAATGTTTGGCAGCAAACTTTGATAATATGTTTTACCGTTGTTATTTTTTTTTAAGTTCTTCCATCACATATACTTTTAAATAGGAGTAAGTTGTTGATAAAATTTTCAGCATGTCTAATAGTCGGGAAGCCCAAAGGGTTTTCGTGGCATTTTGGCCATTTTTGAACATAAATAACTATTAATTAAATAAATATTTTTAAATTTTGCATCCTGGAATTGATAGTTCAAGGCATAAACTACAAGTTGTAATCTAATGTTTTAATTGCTTTTTAACGCTTTAGGCTTTTCGTCAATCATAATTTACTCTCTGCTGTATATAAAAGAAAGTGAAAGTCTACTTACAGACGTTCATCTAGAGCACATAATCCATTATGGGTTTCGCTGATCGTTGCATTAATACTTTAAACACATTTTAATATACAGGATGATTCTCTGAAATCTGAAAATTTGACAATGTACGAACGTGCATGGGGGACAGCCGGCTAAAATATTTTCAAAATGGCGGCACTTCCAGTTATATCAGAAGTAGATGTCAACTTGCTTATTTTAAATGGAATACCCATGTATTTCATGTATAATGTTCTACGCTAGTCTCATAGTTTTGAACAAATTTAAATTTTTATGTCAAAAATTACTTTTGTGAACCAAAACTTAACTATAAATTTTTGCTATAAGGAAGGTTTTATTATTTAATTTGGTTAGTCTTCTTATAGACGAAGATCGACTTTAGTAATATTTTTATGATATTTTGAAAATTATTAGTACAGGGTGGTCAAAAAAGAAGAATAAAAATTTTATTTAAAAAATCGGTAAGTCAATTTTTTCAAATAGAAAGCACCTATTTTATCATATTAAACATTAAAAATAAGGGTAACTTTCAAAAATTTGTAGTTTTCAAAATATTGGCAATTCAACATTTTTCTATTGTAAAAATGCTATACGGCTTTTAAGTTTTGTTATTAGTTGGACATGACGGCGAGGCGTGATGGAAGTAAAACAATGCAACCCTACAGAATTGTCACTACTTCTTGCCATTTGACATTCCTTAATAATAATCATGCTGGGGCGATTAAATTACACCCACGAAGATTATTTAAATTTATTTATTATTTATGGAGAATGTGATTTAAGTTATTTCAATAACATGCGATACATTGGCGATCGATATCCGGAGAAACAAAAACCAACACTACGAACTGTTATAAAGATTATAAAAACCTTCAAGAACTCTGGATCTGTAAAAGCTAAAAGTAATAGAAATAAAGCAGTTGATAATAAAATAAAGTTACAAAAATTATTTGAATAAATGTTCAAATTGACGCCTTTGAACTTCCAAACATTTTTCGCACCAAAGGAGGAACTTTTCATGGTTGGTTCTTCTTATTGACTGAGGATTAAGTTCTTCAAATCTCCCAAAGTGGTTAATCCGGTGTTGTATACTTTATTTTTAATTGTCCTTCAAATAAAAAATCAAGTACTATTAGGTCGGGAGAGCGAAGTGGATTACAATAGACGATGTTTCTTATCGTTCCCCAAATAATATCATTTAAGGCAGTCAGAAACGAACCGAAATCGTGGCAGGCCACAACGCAGATGGGTAGATGATATGAGACAGTTTGCTGGAAAAGACTGGCTCCAGAAGGCAAGAGACAGATCCCAGTGGAGGACCATCGGAGAGGCTTATGTCCAGGAGTAGACGTCAATGGGCTAAGAAAGAAGAACAAAGAAGAAGGCAGTCAGGAAAATGAGGAGGCCACAGAAAAAGTACATTGTTGGCAATCCACTTGTCACAAAATATTACTTGTTAGATGTTGGTAAGTGGAACGGTTCTCTGTAGTGGGGCACCATCAGATTGGTAAAAAATTTCCCTGTGTTCCACTAGAGGTGTCTAACTCATCTAGAATATTTAGATATCTTTCTTCTACAAAAGCTAATACATATTTTAAATTAGAGACATAATTTGTTTTGTAATATTAACCACTTAAGTTTGCTATATAAAAATGTAGACTATTCTATCATTGCTTACAGCACATTAAATTGCCAGATTTCTTGAAAATTCCTCAATCTAACTGAATGAGGATTTCAATCATTCCAAAAATAGGAATTGTGGCTGTTATATAGACCATTTTTCGTAAATTTTGTTTCATTAGTCCTAATTATGTTGCCAAAAATCGAGGGTCGTCTTGTATCATCGTTAATATAAGTTCGCAAAATTATACTCATTTAGGCAAATCAGTATATCTTAGGTGTTGAACCAAAGATTCTATGTATTGAGCTCTTCGAAATTCCTGCTTGTACAATCATTGGTCTTAACGATGTCATAGAATATGCTGCAAAATATGCCAGAATTGCAATTTCAACATTTTAATCGTTGAGAATACTTTTCATTTTATGAAGTTTTGCCTTAATGGTGCCAAAATTTTAAAAATTTTCTAATGTTCATTTAACCCTGTTCCGTGACGGTTTCTGTTTATGTGGATATCTATCAGCGAATGTCTGACATGTTCTTGATAAAACTTTGTTACATTCCCCATAGAAAATATATAAATTTAAACAGTCTTCATACATAGCAAGAAATAGTAACATTTCTGTAGCGCTCTGTTGTTTTATTTCGTCGCGTTTCGCCGTCATAGCTCACTAATAACAAAACTTAAAAGCCGTATAGTGTTTCTACAACACAAAAATGTTAAATTTCCAATATTTCAAAGACTAAAAACTTTTTAAATAGACAATCTTATTCAAAGTCACCCGTTTTTTAATGGTAAATAAGGTAACATTATAAAAATGGGGGATTGATGTTTAAAAAAATTGACTTTTAACGATGTCAGTGTTAGTTTTGAATCACCCTGTATTTATTTATTATGAAAATATCAATAGTCCATTAAAGTAGGGCCCCTTCTAGAAGAAAACCGACCCCAATTAAATAATAAAGGCTGTCATATAGGAGAAATTGATAGTTATGTTTAGGCTTGCAAACGCCATTTTTGGCATAAAATTTAAACTATGTCAAAGACAGTTAGACTTAGGAATAGGACCTTATACATGAAACATGTATATAATTCTAAAATTGAAATAACCTTGGATTTTTCATTTAAAATAAACAATCACCATCAGGAAAATATTTTGGCCGAATTGCCCACATCAACTTTAGTGAACTGCTCAAATTAAAAATTTTCCAAAGTTCGTCGTGGGACACACTGTATATTAAAAAACATTTTAATGAAACATAACAAAAAATATTTTGTAGAAAAAAATATAAAAATTGTAAAAATTCAATGTTTTTTTTTCTATCTTTTAGGGTAATCATTTTTCTAAATATCGAATTCTATTCTATTATTCCCATTGAACGAAAAATATATTTACAAAAATATTTTAGATATCAACTTCGTTATTAATAAAAATATCAATACCTCAGGCGCCATGGAACAGATATTTTATATTTTATTGTCAACTGTGTCTTGCCTTGAATTTCATAACAGATATTTAATATTTTTATGAAAAACACCAGCGTTTTTGATCCGCCCCTAAAAAAAAGACCTTTAGGGGCGCATTTGAATTCAAACTGAATCATTAATGAGAAAGCTTTCGTTTTTTGTGGGTTTACTTTTGTACGGAAGGTTAAATATTTTATTTAAAGACGATTTTATTTTCGAGGTGGATGACAAATGATTGTGGGGCTTTTTTACCTGTTTTCTTTATTTTATATTAAGAATGGGAAGGGGGGCTCTCAGGCATATATACAAGTAAATAAGTTAAATATTTGTAAACAACTTTATATTGACTTTCCAGCCAGACTGTTTGAAATTGTCTGGATGTAAAAAAGATATCGGCAATAATTTGGAGGACATATTTAACTTGAGACTTACAGGACAGCCGAGAAGTCAATAAAAGTTATAAAGATGAAAACAATTGGACTGCATTTGAAGAACAGTTTTTGTCACTCAATTATTTTATTCCCATTAAGACTTTATCTAATAAACCTGCTGCTTTGAGTGATGACCAAGGTGAAAATTTTCAATATGACATCTAAATGATAGGAACAAGATGTCTGATATAATGAATTACAATTATATTTCTGTTGACTTAGCTCTCATGCTTCATTCATTCTAGATATACTTAGGTATCATAAGGATGGAGCTCTGACGAGGCCCTTTTCGTGTTGTCGGGTCCTAGGTGATGTTAAGGTTCTCTGCATTTTCTATAAACATCTGGACAGTTCTAGCGGTCCTAAGTAGTCCTACCTTTTGCATAGCCTTATAGATGTGTTCGTCAAGGCCCAATCTCTTAGTATTAGGCAGAATCGTGTCTCTTCTTATACTTCGATGTGACAAATGCCTGACATCTTTTTGTTATTTGCTGGATTATCTCTGATGATCCATATCCATGTCGGGAGGGTCTCTGATTATGCATTTCAGGTGATTTTTTGTTAAGGGGATCTGATCTTGGATAGTTAGTAGGAAAACTTAAGTTTCAGGGAACATTTGCTCTTACGTCAATCAGTAGTTCGACGTTACTTTTCCTGATTAACCTCATTTGGATATCATCTATGAAGGGCCTTCTTCAGCCAGGCTTGAAGCTTCTCTTGGTCTGGTTGGTAATGGGAAGTCAGTTCATAGTCCCTCATTCTTAGCAGTGTTGAATCGAAGACTTTGCCAGCTCGTGAAAACATGAGTGTAGGTTTATTAATTGTTGATCGAATTGCTTTCCAATATCCAGGTATCGGCTAATAACAGACTGGCACCTTTTCAGGCTCATTTTACACACATATGCAGCATGGCAAACACATTATTTTAGAAACTTAGAAATTTGCTAAGGATAATCTTTAGCGTATGCTCAGAGACTTTAAGAATTAACTTCTATAGAGCAATAGTTACTTACTCTGCAGCTACATTTGAAGAAATCACATAGAAATACTATAGGCAAATTAAATTCAGTTAGACGACTAATTGCAAAAATTATTAGCTTATCGTACGTCACAACTTCAACCAAGGTCACGACTATCTTGGAAAATGTTTCATCAATAGAATAGTTGTTCTTTGGAACACTGAATATAAACAAGCATATCAACGGGCAGATAATTCAACGTGATGATTTCGCATTACCTGTAAATTCCAGACGCGGCTAGATAATTTTGAGGAAGGTTTTAAGAACTAGGTCACTGGAAGCTTGATAATCTGATTGGACAGAATACGATACTGAAAGATGTACTTCCAGCTTCATTCCTGATGTTATAAGGCGTCAAAATACGAATTTTAAACTCGCTAGAAAAAATTCACAGATGCTGACAGGTCACCGTTAAATTTGATACATTATAAAAGAATGGGGAAGTTTAATCAAGCTAATTGTTTCCATTATTGGAAAAACGCTGAATTCCAGGATAATCCGATACATAGTATATTTTTTTGCACAAGCTTTGTTCAACAGAGAACAGTGTTCATTGAAAAAATTGATCACTTAAAAGGCAGATATTTCTATAATAATGATTTGGACAACATCGAGCCTTTTGGGGATTGGATTGTCTCTGATGTTCGACAGCTATATCTACATTGGTCATTTTCTCTTGAGGCTTCTCTAATGATAAAATTCCGATAGTTTTTGGTCGGAATAACCTGGTCTTGGATAGCTGACAAGAAGCCCTCCGTTTTCGGAAACATCTGTCCTGAAATCAACCAGTAGTTCGACGCTGAGTTGTCGATATTGTCCTGGATGACCTCATTTGGATGCCATTCATGAAGTTGTTTCTGTAGCCAAACTTGTAACTTCTCTTGGTTTGTTCGGTGGTGAGAAGCAATATCCCGTTGTCTTGGCTGTAGCAGCGTTAAATAGTCTGCCTCCCATTTTGCTTGATGTGCTCTGGAGGATTCCGCTAACCTCTGGCAATAAGAACGTATTTGTTGATCGAGCTGCTTACCAATGTCGGACCAATTCTCTTCCTCCTTGGTGTCTTGGATGCATTTTACGTTCAGTAGCACTCCGAGAGTGGTGTTTCTGTGCTTTTGTTAAGAGTGTTCTTATTTTCCTTTGCAGGTTTTCGATGTCCATCCTGCTCCATTTTATAATTCCAAAACAGTAGCTAAGGGCAGAGCCTGCGTACTTGTTGAGCGCTTTAAACAAATTTCTATTATTGTAGCCGATCATTATTATTATTATTGTTACCATGATTTTCAAGCCAAACAGCTTCGCATTCTCTCAAGGGAATATTGACTCACACCAGGTATACCAAGATACCAAGAGTATGTAGCTCTATGGGGACCCTTTCCAAGGTATCGACTCCCAGGTGACGTGGTCTGCTGTGTTTCCCACAAACTTTCGGAGGGTCCGCGCCATTGTAAGACAAATTGCTTTCTGAATCAGTTTATACGGGGTTTATACCAAGGCCCAGTACCTTGATATTTTCCGGAGGTTCTTTGGTATCACTCCCATTGTCTTTGAATTTGCACCTCCAGATCTCTATATTTGGGGATCTTCTTGTTGTATTATCGCCTTAGGTTGTTGTTGTTAGGTACAGCAATGTCAATAAGTATAATTCGTCTAGAAATTTTATCTGTTAATATAATGTCTGGTCTATTATGAGCAACTGTCTGATCTGTTAGTACCGTTCGGTCCCAATATAGCTTGAACTCGTTGTTCTCAAGAATAGGTTTTATTTGTAGTAAAGCACTTTTCCAACCTGCAATAGATTTAACTTATCTGCTAACTCTTGGAGAGTTCTAACTTTTCTTAGTCTATTTGGTGGTGAGAAACAATATCCTGTTAAAAGTTATATTCTTTTATATTTTTTTTAGTTCTAGATAAAACAAGAAGTTTTCCATTAAAACAAAAATGAAATAATTTAAGAATGTTTTCATTTATCATTGCTATTGAGCAGGAAAAATAACATGTCGTTTGATGTAAAGAAATTTCCATACAAATATATTCAAAGCACCTTATTTGTTACGCAAGTTATAAATAATAAATTAACAGTAGGTAAACAATTTCTTTTTCACAATTAGAAATTACGTAGAAAGTTTTTTTCCCTTTTTACTTATTTTATTTGACATACCGTTTCTCTGAAATCATTTCGTTTAAGATCGACTATAAAACTAAAATTTATGGACTAATTAAAACCTCTTCAAATAAATTAAAATGCCTCACAAATTGTGAAACTAGCATTATTTTAGATAGGTTTTTCAATTTTAAACAGACGTACCAATCTTAACAGAAAATTTCGGCGAACTGATTTAAAGGAACTCTATAAACGGTTATCCAGAGGTTAGCGTCGCGATGTGGGGTTAATATATGATCCTGAGTAACGTTATTTAATTTCAGGGTTTTAATTTACTATTTAATAGATATCGTTGACTCAGGCTCTCATTGTCTTGCTATTTACAGAGTGTCCGCTAAGTAAATGTCGACCTCTTGGCAGTGTATAAATAACGTCAAAATAATTTTAGTGTTTCATTTAATTTTTTTTTACTAAGTTATCTCACAACGAACTCAAAAGGGATACCCAGTAATTTCCCTCTTGCACTGTACCTTTTGAGCAGATTTGTATATTCATACAGGCCATAAAATCCCTTCAAGAAATAGACGGGTTTTGTATTTCAGTGTATAATTTAATTAAAATCGGCCAAGCGCTTTCGGTCTAACAGATCATCCTCAGGGCTCAGACCCTAAAAACAAGAGAATATGGTCAGCAAATAAGCTTAGTACTTACCAACCATACTCACTCGTCAAAGGGCACACCTTAACCCTGCCAGTTTGAGAGCAGTCGCCAGCCGTAGCCTCCACACAGAACAAATTGTACACAATTAAAAACCTTTAAAAAACCTTGTCACAAATTAAAATTAAAACAAAACATTCAACATACTAGTACATTAACACTGTTAAAACAATAAACCTCTTTAATAAAAATCCAAAAGAGTGAGGTTATGCCACCCAGTCATAGCATAGCATAGCAACAAAACTGTCCAAAAATTAAAACTATATACAAGTATGTGTAAGCCTGAATAGAGATTTTCTGTATTAGTTCTATTTCAATTTCTTGTCAATTGTATTTCATATCAATAATTCATTGACAATGAGCGAAAAGAGAAAAAAGGGCAGAAAGAAAGGGCAGTAAAAGTTTATTAATCTACAACGTTGCTGTTATCGGTCATTCTGTGATATATTTCGAACACTTGGGTTCAGTGGCGTGAAATCAATTCCATTTTTGTAAAAAAGTAACAAATTACACGAACATAGGCGTAGTTGAATTTAATAATTTAAGAAAAAAGTTTGAAAATGGGGTTGCGGTCATTTACGTTGTTCATTCTTATATTGAGGCAATGATCGGGGTTTCTCTTTATCTTCCTGCATATTTCAAGATCCTCTCTGTAATCCAAGGTTTTTGAGTTATTACCCCTGGAGTGGTATAAGATTTTACTATTATGTGTAGGAGAGAAACTGTGTTTGGTAAAACTAATATGGTGACCAAACACAGAGGCCTGAGGTTTGTTAATATGTTCTCTAATTCGGACTGCTAATGGTCTAATAGTTTTTCCTATATACGTCGAAGGGCAGTCTGGGCAAGAAAGTTGATAGACCCCACTTTTTTGTATATGAGATATCAATTGTTTGTTATTGACCAGCAACGTTGTAGATTAATAAACTTTTAGTGCCCTTTCTTTCTGCCCTTTTTTCTCTTTTCGCTCATTGTCAATGAATTATTGATTTGAAATACAATTGACAAGAAATTGAAATAGAACTAATACAGAAAATGTCTATTCAGGCTTACACATACTTGTATATAGTTTTAATTTTTGGACAGTTTTGTTGCTATGCTATGCTATGACTGGGTGGCATAACCTCACTCTTTTGGATTTTTATTAAAGAGGTTTATTGTTTTAACAGTGTTAATGTACTAGTATGTTGAATGTTTTGTTTTAATTTTAATTTGTGACAAGGTTTTTTAAAGGTTTTTAATTGTGTACAATTTGTTCTGTGTGGAGGCTACGGCTGGCGACTGCTCTCAAACTGGCAGGGTTAAGGTGTGACCTTTGACGAGTGAGTATGGTTGGTAAGTACTAAGCTTATTTGCTGACCATATTCTCTTGTTTTTAGGGTCTGAGCCCTGAGGATGGTCTGTTAGACCGAAAGCTCTTGGCCGATTTTAATTAAATTATACACTGAAATACAAAACCCGTCTATTTCTTGATTTCCTCGGTGTACAACATGTTAATAACTTATAACTTATAAAATCCCTTGACATCACCACGGAAATCAGGAACGGACTCGCCAATAAACTCGTAATTTATTAGATTGCTTTAGACCAGCGGTTCCCAACCTTATTCTTTTTGTGAACTGAAATTTGGTTATTAAATTTTATTTTCTATATAGAATAACAGTTCATAGCACTGTGTTAAAAATCATTTACATCGGATAGTAGGTCTTGAAAAAACAATAATACCACGAAAATAATGGGATAATTTTGTAGTCGTGTGTTAATTTTCTACTAAGCTTGTTACTTAGCAAAGTATTTACACTACTTACCTGCCTAAATTGCAACTTGCAGTTCAGTAATTATAATGAAAAACCCATGATATGCCTTAAGTCTATGGACTAATCCTTGAATTTTTTTTGCAGCTTTTACAATTACTCTACAACCTTATTTATTAGGATCAATTTTCTTAATATAAAATTGTAGTATGTAGTGTTCTTTCATCCCAGTCATTTCAACGAAAACAGTTATTTGAATAAAAACTAAACCACTACATTAAACCAGAACATAACCAGTAATATCATAAAATGAGCACGAATTAATACCCCTTAACAATTTATAGACAAACAAGAAGGCCAGTCCTGACAAGGATTTTTTGGCAGAAAATGCCTTTAAACCGTTGACAAAGCAAAAAAGAAGGGCAATATCCTTGATTTTTTTATTTGACGAATGAAAAGAAAAAGTAATGAGAACCTAGGTAGTTTAGGGTACAGTTATTTATCTGTAATTGTTGGTAATTCATATCTTTACAGATACAGGAAATGATTGAAATTTGAAAAGATAAAAACACTGTTAAGGACAGAACAGATATGGGAAATTAGAGCCACATTTACACAAGCCTAATTTAAACAAAAATATTAAGTATTCGATCCTGTCAAATAAGAATCAAAAATAGAATATCCTCTTACACATAAAAGTAAAGGTATACCTTATTTTGTTCTTTTTTGTGCATTATCACTACATAGTATAAAACAAAGTCGCTTTCTCTGTCCCTATGTCCCTTTGTATGCTTAAATCTTTAAAACTACGCACCGGATTTTGATGCGGTTTTTTTTCAATAGATAGAGTGATTCAAGAGGAAGGTTTATATGTATAATAACATCCATTAAATAGTGGAGAAATACTGTTATTTTTGAGGTTTCTAATGTGATGTCGTTAATTATCATATTTTTTTCCGCTTACATTGCAAACGCAGGCTGAACCCTACGAGATTTATCAAAATAATGTACTAATTATTTGTACACATTGAAAAGGTCTACAGAAAACTCCGCGATGGTATATGTCTATCTCTCATGGATATCCCACAATAACATTTTTTTGTCATTTACTTTTTACGACAAATAATGGCAAATTTTGAAGCGATTTTAACCAATACAGCATTAATCCTTATCCAATTAAATAGCTTAAATACATTGTTGATTTAATATAGATCTATATGGTCCTTTACAGCACAAGATTTAAATGAATATTTTCGAAGATATTACAGATTTAAAATTGCGGGAAGTAGCGCTTGCGGCGGTACTGGCCGACCGGGGCGGCGGCAGCGTGCCTATAAATAGCGCGTCGGAGGCCGATGTAATAATTGTTGTAAAAATAAAATAAATAGTCACAGTTTTTCTGTAGTGTATTTAGTATCAGCATTGCACCCGTGCGAAGCCGGGGCGGGTCGCTAGTAAAATATAAAAAATAAAACACACTTGCATTCTATGTATCCTCAATAGACGTTGCAAAGATTGAATTTCATTATTAATATAGTAACAAAATGTCAAGGTGTATACCGGTAAAATTAAATATTTTTTTAAAAATTTAAATACTGTTTTAAAGTGTTTTGTTTGTTTTTTAAAATTGTAGATATGTTTCTTGTGTGAATGTTTTAATTATATAAAAATATTTTTAGGAAGGAAAATATAACAAAAATTTTGAAAATGCCTTATATAAAGGGCGAAACGTCAATCGTTTGCATTTTTTTATTAAATAAATAATCTAAACCCAAGAAAAGACAAAATAAAGAAAAAATGATATAATCTATGGTTCAAGAATATATATATATATATATATATTATATATATATATATATATATATATATATATACATAGGCATAACGGTGTTTAAAAGTAACGTAATTCGGGACTTTAGACACCTACTTAACCTATGCGCCGTACCAGCCTCTGCTGCCGCAAGAATTGTATAAAGACGAAATTAATTTCAGAATTTCTACTAAATCTTTAAACAAGGGCTTTTGTTCGTTTGCTTGTCGGGCAAATAAACTTAAAAAGATCTTTAATATTAAATGGGGAAACGAAGAATAGGTTTTAGAAAAAAATTTAGTAGTTTTCCTTTTGATTGGAATGTTTTTTCTACACTTTTTTTAGTCCAGGTAAACATTCTATAGTTTTTAATGATGATGTTGAGATCTTAATGATTATTTTATTTAAACAATCGTTACTCAATTTGTCTGTGATATGCGCATTTTCGAATTAGTCTGCTTTTTACGTAATCAAGGTTATATGTTGATAAAAATTCTTCGTAATAAGAGAGCTTTCGTGTGGAGCAGCTTTCTGCGATAACTCGGCTAGCGTTATATTGTGTTTTACAGCTTGGCTTTTAATCTTATTAAGATAAATGTTTCTCTTGTTAATACCTTGTTATCAACGCACGTGCGGTTTTCAGATTATAGGGGTTTCCAGTCACCCTTATTGGCCGGGAAGGCTCCTCGTATGTCAATATTTAATTGTTTCATGAAATATTTATTCGAAACGGGTAAATCCGATCCCGAATTTCGAGAAATCTCAATATAACGCATTAATATCGTAGATACGCCATACACTAACCTCTATAAATCATATAGGTTATGTTCGGCGTTCCGAACCCTACCTGGCGATATATGTGAATTGTGGAGGATTAAATGGGATAGGGTTGATCGTATAAAGATTTTTTGCTAATTAAAGTGTGTGAAAAATTTATTTTCTGAAAGAGATATGAAGGGCGGTTCGAAAATTTAAGGCGTAATTTTGTGAAATAATTTTAGGTGAATAGTTATATAAAAAGGAAATACATTAAATTTAAGGTAAATATACTAGAGGCAAATTTCATAAACCGTTTCTTAAATTTAGTTAATATAATACATTAAATTTAATAATTATTACATTAATCTAAATTCATGTATTCCATTAAATTTAATGCAATCATACCTCAAATTTAAAATTTCATCATTACTTTTTAAGGTGACTATGTACATTAAATATACGGCCAGTGTTCATTGAATTTAAGATATGTTATCACATATTTAATGTACCAACATTAATATGATATTAAAAAATTCTGCTACCAGGAAAAGGTTCAATACAAGTTGCGCCATCTCCCGAAATCTCATGCAATGTACCATGAATATTATTGTAAATTCCTTTAATGTTAAGGTGCATGTGAATTAATTTTAATGTACAGAAAGTTGAAATATCTTTTCAGTTACTTTATTAAAATTTAAGAACCATTTAATCAAATTTAATGTACAAAGAACTGAATTTGCTTTAAATTCAAAGTGAATGTAAATTATTCACGATGTAAAGTACAAAATCATTAAATTTAATGTAGAATGGACATTAAATTTACATGAAATTTAAGATTATTTTTTACAGTGTATTCTGATTTACAAGCCAAACGGCTTCGCATTCCCTCCAGGGATTATTCACTCATACTAGGCATACAAAGACACCAAAAGTATGAAGCTCTGTGGGGACCCTTTCCATGTTATCGGGTCCTAGGTGGCGTGGTCTTCTGCACTTCCTACAAATTTTCGGACGTTTTGCTCGGTTGCAAAGAGAACTGCTTTCTGAATCGATTTATACAGATGCTCACTAAGGCCCACTCCTTGTTCTGCAGGAGGTTCTTTGGTATCAATCCAGTTGTTGACAGTATTATGGGAATCGTATGGACGCTGTTTATTGCCCACTGTCTGCGGATTTTCACCTCCAGATCTCTGTATTTGGCGATCTTCTCATTGTATTTTGGTCTTAGGTTGTTATTATTAGGTAAAGCAATGTCAATCAGTGTAGTTCGCCTGGCAATTTTATCTGTTAGTATAATGTCTGGCCTGTTATGAGCAACTGTTTGATTTGTTAGGACCGTTCGATCCCAATATAACTTGAACTCGTTGTTTTCAAGAATAGGCTCTGGATTATATTTGTAGTAAGGCACTTTTCCTACGTGCAATAGTTTTAACTTATCTGCTAACTCTTGGTGGAGTATCTTAGCGGCTGAATCGTGTCTTTCCTTATACTCGGTTGCGGCAAACGCTTGGCATCCTCCAGTTATGTGCTGGATCGTCTCTGATGTTCGACAGCCATATCTACATTGGTCATTTTCTATTGAGGGATCTCTGATAGTGAACTTCCGATAGTTCTTCGTCGGAATAACCTGATCTTGGATAGTTAACAAGAAACCCTCCATTTCTGAAAACATCTGTCTTGAAATCAACCAGTAGTTCGACGTTAAGTTGTCGACATTGTCCTGGCTGACCTCATTTGGATGTTGTCCTTGAAGTGGCTTCTGTAGCCAGGCTTGTAACTTCTCTTGGTCTGTCCGGTGGTGAGAAGCAATATCCCGTTCCTTCAGCGTAGAGGTGTTGAATCGTCTGCCTCGCATATTGCTCGATGTAGTGTGGAAGAGTCAGCTAACCTATGGAAATAAGAGCGTAAGTTTATTATTTGTTGATCGAGCTGCTTACCAATATCGACCAATCCTCTTCCTCCTTGGTGTCTTGGAAGCATTGTACGCTCAATAGCACTCCGAGAGTGGTGTTTGTGTGCTTTTGTTAGGAGTGTCCTTATTTTTCTTTGCATGTTTTGGATGTCCGTCCTGCTCCATTTTATTATTCCATAAGAGTAGCTAAGCGCAGAGCATGCGTACGTGTTGAGCGCCTTGAACAAATTTCTACTTTTTAGATTAGTTCGTAACACCCGTCTCACCCTCCTGACAAATTCGGTTGTCAATTCGGCCTTCATAGTGCGATGGTCAATTCGTTTAGCCTGTTTCATACCTAGATATTTGTATGTTTGTTCTGCTTCCATTGCAGCAATGGTTTCACCGTTCTGCATCTCAAATGCTTCCGGTTGTATCTTTCCTTTAACGATGTTCAAAATACGGGACTTGTTAAGTCCAAACTGCATTCCGATATTCCCGGAGAACTCCTCGACAATTTTGAGCATTTGCTCCAGCTGATTTTTGGTAGCAGCTATCAGTTTAAGATCATCCATGTATAGAAGATGATTCAATCTTGCTACCTCTTCGTTGTTTTTTCTAATACTAAAGCCCTATCTGGTCGAGTTCAAACGGCGTGAGAGAGGGTTCATTGCAAGGCAGAACCACAATGGGCTTAGTGAATTGCCCTGAAATATTCCTCTTCGTATTGGGATAGTATTAGTTTCGATGGTATTGCTGGATGGAACTTGCAGTTTGATCCTAGTTCTCCAGGTTGGAGAAAGGAAACAAAATGATCATCGACCCAATACATTCTCAACATAATTTTGAGCCATTCATGTGGCACTGAGTCGAAGGCCTTCTTATAATCCACATAGGCAGCAAAGAGGTTTCTTCGGTTGGTACAGGCCTGGTTACATATAACAGTGTATTTGTTATTCTGTATTACATTTAGCTGTCTCTTAAAGCCAATTAGCAAATATTAGCGGATTAATTTAGCTAAACCGAACATTTTAACACATACAAATTGTATTATATTTGTCGATTCATTTATTTTATTATTATTTTTTTTCTTATTAATTGATTTTATTTCAAGTTGTAACAAGTTTTTGAAAGCTTTTCATCATGAATATCTTTTGATTAACTAAATATTTTCAGATTCTGCTCCCAACTCCCGATATTTTCTCACAAATAATACATTTGTGTTATTAAGGCGTTTCATTGTCAATTGTGTTGATATTGATTCTGGATTAAGCTTAACTTTTCTTCATTCCTCAATATTACCTTGACTTAGACCACTATCTTCTCTTTTCAGACTTTCATTTTTAACTTTCAAACTCTCTAAGCTAGTTTCATTTGTATATATTTTATAGCGCTCATTAGTTGTGTGGTATTTAAACAAATCTAAGTAATTAAATTCAATAATCACATTTTACATTGGATTACTGGAACTAAATAAAATATTTGAGGTCTAGAATTATATGCATAAAGTTTGTTATAAAGTAGTTTTCCTTTCTTTGGCTGTTACATCCAAACTATATAATAAAATATCCCGATGCATAACGGCAGCGTCGCGTAATCTACACCTAGCTTAGTCAGTTCTCATTAAATTTATGCCTTCTTCCTCTTGCACGTTTCCTCGAAAGGCAAATGAATGTTGTGATCGCTACGAACTACCCGGCTAGCTTGCCTCAGTCGGATCTCGCTAAGTATGAGAAAATGGGCATATCTCTCGTGTTACCAAGCACAAATAAAACTTTGGTTTTTAAAATTGAGGTAAAACTTCGAGAAGGTAGAAACACACAGTTTCCGAATTTTTCAATGATTTTTTACATACTTCCTATTTTTGAGTTGTAGAACACTGTCTTGCTATTTTTCGCCGAACATAAACAAATCGTTCGGCAAGCTACGTTAATCTAAAAATGAAAATCATAACTAAACTAACCTAAACTGACATGAACTAATCTGAACTAAACTTATCTAGATACCATGGAAAAACCACGCGAGATCGGTGAAAAAAACAACATATTCGTGTTCTACGACCATCGTCCAAAAATTCGCAAAATTCTTCAGGTTAGTACAGGTTAGTTTAGTTATGATTTTCGTTTTTAGATCAACCTAGCCTGCCGAACGATCTGTTTATATTTGGTATCCCGATTCTGCACATTTACCCACATTTTACGCTTTAATACTGGAGTGACCAGTTTCGCATCCTAATGAAATTTAAAATCCACGTCAACGTGGCAACATCGCATCACATGTTTGGATTTAAATCATATGCAACTAATCTTGCATGCCCAGAAACAGTATAAAACCATAAGCCAATAGTTTTTTTATGTTTTATGGAAAATTCGTATTTTTTAGCGGTTATTTATGTAAATTTCGTTAAAAAAAATGATTAAATATTGTGTAGTGTTTATATATTTTACTAGACATGCCCAAAACTTAAAGGTAATGATCAGAAAATACAAGCTATATGAGTGAAATTTAATTTTGCGTTTCTACCTTCTCCAAGCTTTACCAAAATTGATAACTGGTGAAATTAAAAAAAAACAAATATGATCTTTTAGAGGGTCGCGACTCTAGATTATACTACTAAATCTGACAAAACAATATGATATCAAACGAATTTTCTGAAAGGAAATACAAACTGTATTAGTTCAGTTTTTATAGAATCCTGCATTGCGAGTAAACCATCCTGTAGAAGACATTTCCAGTTTTATAGCTGCTTCTTCAAAATTCAATTTTTAAAGGATTTTAACTTCATATAACCTTTAGTCGAGGCAGTTTTTATTCATACAAGGCTTAGGGGCGAGAGTGTCATATAAAGTATACAAAACTTTAGATGGAATTTATATTATGTTAAGATACTTCGGTAGAAAAATGACTTTATTAACTTGGCCGGGATTTTTAATACAAAGAAATCTTGAACGAAAAGTGTTTGCATAGATGTAGATAATTTTAAACATATAGATTAAAATTTTATTTTTCATTGCTAGCCCATTGACACACTGAGATTAAGGCAGATAAGAAAGAACCCAGTAGCTACGGTGATACTACGGTCATTTTGTCCACTTTTAACACATTTAAAAAATAATTTTAAATTCATAATTTACACCTTCAAGATCCTCCTATAACAGTTTTGGAGAAAATCGAAAGATATTAAATTTTTGGAATGCTATATTGGATCCGCCATATTGAGTTTTTCAAAAGTAATTTTAAATTCGTAATTAACATCAACAAAAATCCCTCAATGCCGATTTTGGAAAAATCGATAGGTGTAAAATTTTTAATTCGCCATCTTGGATCCGCCATATTTGATTTTTTTTTCAGATTTTTAATGGGCGCCCCCAAAATCTCCTCCATATCAATTTTGGAGAAAATCGGACAAAATCAACTCTTTTTGTGTGCCGTTGAGATCGGCGATATAGAATTTTTTAAAAATAATTTCAGATTCGTTGTATACGATCTCGAAAATTCTCATATAGCAATTTTGGAGAAAATCGAACAAAATATTTTTTTTGTCCGCCATATTATCTGCACCATCTTGTATTTTACTGCACCTATTTCGTCCAAAATAATATGGTATCACCCATCACTTCCTGCACATAAAGTAAAAAATTTCATTCTAATCGGCGACGCCGTTCCTGAGTAATCGGTGTACATTCATAAAAAAAATAAATAGCTGTCGAATTGAGAACCACCTTTTAAAAGTCGGTTAAAAATAAAGGTCCTGACCTTTGTGGTACAGTAGGAGTTGCGATGTATTTCACTGATCAAATGCTTTTCTGAAGTCTCAATAAATTGCATTATTTGACGACCATTGTCAATAGCCTCTCCTATATCCTAAGTTATAGAATAGAAGCCATATTCAAATGGTGTAATTAAATTTTTAGTTAATGAGAAAAATGGAATCATAAAATAGAAATTCCAATATTTTAGAAAAATTGCATATACTAAACCTCGGTCTATAATTACGACCTTCCGATCTATCCCCCTTTTTAAAAACAGGACAAACTTTGGAAGATTTCCATAGAGAAGGAAACTTGTTTGTTTTAAAACATATATTATACTATAAAGTGGTTTAGCTAGCAGGAAAATTCTGGGGGGTAGTAGAAATTATTTATTGAAGCTTTGTAAGAAGAGAGAACTTGGCTGATCCAGATATTCAAAGTTCATGAAACAAATTAAACCTATTTTTGAAACTTAGCATACTATCTCTCACTTTCAAGAATTACTTCCCCAGGCTTTTGGGTTAAACGCTTCCGCTCGTCGACCGCAAAAACTCCCTAATATTTCAAATAATTTTAATCCCAATTCCGGCAGCACACTTCCTCAAAACTCCTGCATAACTGACGGTTTGAAGTTTGTTAATACTGGTTTAAGCCTGATTTATACCCTATCGGAGTTATAACTTCGTGCTCTAAATATTTATAGGTCCATTTAGTGTTCGACATAAAAAATAGTCCTTCAGGAATACATCAATCCTTTAAAAGGATTAAGGTGGTTTCCAAGTTTGATCTATATTGAGAAAGAAGTATTTTTTAAGGAAGGACTATTTAGGATAATAATGTCCGTTTTTATTTCATTTTTGAGTATAATAGAGGAGTATGGTTGAATAAGTCTTCAAAAATTAAAGTAAATATTTTATAAAATATTTTTATTTAGCAGCTTCATTCGCGCAATAAGGTTTTTTTTTTAAATATTGTGATAGATTACTGTTCTGTGGAAATACTTGAGAACTTCATTGTTTTTTTTTGCAACAATCTATTTAGCAGCTCGTTATTTAGATCAGGAAACAATGTTGGGTCTACGAAATGTTTGAACAATTGATTTTTCGTCCATTAGATGTTAGTTTGGAAATGAGAACTGTTCAATTATTGTTCATAATTCGAACCATTATACTGATTCTTTTTAAATGTCACAATCACCACATGAATTTTCTCATATAAAATTCAATGGGAAATTTTTAATAAGTCTTAATTTATATATAAAAATTGTTTCTTAATTCAGATCCTAACAAGGCCAAACAATTTAACTTAAAACAAAATTATTGGAGATTTTTTTTAGATTGATTGTTATAAATGGCGGCAGAAAAATAGAAAAAATACTGAAGATTCTATTTAATAAAATAATTGAAGAGGGAAAAATTCCACAGGATTGGTATAACTCCGAAGTAATCTTAATATTCAAAAAAGGGGACAATACAAATATTGAAAACTACCGACCAATATCCCTACTATCACACACCTACAAGTTGTTAACCAAAATCATAACCAACCGCATAACATACAAACTCGATTTTTACCAACATGTCGAACAAGCGGGATTCAGAAAACACTTTAGCACCACAGATCATCTACACACCATAAGAATACTAATTGAGAAGTGCACCGAATATAACGTACCGTTCCATATGGCTTTTGTAGATTTCTAGAAGGCATTCGACTCCGTCAAAATATGGGCAGTATTACAATCCTTAGAAAACATCATAAAGAACATATACGAAAATGCAACCATTCAAATAAAAATAGACGACAAGACGAAAACGAACCCCATAAAACTACAAAGGGGAGTGAGACAAGGAGACACTATCTCGCCAAAACTGTTCACCCTAGTCCTGAAAGACATTTTTAAGGAACTTAAATGGGGCATCAAAGGTATAAACATCGACGGAATATACTTGAATCATCTCAGATTTGCTGATGACATAATCTTAATAGCAAGTAATCTCCAAAAATTGAACAAAATGCTACAACAGCTAAATGACGTATCCGCATCTGTAGGCCTTAAAATAAACTACAACAAAACAAAAATAATGAGCCACGAACGGGCAAACATAACAATACAGGATCAGAGGATAGAAAACGTCAAACACTATGAATACTTGGGTCATGACATCAGACTAGGGAAATCAAACCAGGATGCTGAAATAAAAAAAAAGAACACAGCTGACATGGGTAAACTTGCATACATCCTAAAAAATAATTCAATTCCCATAAATCTAAAAAGAAAAGTATACGACACATGCATATTACCGGTGTGTACGTATAGATTAGAGCCATGTCCCTCACCAAAAAGTCCGCTAAAAAATTAGAAACAATTGAAAGAGCAATGGAAAGAAACATGCTTGGAATATCATTAAGAGACAGGATTAGAAACACTGAGATAAGACGCAGAACGAAAGTCAAAGACATCGTGAAGGAGGTTGCAAAGATGAAGTGGCTATGGGCTGGTCACATAGCCCGATATGAGGACAACAGATGGACACGAAGAATCCTAGAATGGAGACCGAGGGAGACAACAAGAAGCACGGGAAGACCTCAAAAAAGATGGATAGACGACATAAGGACAGTGGCGGGCAAACAGTAGATGAGATTGGCGAAGAATAGAGAAAGATGGAAACAATTGAGAGAGACCTACATCCAGGAGTGGATGGACAGAGGTTGACAAAGAGAGAGAGAGAGAGAGAGAGAGAGAGATTGTTATAAAGACGATATATATTTAAACATACACTGTAAAAAAGAAACACATTGAATTTAAGGTAAATGTGCTGAGAGCAAATTTCGTAAACGTTTATGAAATGCGGTTCATGTGATTCATTAAATTTAATAATTTACGTTAATCTAAATTAATTTATTCCACTATAATCTAATATACTCATACATTAAAATTAAAGTTTTGGTCATTACTTTCTAAGGTGACTATGTACGGTAAATATGCAGCCAGGGTTCATTGAATTTAAGATATATCACATATTTAATGCACTATGAGGTCAAAAAATTCTGCTACCAATCAGTACCGGCAGATATGAACACCTCATCATAAGGAAATTGAGTCCATTTTCAGGAATCTCATGCAATGTATCATGGATATTAATGTAAATTCCTTTAATGTTAAGGTACATGTGAATTAATTGTAATGCATAGAAAGTTGAAATATCTTTTTAGCGACTTTATTGAAATTTAAGATACCATTTAATCAAATTTAATGTACAACAAACTGATATTTGAATGAATTGCATTAAATTTAAAGTAAAGGTAAATTATTCACGATTTTAGGTACGAAATCATTAAATTTACTGTAGAATGGACATTAAGTTTGTGTTAAATTTAAGGTTATTTTTAACAGTGCAGTTACATATTGGGTGATCTGTCTGTTAAGAATTTACTCGTTATTTCAGAAATTGAATTCTTTGTATTTCTCTTCGAAGTCAATATTAAACTAAAACAATTTTTTTAAATAATATATGACCAACAAAAAGTCATCAAACTGCATGCTAAATATACATAAGTATACTTTTAAACACTCATTCAGAAACTGTTTCACTTGAAAACGGCTAGAGATAACTACTAGCCGAAACGTCGTGATATTCAACAAAAATAAAGACAATGGAAGTCCAACAGATATCTACTACTTCGCAAGAAACATCGTTGTCTATGACCTTCAAACAAACAGTAAGACAAACACATACGTTAAAAATTTTACACATTTCGTGAACATTATTAGTAGCATTAATCTAGAACCAGACGATTCACTGGAAAAAGAGGTGGCAAATATTAAATCCGATTTACAACAGAATGGTTATCCTTTAAAACTAATTGACGATGTCATAAATAAATTCAGAACAACGACCACTGGACGGCAAGAAACACATTCCTTCTTCACAATTCCGTACATTAAGGGAACTTCAGAGAAAATAAGACGAATTGCCAGTAGTTATAATATAAAAACAGCCTTTAAATCAGAATATACACTTAGAGCTCATTTAACAAAAACAAAACCGAAAACTACCTATAAGAAAGAATGTGTTCCATGTGAGTGTGGTGAAATGTATATTGGAGAAACCAAACGACCACTAGAAGTTAGAATTAAGGAACATAAAATTCATACACAAAAAGGGGAAAGGTCGAGATCAGGTATTGCAGAACACGCCTGGGATAAACAACACCATATAAAATGGTCTGAGGCTGCGGCAATATATATGGACCCGACATGAAAATAGGAAAATTTATAGAAGCAGCTTACTATAAAAACAATAATGGAATCATTAGTAAACCGAGTGTTGAGATACCTAATCTTTTGCAACCACTACTTTGTAACATCAAATCATTGAGGTGTGTACAGTGAAGCGAAACTTTGTGCTTCAATGGACACAGTCCCTATATAAGCTCGTAATCTTAAGACAAAACATTGAGTTTATACTTGATAACGATTAGAGATACAACTTAATCGAAACGTCGTAAAACTAAATAAAAAATAGACAATGCAAGTTCGACAACCACGTTTTAGTTAAAAATCTAAAACAAAACGAAATTTTCTTTTTATTGAACCACCATATATATTTTGTAATAAATTTAACACAGATTTGGATTCGTATTTTATTCGGCCTCTGATCAAATATAATTATTTTACAATTCTTAAAAACTTATGACTTGAACTGGAAAAATAATATTTTGTTTTCCGTCCCTAAGATTGACAGGTTACAAAACTGTCTTTGATATGTTGGTAGATTGATGATGGGTGGCTATTCTCTCTTTGGACCAACTGTATATAAAAATATTTAAAAAAAAAACCTCAAAGGCCTTAAATTTGTAGTAGCAGTCAACTAATCAAAACTTTCAATGCATTTTCGTTGCAATATCTCAACTCTAACATAAAATATGTTTGCCAGCTGATCAAAACTACGTCTTGTAAAACGTTTCAATAATCACCTAGGATAATACAAACAAAGCCAGTGATGTTTGGTATTCGACATTTCAATCAGAAAATTTACGGCAAACTGTTAACATTCGAGTATAACTAAAAGTAAACAAACATAAGTCGGGAGCTTTCATTTGCAATGGTCTGGTCCATCCAGGAATGGACTGGGATTATTTCAATCAAAAAAATTTTAAAACAACTATTTAAATAATCAAATTGTTAAAAGGTCATAAAAAATTTATTGATAGCTTTAAATAAATAAACTGCTTTTTCGAGAAAATAATCTGGTGAAGTTTATGTATGTTTTATTTAATACCAAGAAAAATATTTTTACCTGAAAGTCTGTACCTATAATTTATATAAAAGTTAACTGGTATTTTTTCTCCATTATATGTATGTTTATATGTTTAAGTATATTTTCTGTAATAAATATTCATTATTTAAGCAGGAAATTAGCATATTTTTTTCATATATGAAAGTAAAAATATTCTCTTAAATTAAGAGAGATTTCTTTACATGCTTAGAGCCAGAGCCCCCCTTTTAGATATACAGACTCCAGTTTGTAGATATAAACGATGAGGATTCTCGGATTGTCGGGTATGCTGGATGCAGAGTTAACCGCCCGCCACAGGTATATCTTTTCAATTTAACTCTACAAGAGACAAATTTGCGGGGCAAAAATTGCCCTGTTCCGTAGTTATGCGCAATTCTTTCCATATGCACCCCACAACGACCGTTCTCCCCTTACATCGTACATTCAGCCTAGACTCCCAACTTTGACCTCCGAGGCCAAAAAACGTATTATTTGTTGCTTTTTGCAAAAGCACACCGACACATAAGTTTATCGAAATCATCAATATCACAATTTTTTCACTTTGGAAACTTCAAAAATTTGATTGAACAACGTTGAATATTATACGATGATTGCTTTTAAGTTTATAACATATTAATATGTTGCTTTCATATGAATAAAAACCCATGTAGGACAGGAAGGTAATGGAATTTTAGATGCTTTGGCCAAATATATTATTTCAAATTGCTTACTTATTGAAAATAAACAAATCCATCGATGCATGTAATTTATGTAAAAATACACTGATAAGATAATTACTCATTTAAGAATACATCAAATAAATACTGACACAAAGACATAACAGTCGCAAGATGCTATATTACGACTATTATTCGTATGAAATTTGGTCATGCTTGGCTATCTTGCACATTTGCATAAAATTAATATACAGAATTCAGATAACCGAGATGTTTGTCGTATTAGATATGATTTGGATCACATATGTCTTCAGTGTAGAAAATATGACAATGAAATAAATACTCTTCTTGGAATTTTGAATAATGATTGTTAAGTTGAGAGTTTTTTTAATAGTCCTTAACCCCCTAGCGTTACGAAATATAAAAGTGTGTAATGCCATTTTTTTCCACACAAAATTAATTTAAATATTTCTAATTTTACCCTTCTGTGTATATCCTTTTTTTGGGATTTTTCTTACTTGTTTAATAAAAAGAAAAGCGCCCTGATAGACCCGAGAGGTTTGAAGTGTACAATTTATGTTGACTCCAGGTTTTTACAAGCTGACAAATATTAGCTCGTTGTTTGGATTTTACTTTGTAAGTGGCTACACGTGCTGTCATCAAGCGTTTCTTTAAACATTGTCTTCAAGTTCAACAAAAATGGTGTCAATATACGCCTCTTAATCCTCAAGCTATGTCTACAGCTCCAGAATTTATTTACAAAAAGACACATGAAAAAACATTTATAGTAAATCTTTTGGACATAACTTTTTTGTAAATGTTGGCTTTCGTTTATATTCCTCATCGCTTTCTCTCATAAGAAACCAACAATAATCCCCCATCATTGCTGGATCCCATCTGCCTTGGTAGCGTTACTCCATTGTTAATATCTCTTGATGGAACCTTTCTCCTTACTCGTCAGTAACCGCACCCAAATTTTCTGGGAAAAAGTGAAATGGAAGTGCAAGAAGTATATTTTGAGAGACATTCGACAGGCCATTTTGCAGTAGTTTTCATGTAGTTCTTCTACAATATTTCAATTTTTTTATTTCCTAAAAACTCTGACACAATTGTTTTAAAAGAACTCTACTCATCAAACTGTTGATCCCTTAGTATTTTTCTGATTTGTGTTCCAACTAATATTCCTTCCCTAAGCTTAGCATCAATTAGTTTAGGAAAAGTTTGTCTAAGGTATTTAAACACATCTGCTTCTTTATCTAATACTTTAACGAATTTTTTAATAAATCAAAGTTAAATGTTTAATGGAGATAACAGTACTTTTTTGGGACCAACAAGAGGTATATTCTTTACTTTAGTTTGACCTGAAATATATTGATCTTTCGGAAGCCATTCTTTTACTTGGTGTTGCTTTACTGTTCCAGAGACAAAGAAAAAACAATAGTTCGTAAATCTACCTTGAAGCCCTAGTTATAGTCCTATGACTTTTAGGTCTTACTGTATTTAGAATAAGTAACATGCTTTCATATGTTTCCTTCATGTGAACTGCATGTGCAAGAGGAATAGAGGGTCTTTTCTCTTTTTCTCTCTTTTGTTACGATTATGGAGCAGAACTGCTTTTAAACTTCTTTTAGAAGAATCTATTCGTCCGGGCTATATGCAGATGCTAATTTTTCCATTACACTATTTGGATTAACACAAAAACACATTTTATCCTGCAGAGTAAAAAACGAGGATAGCTCCTGGTTACCGTTCTTAAATATTGTAACTTTGGTTTCAGTGACTAGTAAATTCCATTGCTGTGATCTAAAACCTAATACTTCAACATGCTCTTTGGAAAAGTGGAGGTCCCGAACTAGATTATTTAATTTAGGTTGTTCCATTAAATGGGGTGTGCCTTCACTTTCGGGAAAATAAGAATCGCCATTTTCTGATACATTACTGGGTTTTGCCTTATCATCATACATTTCTAAATCTCCCTCCCATTTTGCCGGGGGCGTTGGAACTGGTAAATCTTCTCCATGGTTTTATTTCTGTGGGAATATCTGGATATTTAATATTATGTTTGCTCTTTTTTGAAAAACCAGACACTTTTGTCAAGCGAAAGCAACAGTCGTTAAAATGATTTGTTGGTTTTCGCCAAATCATTGGAACAGCAAAAGGCATAGAAGAGAGATTGCCATTTAACCGGTTACTCAGATTTGCTGTACAGATTTGGCAAGATATGTGAGGAATCCAGTTCCGATCTTAACATCCAAAATACTTGACAAGCTACTTTGGTCATTTTGTTATTTGTCCTTTTCTGCGATTTAAGGGTAAACTGATCACATATATAGCAAAAACTATCCGCGGGGTTAACAAAGCCACGTTTCTGTGCTTTAGGCATTTTTGTATTCTCGCGTTCGTCAGATTAGAGATGGGACATTAGGTTTACAGGTGTCAACTAAATTTATTTAACACAAAAATAACACGAATACAACGATTTTACTACTGGCCTGTTCGAGAACTACGCTTCTCTACCTGATACTGATGACTACTCGTGCTAAATCAATACTGATGATATAACTGCTGACCAGCTTCTTTTATAGCCGTTCGGTACTTTTAGAAACATCGGGTATCGGAAGTTCGAAAAGCAACAGTGTACAAGGCAGAGTAAAATTTAGAATTATATGGGTTTAAATGGATACTTCCGCTATTTTAAGCCCTTGGGGTTGCCAGATTGTGCTCAACTTCCTTAATTTAGAGAAAATGTGAATTTAGTAACGTCGTGCTCTGATACTTTTAAAAATAATGTGATTAAAATACTTAATCATTTTTTCTGAAAAACTCATAACTCAAGAATCTGACATGTGAGGAAGTTTTTACCATCATTTTCACATTGAGAGACCAAAAATTATTCAAAGAATGCTTTTTTACATTACAGTCGCAAATTAGCGTTATAGGGGGCTTGTTCGGCCCTGCTTCATCAACAGTGTTCGCTTATGTACTGATATTTTTATATATCCGTTCGTTAACGGCAAACCAAACCTTGATATTGGAAAATTTTTAGGTCGATTAATAATGAGGTTAAAATTTTTCAATTAAATATTACAAAATAACCAACTCATAAGTACATAAATATATATGTGTGTTAATGAACAGTACAAAAAAATTGCTATTGATTTAATTATATGCTTAAAAAAAATAATAACTATCGACAAAACTTAGTTTCTTAAAAAGTAGAATGTAACTAAAAATTTACCGAAATCCCAGATTTTAAAGAAAAATTTCCTTAATTCTACTTACAATTCGTAAACTTTTTATTTCTTAAGTTATATTTCCCAAACAAATACTTGATTTTTCATTTTTTTTACTGTGCGGATTGAAAGTTAATATCTATAATCCACTGTTAATAAAAAAATATCCACCTTGGAAAGAATTCAGAAGTCCAGAAACAATCTGTTTAACTCAATCTTGGCCTCATTTTCTATTTATTGGGCCAATCTGAAGAGTTTTATCAAAATTTTATTACCTTTTTATGGATGCCTATTGTTTTTTTTTTTGATTTTTGTTCGCTTTAAATATTATATACGGGGTGTCCCATTTTCGACAGTTTTAGGGGGTATTGTAGTTATTATCAAAGATATAGTGTTGCGGTTTTCACTTTGGTATCCTACTTTTTATCGAAATGAGAGATTCCGGTCTCAAATTTTTCATGGCTTTCCTGGTTTTTAATCTACAGGGTGGTTTTGAAAATCTTCGTTTTTTAGGCCCATCTGGTATTATTTAAGTTATGCGCTAATTTATCAAAAAGGTATAAACTAGGTTTTATAGAGTTTTTTACGTTAGAGTTCAGTGGTGCAGTTAGTTTTTTCCTAAAAATTTAGTTTTTGAGATATTCACCAAATTTATGATTTTTCAAATAGGACGTCCCGTATATAAGTATAATTAAGGCTTTCCAAAAATATATAATGTGCTCATTTTATTTTGAAAAACAAGTTCAGAATTGGATATTTTCAATAATTTACTTTATTTGTAACAGTGGGCCTTGGCCAATTTAGAAGAAATAAATGCAAAATTTTGACAATAATAATTATATCAAAGATTAGATACTTTGAAAGTTAATTTTAATGTTTTTTCTATATTTTCAATAGTAAACACTTAATTATTATAACATTTTTGACTTTAAACGACATTGTTATTATAAAACGAGAATATTGAAATTTGATTGCAAAGAAATAAGAACAACATTATTTCATAAAATCAAAGTAACAAAAACAAAAAGAAACAATGAAACTAACAACAACCGAGAGTTTTTTAAAGATGGTTTTCAAAATGACGGCTGTTTTCTCGAATGCAATATCGGCATAGTTTTGTTATTTTTCTAATTGAATTTAAAAGAATCATAGGTCTATTATGAAGAATTTCGAAGGCCAAACCAATTGCTTCACGAAGTTCCGCAAGATTCGTGTCGTGTCTTGTACACTTTTGCATAAAAACTCACAAAAAAAAATCCAAAACGGAAAGATCGGAAGATCATGGGGCTCACTGGCCCATTGGTACTTATCCATCTTTGAGGAAAGTTATTGTCCAGAAATGGCCTTAATAGTCCAGAGTTGTGACTCGGGACACTGTCTTGTTGAAAATAAATGGAATTGAAATGGGTCAATTGAACATTTTCAAGCAATTCTCGAATCATTTCTTCAAGGATTTCTAGGTATTAACGTGCTTTGGGGCCTCTTTCATAAATCTTGTAAGCTATGCATCCGCGTAAAATAGAACATAAGACACCAACCCCGACGCACCTTTGTTGTGCCCTTTCAAAAATTAAAAGGTGATTTTCTGCGGGTCAATGCGTCGTGTTGTGACGATTAAAAATTCCCGCATTTGAAAAATAACATTCGTCAGACCAGATGACAAATCTGCCAAAAGATTCGTTGGTGCGAATTTGTTCTAAATAGCATTGACAAAACGTTACTCGGCGCTCATCATCTCCGGGGTGTAAATGTTGCACTATTCTAAATTTATATGGATGGTATTTATACTTTTTCAAAATTCTTTCAGCCTCAGATTTTGCTACACCAACTCCTTCCTCTATTTTTCTACATAATGATGAAGTTGTTGCTGCTGCGTAAAATAACACATTTTTTCTTTTCTCTCCCTGTCTTTTTTGACGTATCTTTTGGGACGCGGCTGAATAAAAGATACATGTTCAACTAGATTTCTTTTTAAACGAGCAAATATGTCTGGAAAAGATTGCCTTCTTTCTGAATACCTAACATGAACAAAAAATTATCCTAATTATTACGCTTTAAATACATTACCTATTGAAATATAAATCAGAAGCTTCTTGGATTTTCATTGCTTTGCATAAAACACACTAACATATACTTTTCATACTTATCATAAACGGCCAAGAGGAGCCAGGACGTGTCCTTGAGATCCTGCAATAATCAGTGGAAGCTGTAATGGATTATGTGCACTAGGCGAGCGCCTGTAAGTAGACTTCCGCTTCTCTTCATACACAGCGCAGAGTGAAGACAAATGAACAAATGTCTACATCAGTATAAATTGCTGCTGCTGTCAGAAACACATCACTTTTTTACAATTCCGTACAACAGGGAAACCTAGGAGAAAATAAGATGAATTGTCAGCAGTTATAATATAGAAACAGCCTTTAAATCAGGAAGTAACAGAAACAAAACCAAAAACTACCGATAAGGAAGAATTATCCTTGTGAGTGTGGTGAAATGTATATTGGAATAACCAAGCGACCACTAAGAATTAGAATTTAGGAACATAAAACTCATACACCAAAAAGGGAATCGTCGAGATCAGATATTGCAGAACATGCCTGGGATAAACAACACCATATAAAATAGTCTGAAGCGTCTTGTTTGGTTCTTGGGTCACCATATTCAATGACGACGGGAACATGATCCGAAGTCATCCCATGGTAAACCCAAGGCCTTGATAATCTGCCTGTATTCCTTGTCACAAACATGTCCAGTTTCTCTGGTAAGCCATATGGACGTAAATGTGTCGGCTAGTCGGGTGGTATGACTTTCAACAGATTGTTCAAAGAAGCGTTTTCACCCTTTCGCATTGGTGGTCCTGCAATCCCATATACGGTGTTTGGCGTTAAACTCACCTCCTACAAGAATGCCTTCGTCTGTGTCAAAAATGTTCTCAAAATTTTGACGTCCTATACCCGCTGTGGGACTCGAATAAATGGAACCTAAAATGAGGGGTCTATTCCTCATACTAATCCTGACTAATGTTCCTTCCAGAACATCATCAAGATTCGGTACGGAATGGGCAACAATGTGCTTTTTCAAGAGGATCATCGTGCCCCCCGCGGTCTTATAGGACGATCATTCCGAAAAATGTTATAATTTGGACACGTGAATCGTTGCCCTTTTAACCAGGTTTCCTGTATTAAAAGAGCATCGATATGTATATGGAACCCAACATGAAAAAAAGAAAATTTATAGAAATAGCTTACATTAAAAATAATAATGGAATTTTCAGTAAATCTAATGTTGGATATCTAATCTTTGGCAACCACTACTTTGTAACATCAGATCATTGAGGTGTGTAAAGTGAAGCGAAACTTCGCGCTTCAATGAATACAGTCCCATATAAGCTTGTAATTAGGGGGGCAAAATATTTATAAGGAACTTTGGGGGAGCTACAAAAATCCATTGGACTCCAGGACAACAGCAGCTTTTGTGTCAGATAACCTTACTTTACAGATCTTAGTAAAATGGTAAACAAGATAAGAAGCTTGTATTTTAAGTTTGCGTTTGTTACTAATTTAAACCGTATTAAATATTAACTTTTAATGACAATGCATCTATGATATACACAGGCTGATCCAAACCGAGTTGAGTCCATTCCCTAAATGTTATCAGTTTTTATACTAAATCCTAACAATGAAATATGACAGCTCTCTTAAAAATTAAAAAAAAATTATTTAATGATGGTTAGTAATATAATTATTTCCGTATCCATTGAAATAAAACTGTCAATAATTGAAGTATACCAAACTTCCACTCTTGGCCTTTTCTGTCTCATAGGCAAAATCCCGAAATAATTACCTTTACCGTCCTGCTTTTAGTGTCCTATAACCTAAATTTGCAGGTCTTTCGACCACTATATTACGTTAATATGTCCAATTAGAACCCCCGGGAAGTTGGTATAATAAGTAAATTTCTCCTGAAAGCGGCGAATATTCGTAAACGTTGACCCTTGGCAAATTAAATTTTCTACTCAATCGATCCACAAAATTCTTTAAGGAAAAAGAAAACCTAAATGTTCATGAATTTGCCAAGTATAACATATTAATTAAACCTGAACTATTAATTTAGCATGTTTTTACTCCATATGTTAAATGCAAATAATTGTATAGGGTGCTATAAATTAGTGAGATACTATTGACTTCTCGAAAGCCAACAGGTTTAGCAATAGTAAAAATAGAAGAAAAGTTGCCATTTCTGATTATTATGTGTAGCTTCAAAATTCGAAAAACTCCGAATATTTTCAGTATTATACAGCAAAAAAAAAACGAAATTTCCGGTTTTAATTTATATGATGCTATTTTAAATTAGTATTTTGTTTCTTTGATGACTGTCAGGTCAAAACAATGAAAGTACAGACCTGTATATCTTATTACACTTTTAGAGAGCTTCTCCTTATTGCTATTGCTTCATTTTAATTGTTAAACTACGGAATATTATTTGCAAAACCACAAAAGTATATATATATATATATATATATATATATATATATATATATATATATATATATATATATATATATATATATATATATATATATATATGCGTGCATGGGGGACAGCCGGCTAATATTTTCAAGATAGCGGTACTTCCAGTTATAACGGAAGTAGATGTCAACTTGCTTATTTTAAATAAAACACCCTATATATTATTGCATTTTTGATTCCTATGTAAAATTCTAGACATATTTGACGTATAATGTTCTATACTTAAATCAAAGTCAAAAATTAGTTTTATGGACCAAAATTTAAGTATAAATTTTTCCTCTAAGGAAGTCTTTATTATTTAATTTGGGTTAGTTTTTTTGTAGAAGAAAATCGACTTTAATAGTATTTTTATGATATTTTGAAAATTATTAGTACATTGTGATCAGAAAAGAATAATATAAATTATATTTAAAAGAGCACCTATTTTTATAGTTTTTTCATATTAAGCATAAAAAATAAGGGCAACTTAGAATGAGGTTGTCTATTCCAAAAATTTATAGTTTTCAAAATATTGGTAATTCCACATTTTTCTATTGTAAAAATGCTATAGGGCCTTTCAGTTTTGTTATTAGTTGGCCATGACGGCGATGCGTGGTAACAATAAAATAATCGAACCCTACAGAATTGTCACTATTTCTTGCCATTTGACATTCATTAATAATCATCATAATTATTTATGGAGAATGTGATACAGTTATTTCAAGAACATGCGATACATTGGCGATCCGATATTCGAAGAAACAGAAACCAACACTACCAACTCTTAAAAAGATTATAAAAAAGTTCAAGTACTTTGGATTTATAAAAGTTAAAGGAAATAGAAATAAACCAGTTGTTCAAATTGACGCCCTTAAACTTCCAAAGAAGTTTCGCACCTGAGCAGGAACTCTTCATGGGTGGCTTTTAATATTGACTGAGGATTAAGTTCTTCAAATTCTATTCTTATGCGCTACATGCAATCGTCCATAGTGGTTAATGCGGTGTTGTATACTTTATTTTTGATTGTCCTCCAAATAAAAAAATCAAGTACTGTTAGGTCGGGGAGCGAGGTGACCAAAGATGTGGCCTATTCTTGGCTATCCATTGATCATAAAACAAGTTTTGCAGATGATAGTTAACTGAATAACTATTATGTGGAGGCGCCTCATCATGTTGATAAAATAGATTTCTATGATCAGCCAGCGGCAAGTTGTCTAAATAGTTCGCTTTCAAATTTCTTAAGATGTGGAAGTAGCGCTCACCTTTACTTAAAAAATGTATTGTGTATCTAGACCTTTTGAAAAATGACTAACTTACCATTTAGATTATCTTGGTAGAATTCTAGGGCGACGACACAGTCATTTTTTATAGCACAATACACGTTAAACTACGAAGACTCTTGAAAATTTAATTCTCTAAATGGATGTACGTTTGAGTTGCTCCAATAGTAGGAACTGCGTCGATTAAACATTCCATTTTTTGTGAATTTGGCTTCGTCTGACCAAATAATATTATCCAAAAAACAAGCATTTTCTTGTGACCGAAATAAAATAAATGAACAGAACTCTATTCTTCATGGAAAATCAGTGCCTTTTAAGTATTGTACTATGGAATATACATAGGGATGAAAATTGTGTTTCCATAAAATCCTTAAAACTGATGTTTGAGATAATCCAGACTCTAATGCTACTTGCCTTGTAGATATTGTCGGATATGCGGCGAAATATCCTAAAATTGTAGTTTCAATATTTTCATTATTAACAACTGGTTTATTTCTATTTCTTTTTGCTTTTATGGATCCAAAGCTCTTGTAGTTTTCTATAATCCTTTTAACAATTGGTGGTGTTGGTTTCTGTTTCTACGGATATTGAATGACGAATGTATCGCAGGTTCTTGAAATAACTCTCACATTCTCTATAAATAATAAATAAGTTTAAATAATCTTCGTGTGTAATTTAATCGCCCCAGTATGATTATTATGAATGAATGTTAAATGACAAGAAATAGTGACAATTCTTTAAGGTTCAAAGCCGTATAACATTTTTACAATAGAAAAACGTTAAATTACCATTATTTTGAAAACCAAAAATTTTTGATATAAACAACCTTATACAAAGTTACTCGCATTTTTAATGCTTAACATGATAAAATTATAAAGATAGATGTTTTCTATTTGAAAAAATTTACTTTTGACGATTTTTTAAATATAATTTTGATTCTTCTTTTTTGATCCCTCTCTACTAATAATTCTCAAAATATTATAAAGAGACTACTAAAGTCTATCTTCATCTACAAGAAAACTAACCCAAATTAAATAATAAAGACTTTCTTGTAGGAAAAATTTATAGTTATGTTTTGGTCCGCAAACGTTATTTTTGACATAAAAATTGTCTATAATTTGACGTAGAAAAAACAATGTAATAATATATATATATATATATATATATATATATATATATATATATACATATATATATATATATATATATATATATATATATATATATATATATATATATATTTAAAATACTAATAAAAATTTGCTTGAAGTTTTAAAATTTATTTATTAAAGCAAAAACACACACAATATAGGCAGATTTTATGTTTTAAAAGTGATGTTGTCGAGGTGCCTTCCATTTCAATCCAAACACTCCTGCAATGCTGTCTTTATATAGTTAAAAACTGCTGAACACATCTTAGGTGAAATTCCATTAATTTCTTCTCGTATTTTTTGTTTTAAGTCTTGCAAAGTCATAGGTCTATTAACATAAACTTTACAAAAAAAAGTCCAATGGGGTGAGATCGGGAGATCTAGCTGGCCAGTCTCCAAAGCGATAGGTGACCTTTTCCGAAAATAATTCTTTCATAGTCGCTCGGGCTGTATGTGCGGTGGCCTCATCTTGCCGAAACCATGTCTCCTGATCAAAGCCAACAAATACTTGTAGTTAGGTATCAAAAACCCTGAAGCATCGCACAATAACGATCACTTGTATATGGACCACGCCGCGTCGGTTCTCAAAAAAGTACGGACCCATAACGTCTGAAGCCGTTATCGCACACCACACAGTTACTTTCGGGCTATGTAGGGGACTTTAGGGTTTTCGTTGTTGCCTATTGTCTGTGTCTGGAATGTGAAAGTGGGCCTTGTCACTGAACAGAATATTGGTAATTCGGTCGTTTGCAAAAAATGGCCTATCGTTGTTTCGGCGAAAGAACGACAGTTTCTAAAGTAGTTTGAGTTTAATTCCTGCATTATATGGATTTTGTATGGATGAAACCTCAAATCTCTCCTTAAAATTGTGTGAAAAGACAATTTGTGCATTCGCACCACTTGTGATGTTTTACAAACAGATCCACTTGGATTTCGAAGTATAGCGGCACGCACAGCTTCAACATTCTTAGCAACAGTTGCAGTCCTTGGACGACCACGGGGTTTCAAATATACAGTTGACGATGTTTTTCAAAACCTCCTTAGCCACGATTTAACCAAATTTTTATTTGGTGCGTCCTTCACACGCCTAATATTGAATTGAGCACGAATACTTCGTCTTGCAATTGTGTACGAATTATTGCTCTTGAAGTATTCCTCAATAATGAACGCACGATGCACAACTGACCAACGCTCCATTTTTACTAAATAATCCGCATCGATCCACTATCCAACAACGCTAATCCCAATATATATATATATATATATATATATATATATATATATATATATATATATATATATATATATATATATATATATATATATAATCCAAACTACAATATCAATATACAAGGGAACTAGTAATTAAATCAGTACAGTAAAATATTCAACAAGTTACAAAATTGTTCTGACCTATATATTTGTATAATTAGTTTGCATACAAATAAATCAAAAATTCACAACTATCATAACTATTTCCATCATTGACTTCATTATTTACCAACATAAACAAAGATGTTGTTCATTTTATTGGTCTAATATTCCCAATTATAAACCCCAGACAGTTGATATTTTGAGCCGGCTTGTCCTGAGGGTCGCCGTTCCGGGTTCTCTCAAAATTAAATTACTTACGCTATCGACCGACATTTGAAAGGCAGAAACATTGAAATGATATAGTATATTTGAGATTAATTGCCTGGAGAATATTATTTAATACATAAATGTCATAAGCTAAAGGTGTTAATCTTCTGTTTATTTAGCAGTGAAAATCCATACTGTTACCTAGGTAATGTTGTAATAAATATCTTTAAATCATTATTTTGTATCATATTTTGAACCCTGTATATGCAATTTGTCGAAACTTATTAATCCTTTATTATTCTTCATTTGTTAATAAAGAAATTATTAAATGATTGATTGTATAAATTAAAAATACCATTAGAATATGCAATTAAAATTTCCTTTTCATGATCAGAATTTATCCACTGCAAGATGAAGTCCTGCCCCAGATTAACCAATTTCATTCTATCTTTATCTTCCTATGTCGTCACGTCAGCGAGCATTGGGTCGCCCTATACTTATTTTCATAGTTTTCGTATTTTTTGGTCCTCACTCTACTGCGCGCAGTACTCTATGTCCAAGTCACTACTAGTTCAACTGGGAGGATGTTTATATTTCATGTGTCTCGTATAAACCTCACCTTTTTCCAATCTGGCAGTTTAATTCTTTGCATTTATCAATCTTAGATTCTTTGTGCTCTTCCAAGCTTTCTAGCAATGGTCTTTTGTTAGTACCCACGTCATTACGGGCAAGATGCACTGGTTGTAGATTTTGGCTGTTAAGGTATTATGAATATCCTTTCCTTTCCTTCCTTCCTTTAGTAGCCCTACAACCCGAGGTGGGTCTTGGTTGACTGCACAACTTGCTTCCAACTCACACGGTCGTCCATGATAGTTGGGTCAGTGGGTAACCCCATTGTTCTTAAGTCTGATCATATGTTATCTCTCCATTGTATTCTTGGGCGTCCTAAGGGTCATTTCCCTGTCGGGGCCTCCTCCCAAATTAACTTGGTAAGGCTGTTATTAGAGAGCCTATGGACATGGCCAGCCCATCTTAGGCGTTGGGATTTAATTTCTTGTACGATGTCGCTAGCGTTATATATCTGTTTGACCTCGGCATTTGTTCTTATTCGGTATTGATTAGTATTGGGGTCGTGATAGGGTCCGAAATTCCTTCTAAGAATTTTCCTCTCAAAACATCTAAGTTTCATTTCCATTGCTTTTGTCAGCGTCCACGTCTCACAGCCATATATGAGCACTGGTCTAATCACCGTTCTATATATCCTGATTTTTGAGGTTCGTGTTAAGTTCTTGGATTTGATGGTGTAGTTGAGACTATACATACATCTGTTTGCTGCCTGAATTCTCCCTTTTATCTCCTCTGTGATATCGTTATCTGCGGTGATTGTCGCTCCGAGATATTTAAAAAGCTCCACTCTTTCAAAGTTATATATGTATTGTTACATTTGCCCTATTGTATCTCGATTCTTTTGTCTGTTTATGCACATGTATTTGGTTTTCTCCTCATTGACTATTAGACCGGTTTTCCTTGCCTCTCTATTTTGTTGAAAGTTTCCTTTACATTGGTGATGGTGTTTCCAACAATATCAATGTCGTCCGCGTATGCTAGTAGTAATTTTGGTCCGTTTACTGTTATTAGTTCTGTTCTAATTTGGGTTGTTCTCGCTACCTTTTCCAGGATTATATTAAAGAGGAGGGGTGACAGTGCGTCTCCTTGTTTTAGGCCACTGAATTGTGAATATCCGATTTTTAGATATATATATATACTTTTAGAAAGTTCATCAGATAGACTATATTTAGCAGTTGTCTTGGAGTTCTTCGCATTTTTAACACGAGAGTATTGTTTACCAACAATCTTATGTCCGCACGGCCTAGAATTTTCTGTTTTATTTTCAGATTAACGAATATTTATCCCTTTTTTATATATATTTGCTGGCCTAAAAAACACGCAGCGCTCTAATAGGGAGATCATTGGTGCTACTCGTTGCATGAACTCCAAAAACTAGTGGTTAGTTTGGTTGAAAATCCCGAATGATGCGACCTCTATCCTTTGGGTGGCATGTTTCGTGTAGCGAGTTTTGATATATTTGTTTTTTAATTTATCATCGCGCCATCACATGGCGGTTTTATTCAACATTGTTGGTTTGTGTTAGTCTTGTGTTATTGAGTGATCAATCTAGATGTCACTGTTCGTGTATTGTGGCTGCGTGGCTGAATTTCGCTAGGACTAGATGGTTGTTACGGAAATATTTGGTTATGTGAACAATATGTTCTTTAATGTCTTTTATCTTTAAGTCCTTGCTCAGAAATTCAAAAGATGTACCTTATTTAATTTAATTATTTGAATAAAAAACTTTATCGCTCCACTGAACTAGAATAACCAGTTATATAACAAAATGAGCACGAATTATTACCCTTCAACAATTTATAGACTTATAGACAAACAAGTAAGCGAGTCCTTACAAGGATTTTCTGACAGTAAGAGCCACCAAACCGCCAAAGACAACTTCTGACAAATCAAAAAAAAAAAAGGAAAATATGTTTTGATTTTTTATTCGGAGAATGAAAATTTTAAAAGTAATAGAAAACCTACGCAGTTTACAATACAGTGATTTATGCAAAATAATAAATAAGTAAAAAGCGGTTTAGGTTTTTAATTACAAAAATATTTTATAGCTACCTGTCTGTTGAGCATTGTTAATTATGGACAATAGTGATTTAAATTTTTGTTGAAGGATATCCGTAGAAAATAAAAATTTAATTTAAGTAATGTAAATAATGAAAATAAAAATTTTAAAAATAATATTCAATGTGCATATACAGGGTGTCCGGTAAGTAACTCCTAATTTCTCGTGGCTATATAGAGGAGATCAAAATAACCTTACTTTGTCATAGAAGAAACATTTCTAAAGTGTCCCTGAACGGCGATACAGAGCTCTAAAGAGTTACCCAGCGATTTACCTTATCGGCTCTAAGTTATGAACCGACTTGAATAATTTAATGAAATTTTAATATTTTGTAGGGGCCATAAAGTCTCATTAAAACATACTACAGTAGATATTTTGGATCATCAGAGAAGTCAGGAATGGACGTAATTTTTTAAAATACTTTGATCTTTCCTCTTCAAAAAGATACTCTTAATTTATTTCGATAAAACTGACGGTTTTCGAGATAAATCGGTTTTTATGCGAAAAACTCAAAAGTTACTAATGTTAAACACAAACAGGTAAAAATCAAGTTGTTATTATTAATACCTACTACTAATGAATTACTATTGATGGAACTTGTCAAAGCAGACTTCAATAAAAAATAATTTAAAAAAATAGAAGAATATTCTTATGCAGAGTATACTGATATGAATTTAATTTGTGATCAAGCGCTGTCAAATTCTTCGAAGGCAAGTAGACTTTGTGCTGAAAAATTTCCAGCTCAAATATTGCCCAATCCAAAAGCCTTTTAAAGGGTTCATCAAAGCCTAAGAGAGACAGGTAAAAGATGATTAGAAAATAATTATTTGAGTTAAAGAATACATTTTTTACCTGTTTTATTCAGGGTCATTTTTGCCGCGATGTGGCAGTGAGGGCCCTTCCAGGAGAGCACGAAACCCTCGCGTAGAGGAACAAATTTTCCAAGATATTGTTGACAACCCTGCAAACAGTACAAGAAAGCTCGCGACATAAAACAATGTTAGAAAATGGATTGTACATGAAACTCTAACAGGACAGTTACTTCACCGATACCACGTTGAAAAAGTACACGTTATGCCTCCGGATGATTATCCGGCAAGCCTTTAACTGATTTATGCAGCAACATAAATCTAAATTTTTCTAACCTTATTTTGTTCACCGACGAAGCCTCCCAGGAGAGCACGAGACCCTTACGTAGAGGAATAAATTTTTGTAAGATATTGCTGACAACCTTTCAAATAACATAAGAATGCTCGCGACACAAAACACTGTTACAAAATGCATTGTACATAAAACTCTAACAGAACAGTTACCTCACCCGTACCAGGTTGAAAAAGTACATGCTATGTCTACGGATGATTATCCTGCAAGACTTCAACACACCAAATGGTTTATACAGCAAACATAACTTAAATATTTTTCTAACCTTGTCTTGCTTATCAATGGGACCGGTTTTACAAGAGATGGCATGATAAACTCACCTAATTTACATTTTTGGGTTGATGAAAACCCGCACTCTATAATGCAAAACAAATTAAGGTTTATTGTTAATGTGTGGGCTGGCATCATCGGACATAACCTTAGAGGTCCATTTGTTTTGGAAGAAAGACTTTACGGTGAGTTTTATTAACAATTTTTGCAGCAAAATATAAATAATTTATTGGAAGACTTACCTCTTGAAAGAAGAATGCAAATGTGGTACATGCATTATGGTGCTAGCTTATTTTAACCATGTACTACGTAAACACTTAACAAATGTTTTTGGTTCTCAATGGATAGGTCGAGCTGGGACTGTTTTATGGAACTTCTAAAAGATATAATTTATTCAACACTAATAAATACTAGAGAAGTACTATTAGCGGGAATAGCACACCATTCTAACGAAATCCGTAATAACACCGGAATATTATTTGCTGTGGCAGCGGGAAAATATTCGAAGAATAAGAAAACATATTGAAGTATGTGAAGTATATTTGCCAAAATAATATTTAAACATTTTTACTATTTTTGCATTTTAATCACATTGTAAATTAATTGAGCTACGATCAACTCTTTGAAAGGTTTCTGGACTTGACAATGTCTGAACTGGAAATCTTTCAGCATAACATCTTTTTGCCTTCGAAGAGTTAGAGAGCGCTTCCCCATAAATCAAAGCATATCAACACACGGTGCATGTTTTGTTCTTTACTCGTTTATGTTTAGCATTAGTTAACTTTTGACTCTTTCGCATAAAAACCGATTTAACTCGAAACCGCCATCAAAATAAATTAAGAGTATCTTTTTTGAAGAGGAACGACCAAAGTATTTAAAAAATCACTTTCCAGCTCTGTAAAGTGACACCTGTCAAAAATTAAACCCAACGAGTGTGGCTCCAAGTTCGTTTCTAACTTCTCTGATGATCTAAAATATCTACTGTAGTATGGTTTTATGAGTCTTTATGGCGTCTATAAAATATTAAAATTCCATTATACAAGTAGGTTCAAAATTTAGAGCCGATCAGGGTACCCCTTTAGGGCTCTGTATCTCCGCTAAGGTTCATTTTAGAATTTTTTTTCTGTGACCTCCCTGTATGCTCGCGAGAAATTAGGAGGTACTTACCGGACACCCTGTACACTAGACTTGCTTCTTATGAGTTTTTATGTGGAAATCTAAAAAAAAATCAAAAGAATTACGACTTTTTTCAATAAAGTCAATATTTTTGATTTAAAAAAATCGAAATTAATCCAACCCTGATTGAAAGTTTTCTCGAAAGAAGGAATAATTATAACATATGAATGCTCTAACATGCAAATGAACAAATAGTTTGACAGACATTTGATAAGACATATATTATAAAATTTTTAGGATTTCCAAGAGCAAGGGAACCTTAAAAATGCTATTTAACTATTATCTTTGATACTCCAGTCAGATAAGAGAAAAAAAGACCTAGTTGGGGACACTCATTCATCCAGGCAGAGACTCGGATTTTCGGGTAATATAGACCTATAGAAATAAAACGTATATGTACCGTGCACGAAATTTTGTGTCGTAAAGTTTTTGTAAACAATTAATGGTCAAAAAATGCATTTTTTTGCACTTTTTTGCTTACCAGCAAAACTAAAGAAATTTTTGGACAAAATGGAATAGTCATCTTATAAAGAATTGAAAAACCTACAAATTGATTTTTTAACGATCTCGATATTTTTATTTGTTGCTGAGAAAAATGTAAAACAAGGTCAAAATTGTTATAATATTGAATTACCAATAACTATTGCTACATACAACTTACGACTTTGTTGTTAGGTAAAAAGTTGGGTCCTTTAGTGCTTAATATATGGTAAAAATTTCAGATCGATTCATCAAATAGTTTGTGCAAAATTTAATTTGTTTATCACAGGCGAGCGAATTTTGCAATAACATTCTAGCTCCATCGATGAAGGTACACGAGTTCTGAGCACATCTCGTGAAAGAGGAACTCTTCTTCAATGAGAAGTATTACATGGAATTGAGAAAAATTTATTTTAAATTTGTGTAAACTTCATGAGAAAACCACTATCATTTTTACCTTGTAAACAAATTAAATAACTTTTTTGTTTTTGCCGATAAAAAAATTGAAATGAAGTTTTAATGACCGTTAAAATAATTTACTTTCAAACCCTATTACTATGTTTACCTATGAAAATCTGAAAACATAGTAATTTTTCAATGTATCATATATTGCTATAACATGTAGGGTGTTTTTTTTTATAGAGGTATAGAACTTTAAATTGGCAACACTTTTTTACCTGGCGGCCATTTTGTCAGCTGTCAAGTGATTTATGTTTAGTTTGGTTTGGCATTTTAACATGAATAGACTGACGCCTGAACAACGCTTCCAAATTGTGCAAATTTATTTTGAAAATCATGGTTTTGTTCGAAATACGTATCGCGCACTACGTCCATTTTACGGTCAACATAATCGTCCATCAGAGCAATTAATTCGATTAACTATGGAACGTTTTCGCACCACGTTTACTCTAAATGATAATACGCATCCACAGAGACGTCGTACAGTACGAACAGAAGAAGTCATTGCTGCTGTAGAGCGTAGCGTAGAGGAAGACCCGAATCAGTCTATCCGTCATCGTGCACAGGAATTGGATATGTGTCCATTCACTTTATGGAAGATTTTGCGGAAAGATCTTGGTTTGCGTGCTTACAAAATCCAACTCGTGCAAGAATTGAAGCCACACGATCACCTAGCAAGGCATAGATTCGGTGAATGGGCCCAAAACAAGATTGCCGTTGATCCCGTTTTTCATAAGCGAATTTTGTTTAGCGATGAAGCTCACTTTTGTTTGAATGGTTACATCCAGAAAAACTGACTGTTTGGTGTGCTTTATGGGCTGGTGGAATCATTCGTCTGTACTTCTTTAAAAACGATGCTGGTCAGAACGTTACAGTCAATGGTGACCGCTATAGAGCCATGATTACTAACTTTTTCGTTCATCAGTTGAACAACCATGATGTGCAGGAGCTGTGGTTTCAACAAGACGGCGCAACATGTCACACAGCTCGGGCCACAATTGATTTATTCAAGGAAACGTTTGGTAACCGCATAGTTTCACGTTTCGGACTCGTGAATTGGCCTCCAAGATCGTGTGACTTAACGCCGCTAGACTATTTTCTGTGGGGATATGTGAAGTCGCTAGTCTACGCCGATAAGCCCGAAACGATTGATCACTTGGAGGACAACATTCGTCGCGTTATTGCCGATATACGGCCACAAATGTTGGAAAAAGTCATCGAAAATTGGACCTCCAGATTAGACTACGTCCAAGCCAGCCGTGGCGGTCATATGCCAGAAGTCATATTTAAATTATAATGCCAGAAGGTTATCTTTCGAATAAGGTAAATTTCATGTCAATTTAAAAAATTCTTCTTTGTTTTATTCCATTTAAAAGTTCTATACCTCTATAAAAAAACACCCTATATATTATGGTAGCAAACATTGCTTACATATAGAGCTTTTTCTTACACGCAATGTAATATTATTGTTTTATAACAATAAGTTAATTATTCAATTTTCCCGACTTATAACCATGTTTGCCAATAAAAAAAGCACAAAAATTATTGATTTTTAATGAAAAGATTGTGTGGAAAAAAATGTTTAAACAAATTAAATGTGTAATTTATAAACAAATAAATAAATAGTATGCATATTTGTAATGTACACAGAAACATACTACAAATTAAAAAAAGAATCATCAAAATCCATCGACAACTTTCGGAGGTATAGCTAATGGTAGCAGTTTGAAGTTACTGTTTCATTTTTTGAACGCGCGGATTTGTTAGCAACTCATCTTCCTGACGAATCGTCTTTTAAACAATTAACATTTTTTAAACTTCACTGAAGCTTTTGTTTTTGTGTTATCATTTTCCAGACAACTCACACCTAAACCTAAACTCTTAAACTTTCGATTAACACTAGTTTCGTTTCTTAATTGTTTTTAACAATATAGGAATGAATTAAAAAAAAATTGTTAACTTTGGCGCATATTGACCTAAGCCATTTTTTTTTCTAAATTCGTCTAAAATTGCCAGCTTCCCAATATGAAAACATAATTTTTTTATCGGCAAAACCAAAAAAGTTTTTAATTTGTTTACAAGGTAAAAATGATAGTGGTTTTCTAACGAAATTTAAACAAATTTAAAATTAATTTTCCTCAATTGCATGTAACACTTCTCATAGAAGAAGAGTTTCTTTTTCATGAGATGTGCTCAGAATCGATGTACCCTCATCGATGGAGCTAGAATGTTATAAAATTCGGTCGCCTGTGATAAACAAATTAAATTTTACACAAAATATTTGATGAATCGATCTGAAATTTTTATCACGTATTAAGCACTGAAAGACTCAACTTTTTACATAACAACAAAGTCGTAAGTTGCATTTAGCAATACTTATTGTTAATTGAATATTATAACAATTTTGACCTTGTTTTCCATTTTTCTCAGCAACAAATAAAAATATCGAGATCGGTAAAAAACCAATTTGTAGGTTTTTCAATTTTCTACAAGATGGCTATTCCATTTTGCTTAAAAGAAATGAAACCAAAGGGAACAGTAGGTCCGGATAAAATTCCATCCTTTTTTCTGCGTGACTGTGCATGCGTATTAGCAAAACCTCTTTCCATTATCTTTAATCTCTGCCTAAATAATTCACAGTTTCCGGATAAATGGAAAATTTCCAGAGTTTCTCCAGTGTTTAAAAAAGGCGACAAACAAAATATAGAAAACTACAGACCAGTCTGTATAATAAATAATTTTTCTGAATGTTTTGAAATGTTTCTGAATGAACATCTATTTTTCAAGCTAAAACACCTATTTAGTGGTTCCCAACATGACTTTATAAAGGGTAGGTCCACAGCGTCCAATCTTTTCTGCTTTACTCAGTTTGTGGCTGATGTCTTGGACAAGGGAGGTCAAGTAGACACAATATACACAGACTTCTCAAAGGTGTTTGATAGGCTTGATCATGGCATTCTGCTCGATAAACTGCATTGTTTTGGACTTTCGCAAAAATTAATTCTATTTTTTAAATCATATCTCTGCGATAGGCAGCAAATAGTAGAGTGGTGTGGTCAGTCCTCGGAACCCCTGTGTGTGACTTCGGGAGTTCCTCAAGGGTCAATACTCGGTCCTTTATTATTTAATATATTTATTAATGGAATTGTGGGTGACTGTACAATGCTACTGTATGCGGATGTTGCTAAAATTTTTACTTCTGTAAAAAATGATGCTGTTTGTCAAAGACTACAAATAGCAATAAATACCGTCACCGATTGGTGTAGCGAAAACAGACTACCTCTAAACGTTGGTAAATACAAAGTCATGACTTTCACATTAAAGAAAAACGTGCTAGTGTATGATTATAAAATTGATGGAACATGTGTTCCACGAGTAGCATGCTTTGGAGATCTGGGTGTGACATTTGATAGCAGACTTTCATTTGTTCCTCATATAAATGATCTTATAAAAGTGTGTTTTAAATCATTAGGCTTCATTATTAGAAACTCAAAAACATTTTCGAATCAAAGTACGCTCATTTTACTTTATTACGCTTTTGTAAGACCTAAATTGGAGTATGCTTCCATAATATGGTCTCCTTATTATCAAAATCATATTAATGACCTTGAGAGAGTTCAGCGGCGTTTCTTGAAATACCTAAGCTTTCGGATTGATGGGCATTATCCTGAAACAGGGTTTCCGCATGAAATCTTACTTCAGCGGCATTCTTTTTGCTCTTTAGAACATAGACGTTTCGTCACAGACCTCAAACAGACCTCAAATTTCTTTATAAGGTTCTGCATAACAGAGTGGAATGTAGTGATATATTGGAAAAAATAAGTTTTCTTGTACCTAGGACTTTAGCTCGCCAATCTGCCACATTCTATTGTCCTACACCTCGTACAAATGTGTGTAACTACTCTCCTTTATATAGGATGTGTAGCAGGCTCGGATCCAAGGGGGGGGGGGGGCGGTGGGGGGCGATCGCCCCCCCCCCCCCCAAGAGCTTTGAGTTTAGGAAAAAGGACCCGATTTTTCCTCTTATACTACAGTTTATTTAAGAACTAGAGAGAGTAATAAATCATTTTTTACCCTTTTTCTCTTCGCAAACTACCTGTGTTCTTTAGTCCAGTGTCTTTAGCAAAATCTGTTAGACATATATATTTTTCATAAGAATGGGTTAGAAATTTTATACCCAAAAATACCGGTCTATAATAATGGACTAAAACGTAGCCTTATTCTCTCAAAAAATTCGAAGTTATTATTTAAATACTTACAAAATATCCATTATCAAAAATACAAAAAGTTAAACATATATGAAAAAATAAATTCGTCCATATAATATTAAAATATTTTTGGGGCTATCGGTCATTTTATTATTAATTAAAAACATTTTTAGGGTATTTGACGTTTCAGTTTATTTATTTCTTAAACCATCTGTAGAATTACAAGTAAACACTAAAAAGGGATTCAAATGTAATTACTTTTTATATGTTGTAATTAAAATTAGAACTACTTATTTTTATTTCTATTGTACTGATATCTTAATTTAATTTACTTTATTATATGGAAATACGATAGCCCAAAAAAAAAATAAGATAAACATGTTAATTCTACATGCTTAAGAAAAAGACACAAATACAATAATAAAATAATTAAAAACTTACGGCTAATTGGAATTAAATATATATAAAATTAAAGAGTGGGACACACTAAAATAAAAATATATAAAAAAAATAAAAAAACATATAAACAACATAAAACAATAAAATACAACAAAAACAAAAATTCAAATAATAAATTGTGTTTACACTAGTAAACATTACGTATCTTATTATTAATCAAAGTCAGTGAAACTATCTTCGCTTAAATTAATTATAATTGGTTCCATTATCTCACCGATCATGAGATCGATTTCTCACATTTTGTTTTATTCTTTTATTATATGGATTTTTCCCAGTTTTCCGCAGTAACTTTATTCAAAAAAATCTTTCAAAAGTTTAGTTAAATTACTAATTGTGTTATTTCTAGCAACTCTACCTTTTACTTGAAAGAGATATTTACTTCTCCAGCGGACAGTTTCCGGACGATTTATAGGAACAGATTTTCTATCTGGTTTTTCCCAGCAAAAATTAAGTTTTGTGAGCAATTTCCAGAGATCAGTTCTTTTAGTTTCAGGTAAATCGCAATCTTTATTGATTTGAGTTAGAATTTTGTAGACGGTTGTGATCTGCTTCTCATAATAAAATGTATATACAACCCCTTTAATTGCAGTTTTCATCTCTTCTTCTAACGAGGTTTTTCGTCTGCCTGTGATTGAATATGGCTTGGGAGTACTAGCAATTCCAGTCATTTTTTCTCCTTCAGTATTCGGTACATAGTAGATTTTCCACCTCCTGTCATGTTGGAACACATCTCAACATTATTATCTCGATACTGATATCCTAAGGCATCATAAACATTCATCGTAATAAGTTTTTCGTTGAGGAAAAATGCCCTGGTTTAACGATTTTTTAATAAATTATAGAGGTCAAAGCCATATCTTTTGGGTATCTCACTAATCTCAAATAATATATAAAAACAAAGACAAACAAGATAAATCACTAAGAACAAACTGTAAGGTGTACTTTGCTCACTGACAGAAATTAAAGTAAACTATCAGAAATTTTATGTTGCAGTAAATTTATAAAATATATTTAAATTTAATGAAATATAATTAGATTTACGGCAGTTCTCAGTAACCTGCGGCATTGGAGCAGGTACGTTGGAGGTTTCGGTAACAGTTTTATTACTCTCTCTAGTTCTTGAATATAGTATAGGAATGTGTATGCTTGCGATCGCCCCCCCCCCTCCCAAGAGCTTTGAGTTCAGGAAAATATAACCCATTCTGCCGTTTATATTAGGAATGAGTATGCTGCTTGTATGTAATATTTTGTAGTTTTGTTTCTAGTAATTTGTGTATGCTTGCTTTATTATTGTAAATATTTAAGTTTTTTTTTCTGTTGTACCCATTTGTTAATTGGTTTTTTGAACTGTGAAATGGGTTTAAATAAATAAATAAATAAATAAATAAATTTAGTCCAAAAATTTCTTTAGTTTTTGCTGGTAAGCAAAAAAGTGTAAAAAAATGCATTTTTTAACCTTTACTTGTTTACAGAAAGTTTATGATACAAAATCTCTTGCAGAGAACATATACGGTTTATTTCTATAAGCCTATATTACCCAAAAATCCGGGTCTCTGCCTGGATGAGGGAGCGTCCCGGCAAAATGCTTATTTGACTGACGTATAACTGACTAATATTCATTCTACACTATTAATATGGCTCATGTTCAATAAAGCACAATTAATGTTTCGAACAAAAAGGCAAGAAAACCAAGATATTAAATCATCCATTCATCCATCCAACCATGATGGAAATGCTGATCAATTAATAATATCAAACAATTACCTTTGTCTTCTGCTTTATTAGATGTATAAACAGATTCCTTGTTTACTTTATTAGACTAATCTTTCTAATTATAAAGTTAATATTTTGAGAGAATTTGTCCCGAGGGTTTTCCACTTTTAAACGCCGAACCTCTGTAAATTAAATTACCAATACCGTCGGCAGGTAAGAAGCTTGAGATACAAAAACATAATAAGGACAGCTCCGTAGGCTGCTTATCTCCGGAATATTAGATTTAGGAAAAACAGAAATTCGGACGTCAATTTTTTTGGGAAGAATCAGAATCGTTGTTTTTTGTTGTCTCATCTTGAGGACTAAACTTTTATAATTTTATTTTCTGGCCTCAAATAGACTTTTGTAGAGCCTTTTTTTCTTTAATAGGACCTGAAATATTTTAGACTGAATTTTGTCATTTTAAATTTTTCAAATAGATTGAATGACGAATCGCGCATTTCATGTTGCTTTATGCTTCGTTAGATAGACGAAACAGCTTGAAAGTGGTATTACTCTTAAATCTTGTGTTATACAGGGTCTCACGACGAATTGCCTCGATCGATCTCTCGGAAAATAGACATTGGAAAATTTATTAAAGTCGATGGGGCAATTCAACTAAAATGCTTTCAAGATGGTGATACTTCCAATTATATTGGAAATTAATGCTTTCTTGCTTATTTTAAAGAGAATACCCTGTATGTTTGTTTGAAGGTTGTAGACAATATTGAAGATTGACTAAAATATGGTTGTAGAACTTGCATTTTTATTTATTTTTACGACGTTTTGATTAGGTTGTATCTCTAATCATTATCAAGTATAAACTGAATGTTTTGTCTCAAGATTACGAGCTTTAATAAAAACTGTGTCCATTGAAGTTTGATGTTACAAAGTAGTGGTTGCCAAAGATTAGGAACCTCAACACTCGGTTTACTCAAGATTCCATTATTGTTTTTAATATAAGTTGATTCTATAAATTTTCTTTTTTTTTCAGCAGACTCAGCCCATTTTATACGGTGTTGTTTATCCCAGACATGTTCTGCAATACCTGATCTCGACGTTTTCCCTTTTTGAATAGAGTTTTATGTTTCTTAATTCTAACTTCTAGTGGTCATTTGGTTTCTCCGATGTACATTTCACCACACTCACATGGAACTTTGTAAACACATTCTTTTTTGTGGGTAGTTGTGGGTTTTGTTTTTATTATATGAGCTTAAGTGTATTTCCTGATTTAAAGGCTGTTTTTATATTATAACTACTAGCAATTCGTCTTATTTTCTCCGAAGTTCCCTTAATGTACGGAATTGTGAAGAAGGAATGTGTTTCTTGCTGTCCAGTGCTCGTTGTTCTAAATTTATTTATAACATCGTCAATTAGTTTTAACTGATAACCATTCTGTTGTAATCTGATTTAATATTTGCTATGCTCTATAATCGCGCTATATCTATATGCAATAATGCCAATTCATTGGAAAAAGAGGTAGCAAATATTAAAATCCGATTTACAACAGAATGGTTATCCTTTAGAACTAATTGACGATGTTATAAATAACTTTAGAATAACGAATACTGGACAACAAGAAACACATTCTTCTTCTTCTTCTTCCTCTTGTTATAGGCTTACAGCCTGTTTTTTCCAACTCAATCATTCATTTCATTCGATGTTGAAATCCAGGACTCTCTCCACCTTTTAGGTGGTCTACCTATTGGTCTTCTGGTTTCCGGTGTTCCATCTCGGGCGATTCTCGCTATCTTATTTTGCGCCATTCTTCCTACGTGCTCATTCCAGGCTCTTCTGCGCTTCCGTCCCCATCTTACTATATCCTGCATTCCATGTTCCTCGCGTATTGTTGAATTGCGTATGTGATCTCTTAATGTGTATCCCGATATTCTTCTTAGTACTTTCATTTCGGCAGTTCTTAGAATTGATTTTGTTTTTGTGTTGTCAGCTCTCGTCTCTATTGCGTAAGTCATCGGTCGAATTCAGGTCTTGTAGATTTTTGTTTTTGCGTCCTTGCTCATGTATGTGTTGTGCCATATTATATCCGCCAGGCTTCCTGAGATTCTATTTGCCTTGTTTACTTGGTTTCTTACTTCTCTTGTTCTGTCTTGGTTTGTGGGTATCTCAACTCCTAAGTAATAAAAGGCCATGAGTTGTTCTATTGGTTTGTCATCCACTACTAGTTTGCATCTTAAGGGCACTTTGCTTATTACAATTGACTTAGTTTTATCGATGGATATTTTCATGTTGAATTGCTTGCTTATGGTGTGGAATGCAAATAGAAGTCTTTGGAGATCGTCTTCATTTTCCGAGACTATGACGACGTCATCAGCGTAACATATTATTGTTATTTCCCCGGTATTCATTCTGTACCCTGGTGCCGCTCTTTTGACGTTCTCAATTATTTGGTCCATTACTATGTTAAACAGTAATGGACTCAGAGAGTCTCCCTGTCGTATGCCCGATGCTATCGGTACATCCTTAGTTAGGTTGTGTTGTGGTGTTGGAGTTTAGCTGTTCAACGATGTTAATTAAATTGTTTGGGATGCCTTTAATTCGCATTATTTGCAGAATATCACCCAGTCTCACCCTATTAAAGGCTTTAGTGAGATCTATAAAGCACATAAAAGCCGTCTTAGTAAATTCAATAGATTTCTCTGCTATCTGTCTTATGATGAATATGGCATCTACTGTAGATCTGTTTTTGCGGAAACCTTGCTGTTCTTCTGATATTCTGCAATAGTCAGTTATTATACCTTCAAGGATTTTGGTGAATAATTTCATTATTGAATTTAATAAAGTTATTCCTCTATAGTTTTCCGTGATTTTCTTATCACCCTTCTTGAAAATAGGTACTGTTATACTTTTCTTTCAATCTCGGGATATCTCTTGGTCTTTAATTACACATTCCTTCTTCACAATTTCGTACATTAAGGGAGCTTAGAGAAAATAAGACGAATTGCTAGTAGTTATAATATAAAAACAGCCTTTAGATCAGGAAATACACTTAAAGCTCATTTAATTAAAACAAAACTAACAACTACCGATAAGAAAGAATGTGTTTACAAACTTCCATATGAGTGTGGTGAAATGTATATTGAAAAAACCAAACGACCACTAGAAGTTAGAATTAAGGAACATAAAACTCATACACAAAAAGGGGAAACGTCGAGATCAGGTATTGCAGAACATGCCTGGGATAAACATCACCATATAAAATTGTCCGAGGCTACAACAATATATATAGAACCCAACATGGAAAAGAGAAAATGTATAGAAGCAGCTTACATTAAAAACAATAATGGAATCTTTAATAAACCGAGTGTTGAGATAGCTAATCTTTGGCAACCACTAGTTTGTAACATCAAATCATTGAGGTGTGTACAGTGAAACGAAATTGTGCACTTCAATGGAGACAGTCCCTATATAAGCTCGTAGTCTTAAGACAAAACATTCAGTTTATACTTGATAACGATTAGAGATACAACCTAATCGAAACGTCGCAAAAAATAAATAAAAATTAAGACAATGCAAGTCCGACAACCACATTTTAATCAATACCCTATATGTTATTTAATTTTTACATTCTACGCAAATTATAGACGTATTTCATCTATAATGTCCTATACCAAATTCTAACTGTTTCTGACTTTAAATCTTATGTCAAAAATGGCGCTTACAGGACTAAACATAACTATCAATTTCTTCTATATGAAAGTCTTCCCTATTTAATTGAGGTTGGTTTCTTTCTAGAAGGAGTTCTACTTTAGTATACTGTGTTGATGTTTTGAAAATAAATAAATATAGGGTGATCCAAAACTGACGTTAAATACTAACTTGAAATAATTGTTAAAAGTATTTTTTTTTAATATAACCACCTATTTTTATAATGTTATCTTATTAAACATAAAAACAAAGGTGACTCTTAATAACGTTATCTATTCGAAAAATATGTAGTTTTTGAAATATTGGCAATTTAACATTTTAGTATTGTAAAAAGGCTATACGACTTTTAAGTTTTGTTATTAGTTGGCCATGACGGCGAAACGTGATGAAAAAAAAAACAATAGAGTACTAGAGAAATGTCACTATTTCTTACCATTTGACAATTATTAATAAAAATCGTGCCAGAGCGATTAAATTATATTCATGAAGATCATTTTAATTTGTTTATTATCTTTGGGGAATGTAATACAGTTTTATCAATAACATACCAGTCATTTGCTGATAGATATCCAGATAAACAGCAACCGTCAACGAACGGTGTTAAATGAATATGGGAAAATTTCAAAAATTTTGGAATAGACAATCTCATATAAAGTCACCCTTATTTTCAATGCAAAATAAGATAACATAATAAAAATAGGGGGTTTATATTTAAAAAAAAATTGACTTTTAACGATTTTTTAAAGTTAATATTTAATGTTAGTTTTTGATCACACTGTATTTATTTATTATCAAAACATTTATTCAGTCCACTAAAGTAGATTCGCTTCTAGAAGAAAACCAACCCCACTTAAATAATTAAGGGTATAGAAATTGATAATAAATTTGGCCTGTAAACGCCATTTCTGACATAAAATTAAAAATATTGTTCCGGAGGGCCTGGTTTTTAACACACTGTATTAGTTAATAACCTTTTATTAAAACTGCAGTTCTGACATTTGTCAAACAATTCAAGTTGCATTAACGACTTCTCAAACTAAACTGTCGTAGAAAGCCGATCTGGACCCTTTATACACCCTTTTGGACGATACCAGAAGATTTTCTATTTTTCTAGAATGATTTCCATATTACATGGTGTAATAAAAATAAGAAAAAGGAGTAATCTGGCGATTTCTAGACCTTCTGTTATAGGCGTTTTATGTTCAAAATGAGGAAATTGAATTTACTAAAAAGTTCCAAAATTACCAAATGTAAAATTAATTGAATAAATTATGAACTCGCAGAAAATAAACCTAAAACCATACAAACTCCAATTACAAACTAATACTATGAAATGTATAACGCTATAAGGTTCGTTACATTGCCCCCTTCCAAGCCTTGATTGTCAGGATCAATCTCCTTGACCTTGAAGATGGGCCAATCTCTCAAGATGTACGACTTTCATCTTCGCATGAGGGCTTTTCTGAATTCGGTCCACCAGATCGTGTACACTACATTGTATGGACTTTCTGATGACTTTTGAGGCTTTGGTGAACGCTCTTTGGTTCTTTTCGGTTTGTGTTACCACACTTTTTCACCAACAATAAATCCACCAGTATTGGTTTTGAGGTCATAGCGGGTCTTCATTGTGCCGCTTTCTATTTGTAGTCGTCTCTGTACCTTTCCGAGGATGACCTGTAGAACGTTCTTCTTCCGTAATCCGTTTCGCGATCATAGTCTCTCTCGTCTGGTTCTTCACGGTCTCCGCGAGTACTATTTCTATCTCTTCCGTAATGGTCTTTTCTTCTGTCACTTCCACCACCAGTCATTTCCGGGCAATCTCTGTAAAAGGGACTGTTCGATCCGCACTGGTAACAACGCATGTTATTCGAATGATACCGGCGAACCTGACCCCTTCCTCTCGGTCTGGCACAAGTCATTTTTAATGCGACAACCGCATACATCAACTCCATCGCAAGCCTTGACGACAACTGTAGCATCTTTTTTATCTTCGTAAACAGCAAATCCAAAACTGGGGGTTCTATTACTTAACCAGACTTCTTTAAGTTTACCATAAGAAGCAAAGACTTTCTCCAAGACACTCCTTCGAACTTCATCACCTGTATTAGAAATATAAAGCCAATAGCCATCAGGATCTCTGTCAGGAATAGTACTGCAAGTACATAGGCTTTGTATATGCCCCTCTTGGCCACACTTCCAACAACGAATTATATTTCCGCTTCGAAAGGTCGTGTTTTTGTTGTCATGTGTTTTTGTCTATTCAAAAATTCTTACAAGTCCCTCATCAGCCTCAAGAAAATATCCTCGTTGGTCTTGCGAACGTGGACTCTTCTTACAAGTCTTTCTTGCTTCCTTGAGGTCTGTTTAGCTATTTCAAACTGGAGGGCATAAACAAGAGCCTTTTCTTGGCGGGCCATTCACTGGTTTCTGGGTCGCGAGAACTTTCAATAAAAATATTTACTGCTATGTCTTGCTTTATTTCTTCCAGATATGTTGGATGAGTCAAATTTATGGATCTCATATTCTTGAAGACTTTCGTTGTATTTTTATCTTCTTCCTTGGAGTTGGGTCTTCTTACTGCTCTTTCACAAATACTTTAGAAGTTCTTTATGCCAAGGGTCTCTCATCCTTAGATTGATTTGAAACACCTGTCGATCTGTAATCGGCTGTAGTAGATAGAATGGACAAAGAAAAATTCTTATAATAGTAAAAACAGACAAGGTTAAATATCTGGGACACAATATGAGAACCAGGGAGGAAGGATCCAAAAGGAAAAGAAGAAGAATCGAATGGTAAATAATCCTATGAATATATCTGGGACACAATATGTGAACCAGGAAGGAAGGATACAAAAGGAAAAGAAGAAGAATCGCATGGTTAATAATCCTATGAATATTGTCCAATATAACAACAGTAGGTTTCTTCAGAGCTGCTACTGATAAAGTGTGAATTTCGATGATGCTGGCCGACGTCTGGAAAAGATGGGCATCAAAATCAAAAGACGATTGGAAACTTTTCATCTCGTCTTTAAACATTAGGTTTTAAAAGATCAAGAAAAATAATTTGAGATAAAATAACACTGCATATATAAAAGCAAATACCTTAATTTAAAATACAAAATAACTTTACTAAGCCGATAAAAGTCTTTTATTAAATTTATTACTAAAGCCATTCACATTTTAATAACTTGTTGTAATGCTCTATATCAAGGAATTGCAACCGAAATTCTCTGGCACGATTCCAGAACAATGTTTTGTGTCATTACCTTTTAACAATTTTTAAAATTCGTACCAGCATTTTGTAGCTATGAGTTAAACTGGAGATAACATTTTCGCTTTGAAGTTGCAAATTATAATTGATTAAAAATTTAGTAGATTGATTGGCAGTTTAATGTTTAAAGTAGGAATATTTATAGGTTAATGAAAAATCACCGGAAATCCGAGCTTAAAAATTGATCGTTATCATGAGAAATAGGTAATTTTAGGATTTTATTGTATGCTTTGAGATTTGGTAACTATTTAGTAATCTACAGCCACGAGCAAAAGTATTAAACACCCTATTGTTTATCTCTGTCTTGAAAACAAGTGTCCAGATAAGTTTCTTATGGTTTTATTATTGCATTGGGGGTACGTTTTCACAGAAATAAGACAAACATAAATAATTATGACACGCAGGTTGTTTCTTCGAATTAGCTATTTCACGAATTTTGGGATTTTAGTTTGTTGTCAGAATTTGAAATAAACACACGTGTTGTACGCAATTATTTGTACCATATTCTTAAAGACACATTTATAGCGTGAAACATGACTTAAAAAACTGAACTTAGTGCAGAACAGTGCCTAAAAATTAAAATTTTATATAAACAAGGCATGTCTCGAGTAAAGATAGCCCGAGAAGTGAAGCGCTGACGTTGTGCGGTGCAATATGCATTAAATCGTTTCAAAGAGACCAGATTCCATGAAAACAGGGCAAGAATAAGCAGAAAGAAAGTTACTATAGATCGTGATGACCGATTGTTGATTAGGCAGTTTCTATAAGCCAGCAAAACCCAACTTTCGACCTCGCTGCAACTTTATCTGCAGCAAAAGGCAAAAGTGTGAGTGTGCATATTATGAAAAGAAGGCTTCTTAAAGGTGGAATGAATGAATGAAAAAGGGATGGTGATACTAGATCATCGATGCCTAGGCCTCCATTCGGCCCTTTACATCCCACTGTAGCTGCAGGTTATTCGAGGTCGATCACTTTTGCGAATCCAAGCAGCCTCGTTAGTTGAACTCTCCTACCTGTTTCCGGTAACAAAATTGTATCTCCGAATTATCTCTGACCACTGAGGGCTGGGCACTCTCTGCCCCAATTGAGTATGACTGTGCAGCCTTTCCTTGTCATACCATTTAATACATCCTTGCACTCAGACACCAGTCGTGAAGTTACGACACTGGACTTCAGTGCCAATATCGCAGCATTACTGTCTGAGCATATATTTATGACTGTATTCCTGTCTATGTCCCTCTCACAGCGCAGAAAAGCATACATTTCCGCTGTGAAAATTGTCGCACATTGTCCGAGAGGGTAGTGCTCTCTGACTTCTGTGCTCCTGCCGAATACTCCGGCTCCAGCTCTTTCATCTTGTCGAGATCCATCAGTATATCACCAGGATCCATTTTTCGGAAGATTTTGTTCTCCCTCCGAATTCTCTCTACTTGGCAGAAATATCTCCAGGGAGAGGTTGGGTTTTAAAAGCGGCCTCATTTAATCTGTACGCATGGGGAGTGATGGACACCTCTCCACCGCGCTTTCCCAGACAACTGAGTAGCCGACCGTTCCAATTCTAAGATGTCCCAGACACCTGAGACGATAAACAGTCTTCAGGGCCTCGTTCTCGATGCATAAGTGAAGAGGAGGCAGGTTTAACAGGACTTCCAGAGCCCTGGTGGGAGCAGTCCTCATCTCACTCAATACTCCCACACAAGCCATTCTCTTAACTTTATCAAGATGAAGAATGTGTTTGCGCTTTGTTGTACTACGCTACCATACAATAGCGGCGTACGTTATCATGGGGCCGATTACCATCCAAATAGCACTTTAGGTGTCAGTTCCCATGTACACCCAAAGGCTCATTTACAAGCCCCGAAAGCACATATGGATTTCTTGGTTCGAGCCTCAATATGATGATTCCAGCTCAGTCGTGCGTTCAGAATTACTCCCAGGTATTTAACTGTCCCCTTAAGTTGAAGAGTCCTTGTTACCAATGTAATTGTGGGAAGTCTCCCCATTTTTCTCTTTTTTGTAAAGAGTAGCATCTCGGCCTTCTCTGGATTTATTCCGAGCCCCTCCCTGCGGCACCGTCGTTCCGTGATCCGGAGGGCCCGCATCATTGGCCCCTCCAGGTCCCAGACATGGCGACCAGGGCACAAAATGACTAGGCCATCAGCATAGGTCTGTGTTTACAAATCATTCAGTTCACTCAACAGGCTGTCCACCACAAGGGTCCTCAGCAAAGGCGATAGCACTCCTCCCTGTGGATAGCCCCCACTTGACAGTGTTTTAACAAATATATTATTCTCATAGTTAACATTGCTCTGATCCATGCGAGTACTGTCGTTCAGAGCCTTGTCGTTGTAGAGCGTTGCATAAAGGTGGATTAAAGAGTTTGAAGGCAAGGAAGAAGCCGTGGCTGTCGGAGCACAATAAGAATAATCGATTGGATTGGGATCTCAAATATAGAGATTGGACAGTAGAAGATTGGCCCAACGTATTATGGTCAGACGAATCTAACTTAGAGGTATTGTTATTTACTTTATGTTTTCCATTAAAACAAATCAATATCTTTGAAAGCAAATTCTACAAGAAAAATAATGAAATCTTAAATTATATCAGTTTTTTCTCTTTACACTGGTATTGGGAACTCCCGGGGTGACTTATGTCAGGTTAGTTCAAGTGGTGCCACACTTGCCACATGGTGTTGTGTGAGAGACGAATGAACAGTGAAAAATGCACCGAAGTTCTAGAAGCAGCTCTAGCGTCCTCGGTAACACAAATTTTCGGAGATTCAAACAGTGATGGAATAAAATTCCAGCAAGACAACGCCACTTTCCACAAATCGGCTCACACTATGACGTGGATGGCTCAAAACGGTATTGACCTTTTAAACAGGTCACCACAATCGCCAGACCTCAATCCAATTGAGCACATTTGGTCTATTTAGAAGAAAAAGATCCGAAGACACTCTGTAACTAATAAACAAACACTACTGGCTGCTTTAAGGTATGATTGGAAACAGTTATCCGCAGATGAATGTTTTGAGCTGGTAGAGTCAATGCTGAAAAGTGTGGCTGCGGTCATTAAATCAAAAAGTGGACCGATCGAATATTAATTACTTTGATATAATAAATCACAAGTTATAATATCTATTATATTTATATACCCTATGTTAAACTACTCCAAAACTAGCAATTTTGTAGGGTGTCTAATACTTTTGCTCGTGGCTGTATTTCTCTAATTGAGACTCTTTTGAAAGAAAAGTGGTTACAAACAGCAATTCATGTAATTCTTAACTATAGGCGATCAATATATAAATAACTACTTTTTTGTCTAACCGTATATAAAGTTTAAAACCACGGGTAAACCCTATAATGAATTTTTAATTTTATATTAAATTTCTATATGTATATTTAACCCCATATATGCACCTACCTCGGTTATCGATTTTATTATTAATTTCACGCCTATTACCCAACTTATCAATCTAGGTTTAAATTTATAAACTCATTTTACTATCATCCTAATATTTAAATATAAATAATCACAAACAAAATTTAAAAAATTATTTTTTTTTAAACTTATTTATATATTTTGTGTTCTTACCAAATACAGAGTGTCCCAAAAATACGTCTACAACGTTTAATGGCAGATTCCTGTCCTCAAGAAACGTGGATTTAAGCCAACTTAGTTATATCCAGTACTGGTTCGTTTAGGTGGTAGAAACAGGCGCGGATCAAAGGGGGGGGGGCGACGGGGGCGATCGCCCCCTCCCCCTCCCCCCAAGGGCTTTGAGTTTAGGAAAATGCACCCGATTTTTCCTCTTATACTACAGTTTATTTAAGAACTAGAGAGAGTAAAAAATCATTTTTTACCCTCTTTCTCTTCGCAAACTACCTGTGTTCTTTAGTCCGGTGTCTTTAGTAAAATCTGTTAGACACATATATTTTTCATAGGAATGGGTTAGAAATTTTATAATCAAAAATACCGGTCTATAATAATGGACTAAAACGTAGCCTTATTCTCTCAAAAAATTCGAAGTTTTAATTTAAATACTAACAAAATATCCATTGTCAAAAATACAAAAAGGTAAACATATATAAAAAAATAAATTCGTCCATATAATATTAAAATATTTTTGGGGCTATCGGTCATTTTATTATTAATGAAAAATATTTTTAGGGTATTTAACGTTTCAGTTTATTTATTTCTTAAACCATCTACAGAATTACAATTAAACACTAAAAAGGGACTCAAATGTAATTATTTTTTTTATATTGTGATTAAAATTAGACCTACTTATTTTTATTTCTATTGTACTGATATCTTAATTTAATTTATTTTATTATATCGAAATACGATAGCCCCAAAAAAATAAGATATACATGTTAATTCTACACGCTTAAGAAAAAGACACAAATACAATAATAAAATAATAAAAAACTTACGGCTAATTAGAATTAAATATATATAAAATTAAAGAGTGGGATACACTAAAATAAAAATATATAAAAAATAAAAAATATATAAACAACATTAAACAATAAAATACAACAAAAACAAAAATTTAAATAATAAATTGTGTTTACACTAGTAAACATTACGTATCTAATTCCTAATCAAAGTCAGTGGAACTATCTTCGCTCAAATTAATTATAATTGGTTCTTCTATCTCACCGATCATGAGATCGAGTTCTCACATTTTGTTTTATTCTTTTATTATATGGATTTTTCCCATTTTCCGCAGTAACTTTATTCAAAAAAATTTTTTCAAAAGTTTAGTTAAATTTCTAATTTTGTTAATTGTGTTATTTCTAGCAACTCTACCTTTTACTTGAGAGAGATATTTACTTCTTCAACGGACAATTTCGGGACGATCTTTTGGAACAGATTTTCTATCGGTTTTTTCCAGCAAAAATTAAGTTCTCTGAGCAATTTCCAGAGATCAGTTCTTTTAATTCCAGGTAAAACGCGATCTCCATTGATTTTAGTAAGAATTTTGTAGACGGTTGAGATCTGCTTCTTATAATCAAATATATATACAACCCCTTTAATTGCAGTTTTCATCTTGGGAGTACTAACAATTCCAGTCGTTTTTTCTCCTTCAATATTCGGTACATAGTAGATTTTCCAACTCCTGTCATGTTGGAACACATCTCAACAGAGCTTTTAATATTATTATCTAGATATTGATATCTTAAGGCATCATAAACATTCATCGTAATAAGTTTTTCGTTGAGGAACAACTGTCCTGGTTTAACGATTTTGGAATAAATATAGAGATGAAAGCCATATATTTTGGGTATCTCACTAATCTCAAATAATATATAAAAACAAGCGCAAACAAGATAAATCACTAAGAACAAATTGTAAGATGTATTTTGCTCACTGACAGAAATTAAATTAAACGATCAAAATTTTTATGTTGCAGTAAATTTATAAAATATATTTAAATATAATGAAATATAATTAGATTTACGGCAGTTCTCAGTTACCAGCGGCACTGGAGCAGGTACGTTGGAGGTTTCGGTAACAGTTTTATTATTCTCTCTAGTTCTTGAATAGAGTATAAGAATGTGTATACTTGCGATCCCTCCGCCCCCTCCCAAGAGCTTTGAGTTCAGGAAAATAGAACCCATTCTGTCTTTTATATTAGGAATGAGTATGCTGCTTGCACTCCCCCCCCCCCCCGTTAACAACTTGTTTTTCTTGCCATACTGTACTTTTGTGATATCACCGCCCCCCCCCCCCCAAGGAAAGAGGCTGGATCCGCCCCTGGGTAGAAGACTCTTGAAAAATTTTCGTTGGATGAGCGGTTCTGCCAGGAAAAGAATATGTACTAATAATTTTTTTTAAAAATAAATGTTGGAAGTATACGTATGAATCTTAAAAAGATTGAAAAAACTAAGTAAAAAGAAAACTTTAATTAAGCAAATGTGAAAATTGACGCCATTTTGCTGAATACACTTATTAGCAAAAAGTAAAATTGGACTATCTAATATCTCAGGATTATTAAAAAGGTTACCAGCCTTTGAAATGCGCATCAATAATTCTGCGAGGGTATTACTTCTGTTTTAAGAGCGCCTCACAAAAATAAATCACACAATTTAACTATAATGAACGTGGTGATCGTTGGATCACGTGCCCTTAAGATACAAACTAGTAGTGGATGACAAATCAATAGAACAACTCTTGACCTTTAATTACTTAGGAGTTGAGATATCCGCAAACCAAGACAGAACAAGAGAAGTAAGAAACCAAGTAAACAAGGCAAATAGAATCTCAGGAAGCCTGGCGGATATAATATGGCACAACACATACATGAGCAAGGACGCAAAAACAAAAATCTACAAGACCTGTATTCGACCGATAATGATGTACGCAATAGAGAGCTGACAACACAAAAACAAAATCAATTCTAAGAACTGCCGAAAAGTAATAAGAAGAATATCGGAATACACATTAAGAGATCACATACGCAATTCAACAATACGCGAGAAACATGGAATGCACGATATAGTAAGATGGGGACGGAAGCGCAGAAGAGCCTGGAATGAGCACGTAGGAAGAATGGCGCAAAATAGGATAGCGAGAATCGCCCGAGATGGAACACCGGAAACCAGAAGACCAATAGGTAGACCACCTAAAAGGTGGAGAGAGTCCTGGATTTCAACATCGAATGAAATGAATGATTAAGTTGGAAAAAACAGGCTGTAAGCCTATAACAAGAGGAAGAAGAAGAAGAAGAACGTGGTGGTCATCTTACTGGTGCCTCATTGCCTCTTCCAATCCATCGGTTGGGATATTGGTCATGTTAATATTACCGAGCAGCAACAGAAAAATGGGGTGGGGTACCATCATGCATATACCATAGTTCTCGCCGAAGGCAAATTTTCTAGAAGAACTGGTAATGTGTTTTGCAAGAAATTTAGATAAATATTTCCGTTTATCCTGTCTGGAATCACTACAGAACCAATAAGGTAGCGATCAATAATACCTGCTCAAACATTTACTTTAAAGTTATGCTGATGGTGTTCAACTTTAATGGTATATTTGGAATAATTTACAAAATGTAAAGCACATGGGGGGATCAATCGGTAATAGTTCCTGAACCTTTTGAACATGATGTGTATGTAACAACTGTTCTTTAAACATATCATTGACAATAGTTTTAGGGATGTCCAACTCATGTTCCAAACAGCGATTACTAACACTTGGTTCTTCTTTAACTCTTTCTAAAATTTCCTCGTCTTTTTTGAGTGTTCGAGTTTTTCGAATACGACCCTTACCTATCTTAATATTAGCGAATATTTGATGGTTTGTTATTCTGTGGTTAGGAAATCTCTCCATGTAAATCCTAACACTGCGACGCTTATTTCTTTTATAAAACCCATACACCAGGAGCATGTCAATCTTTTCCGAGTGTGTGTTTAATAGTAAAATAGGTTTAGAAATTTAGAATGTTGACGTAACTTTAGTCGACTTCTTAGCCAGTGATGGCCATTTGTCAACAGTTAAATTATTAAATACCATAGTAACAAAGTCACTTTTATTCTTACAGGTATTTTATTATTATTACAGTTAATTGGTGTATGCATGTAATTAAATTTTTTTTCTGTCGAAACCCCTTATCCAACGAAAATTTTTCGAGAAACAAAAAACTTCCAAATACATGCAATTATCGCATAAAAATATCTAAGTTGACATAACGTTGATGACATAAAAAATAAAAAGCGATGTTTACAAGTGAAGTCACTTTTAAAACACTTACACTACTTTATAGCCGTTCGCAATACCGTTAGAAGACGTCATATTATAGTATTAGACTACACACCAAAAATTCATTAAATTCGGTTACCACGTTTTCAAGACATTCGGGAAAAATTAATATTTTCCTAAAAGTAAAACAAAACAGTATTGGATATAACTAGATTGACTTAAATCGACCTATTTTGACATTAAGAGTATGCCACCAAACATTGTACATATATTTTCCGGACACTATGTATAGGTTCTAATTATATTACTTTGTTATAAGCAAAAAATAAAATTCAAAAATCATTTAATTTCAACAATTTAGGCAAATTACAGGATATCATTGATAAAAACGTAATTAATTAACTCTTAACACTTATGAACTTGTACGTAGATTTTTGTAATATTAATGAACTAATATAATCTCCCGCCTCCATCTTAAAATTCATTAAATAGTAAAAATTATAGCTTGGGATAAACCATATTCTATTACCTTTGTGTCACTGTAAGGATCTTCAATATTAACTTTTGGGGCTTAGCATGTAGGGTATAATTTTAATAGCTCATACTGACAAACCATAAAGCCACTCTCTCGAGAATACATAATAATTGGGCACGACTGAACGCTTTAAACACTTTGGTAATATCGACAAAAAACGCCATAGTGTCAGTATTTTTTATTTACTGGGTACAGAGCTGACATTAACTTTTATTTCGTGTTTAATTTTGATTGAAAATTCATTGCTTTCTGTATTGCTGAAGTGCTACAGCTTGATCGCACTATCTCGAGCACGATTGAACTTTACCTGTAATGTGAATATAAATATTAGGTTTCCAGAAAATATGATACCAAATTCTAAGGTGTGCTTCCATAGGGAGCAACTATCCCTGGAAGACGGTATTATAAAAGTGGTTTTTATTTAATGTATTGAGATCTGCTTTTCATAAACTTTTAAGTAAAGGGTGTTTTTTATAGAGGTATAGAACTTTAAGTTGGCAACACTTTTTTAACTGGCGGCCATTTTGTCAGCTGTCAAGTGATTTATGTTTAGTTTGGTTTGGCATTTCAACATGAATAGACTGACGCCTGAACAACGCTTCCAAATTGTGCAAATTTATTTTGAAAATCATGGTTCTGTTCGAAATACGTATCGCGCACTACGTCTATTTTACGGTCAACATAATCGTCCATCAGAGCAATTAATTCGATTAACTATGGAACGTTTTCGCACCACGTTTACTCTAAATGATAATACGCATCCACAGAGACGTCGTACAGTGCGTACAGAAGAAGTCATTGCTGCTGTAGAGCGTAGCGTAGAGGAAGACCCGAATAAGTCTATCCGCTATCGTGCACAGGAATTGGATATGTGTCCATTCGCTTTATGCGGAAAGATCTTGGTTTGCGTGCTTACAGAATCCAACTCGTGCAAGAATTGAAGCCACACGATCACCTAGCAAGGCGTAGATTCGGTGAATGGGCACAAAATAAGATTGCCGTTGATCCCGATTTTCATAAGCGAATTTTGTTTAGCGATGAAACTCACTTTTGTTTGAATGGATACGTCAATAAACAAAACTGCCGTATTTGGAGTGATGATAATCCTCAAGTGTATGTTGAGACACCGTTCCATCCAGAAAAACTGACTGTTTGGTGTGCTTTATGGGCTGGTGGAATCATTGGTTCGTACTTCTTTAAAAACGATGCTGGTCAGAACGTTACAGTCAATGATGACCGCTATAGAGCCATGATTACTGACTTTTTCGTTCATCAATTGAACAACCATGATGTGTAGGAGCTGTGGTTTCAACAAGACGGCGCAACATGTCACACAGCTCGTGCCACAATTGATTTATTGAAGGAAACGTTTGGTAACCGCATAGTTTCACGTTTCGGACCCGTGAATTAGCCTCCAAGATCGTGCTACTTAACGCCGCTAGACTATTTTCTGTGAGGATATGTGAAGTCGCTAGTTTACGCCGATAAGCCCGAAACGATTGATCACTTGGAGGACAACATTCGCCGAGTTATTGCCGATATACGACCACAAATGTTGGAAAAAGTCATCAAAAATTGGACCTCCAGATTAGACTACGTCCGAGCCAGCCGTGGCGGTCATATGCCAGAAGTCATATTTAAATTATAATGCCAGAAGGTTATCTTTCGAATAAAGTAAATTTCATGTCAATTTAAAAAATTCATCTTTGTTTTATTCCATTTAAAAGTTCTATAGCTCTATAAAAAACACCGTTTATAAGTTAGTGCTATTGAAGCTCGCGTTTTAAAATATTTGTTTATTCATATTGCAACCAGTGGCGTGTGAACAGGGGGGGGGGGGCTTCGTACCTTAGGCATTACATTTTTTGATCAGGTTCTGGAGTTGTTGGTAGAATTCTCAGGTAACTTTAAAAGTGTATTACAGGAATTTGGTACTAGTAAACTGTTTTTTTTCTGGATAAATGGTAGAAAAGTAGAATATAATAACTCCATTTTAAAATGGCTTTTAAGTACCTTATTATCTTTGTTATATAGCCCATTTACTGCCTATACGTACTGCTGCTGTTCTTTTAAGTCTCTTTATCTCAAAAATGGTTTACTGTACGACCTTATGTTCAGAAGCCCTTTTTTATTTAAAAATGCCCAAGGAACCATAATTTATTTAAAATATAGCGAGAACCACCTCTTTGTCGCCATGCCACTGGTTGCAATATGGGTCACATGATTTTTTTAAAGAGTGATATCCAGCAACACTAACTTGTACTCAAAGTAGATTGTAGTAAATGTAAATAAAAGACACTTTTATGGCAGCATTTTCAAGGGTTTTTATCTTCCTATAGAAGCATTGGTGGACATATATTTCTTTTCTCTTTTTTTATTTACAATCAATCAACAAATTTTTCGCTGATTTCTGCGAACCCCCTATTTTTGGGTCCTAAAATACGAATCCGAAAATTTTTTTTCGATCTTAAATGGTGTTTATAGACATTTTTTTGATTTTTACACATATAAGTCGTGTTTTCGGATCTCACAAACCGACATAGAACCTGAACATTTTTTAAACAAAATTAATTTTGAAAAGTTACGGAAAGATGTAAATTTTCAACAAAAACTGGTCCTTATTGATACATTTGCTTTCCATCTTGAAAAATTCGGACAAGCAACGTCTGTTGCGAAGTGCGGTGTTGTCACGTTGATGTGGTTTTTAAATTTTATTTGGATGGATAACTTAGCAGTTAAATTGTAGTTAATTGTATTAATTCCAGCGTTATAACATAATATGTGATAAAGTTGATTAAGATATTTTCAGAGAATCATAATATTTCCTAATATTAGTGTGGTAACGTTACAAAAAGTTCAAATTGGTGGAATCATTTTGAAATTTGGTCGGTATTTTCTTGACTATTTAGTCAAACATTTATTTAGGAGGGAAATATCCTAACAACAAAGAAATATAGTATGCATTCGTCAAGAATTTAGGTCAGTAGGTCCATGTCTTAGTAAAACAATAAGTATGAACCAAGTTAGTTCAGGTTTATAGAGTATGTATGTATATATGTATGTATGGCTTGAGGGAGAATAGATTTGTTCCATGTACGTAAAAAATACATGGTACAAGTCTTTGTTTCTGAGAAATTTGACTTAAGCCAACCAAATTTTAGAACACTTTCACTAATTTAGTCCAATGTACCACTCTGTGGCAGCACTAATATTTCATTTATGTTTATTTTGTTTTAAAAAATCAGTCTGTTCATTATTTAATATAGAATATAAAATTTGAAGACAAAAAAGTAAAGCGAATTATTAAATTGGTATTAGAAGAATTGAAATTTAATAGACGTTGAACATCTGGCAACAATGCGCGGATTTGCCCGCCTTATTAAAAATTCATTTATGTTTTATCGATACATCTATATATATACAGGGTGTCCAAGATAAGGATCCTAAGCATGGGGATCTCGGAAACAGTTGGAGATACGAGGTCGGTTAAATTAGAGAAAAGTTGCGCAATTTAGTGCTAAATTAAACGCAGTTAAAAAAATTTAAAAATTTCAAACACTTCCGGAGATTTCCGGAAAAAAACGAAATTTGGCAAAATCGTTTTTAATTTTTGCAGGCTTTATTTAAAGAGATATCAGAAAATAAAAGGTAGATTCTCATTACCACTTTTTATTTTTTATAATATGGTCTAAACAAAATTTAAATCCGACGTTTCGTTTCTGAGATACCATCATGAACTTTCATTTTTTATATGGAACAAAAAAAAGTATCCCATGTATTTGATAGCATTTTTTATTACAAATTCAACGATGTATCCCCTTGCATATCGAATACGTAGTTCAAGTACTTTCCATAAGAGCTCCATGAGAGCGAGAGAGAAAGGTATATCAGTTTTATAAAAGCCAATGAACTACACACTTGATATGCAAGTGTGATACACCGTTGAATTTGTAATAAAAAATGCTATCAAATACATGGGATACTTTTTTTTGTTCCATATAAAAAATGAAAGTTCATGATGGTATCTCAGAAACGAAACGTCGGATTTAAATTTTGTTTAGACCAAATTATAAAAAATAAAAAGTGGCAAGAAGAATCTACCTTTTATTTTTTGATATCTCTTTAAATAAAGCCTACAAAAATTAAAAACGATTTTGCCAAAATTCGGTTTTTTCCGGAAATCTCCGGAAGTATTTTGAATTTTTAAAATTTTTAAATTGCATTTAATTTAGCACTAAATTGCGCAACTTTTCTCTAATTTAACCGACCTCGTATCTCCAACTGTTTCCGAGATCCCCATGGTTAGGATCCTTATCTTGGACACCCTGTATATATATATATATATATATATATATATATATATATATATATATATATATATATATATATATATATATATATATATATATATATATATATATGTATTTATTTATTTATGTCCAGAGTTTGAAAAATAATGTAATCTACTAATCTATTCCGTTATTACATTTTTTCAACGATTTTAAAATATAAAATTGATTTGTGTTTGATATAGGTGTACAAAATTTTATTTAAGTTAATCGGCTCTGACTTCCCACGGGTATAATTACTATTTTTGAATGTGAGTTGTCTAATATTAATGGTTTTGTATATGTGAGAATGTAAAAGAAACCGTGTCCGAGCAAGCTGTCAAGTTTTTTTCAGATTAAACGATTTTCCTCCCGAAGCCAATACAAACAGATTTTCGCTCAAGGTCACTCATATAAGGACCACATGCAGCTCATCATACATTGTTTTGATGTGTTTCAAATAGTTCACTCAGCGAATAGACAGACATTTCAACCAAAAATGCGGTAGGATGGCCATTTCATCAAATCGAAATATTAAAAAAAAGTTTCTAAAGCAAAAGGATCGGAATGAAAATATATGCTACTCCGTTTTATTTTTTATTACCAGTCAAATATTCTCCACATTTTCAAATTGCAGTTTTGTTTAAAAAAAAATTATGATGCAGAATATTATCTTGAATTGCCAAGTAGAATTACCTTTTAAATGATAACATGTTATTCTTATAACTTCTTCTATATTTTTTAATTACTATACCAGAATAGGTATGTTAGATAATTTATGTTTATATAATTAACAAAGTAAATATATAGGAAATCAGACACTTTATTAATGGAATAAATCTCACGCCTATATGTACATTGAGCTAATGTTATATTTCTTCGCAAATTAGGGTTGGCAAAAACCAAAATATTTTGTGTCATATTGTTGTCTATAATACAGCAATTTTTGATATATGTATAAAGTGTTGGCCATTCTGCATTTTTTTGTAAATAAAATAGAATGTATTCAAAACCTTACTATAAACGGCCGAGGTTTCCAATATCAATTCTTTACAATCAGCAGCAAAGAAGTTTGTTGCCTGTGAGATAAACAACAGCTCACGTATCTTCCATATTGTAAAAGATGTTTAAATTTTTCTTATAAAGGGTGTTTTTTTATAGAGGTATAGAACTTTAAGTTGGCAACACTTTTTTAACTGGCGACCATTTTGTCAGCTGTCAAGTGATTTATGTTTAGTTTGGTTTGGCATTTCAACATGAATAGACTGACGCCTGAACAACGCTTCCAAATTGTGCAAATTTATTTTGAAAATCATGGTTCTGTTCGAAATACGTATCGCGCACTACGTCCATTTTACGGTCAACATAATCGTTCATCAGAGCAATTAATTCGATTAACTATGGAACGTTTTCGCACCACGTTTACTCTAAATGATAATACGCATCCACAGAGACGTCGTACAGTGCGTACAGAAGAAGTCATTGCTGCTGTAGGGCGTAGCGTAGAGGAAGACCCGAATCAGTCTATCCGCCATCGTGCACAGGAATTGGATATGTGTCCATTCACTTTATGGAAGATTTTGCGGAAAGATCTTGGTTTGCTTGCTTACAAAATCCAACTCGTGCAAGAATTGAAGCCACACGATCGCCTAGCAAGGCGTAGGTTCGGTGAATGGGCCCAAAACAAGATTGCCGTTGATCCCGATTTTCATAAGCGAATTTTGTTTAGCTATGAAGCTCACTTTTGTTTGAATGGATACGTCAATAAACAAAACTGCCGTATTTGGAGTGATGATAATCCTCAAGTGTCTGTTGAGACACCGTTACATCCAGAAAAACTGACTGTTTGGTGTGCTTTATGGGCTGGTGGAATCATTGGTCCGTACTTCTTTAAAAACGATGCTGGTCAGAACGTTACAGTCAATGGTGACCGCTATAGAGCCATGATTACTGACTTTTTCGTTCATCAATTGAGCTGTGGTTTCAACAAGACGGCGCAACATGTCACACAGCTCGTGCCACAATTGATTTATTGAAGGAAAAGTTTGGTAACCGCATAGTTTCACGTTTTGGACCCGTGAATTGGCCTCCAAGATCGTGCGACTTAACGCCGCTAGACTATTTTCTGTGGGGATATGTGAAGTCGCTAGTCTACGCCGATAAGCCCGAAACGATTGATCACTTGGTGGACAACATTCGCCGCGTTATTGCCGATATACGGCCACAAATGTAGGAAAAAGTCATCGAAAATTGAACCTTCAGATTAGACTACGTCCGAGCCAGCCGTGGCGGTCATATGCCAGAAGTCATATTTAAATTATAATGCCAGAAGGTTATCTTTCGAATAAAGTAAATTTCATGTCAATTTAAAAAATTCATTTTTGTTTTATTCAATTTAAAAGTTCTATACCTCTATAAAAAACACCCATTAGAAACTGTTTTTTTTTTAAATTTTATTAACTTTATATACGATTCCAGGACAAGACTTTGCTTGACATATATGTATCAAATCTGATTATTTCCCTGACATTTCCATTGAAAGACTTCTAACATACCTTGTGTACCGAAGTAAAGAAATGTTTAAGAATGTTTGTCACTAAAAAAAATTAAGTAAAAATATTTATTCTTCTTAAGCCATCATCTCCGAATGTCGAAGATTGGCAAACCATATTTTTAATGTATTCTTGGAAATGCTGCTCTGAAAATTTTTGTCAACGAATGCCTGAAGCTTTCAAACCATGGATTCTATTGCTGCTTTCTTGTATCATTCACCCTACTATGAGTCCTAGCAGTTCGTACCCTTCTTTTCTCATTATATGTCCTGTGTTCTTTAACTGCTTTAATTAGTTTTCTTGTTTTATGCATACGTACGAATACTCCGTTCTTGGTTGCTATCTGCACTCATGGTAGGCGCAGGATTTCTTTGCAGAAATACATTTCAATATAAAATAGAACACATAATATATTAACGCCAAATCATTCGCATTCTAAATTCCAAATCAAGATCTGACTTTATGAAGAGTCGCTTCATGTTTGTAAGGTTCATTTGCCTTACTCAATTCCTTTCTTAATTTCCACATTTGAATTATTTTGATCAATAAAAATAGAACCCCGGTATTCTTACAAAGATACTTATATATTATAGTGCCGTCCGAGAGCCTTTTTGAAAATATTGGTTAAATATGTATCTTTTTCTTGTTCGAGAAATCCTCGATTGGAATATTCGTTTATATTTAAACTCAACCATACATAACTGGAGGAACAGACAGTACAGCAAAATCTATTCACATTCCATAGGGAGGGGGAGAAGGAAACAACAAAGCAAGCTTCCAAACCCACATACACAAGTGTAGCAAACTCCATCTAACCAAGACAATAGAGAGGAAAATTGTCAAATTCATATACCTAGGTAGGAGCAAGTTTCCCTGGATCAAGACAGCAGACAGTAAGGTCCAAAACCAAGCTACCTAGGTGGCAGCGAGTCTCACTGAAGTAAGACAACAGACAGACGAGCAGAGACAGTCGTTTCAATAGCCAAAACGCGAAACTGGTGTAATATATAAATATATATGCTTAAAAAACATTTCTGTTGCGAATTCGGGTTTCCAACTCTTTTTTGCTGCGTTGTCAGTGAAGTTTAAGTTGGGAATTTTTAAATCTACAACATTATCTATACCAGAAGTATTAATAAACGTTTTTTGAGCTGTTTTTTGTTTTTTCCCCATTTTTTCCATTTTGTCTTGGAATATTTTCCAATGTCATTTCAAAACTATTTTTGTTATCAATCATGGTTGAACCTTCAACAAGATTCACTCCGCTATCTATTTTTTTCGAGAAATTTAGGATTTTGTCCGTTATTTGTTCAACTTATCCCTTAGTGCGCCGCTACGCCTTTTCTTTCATACTATATAGTAATTAGCAGAAGCCAAAATGCCAAAAAACACAACTAATAGTAAATCAAGATTTTTATTTATGATATTTCACCACTCAGCCATAAATACATTAAATATATTCATGGCTATCTAACATCTGCATTTACATATTTTTAGGAATTTCAACAAAAATAGCGTTACTAAAAACTTTCCAGATATTTAGTAAAAACCTCATAAATTTCATTTAGTTAATCCACCTTGTTAAAATTAAATGAAAAATATGTAGGTAAACTAAAAAACCTTCGATTTTGTATTAAACTACATTTAAATTGAAATAACCGCACTAGAAGAGAGTTTTATGAAGTTAATAATATCTATCACCTTTATAGACCTGTTACTGCTTGGTATTAATTATTAAAAATGAAGAGTATTATTTTAATGAGAAATGTGAGTAAATCTCTGTTGAACTCATCTCTATGAATGCAATTGATCGTTTATATCACCAGGTGAAATTAAAATACCAGATTGTTTAATAAGTTTTCTCGTTCGATAAGAGATGTCCCTATTAAATTCGTCGTTTTGTTTCCCTAAAGATGTCACTACTGTTTAATAAACACGCGTAAAGTTTCATGTAGATCTGTCAGCTCATTCGTATATTTACAGCTGTTCAAAGTAGACATGTAGTATTTTTTACAATTGATGAAAGTTAATATCTTGCAGTGACAAAATTTTTAATTTTGGAAGGTGTAGTACCAAAATAAATTTATGAGCGACTATTAAAAGTATTTGAGGATTCTTCACCTTTAATTAGAATAGTAGAAAGATGGGTTGCTGAATTTAAACGTAGTCGTACACGTCTTGAAGACGATCCACATGAAGGACGTGCAAAAAGTGCATCAACATCTGAAATCATAGCAAAAATAAAGGATATGATTTTGAAAGATCATTGATTAATTGAAGGAGATTCAGTATAAGCCATAGAGATCTCATTAGGCAGTATGAGCAATATTTTGGTTGAAGTTTTGGGTTTCAGGAAGCTGTGTACACAATGGGCGCAGCATTTGCTAATAATTGAAAATTAACACATTCGAATGCGACTGTCTCGATAACATTTGGCGCGTTTTAGAAAAGACAAAAGGGATTTTATGCATCGTTTCATCATCATGGATGAGACTTGGGTTTACCACCATGATCTTAAATCAGAACAAAAGGCTAAGGAGTGGTGTGAACCCAACACTCCAGAAATCTGCCAAGAAAGTGTTTCTTGGGATGCAAAAGGAATTTTGTTCCTGGATTACCTCCAAACTGGTAAAACAATAAACTCAGGTAATAGTTATCGTGGAAGCGTATTTCGACGGTCTTTCAGATTCTTACTTTAGGAATGAAATTCATAAATTAGAAGATCACTAGAACAAGTGCATTGAAGTTCAGGGTGAATATATTGAATAATAAAATGTATTTCAAACCATAAAAATCATGTTTATCTTATGGAACGTTCAAACACTTATTGAACAACTCGCTATATACGGCACTGCTAGTTACCCATTTTTGCCGATTCACACTTCATTGAAATTGTTGATAACATTCGGTTTGGCACTTTATATAATCATACGTAAAATTGCTTTGACAATAACAAAACATAGAATTGAACGTATAAGTGAAGCGTTGCAAAAATATTTTCAAGCGTTTTAAAAACCTATATGAATACAATGGATATTGATTTTCAATTTTTGAAAGCATATTGTAGTGCTTCGTATAAATATTGGCATTTTTCTCTTCTTGCATTGTCCAAACTGGGATGTTGACTATTTTTTGGGAAAGTGTTTAAAACCATGCATAGGTCTCTAATGTAGCCCAAAAAATATTTAAAATTATTTTTTTAATACAACTTATACTTTAAAAATCATAAATTTTAAATTCCGTTTCAAATTTCCCTCCAAAATGCCAATACTTGTCACTTGACCGCTGTGACGTCATTAGTATTAAAATACTGGTAAACTGACAAGGTGATATAGTTTCTTCGTCATTTTTGTAATAAAAGATGAGTTCTAAGTTATTTTAAGTACTATGCGGCGCCTCAGTGTACAAGCACTACAATTAAAACACCTGAAAAGTTATTTATTTAGGTTCCATCTTCGGAAAATGTGGCTTCAACCAGCCCGCAACAATTCGGCACTACTTGTTTTATTTTAGTTTTGAGCTAATAAATATTTATGATTACTATTATGTATTCATTGTCGGTTGCGAAAATAACAATCCTTGGTAAATTACTTACATGTGAGTCTTCTCATTTCTAAATTCATCAGAGCCGAAGTTACTGTTTGTTAAGAAGAAATTGGTCACCATAAAACAATCAATTCTTGGCAAATTCAAATTATTTACATTAATAAATCCACTTTCCATCATGAGAAAATTTTCTAAAATCATTTTTAAAGGAAAAATAAGCTAATTTCGAAGAAATTACATGAAAATGACTATAAAATATTAACTAAGCAACGTAGCCCTTGACAGCGATCACGAATGTGACACAAAACCAAAAAAAATTATATATCAAGTTCGAAAGTAAACAGCAATCACCCATACGGGTCTTCCATGATGAATCAAAACTAATAAAATTTTCTGGCGCACGAAGGACTTTGAGACAAATGGTCGCCTATTTTTCCAGAAAAATTAGTAATGTCGCAACAGTTCCTTTAGAGAATTCTAGAATGGGCAACTCTAAATGATACACGTTTATTTGTTCTGGGGAAGTGTTCGGTGGACTGAGAAAAACAAACCGAAACCACGGATCATTCTTCATCATGACAATGAGAGCTCTCAGACATTGATTCAAATAAGTAACTATTTGTGTACTCAAAACATGAAATTGATGGGTTATCCACCGTACAGCTTGGATTTGGTACCAAATAATTTCTTTTTGTTCCCGTACATCAAGAACAAACTGCATGGACAATGATTTTCTAGACCAGAAGAGGCGGTTGATGGAAATCATGGTTCTTGGGTTTAGACCGTGTCAAGTTGGAATTATTATCCGACGTTTCACCTATGATTGCACGAGACATCTTCAGGGATCTTTACTCCACGAGATTAGAATACTGAATGACTATCGGAGAGCAACAGCCTGGTATTTATACCTGACTGGTGCTCCACGTGTGACGTAGACTGTAACTTGTATCTCTATTAATATTATTTAGATATTTACAAATTTTGATTGATTCTCTAATTTTACTGTTAAAGAAACCAGGCACTGATGCTAGCACCTTAATTTCTTTTACATTATAACTGTGACCTCAACAATGCCAGTGTTCAGCTATTGCAGATTTTATAATTTGTTTCTTTTTTATACATCTTTCATGTTTCTTAAGCCTAGTGGATATAGACCGTCCTGTTTCACCTACATACACTATATCACAAGAGCAAGGTATCTTGTAAACGCCTTCTGTTTGAAATAGAATTGCGTTCTTTGGAGACTTCAAACATTGTCCAACTTTCTTACATGTGTCGAAAATTGTCCAAATTTTTGATTTTCGGAGCAATCTGACAATCTTGTCGGTAGTTCCGTGTATATAAGGTAAGACAACACTGTTCATAGGAGGTACATTTATGACATTTTGTTGAAGAGTTGGCTTTTTATATTTATTAGTAGAACTTGTTATATCTTCAGCGCAATATCAGTTTTTCTGTTTGTGATTTCAGTGATTGTTGGTCACATATTGAAAGTGCTCTATGTACCAAAGGGTTTATTACGGATTGTTTTTGAGAAGGATGATGGTGTACCGTTGGATTGAGGTATCGATTTGTATGTGTTGATTTTCTGTACACAAAATGCCTTAATTTGTCATTCTTTTCTTCTCCTTTGTACTAATACATCAAGAAAGGGAAGGACACCATTTGATTCAGTTTCCATAGTGAATTTTTATGCTAGAGTGTTATTGATTTAGATGATCCTGGAAATGATGGAGATTATTTGCGACATGTGATCAAACTACGAACGTATTATCTAGATATCTGCATCAAAATTTAGGTTTTAGAGTAGCAGAAGACAACGCGTCTACTTCGAAAGCTTCCTTGAAGATGTTACCTACCATAGGTGATAGCGGAGATCCCATGATCGTAGAAAGTTTCTTGAAAAGTTAAATAAGTGGAAATCAGACATGCTTTAATTAATTCTAGTAGGGTGGAGTTCATGTTGTTGTTTCGTAATATGTCCGATATTATGGAAACTGAATCATCTATAGGAACATTTGTGTACAAGGATTCTACATCAGAACTCACCAATATGTCTCCGGACTCTAATTGGATGGTTTTTAATCTTTGGACAAAGGGTCCAGACTTTTTAACAAAAGATTCGATTTTTTTTGTAAAGGGATGTAAAAGCTTGGCCAGATATTTACCTATTTTGTAGATTGGTAAGTCTATTGTGCTGACGATTGGACGTAAAGGTACATTTTCTTTATGTATTTTAGGTAGTCCATAGAGGCCTGGAGTATTTGAGCTGCTTGGTTTAGCGGCATTCTTTTCTTCTGGAGTGAGGCTGGAGGCGTTAAATAGATGTGAGGTTCCTTTCGATTTTGTTTATTGGATTCGTCCGAATGACTTTGTAAGTATTGTCGTCCAAGAGCTGGTTTATTTTTTCCGTTTATTTGTGCTTATCCATAACAACAGTTGCATGTCCTTTGTCAGCTTGGAGAACTAAGACGATGTTGTTCTAGTTCAGTGTTAATATCCTTCCTTTCCGTTGATGTAATGTTTGATTTAGGTGGCTGTGAGTGTTTATGGTCTTTGTTGTTTCGTATCGACTCGTGTCTGCACGCTCTGGAGGTAATTTTCTAATAGAAACTTTGATACTAGGAATTATTTTTTCCACTGGTATGCGCTTTGGAGTAATGGCAAAGTTTTGTCTTTTGGATAAGATAGTTTTCTCTGCTTCGGTAAGTTGTATGCTTGACAAATTGACGACTATGTTCATTGGTGAGCTCGCTGGATTATTGTTGCTCAAAAGTCATTCAAAAAGAAACTAAGGTGTCTGGTATCGTAAAATTAGAGAATCAATCGAAATTTGTAAATATTCAAATAATGATAATGGAGATGCAGGTTACAGTCTACATCACATGTGGAAATCGATTGTAACGCTGAGCACGAGTCGAGTAAAAATACCGGGCTGTTGCTCCTCGATAGTGAGTTATTCCAATCTCGTGGAGTAAAGATCCCTGAAGATGCCTCGTGTAATTGTAGGCGAAACGTCGGATAATAATTCCAAATTGACACGGTCTAAACCCAAGAACCGTGATTTTCAACTTGACCGAAGCCGTGAAAGCTTTCGTTTTTTATTAGGCGGTTGATGGGTTTAAAAACCATGTTTTGGGAATACCATCCCTACAGTGACAAAAATGCAGTTTAATCGTGAAGAGTATTATGAAAAATAATAAAACTGTTTTTTTTTAATGATAAATATTTGTTTTTGCTTGTTATTTCAGAAATATACGCGGCTTCCTATATACTGAAATTAATTTTTGACTTGTCTAGATTCGTTCAATTTGTAACTGTTGTATAAAGGTGTAACATGTGATTATAAAGTGTATATTTTTCACTAGAACTCAAATTCTAATATTAGACCACTCATAAAGCTGGTATATGTTCCAAATAAATGATAAAGCTATTAATCGCGTGTTCGAGGTTTAGTTGGTTAAACTTTTAAATTTATTTACAAGGTGAAACACGAGCAACGTCAATAAAATTAATAATGTATTATGAGATTCTTTTTGAGATTATTACTGATTTTTCCGTTTGAATTATCGTTAATTTTCATGAGTTTACTTATTATTTATTAATTTTATTGCTTCTATACAAGTTATAGGTTTTGATCGATTATTATAGCCGTTAAACGGAGACAGGCCATATATTTTGTTAAACTTCGATCTGTAGGCTGATGAAATATTTATTTTTATGTTTATTAGTTCAGTATTTAAGTTGTTGCTTACAACTAGTCTCCATAAATTACTCATTCTTTTTCAAGAAAACGTCAATGATCTCCATAATGAAACTCGAATAACTGCGCGTTTATGCAAATCGGGTGCCAATTATCTTTTTGAAAACCTCTTTTTTATTGGTATGCGTGTCACTTAGAAACTTAAAACGAACGAAGCATTAGCACAATGGAACATCGAAAAAATGCAAAATAAGGAAAGCCGCGAAAATTACGCACAGGAAATGAGACAACAACTAAATAAAATAGACCAGAGTAATGATATCGAAAGACTATGGAAACAAATTGAAGAAACAATTATAGATACAGCAGAACTATTGATCGGAAAAAGCAGGAAGAGAACAAGAAAATGGTTTGATAAAGTATGCCAAGAAAAACTACAAGACAAACAGAAGAAACGAAATATTATGATTCAACAAGAAACAACAGAAAACAAAGAAAGCTATACAACATCTCGACGAGAAATAAGAAAACTAATTAGACAGAAGAAAAGGGAATATGAAAAACGGCAATATGAGGAAATGGAAAGGAATAGACAAGACTCAAACAGTCGAGCATTCTACAAATCGGTGTCAAATGAGAAGAAAGGCTTCAGACATAACTCTGTGTCTGTACTTACAAAGAATAATGATGAACTTATAATCAACGAAGAGGAGATACTCCAAGCATGGCAAGAATATTTTCAAAGTCTACTAAACATACATCAAGAGGAAGAACTGTTCGCTCGTAGACGCCATACAGTGAGCTTTGAAAATGATGAATGAGATTCCACCGAAACGTCAGCTGCCTTACAGTCCTGAGAGGGACTCAGCACATACACGGGATGCCCGAAAACCTTCGATTACACATCACACCCGTGAGAATATCCGACATCCGACACATCCGATATATATATATATATATATATATATATATATATATATATATATATATATATATATATATATATATATATATATTGTTTTGAATACACGTTTGTTTTCGTTTATTCTATGACAAAATATTAAATAATACGGTATACAGTGCTAAAACTACAATTTTTCGATTGCCGAAACGGGGAAACCCAGACATTAAACGGGGCAGTGGCGGCACTTTGACTCGGTGCTTTCCCAAATTCAGAGCGCTGGGTCACCACTATTATAAAAGCCAAAAATCAGCTGTAAAATTAAGAACTTTACGGGTTGCTCTTCTTGCGATAACTCGTTCTTTTTCCGATTGAGCTTAGCTCTCGGGGGCCACGTTGACTGTTTTTTAAGCTTGTGGTTCTTAAAGTAATTTGTGTTTGACAACATAACATTTTACAGACAGTAATTCTTAAGACTGATATCGTCAATAAAAAGGCGAGGTTAGCGGGGCATACGAGTTACTTATCTGATGCGTCCTAACTTAAAAATAATTACCAGAATGTGATAAAGTGGAGATAACCTGATATTGATATTGCCACTAATAGTCAGCTTCGTGTTGGTGATAAAGTTATGAAAATCCCAATTAGAAAAATAAACGCGAATGTGACAGTGGAAAGTAAAATAATCCCGAACTTGACTTCCGGAAAACAGTATTGAATTAAAGAAAAACTTGAAGAAAAAGTTAACTAAGAGTTAAGGATTAGTGCTACTGGATAATATTTTCCAAAATAACTCATTCCCTCAAAGTGATCCAAACAAAATTAAAACTAAATTAATCTTCGTTAACTCCTAGCTTCACTCCTTCCTCTTTTATCCCGGTGAGTGAGAAGAAAGGTGAGACGGCTAGAGTTTTCATTCTAGTTAGGAGGTTTGGCGGGACTTCACGAACAACCCCTGATTTGTGTTAAAACTTAGGTTTTACACAAATATCTAATAATACAAAAATTCATAAAATAAATTAATCTCGACGGAAACGAACTTTCACGTTTCCTGAAGGATAAAATTAATCCAATAAACCCGATAAATGCATAAATAGGTCCATATTCTCGAAAATGAGTACAAAAATACGGCATTATAGCGAGGTGTGTTGACGTTTCGCTAAAATTGAAAAACAGTTAAAATTGCGAAAGATAGTTGAAAGAGACATGGAATCCAAAAGGGACATGATTGTTATTAGCGTTGCAAAAATTTAAAAAAAATACTCGTACTCCGTTAATACGACAGTCTCCAATTTTGTGAAAAAAATTGATTCAGTTTTTACCTCCCGCAAAACGTCACAACACGTGTTTATTTGTAACAAATAGTCTTTCTACCATTGACATTCGTTAATTTTAAGAAATAGAAGCTATATTAAAAAAATACTGGACCCTATTTTCAACTTAGTGGTGGAAATTTAAAACATCCTTTCGAGTGGGTGGATATAAAAGCAAAGAACTCTCTAAATTTGACTTGTAAAACCTTTTTTTTCTGTTTTGTAAATCTTTAACGGTTGGCAATGATGAATCAGTCAGAACTTCTTCTTTATATATATTTATATAAATTGTCCTAATTTATCTCTTTCGTATACATTTTTATCTACACATAGGAGAGAGCAAAATAAATAATACCCTTATGACTACGAGTTAAAAAACGAAAGATACGAGTCATATTAAATAAAATCCTTTAGAAAAAAGGTATAATCTTTTTTAATAAAACTGGACCTATGCGTGTGGGATCGCATTATGTTAGGATTTCGTAGCAGTTATTGGCATTGTTAGTTTCTTACTGTAATTTCGTAACATTTCTGTTTTTGAGTTCATTGCGAGCAAGTGCCTGGAAAATTTTTCCACAAAACGTGAACTTTTTGTTGAAAGCCACACTGAAACATTGGAATTTAAAACAATTTTTTTTTGTATTTTATAAATTAGTAAAAGTACCAGTTTTCGTTGAAAACATTCACTAAATACTCTTATGTCTGAATTGAAAAGGAGGCGCAGTAAAATTTCAGATTTATATCTAAAACATTAGGACAGAATTTAATAAAGAAATACAAAATAATGGAAAAACTAATTATAAGCTACTAAATAATAAAACATATAATTAGTTCCCAATCAAACATTATCGAACTACGGAAGTAAACCCATTGAAATTCGGCGCTTAAATAACAAAGGAGCCTGATACAATCTGTAAATATTTTAATTCCACACTGTCTTGCCCGGCGTATTCACCACAATTCACATTCATAAAATAGACTTGTATTTCATATTATGCGACTATTTAGAAAATATTATATAGATTTTTACTTGCCTTTTTAAAGAACAGTACCCCACTCAATCTAATAAACAAAAGATACTAAATAAATTGACGAGGTTATAAGACTGTAACATACAGATGGATGGACGCATGACGAAACTAGAAGGGTTTCTAAGGAAGCATAAAAAAAGGCACAAATGTGCTTAAAAGTCTGAATTCAGAAAAAGAAACCAAACAATCCTATTTACATTAAATATATTAAACAGTTTAATTATACAAGATACAGGCAAACTATTGTCAACAAAGTCACGAAATGGTAGCACCAGCGGACTACGCTTTTTATCTGTTGATATTTTTTCGGAAATGTAAAGCTTTACTCCCCCAAAAATGAGCTTCACTGCATTTTTCGTACACCATTTCTTCCTCCATTCCTCTTGATTTTATCGCCTCTCTAATTCCATTATTTCATAATCTATAGAGTTATACTCTTTTATTGCTTCCTTATGATTGCCGAACTAATAAACGTTGTGGACACCTGGTCTCATTTATTTTTAAGAAATTGTGGAAGCATTTGAGTTCACTTTTCCTATTCCTTGAATTACTGGTTCAGTTGTTTCTATTCTGTATTATATTTCATATTTCATATGTTGCCAAAGTTTAAAAGTTACTTCAATTAACACTCAAACAGAGTTAAAGCGATTACAGGTTATATTAATTAATAACTTAATTAATAAATTAAATTAACAGTATAAGAACTTTCGTTAAAATTTACGAGCGTCTCGAATGTTTATTGCCTCGTCTCCAATCAAAACATCGTTCATTAAACAACTAATAACATTTAAAATGGACAAAAGTGGACCGTCATTTTACTTTCACGAGGTACCTAATAATATTCCTTACAAATTGAAATGAATTTTGTAACCCTACTCTATCCTCCGCTTGAACTTTTTATTAATCAAAATTTGAATTTACTGTGAAAATTTATTGAATTTTTAGGACTTCATATCATACTCTCAACAGATGGATCCATTTTACAAAATTCAAATAGGTGCTAAAGACTTTTGTGCAAACCATTCGAAAGATTAATTAGTAATGGTCTACGTAGAGAGCCTCCTACAAGCAAGCATCTACATAAGCATTGTCCTCTGCCTAGATAAGCATAAGTGCACGATGCAGTTCATTTTCTCGCCTCAAGAATTACTCTAACCAACTGGACTACACAAAAATACTAAATAGAGAGTTTATTTTGCTTATCTTGGCACAATTTTCTTTATACAGACACCACTGTGCGCCGCTTCATATAAAAAGACTATTCTGGTTTCTGCTTGTCGTCTTGCCAACCTCATGCAATTTAAATCACACATTTACTTCGAAATATCTTTGTGTCCCAAATCCATAAAAATTTGTGAAAATTATTTTCTGGTTAGGTCACATTCTATCTTAGTAGCTTCGTCAATAGGCACAATGGTCAGTATTTGTCTTTATTAGATGATGGAACACCAAACGCAACAACTTCAGAAATCAAATATTTGGAGAGGCATCAATGAAAAATATATTATAAGATCATGTTCCCTTCACGAAACTTTGATGACTAATCGCTACTTAAATTTACAACGATTTAATAATCAAAACTGGAATTTATTGTTAGCAAGTCAATGTATTTTGGTAGAAATATCAGAGACTACCTAGATAAAATGTTTCCTTGAAGATAAATCTGTAGAAGAGGGCCTACAGAATGAGCTCCTTTATTACCCGATTTAATTCCTTTAGATTTCTATCTTTGGGGTGATTTAAAAACTGTTATCTCTAGTATAAAGTCAAACTCTTTGGAAGACCTAAAAAATCGAATTTCAAATGCAATGCATGATATCCCTCATCAGCATTTTTGAAACGTGCTTTCCCAATTTTTAGAAAGGCATGTACATTGCCACGAGAAGAAAAACAATGCGAACATTTAGATAAATATTTTTAAATTTACATTATTTTTTTTCAATATTTTTCTGTTAAAAGGATTTATATTCTTATACCTTTAATTGGCAATATTTTCGCAACAGTTGAATTCACTCGTAGGTATCGTATCTAGAAAAACTTCAAATTTGTTGGAGATTTAAAATAACTGATAACCTTCAAGATATTCTATCTAAAAAAATTGTGATATTATCATTTAACAGTTGTTGACGTCACTGGTATATGAAATACATAATGAAATAAAATTTCATTTCTGAGGGATGAAAAAAACCCGGGTTCGTTATCATTATTCATTCGCCCTTAATTAAGCTCTTCCTGAAAATTTGCCCAACCCTGTATAGTATAGATAATAATATTTTAATCTGATCCTTAAATATCATAATTATATTGTCAAAATTTTATGATCATTATATTTCAAAAAACTGCATATTATAAAACATAATTTTAACACACTAATAGTCCATTACATTTCAATATTAAGTACGACTGCCAAAAATTTATAGCTGTTTAACGGTGTCGATGACAAATTTGAATACATTAAATTTAACTGAGTTCTCATTATTTTTAAACATGCTTTAAAATACATTTAACATGAAAACGTTTTAAAAGCAATGATAGAGGTTGAATATAAATACTTTCAGTAAAATTCGGGCTCTTCGTGTAGACGCATTTTGAACACCTTAAGATTATAATCAGTACCCTTTAATTTTCTAATTCTTAGGACGCCTTTATTTTCTCCTTTGATCCTGTTGGCGTACATGATTAACTAAAACCATCAAAATTACTTTATCTTTGAAAGAATAAAACAAAAAATGTGTGGGATAATCCTTCTCGTATACGTGAATACCCAAAAAATACGTAAAAAATAGATTCATTATACTTTTGAAGTAATTCCGGAAAAAATTTATATTATTTTACCTCTATATGCTAGAACTGAGAGACTTGCTTATTTGTTAATTTGTTTGTATGTTATACCTAATTTTAAACTTCTATAGAAAGCTCATTTTTCTCACTTGAAAATCAATAAATAAAAAAAAAACGTTATTGTAAATCAGTATATATATATATATATATATATATATATATATATATATATATATATATATATACTCTTCTTTAAGCAATGGAAGAATTCAGTCTTAAACTCACTAACTATTGCTGAGATAAATTAACTTACAAAAGACAAACATTTTATATAGTATTCAAAATTAGATCATCCTGCGTGATGGACCCCAATTTTTGTATGTAATGAAATATTTGTATATAATGAGATTGGCAACTTAACGTTCAATCTGGAAAAACTTGGAACCCGGAACATTAAGAGCGGCAGGTGAACATGTGATACGCCTTCGATACTAGTTTGCACTGGCTAGAGTCATTTGGTGGTCAGTAGCGGTGTTTTTCGTAAAACAGTTTTTTCAAGTAACGGTGTATTATCAGGTTTTGCTTTAAACTTGGCCACAATGCATCACAATTTTTTTTAAAAATTCAGTTACGAGTTCTACGTATTTGAGTATGACCAGGAAACCAAACAGCGCAACATGGAATGCCACACTCAACCTCTTTAAGGCCCAAAAAAAGCAAGAATGAGCAAGTCGAAAATCCAATGCTTTCTGATCATGCATGTGAAACCAAATATCAAAAATAACAGCAATTTCACTTGAATTAAGTCAGTCCTTCCCGAGCTTGAAAAATCATCTTAAGGGACCTTAACTCAACATTATTTAAATGGCTGCTACGGACCAGCTGGGGGTTCTTCCAGTATCCGAGTTTCGGCACCGCTATGAGTTTTCAGCGCCGTGTGGCTCCCAAGGTAGTTATTCGGAGGGAAAAAATAATGAACTGTAATTTCGTTCGAATAAAAAAATTGAAAGAATCAATCTCATTATTTAATTAAGACATCTAGTATGTATCGAGATGAGGAGATGTGCACTGCGACCTGAAAGATCTTTTATGCCCCTTTTCAGCTGCTAAGTCATTGGGGACTCCTCGCCGACTAAATCAGGTCCTCGAATCCTGTTTCTCTCGGGAAACTCAGGAAGTGGGACATCTTTAGATTAGGGAGAGCTTCCTCTTCTATTTATTATGCTACTAGGTATCGCATCCTAGGGTTTTGCAAAGTGACGTATCTGACACTCTGCATTCTTTCTCACAAAATCTGCATTCTGCAAGTTCAAATTTCTTAAGGTGTCCCCTTCAGGTGGCAGTGGCCTGTTAGTTATTCCAGTATTATGCTATTAGTTGCTAGTTTGTAGACTTGTGACTCTTTTAGGCTTTTGAAGCAAAAATGGCGAAACACACGAAAAAATGAGGTTGTGCACATAAGTTGCCGGTTATATTTTGAAAAGTCCGTATTTATCGTCATACGCATAATCGATTTCCTGTTATCCATCGGTTGGTCAGACGCCGTTCTTATGTTTTATAGTTTTCATGTTGTGTTTTAGTGTTTTAAGTGTATTATTGATTTTCATTTCGTGTGTTTTATTTTGTGTAAGAGCTCCTCCAACTGTATGCATATGTTTTTCTAAAATAAAGGCAAAGTTTTTCGAAGTTCAGTCCTGTCGAAACCAATTGAAAATTTCGTAGTACGTATGCCCAAAAGTACTGGACTATGTTTACGTCTTAACATTGTAACTTTGTCATTTTTGAAATTAATTTTTGCAGGCCTAATTAATATTTTCTATATGCTTCTACATCATATTGTTGGATTAAGCGACTTATGATTCTGAAATCTTTTAATGTTCCGCATTACTTCCTCAGACATTATCAGTTAATTTTAGTTTAATTGCTGCGGTACTTGCAACGATTTGACATAGCATAGCTTGCAGCTGATATAGTGTAAATGGCTGGCATCAGTCTTTCATTATCCAGAATTCTATTCAGAATCCACGAGATGGAAACCCGACAAATTTAAAGCTCATATGGTTCCAAAAAGTTAGGTATTTTTTTTAATTACTGCTTCTAAAGGTGTAAACAAGAATATTTAAATTGTTGAAATAAAAGAAAATCGATTTTCATCACTGTTAAAGATCTTCAATAAAAAAGAAAAGGTTATTTCGACTATTTTTTTTAAGTTTCCGAATTGAAAGTTTTCGTTAACTTGAAAATTATAATACCAAAAAATCTCTATGATGAATTTCGAAAGCTGTAAGTAGAAAATTTGCACTATTTTTTTTTAAAGTACATCTTAGAATGACGCATGCTTACGCAATGTTAGTTTTATTTTTCGGTTAAATAAGTCTGTTAAGAACTTGATTATTTTACTTTAGTCCTACAAGTTCGGAAGTTTGTTATTATTTAATCATTTTAATGGAGTTTTGCGAAGAAAAATTGAAGCGTTATAATCTTATTATTTGTAACGAAAAATTAATAAGCACTTAGATAGCAGCTAAAGCGAGAGAGTGGTCTCTTCTAATCGTTTGATGTTGCAAAAGGTGAGTTACACCTACACGCATTAGTGCAAAAGGTTAGCGTAAAGCAGCTTTTTTCGAATCGCGCTCCTTTTTCGATTTTGTAAAAATGTTCAAAACCTTATTTTCCCATCCGCCGTATTTAACTAAAAAGACAAAACATGAAGGGATTGAATATATTTTAGGGGTTCATAAAAGTGATGATATTTTTTTATTGTGTATTAATTAATGTGACGACTGAGCTTGGATCTGCATAACAAGTGTTCTTAATTCTTGATCGAGTTTGTGTCAAAACCAATCTGATGCCATCTTGAATATTCAGCTTGAATAAATTAATGAATAAAAGATGGTTGGCCTTATTGGGCCTTTACATCCCATCATGGCTGCAGATCACTCGAGGTTGATCGTTTTTGCAGATCCAATCAGCTTCGTTGGTTAAAATTATCTAACGGTTTCAGATGACAATATTGTATCCTCAAAATCTCTTTGCCTCAGTCCTTTGAGTGTTGGTTACTTTCTGAGAACTGAGTCAATAGTTTTATCCTCCTCTAGACACCATCTCCACTTCGGGTCATCTATGACGCCAATCTTAGAAAGTCAGCCCACATGAGTCTAATTGTGTTGCTGTTCATTTTTCACACCTTTGCGCTCAGAAACCTGTCGCGAAGTTACTACATCAGACTTCAGTGCCAGGATCGCACCCATACTACCTGATCATATGATTAATGCCTTAGTTTGTATCCCTCACACAGAGATGAGCCCAATACAGAATAGCATAAATTTCCGCTTGAAAGATCGTTACTTCTTGTCCGAGATATTAAAACTCTGAGTACCGTGCTCCTACAAAACATTCCGGCTCCAGATGTTTTATCTTGTCGGAATTATCCCACATTTTGTCTTTTCTAAAGTTGATAGTTCCTTTTACTTCTCTTGTAATTTCCTCATAAGCTTCTTCTTCTCTTGGATTTTTTGTACTTAACCATTTCATATACTTCTGTTTCTTTATTTTTACTAGATCTTGAATCTCCTTCCTCCATCGTGGTTTATTGCTTGTTCTCCTTTCTTTGTGTTGTAATGTTTCCCTTAATGTTTTGTGTGTACAGGGTGTCTGGTAAGTACCTCCTAATTTCTCGGGAACATACGGTGGAGGTTAAAATAACCTTACTTTGTCATAGAAAAGAAATTCCTAAAGTGACCCTTAACAGAGATATAGAGCCCTAAAGGGGTAACCATCGATTTACTTTATCGGGTCTAAGTTTGGAACCGACTTGTATAATTTAATGAAATTTTAATATTTTGGAGAGGCCGTAAAGACCTTTTAAACCATACTACACTAGATTTTAGATCATCAGAGAAGTCAGGAAAGGACTAGCAGTCAAACTCGTTGGGTGTAATTTTTGACAGGTGTCATTTTACAGAGCTGAAAGTTCTTCTTCTTCTTCTTTCTTATATATAAGCAATTTGCTTGTTATTCTTCGTCTCTTTGCCTGGTTTCAGTCTATTGCGAGGTTATCACTCCATCGTTTATGGGGTCTTCCGGTACTTCTACTTCCTGTTAGTGATTTGTCCCTTGTGATCTTTACTATTGTGTCGTCGGTCATGTGGTTGATGTGTTCGTTCCATTCCCTTTTTCTTTGTAATACCCAGTCATTGATGTTATCGACTTTACACACTCTTCTTATATCCTCGCTTCTATTCCGATCTATAAGTGTCCTGCCAGCTATCCTGCCCACCACTCTCATCTCTGTTGTTTCCAGTATTTGTTTTGTTTTCGAGGTTTATGGTCTGGTTTCTGCAGTGCATGTTAATATGGGTCTTATTGCTGTTTTATAAATTCTGGATTTAACTTCGATTACTATATGTTTATTGCTCCATATGGTACTGTTAAGACATGCGGCTGTTCTTGCTGCTTTCATGGCTTGTCCCCTCACCTCCGTTTCAACATCCCGTATCCGGATATTTCTATTCCGAGATACTTGAACTTCATTTCCTGCTGTATAATTTTGTTGTCTATTTCTAGTTTGTATCTGAGTGGGGTTCTAGATGTAGTCATGGCTTTAGTTTTTGACGCTGATATATTCATTTTAAACTTTTTCGCTGTTGTGTTATATTGGTGCAGGAGTCTTTGCAAATCGTAGAGCTGAAAGTTGATTTTTTAAATACTTTAGTCATTCCTCTTCAAAACAGGTACTTATTTCGATAAAACTGGCGGTTTTCGAGATAAGTCGGTTTTTATGTGAAACACTCAAAAGTTACTAATGCTAAACACAGGTTTCTGAGATATCGTAACCTAAGTGGTCAAAAAATACTGTTTTTCGCCATATTTGAGGTTATGTAAAATCACAAGTCAAAAATCGAGTACAGGCTACTTCTTTGAGTGTACTTTTCTAAATTCTGATATATTAATGAAAATTACCATATAAGTATTCTAAGCGTCTCTGATTACAAATCCACCGTCCGATTTTGAAAATTCAAAATGGCGGATCCAATAATGCGGACAAAAATTTGAAAAAGTTTTAAATTTTAAAGAAAATTTAAATATAGAATTCTGGAGGTATTCTGGAGGTGGTTCATTATGAATCCAAGGTCAGATTTTAAGAAAAGTCCATCAATGGCAACCTAACAATTTGTGGTTAAGTCAAGGTAATCGTTTTACTTTAAATAAAAACCCTTTCTTTCTGATGTAAGCAATCGATAAAGCAAAAAATTTTAAAAGATCCAATATAGCTGATAAATTTTACAGCTGTTTATATTTTCAAAATTTGACCGTGGATTCGGATCATACATTCAGGTGCTCCTACTAATTTTATGAAAACAATTACCTTGTGATTTAACATAACCTCAAATGTGTCGAAAAACTGTATTTTTATTCTTTAGGTTAGGATATCTCAAAAACATGATATTGTGGAGACATTCTGAGGCCAAATTTGTATTTAGCGCACCAAAATCCTTCGGAAAAGTACACTGGAGTTTCCATTATGAACAATCAGTAAAATTTTGTTGGCCTGTGTAATGTATTTCTTTTGTCTTGTGCGTTTTTTCGAAGTAAATTTGTGGATTCTTTGTGTTGGAATAATTCGATGGTTATTTTAAGATCGTTAGTTGTATACAGTTCAATTAGTCGATCATCGTTCTCATTTGTGATTGTTTCTCCAAATGGTCCTACCACTTGAACATGAGTGTTACAACCTGTTGTACTGTTTAGGTTTCCTTCCAACTGCCTGTGCTGGTTCACTGAGTTTTTCAAAGAAAACGTCACATCCGATGGAGCGTATACGCCTAGAAATGTCAATCTTCTACCTTTCATTGTCACATTAATCTTTATTATATTTTCATTAATTAGCTTTCAGATTATGATATATTTCTTAAATTTTTTATATATTAATATTGCAACTTCTCTCTTTGCACGAGTATCCTTGGGAACTCCACTAAACAGAAGCACATACTTTCCCAATATTTCCGATCCATATCTCATTCCTATCTTAAAATTTTCCAACTGCTTTAAAATCTGATCCATTTTATTTGTACCGCCCTATACATCCGATTTTTCATAATTCATCAATCTTTTCTTTGCCTTATGTCTTTTAGCATTTGATCCGTCTGGTGCTTCGAGGCGATGTGTAGAATTTTAAGCAATCTAAGATTTTCTCAGGTGTTAGATAGATCATCTTATGTTCTAATTCTGGAGGCCAGGTTATTTCTTGTACAGGTTTTCTTCTTCAGCCTTTGATGATCCAACCCCTAAATGGAAAGCAGCAACTTTTATTTATATTTGAAAGTTTAAATTAAATATCTGAAGACCATCCGCTACTGCTTTGTTCGTAGCTTATATATCAGTTGGGAATACTGTCTCGATTTTTCTCAGCTTGGTGGGACTTCAAGCTGTCCATCTCGAAATTTTTCTCTCTTACACGTTACTTTGAGAGGCAATGGAATGTCACTACCGCTGCAAACTACCCGGCTAGCTTGCTCCAGTCAGATTTCGCCAGGAAGAAGTGCGCACGCAAACCCATCCACTGATTACGTTACACATCTCGCTTACCTACCTTTAAATTTAAAGTTAAATTTTGATTTTTACAATTGATAATCGGCGACCCACAAAAAAGTCAAGGCAACCCACCAATTGAAAACCACTGGCTTAACGTTAAATTAATTGAAACAATATTAAGGTACCTAATTAATAAGTACTGAATGAGTAAGTTTTAGGCAAAAGAACGATCAGCAAACAAAAGTTAAATTTAACCCCAATATTGTTTTTCCCCTTTTACATTCCAAATTTAATTATACGTGAAACAAAAGGACCTCGTTACAAATTTCGACCGTCAAAAATCATTATGCTCATTAGAACTAATTAATTCCGTTTTTGCGGTAGATTCTGCGTTTGCAAATTTTTAATAACGTGCCATGCAAGGGATGACCCACGTATGGAAATCCATGTAATCCTGTACAAATAAAAAAAGGAACAAGAAAAAAACGGGGGAGTGAAATTGTAAATTCGTTTTGAATGGGAGAATTAAATGCCTCTTTTATGTCGGAGTTGTAAAAAAAGTAAATAAAAAGGTTATTGAAAAAGGTCATCAGGTTCAGATGGAATAAAAGTTAGGGTATTTGTGTCCAGGATGACAAATATAGATTTTTATATTATTCCCAAAAGTGATTTATGACCATTGCCGCCGTGAATTATTTATAAAGAAAAATATTCGTGTTTTTTTATAGAATCTGCTCTTCCAATAATGCATACTAACCACAAAAAAGTATGATATTAGAAATTTGTTTGAGTAAAAAATATTAAATAGACTAGTACATTTTCTGGACCTTTCTACTTTTCGATTATTCGAGATATTCAATGTTAATTAAGGTAATTATTTCGATTATGTTGGGCGCCAATTTGCTACAATGGTTTTTAAAGAAGGCGCAATACCTCACAATAAAGTTGGAACAAAAGTTAATTTATTGGATCAAATCACCAGAGTATAATGGAAAGCTAATAGCAGCAAAATTGCCTAGCTAACCCCTATGCCGGAGAGTAGGGGAGGTTTATTCAGGACGCCACTGCATCAGAAGCTAGGCTGAATGCAGAACTAATTTTCTACTTTACTCCCTAAAGATTGGCAAGCACAACAAAATAAAAACGCAAGTAACCTGTGGAACAAATAAAACTCGATGGAGATAGTTATAATAAAAATCTTTCTATAAAATATATATAAAAGTGTGGATAACCGTAATGATTCAACACCTAGGGTGGACCCTACAATAAGGGTAAGCAACAGAATGTATTAATCAACCTTCGACATTGTGCCAAAAATCCTGATTCAAAATTTTAAACTTACTACATATTCCAAAAAGAAAAAAATATATCGAAGGTTTTCTTTAGGTTATTAGAAAAGGAAATATTATAATTACTTAGAAAAATGGAACAATCATTATTTTAGGGCAGTCACTTGCTTTAACTATTGAACTCGAGTTATGCGAGAGTAAATAATAGACATAATGCTCATGGTAAATCACCAGCATGACTTTAGGTATTCACAAAAAATAACCAGGTAAAATGTAACAAAAGGTTTATTAAACAAAATCATTAATTACTTAAAAAAAAGTAACCAACACATTCACCAGCAGAAGCTGTTAGTTTCAAAGAAATATGTAGTATTTCTATTAAGGATGAAAAAAAAATCTTGAAGAAACTGACGTAAATGCGAATGATAAATTGTTATTAAAGCATTAAATACTTTAAATGCAGTAAATGCTGGAATATAATGTAAAAAGTTGGGCTATGATTATTAAAGAATAAATGGAAATATTTAAATTTCTTAAATAATAGATAAAAACTTGAAAATATTTTAATGCTGGCACCTGAAACAAAACAATAGTAATTTAGTTTGGAAGGTTATGGCCTGAGTAAAATAGAAATAATTTACTTTATTGATTTCGATGATTGGAATAAAAAATATAGAATATAGTTACCTGATTTTGGTGTAGATTGATCAAATCAAATAATAATACACCCAGGTGATCACTAATTTTACTCGCTAACATTCTACATGCTGAATTCGCCAAAATGTCAAAACTAGACTTGTCAAAAAGCATATTTCAAAAGATTTTTAAAATCGTGTCCTAATTATTGGAAAAAATATTCCTAAAATTGAATATTATTTATCCAAAATTCCAACGGAAACAGAAAGGCAATTCTCTGACACGAAATTCGACAATTAATACCGATATAGAAATCCGATATTTTTTGGGAGACTCCAACATATCACATTGGATGTGGACCCTTAATAACGTTTCCTTGTGAGGTAAATGTGTATATATTTATAAGCAAAAAAAAAATAATTGAAAGCACGTATTAACTTTTAATTGATATTTAATTAACTTTATAAACATTTTTTAAATTTTTGTTAATTCCAGTAACACATTAGCATTTTATGGTTACACAGGTGTTTTTTATAACCAACAAATTATTTTGTTTTTACAGTGATTAAGTATATCGTTGAGGTATTGCGATGCCATATAAAAATCGGCCATATGTGTATATCACATTATTATCAGACATTTGATTGATTGTCTATATTTTCATATGTAGAAATTTTTCTCCATACAAAAATAGCGGTTTAAATTGTTGGGGATAAAAAAAAATTATAAGTATAATGTTACTTTGAGATATTATGAGCGTTCTATATTAATTTTTTACATTAAATAATCTACTATAGTAACAGAGCATATGTATGTATTTTTCATTATAAAAATAAAAATATCGAGAGTAAGTAAATGCATGTTAAAAACACGAGATAGTTATAGAACATGTATAACAAAATTGTAACTAAAATAAAGTGCATGATATATAGGAAGATCTACTTAATATTTAGTTGCTAATAGTAATTGTAACCTTAACATTCCGTTAAATCAACAATTGTTATTTTTAGCTAATCCTGGAATGTTATAAATCAGAGTGTAATCAAATCTTAAAAATCTTTTTTAATTAATTTATACGCCATATTTTTAAGACGAACTAATAGTACGAAGTAATTTGTTACATTTGTGATTGCTAATTTTTTATAGTTATGAAAGTACTTTTTAAAATTAAAAAAAAATTTTACTTAAATTATTTTAGTTTAAAATCGATTGTAAAATTTGTACCAAACAGACAAAAATTGATTGCACAATTTGTACCCAAATGAAAAATATACAAACAGACAGACAAGCCAGCGAGTAAACAAAGTTTGCCTTAAAATTACCTTGAAACATACATTCAAGGTCAGTTTCAAAGTCATAATATTGCATTGTCATCGGGTTTATATATGTGTACCAAGTATCAGCTTGATTGGATAATCGGAAGTTTAGCTGACCTTGAAATATTCTAATATACGTTTGAGGTCAGATTCAAGGTCACAATGTTACATAATTATCGGATTTATATACGTGTACCAATATTTAATAACATTTCTTACTGGACCTAATTTAAAATCAGCTTAAAAATAAATAGGTCAGACAAACAGCAATAAACCAACATATTAGTGGCGCAGCAAGGTCTCTTGGCGCCTCGGGCCAAATATATATTTGCCGCCCTTAAAATAATGAAGTGTGGACTACTTAAAATTTGAGTAATATTGGTCGTTTTAGAAGAAATAACTAAAGTGGTATATAACTTCCACTTAGTAGATAATTGTATTTTCGCCTTCAATTATTTATAATAATTGAATTTATATTAAAAATTTTAAACGCTATTTTTAGTGTTCCATAGAAAGGTATACATTCTCGTCATATCCGTTGGTCCGTCAGTTTGTACGTTGCAGCTTTATATCTTCGTTAGTTTTAAGTCTTTAGCAATGGAATTTTGATTACACACACACACACAGATTTGATGTGATCACAGTAGCAAACCTAGGAACTGAATTTTGAAAAAATTCCTTAAAGAAATAATTTGCAGAAGAAATTATAAAATTGTATATAATTTTAATTGTCTACTTGTTAACTGCCTATTATAAAAAGATATTTCGTTGTACCACGCTTTGCTGAAATGAAAAATCGTCTTCATTATTTTCAAGTTAAGACCGAGAAATGTGTAGGTGGTGTCTATTATGCGTTGAATAATTATGACAACTTTCATTTGTTCCCAAAATTTAATTATGTAAGGAAACAATAGTGTCATAAATAATTAAATCGTATAAAATAAAAATTTTAGAGCTTGAAATAGGGGTTTGTGTATGTATATAAATATACATAGAAATGACGACCCAATACTTAGATAATAGATTAAATGGACACAAATATACAACGATCGCATCTATACAATGAATTATACAACATGAAACTAGTTTTAAGCATGAATTTGATTTTGTAAACAGTAACAGCCAGATTCACTAAGAAGATTTAAGATTTAAACCCGACCTAGTTGCCATGAAATTTAAATCTTATAGTTGGCCAGTTTTGTTTTGCTTATGACATTATCATAATTTATATTACATATGTCAACAAATAAATGATTAATTAGGGATATTAAGGATAAGAACCTTGCGAAAAAACCTTGAAATATGTAAAGAAATAGTTGTATCCCGAAAATAAATAAAGTTCTCAATTTTTGCCTGTTTAATAATAAAATTAATTGATTGTTTATCCTAGTATTTTTGGGGTATAAAACTTGCTGGACTTATTCTTGCTCGTGCCAGTTTAAGCCATCTGCTGTCAAGGAAATGATTCATATAAAAAGGGAACAATATCTCGTAAATCACCAACAGGACATAAGTAATTTAAACCAAATTTACCACAATTTAATCCGTTGAAAATATTTTTAACTAATTGTCAAAACTTAATACTTATCTCTGTATAAAAAACTAAAATAAATCCACACACGCTGCACATTGTTGCAGACTTCTCAGATATTTTCTAAAAAATTCCCGGCAATAGCAGTAAATGATTGAACATAAAGTTTCGAAGTACATACATTTAAATTTATAAAGATGTTAAAATAAAGTGGGATTTTAATTATTTAAATTTAGTGTGTTTTATCGTTTGTGACTTTCATTTTAATATTTTAAAATAATGTCACTGAAGTCTCTTTTTGTAGGTTTATAAACAATACTTAATTTAATAAAATTTTTATAAAAAAATTGAACCGACTTCTAAAAGTGCGCTAAAAAGTAAAAAATGACTATAAATTTTTATATGAAATTGAACTTTTTGAAGTTACAAATAATTTGGCACGGACTTCAAAAAGTTCAATTTTATATAAAAATTTATAGTTATAAAAATTTTATTTTTCTATTTTTAATTTTAGAATTCATTATGATATCCATAAATTATTTGATTTAAGTACTAATCAAGATTAGTGTACCTCGCAATGACTCCGAGGTGGCAAAATAGGACCCATTTTATCCAAAGTTGTAAATTACCCTAAAATGAACCATTAAAAATTCGTTGGTTCTTAGAGTTTCCAAGTACCAGTAAAATTGTGGCAAACAAATATTTAGTCTGTCATAGTAAATCCACTATCTTAAATTTCAAATTAAATTTAGATTGGTAATATAAGCCCCAACATCTCCAATATCGATGTTTAAAGAACCTGAGATGTAAATTCCTTGGCTTGATATATTTTATACTTCATATTGAGTTTGTATACGCCTCAAGAACTCCACAATATCAATTTTAGACAAAATCAGAATATGTAAAATTTTCTATCCTTCATATTGTATCTTATCATCCTAATAATTGAAAAAAATTAACTTCATATTCGTAATACACGACCCCGAAAACCCTCTAATACCAAATCTGAAAACTCCCTCGTACCAATTTTCGAGAAAATCGGACAAAATTGATTTTTTTCCGCCATATTGGATCCGCCATATTGAATTTTTTAAAATAATTTGCGATTCCTTGTGTACGACCCCAAAAATTCCCCCATACCAATTTTGGAGAAAATCAGACAAAATTATTTTTTTTGGCCGCCATATTGTCAGCGCCATCTTGGATATTACTTCACCAATTTTATCCAAAAAAATACGGGGTTACGGCAGCAACATCCTGAATATAAAGTAATAAATTTCATTCAAATCGGTGCCGCCGTTCCGGCGTAATCGGTGAACATACATAAAAAAAACATACTTACTCGACGAATTGAAAACCTCCTTTTAGAAGTCGGTTAAAAATAAAAAAAATATTTTTGAAAAGGCCTGCGACAGGCGAAACGTTAAATGGCCTTTGATGTAACAAATGACTTATAAATCTAAACCCAAAGAAAAAAGAATTATTTATATATATATATATATATATATATATATATATATATATATATATATATATATATATATATATATATTACTCTCATGAAAAAGCTCCGGATCTAAAAAATGAGGACTGCGCTATTTCGTTCAAGTGTGGAACTCACCAGGCCATTGCGTTCGGTATAAACCATTACTTCGCATTCGCACTCTTAAGGGGATCATTGGTACGACACTTTACTTAAACTGCGGAATTCATGGTTGGTTTAGTTGCTGATGCCAAATAATGCGACTTCTATCCTTGGAGTAGGAAGTTTCGTGCATCGAGTTTAAATATATTCTTTTTTTAATTTACCGTCGCACCATCACATTAATAAATAAGCAAAATATCAAGGAAGATCAATAAATAAAAAAAAACAAAAAATTTTTTAAGATGCCTTAAATAAAGGGCGAAACGTTAAACTGTTTTTGATTTTTTATTAAATAAAGAATCTAAACGCAAGAAAAGACAAAATAAAAAGAAAATGATATAATCTATGGTTTAAGAATCTGGAAAATATAATATATGTATATATACGTGTATATATATATATATATATATATATATATATATATATATATATATACGTGTATATATATATATATATATATATATATATATATATATATATATATATACGTGTATATATATATATATATATATATATATATATATATATATATATATAGGCATTGAATTGAGAACCTTTACCTTTGTTGAAGTTAGTAAAATATGTGTCAAATTCGTGTCGAAACCATAAAAATATTTCGAAATATTTAAATGGATCGATGCTCATTTCGCTCCGGTTCTGTTTCGCCACTTCAAAGCTACAAAGCATTATTCAAACGGTCAGCACTCACAGTTCACATCCCCTTTATATGACGTTGTATAAAATTGAAATTTAATGTTTGAAGCTTCAATCGTAAAACGTAAACGAAAATACCCCCAATTCCCTCCCAATTTCATGGGATTACAACCTATTTTTATTTAGTTTCTTTTTCCCCCAAAGACCCTTTAAACGTGTTGTTATATCGTAACGATCTAGACGATTTTTATTTTATCGATATCAAATTATCCCCACGAAAATTACACACATTATGAGAATAAATGACCACTAAAAGACTTCTGTGCCATAAATTTCTGTTTGCGGATACCTGTTTTAGTGGGGGATTTATTTCTTGTTTTCCTAGGCTTAGATTTAATGTTGTGTAAATTGTATTCTTTTTTTTCCATAAATTCTGAGAATTTTGGTGTCGACGAAAAATTCAGAAAACTAGCGTATAAAAGAAACTATTTTATCGTATTTAAGAACATATGAACCATTTTACTTTAGTCATTTGGTTTGATAATATTGCCATTAATAAAACACAACGGACTTCACAGAATAAAAACGGACAACTCACGTCTTAAAGTGAAAACGACAATTGCACGCGGTCAAGCGTCCTCCAATGGATGACCGTTAATGCAGTTGTTAGGAATGGGATTGTTCGACAAGTGTCTAGGTACACTCCAGTCTCAAAACTTTGTGCTAGGGATGTGCGATACTTTTAATAAAAGTATCGATATTTGGTATCGATCCATATCATAAAAAATGATACCGATGCGGGAAAATATCTTCAAAATGAGAAAAGCAACCAAATATGAAATAAAACGAGAAAGAAAATTAAAAAGTAAATTAGACAAGACAAATCTCCAGTGGCGTAAATAACGACCCCGCAGACCGCGTGGTGCAGAGGGGGGCGCAGCTAATCCAGCGGCCCCCTCAGGTCCCTTAATGAAAATTATAATTTAAGTGAGACCGACGTTTTTTTCGAAAAAATCAAGAAACAATTTTTACCAAAGTGGAAATATGAAGGATCAAGACGGGTGCAAAATAGTAAGGCGCATTCAAAAATCTGCGGGGGGGGGGGAGAACATACTTTTAGTTACGCCACTGGCCATCTCCGAGCGCTACTTGTATTAGATTTCATATTTTGTCTTGCTTAAAGGATTTGTTTTCTCTATGTTGAGGTGCAGTTGGCCATCTTGTAATTACGAAAACCAACAATTTCGAAACCGGTGTACAAATGTGAGTGCATTATCATGGGAGGGAGAGACTTCCACCTTTTTTATTTATTCTTGTAATCTGAGATAGTGTTGTCTCTGTGTTAGAAAGGAATACGTCTGCATTTATAGCATATATATATATATATATATATATATATAAATATATATATATATATATATATATATATATATATATATATATATATATATATATATATATATATATATATATATAAAAGGGGGAAGTAGTCGCGACTGACTAGTTAAGAAACAATATTCCAAAATAGGGTTGTTGGGATTGTAGTCTGTTTAAATTTGTACACGTTTGAAAAACAGGGGGAAACCCAACATTAGCAGTTTTTATTATATTTAGAGGCATATTTTGATTTGAAATTCTAGAAAGTTCGAAATAATTTTGTAGTGGTGATATGGTCAAGTGGGATGTTTGGCTGGTTTCGAACTTTCTAGAATTTAAATGAATTTTTACTATTCTATCAAAATGTGACTCTACATATAGTAAAAAAGTGCTAAGGTTGGGTTTTTCCCCCTGTTTTTTAAACTTCTACTTGTTTCATATTCAAACCACATTGAGATGTCCTGAAAAAGAGATAAATAAATTCTCGAAGCTTGACAGAATCAAAAAAGGGTTTTTCTCCTGACCAAAGCCTACAAATTTAAACAGACTGCATCCCCAAATTTCCAAAATTCTCAATGTCAATATGGCGGATCTAAAATGGCGGACGTATTTTTTGAAAATCAACCGATTTGCATTAAATTTGGTATACGGGGATTTTGTGTGTTAATGATTACAAATCCGAGATTAAGTTTGCCAAATTGAAGCTGGCGGATTCAAGATAGTGGACGACATTTTTGAAAATCGACCGATTTGTACAAAATTTGTTATACAGGGGTTTTTGGGGTCGCTGATTAGGAATCAAAGGTCAGATTTTCAAAATTCAAGATGATAGACCCAATATGGTGGAAACTCAATAACACAATCATTTATATTATGTTCTCAATCTTATGTTCGAAATCGTAATCAACGACCCCAAAAACCCCCGTATACCAAATTTGGTGTAAATCAGTTGATATTCAAAAGATCCGTCCGCCATATTGTATCCATCATCTTGAATTTTGCAAATCCGACCTCGGATTCGTCATCATCAACCCCAAAAACTCCAGTATACCAAATTTAGTGCAAATCGGTTGATTTTTAAAATTCGGCCATCATATTGAATTTTTGACCGTTATATTGAATCCGCCATGTTGGATTTTGTCAACCTACCATACCAGCTTTTTAGAGGCGTCCATCAGCTACAATTTGATCCAAAAACGACCCGATCGACTGCAAATTTTTATTTTGACGAGCCTTTTTTTTACTTTACATTCAATTTTTCTTCAGCTTCCTGAACCATATTAGTCGCCATATTGGATTTTTCAAAGGCTGACCCGGCATTTTTAAGTAGATGCGCTAAGTTTTAAATTGAACCTTTGATCGATTTTTTTAGTTGCTTATAATTTTGGTCGTAGCTCTAATCCTTTTGACGCTTATTGTCCGATATATAATATATTTCTAATTTTCTATAAACATTCTGACAAGAGTTATTTTATCCAAGCTACTAAATGGCATTTAACTGTCTTATAATTTTTTAAGTTTAATAAAAGTGTCCAAAATATTTATATAACTACCTCCATTTTCTTTTTATCATTTTTGATAGGGGCAGTAACACTGGTCATTGGTGTGCGAATGAAGACCACGATTGAATCTGCTAAACCAGCAATTTATACAGTAGGTTTTATAGATGCTTCATTGCGGTATAAATAATTAAATCAATCGATGCACTATTGTCAAAAATTGTGAAAACTAACTGCACAAAAATGATCACGGGCTAATTCCTTTTTTTGGCAGAGATGAAAATTTGAAGCTAGTGTAAACAACACACATATCGTTCTTATGTCAAAATGTTCCGAGTACGTGTATCGTCAAAAATGTCAAAGCATGGATGTCAGAGGACATCTGACTAGTGTTGGCCACTCCCGAAATGTAAACGGCTACTCCCGAATTACTTTTAGACAGAAATACGTTACATAATAAAATTAAATCATTCAAATATTAATATTGGAAACTCTGTTTTGTTAGTATTTTTTTAAGCACTATCTAGTAATTTACGGTCATTGAATAAGTTGAGTGATGAACGTATTTAAAAAAATGCTGCGCTATATTATTTTATTTGTGCTGCTCGAACAAATCTTTTGCTAATTCCGTAATTTTGCTTTGCTTTATGATATTCGTAAAAAAGCCTTGAATGTGAAGAAAGTAACGAAAACATTGGATACAGTAAATTTGGATAAGTCTTATTTGTTAGTCTAAAAGCAGCCGTTGCTATTTTCGGGTTTCCTTGATTATTAACACAAGCTGAGGCTACAGTTGTCACTTATATTGAAAATTAAATTAAAATATATAGATTTCGTTTAAAAATTCAATTAGTTTAATTCAGAGAAGGATTTTTATTCTTTAATTTGATTGGTCGCGATTTAAAACATTGTTCCTGTGTATTTGGTTTTAAATTAATTTTATTTTTTTCCTGACCCTCCAAATTAACATTTTAGGCGTGAAAATTACCATATATTTTTAAGATGATCAATGGTTATGCATAGAGAAAACTTTGAAAATTCGATATATAATTATTTAGTGTCTGAAAAAAAACATTGAATTTTTTAAATATCTTTATCGGAGATTTTTGGAAGAAAGCCAACTTCAAAATCAGCACCAAACAATACTTCTCTTACGGAAAGTTGAAACATCGATCACTCAAAATTTGATTTTTTAATACACCCAATGTTCAAAAATTGAAAAAAAGGTAATGGTATGATAGAATAGGTTTTCAGGATTGATTTGATAAGTTTGTTTTCTTCCTTGATCGCATATTTCAGAAAGAAAGAATCGTTTAAAAAGTTTTCTTACTCATTTTGATCTCCGCTGAACAGAAGTATGAAAATACTTCGACAAAGGCAAAAAAAGACATATTAAAATTAAAGGACAAAAATGGGCAAATAAAATCTAACAGAGACTAAGTGTTGGACATCGTTGAAGAATTCTACGAGACATTGTACAAAAACCAATTAATACTTCAACCCGACGAACACGAAACACTAAGAATCATAAATTAGGACTCCGAAGATATGCCCGAAATCTCAATTGAAGAAGTTAACTACGCCTTGAAGAGAAAGGAAAAACAACAGAGCACCGAGAGAAGATGGGATAGTAATAGAGTCATCAATGTAGGGATCCTGCTCTTATTGAGAAAATTAAAAGATTATTCAATTTATGCCGATCCTCATTCACAAAAAGGCGAAACAAGCCTTGAGAATTATAGACCCGTCAGCCTCCTGAGCCACCTATTTAAACTTTACAGTCATATAATCACCAATAGATTAGAGAATAAACTGGATCTTTACCAGCCTAGAGAACAAGCTGGGTTCCGCTCGGACTACGGGACAAATGACCATTTACAATGTATCAAAATACTTATTGAAAAAACTGTAGAATACAACCGACCACTAAATCTTGTCTTTGTCGACTTTCATAAGGCTTTCGATACCGTGGAATTGGTGTCAATTTTAAGAGCATTAAAAAATGCAGGGTAGATCAAAAATATTCCAACATCATCTACAATATTTAGAAAAACGCAACAACAACAATTAACCATGACGAAGAAAATAAAAATAAGAAGAGGAATTCGACAGGGAGATACAATATCCCTAAAACCGTTTACGACAGTGCTAGGACATGCAGTTAAAGTTTTGGATTGGGAAGAGAAAAGCATTATTATAGATGGGGAAAGGTTGAGTCATGTTAGATTCGCTGACGACATAGTCCTAATATCACACGATCTACAAGAAGTCAGAGAAATGCTAAAAGAACTACAATAGGCAACACAAAGAGCAGATCTGAAGATCAATTATAACAAAACAAAAATGATGACAAGTGACCAAGTGAGCCTATAAAAATAGAAAATGCAATCATCGAAATTACCGAGAAATATAACTACCTTGGTCACGAAGTTCGGATTGGCAGGGACAACCAGACGTGTGAGCTATCCAGACGAATAGTTTTGGGATGGGCTGCTTATGGAAAACTCAGGGATATATTCAAGACAGATATACCCATAAACCTGAAACGGAAAGCCTTTAACCAATGTGTTCTCCCAGTCTTAACATATAGAGCGGAGACACTAACATTGATGAAAACAACTTCTAAGAAACTGCAAATAACACAACGTAGAATAGAGAGATCTATGCTGGGGGTGTCCTTGAGAGATCGGGTCCGAAACGAGGAAGTTAGGAGGAAAACGGGGGTGGATGATGTCATTGGGCGCATTGCAAGGTTAAAGTGGAGATGGGCCGGAAGTGTGACTAGACTAGGGAACAACAGATGGATGAAAAGAGTTTTGGAATGGCGATCGAGAGCGGACAAATGCAGTCAGGGACGACCACCGACTAGATGAACAGATGACCTCAAAAGAATAGCAACAAACTGGATCGCAATGGCTCAGAATAGAGGAGGATGGAAATCTCTTGAGGGGGCCTATGTTCAGCAGTGGACAGAAATGGTCCGATGATGATGATGATGATTTGATCTCCGCTACGACGGAATGAGAAATTGGACAACACTGCGTTCACGTTAAAATCAAATTTTTTGGTGCGCCAAGAGATGGCCTTTCTATCAATTTTTGGCCGGACTCGGATTGCTCGGATTACATATTAGATTGATTCTAACCTTACTGTTTACAGTCCGCTGGACCATTTTATGCTAATTTTATATTTTGTGTCTCAAATTATCATTTACTATTTTTTTTTTTTTAAAATGCGCCTTTCCATAGAACTGTCAATGTAATACTGGTAAGCAGCGCGTTGACATATGTCACGTAGGATGGTTAAAACTTTGATAATAGTTTACGAGCACAAAGTAGGCAATACAATTCAGTATACGAGCTGTTGCCAAACCTTATCAAATAATTATGAATTATAGATTTTTAATAACGGCATAATATAACATTAAAAACTTTGATATGTTCATAATACAATTCAAATTGTCATTTTCTTTGGATATGTTATGTTCATTTATTCATTTGGGACACGTTGAAAGCGACATATTTTTTTACAAGGTTTGGAACACTTGAATTTCTTATGCTTTCATTCCATGCATCTCCTGTCCCCGCACTCCCTTAAGATTTTTAATACCACCTTTTTTTTATTAATTCATATGTACCTACAAACATCAAACATGCATGACATATTGGGAATCAAACCCGGGACCTCGACAGGAAGCAAATCCCTTGACCACTTTACTAATAACACGGCCTTAAATGAAGTTACAGCAATACAATATTAAAATTTGTTAGTGTAGGTTCGTGTTAGAAAACTTTACCTAATAACAAGTTTATTTATAAAATATGTTATTTCAAACGTAAAACTTAGTTTATAATCTCTTTTTAGTTTATTAATAAGAAAATTCAGAAGGTACTTTTGCTAATGTAAGACATATAAATGACAATTTGTAAACCACTTATCCTAACAAAACAAAAAGGTATATCATAGGAAGGAAAATATATACTAAATTAATTTTATTTAGGTTACAGCACATGTGGCCAATTTCACGATGAATTTGTTCAAAACACCTTACTCTTATTTAATGGAGTTTCCATGTGGAAATAAATTAAATTTTCCTGTAAATTAAGCTCAAAGTTATGTAGTTGTTCACAAAGTTTTTTGTCTCGTGCTTTTAGATGAAATGTCTGCAACACCAGACCAGGGTCTGGTACTATAAATTTTAATAATGGTCTTACTAATTTATATATATATATATATATATATATATATATATATATATATATATATATATATATATATATATATAATTTTAAATAAAATGAGAAGTTCTCAGCTGTGTGGACATAGATTGTTACTAAACATTGGTCTTATATTAAAAAATGTGGAGAACGTCAAGACAATGAAGAAGCTCCGGGTCTGGAAAATGACAACAGCGTTGTTTTGTCCTTATTCCAGACTCATCAGGCCATTGCATTCGGTATATTCCATTATCTCGCAATCGTGCCCTATCTTTTGCTTTTTAAAATGAAAAAAAAGCACACAAGATACCAATAGCGACATATCGACGGATCACTCAATAACACAAGAGCAATACTAACCAACAATGTTGTATAAAACCGCCATCTGATGGCACGATTGAAAAGTAAAAATATAAATATATCAAACTCGATATACGAATCATGCTATCCAAAGGATAGAGGTCACATCATTCGGCATCGGCAACCAAACTGTCGACAAGTTTTCGCAGTTCAAGCTGGTCTCGCAGCAACGATCTCTCTATGAGAGTGTATTTAACCACGAAATATAAAAAAGAGATGCTATCGTCCATGCTTTTTAAATAAAATAGTAAGCAATAAAACATTTTAATTTGATTACCTCAGAAACGGCTGGCCGAAGCAATACTTACTAGGTACAACTTTTTTGGATAAAAGATACCAAAAATAAGAATTTTTAACTAATTTAATACCAAGGTGCAAAAAAAATATGAAAAAAGAAACAAATTTAGTGCAAGTTAAGCATTTATTAAGATAAATATTTACAAAAAGTTTTAAAAAATTATACCATTTCATCATTTTAGCCTCAGAAATGTGTACAAGCGTTTAGTACAGATATTTTAGAGACTCCCTGTATATGGGTGACATATTGTAATACTTTGATGGTACATTTCTTGTGGAAAATAACAGATTTTTGGCTAAAACTTCTTTGGTATCTTCTGTGTTTGCTGCTGTGGGAGGTATTAGTTCTAATGAAAGAACAGAACAAGTTAATTCAATGTTGAAATTTGACACGTTGGCAATAGCTTAAGGACATTATACAACTATAAGAATTGATCTCGGCCTCATGTCGCTGGAGAGAGATTTTTTTTAAAGAAACCATGTATCAGTTGTGGATTGGCCAGCTTAAATTTTATAGAATACTTATGAGATGAGTAAGGGAGATGCGTGCAGCCAAGAGATGTAGCTAATAACATTGTATCAATGTCTCTGGAGGTGTCGAAAGGCAAGGGCTGCTCACAGGGAGGAGTGCCCTTTCTGTGAGATCTGGTAATTAACAAATTTCTAGTAAACCTCAACAACCAAGGCAATTATACGCAGGGGTTTGTCGATGATATAGTCATACTCATCGTGGGAAAGATGGCAAAATAATATCGAAACTCATGCAAGGGGTACACTAGCTGTATTCTGCGTTGGTAATATCCATGATAACTTAGCGCTCGGTTGTATGGTAGACAATAATTACTCAAAAACCTACAATTCTGGAGCTCTTCAAACTAACCTGCCTCTGCATCATAAGTGCCATAAGAAGCACTCCAACAGGAACCATGGAAACTCTACTAAACCTTTCCCCCTTTGGTATAATAATCAGAGCTGAAGAGAGGATGGGAGCAGACAGGCTGGAACTTAACAAGATCTGGTGGACTGGACTTATTCTCGAACACACCAGCATCTAAGACGTGGTGATAAACTCATTGTGGGAAATGAGCAGTGACACCATGCAAATTGCCTATAACTTTGACAGGACTAACACCATTCAGACTGACTGGTAGGAATATTCTAACCGATCAATCAGTGAGCCAGGAAACCTTGTTTTATACACGGAAAGGTCCAAAACATACTATGGTATAGGTGCTAGAATAGACGGAACACACTCAGACTCAACATAAGGGAAGCACTGAGACAGCTTACCATGGTATTTCACCTAGAAATACATACGCATGCTATAAAATAATATCAAAATAGATCTGGGACTGTCTTCAAAACCCTATCGTTCTGACAAAATACAACAAGGTTACGAACACAATTCTTCCTGGGCAATGAAAAAGCAGAACAACTTGCAAGACAAGAGTCTGCTACCACATTTATTGAACCAGAACCAGTATTAGGAATTACTAAGGCTGCTATTCGAGGCTGGTTATCCTGGTGGATAAATCATCAACACCAGATGTTAAAGCTACTGGAATCATATTATGAGCCACAGGTACAGCAGGTCATTGCTGAGCAGACCATCCGGCTAACTGGTGATGGAACTTACAATTGGCCATTGCAGCTTAAGAAAACATTACAATGGACATCTTTAATAAAGAAGCAATATGTAGACTAGGTGATGAAGAGGACGAAGTGACTTCACAGATCATCTTCGAATCCAGAGAACAAACTAGTAAACTGGCTGCTAAACAACTTATTTACATAGAACATATATAATAGGCGATACGATGTCTCAAGGCTGCAATGTAAGGGCTCCTCAACTTTGACCTGCTATATCATTCAGTCGATTTGCACCAATGTCTTCCTAATAATTTTAAATATCCCACACAGCATTTGATTTAGATACTTAAAGCATTCTAAAAAATAACATAGTTCAATGAATATCATTTTCTTTTGCAAATATTTTTATAAGCTAATCGACCGCTTGTCTTTTAATCTAAAATTTCCATTCAATAAATCCACTGAAAAATAAGTTTTTCAACCTAAAACATACTTAACGAATCTACTCAGGAAACCCGAAAAATCAGCTGAGCGTAAAATTGACCATCGATGGCGGGCAAACCATATTACGAAGAGGTAATCGTTTTGTTTGTTTTTACTTTATCGCAGTACGAGGAAAATCATGGAAATACTTTCTATATCAAATAAAAGTATTGAATATGTAATGACCGCAAAAAAAAGTCCGCAGTAGTTTTATTTCTATATTATTTTTTTGCGAATATTTTTTTCCACTACAAAACGCGAAATGACCATATAACAACAGTTTTCGAATCTTTCTAAACTTTATAAAAGAACCAGAACAATATTTTACTACTTCTACTGGAGTCTTTATATAGTTAATATTGAAGCTGTTGCTTTTGAGGGAATTTGTATATTTTAACGCAATTTTGGAATATTGTATAACTGATAAAGTCTCACGAATTCGGACTAAAAATAATTTTCGATATCACCGAGGACGTCAGGAGTAAACTCAGTAGGTATGGGATTGTCTTCAAAACCTTATCTCTCTAGCGAAACATAACATGTGACTCTTGCGTTGATATCAGGACACAAGGGCATCCTAGGCAATGAAAAAGCAGACCAACTTGCAAGACAAGTGAACCTATATTTTGCATTACTAATAATTTTAAGCAAGTGTGTTAATTTCAAACATTTTACATGGTAAACGATATAAAGTTTTATCTACTAATTTGACCTTTATCATCATAAAACGTGACCTCGCAGTTAGTTAAATAAATTAAGCTTAAGTTCTTGACTAATGTAAAATATACATATATATTTCCATCTTTTACTATAACAGGAGCGAGGGAAATATATACACACATCCTATTTGAACTTCTATCTTCCTCACATGTATATAGTAGATCTATCTGCAAGCATATACGAGTGAGATAAATATATACAAATTATCCTATTTTAAACTTATACCTCTCCCTCTCTCTCTCCCCCTCTATCACACACACACACACACAATGCATATATACGAGGGAGATAAACATTTACACAGTAACCTATTTAAACCTCTATCTCTTCGTCTTACATACATTAAATCTTGTTCTTGTTTAACATACTATAGAGGCAAACAGGGTGGACTAGGTTTAGTCCGACGCGGCTACGCTAGGCTAGTTGTCTACACACCGGTTGCACAATCTTACATTTGACACATCCCAGTTATTTTCAACTTTTTGCTTCTTATAACACCAACATTTACATGTATACACCGTTAAAAATAATCTTAAAATTAATGTATATTCTAGATTAAATTTAATGATTTTGTACTTTGAATCCTGAATAATTGTAATAATAATAATGATGTACTTTGAATTTAAAACATTTTTATTGAAATATAAGTTTGTTGTACAATAGAGTTGATTAAATGGTATCTTAAATTTCAATAAAGTAACTGATTTCAACTTTCTGTACATTAAAATTAATTCACATGTACGTTAACATTAAAGGAATTTACATTAATATTCATGGTACATTCCAAAAGATTCTGGGAGATGGCGCTACTTGTATTTAACTTTTTATTTAGTATGATACAAGTTGCTTAAAGGACTCAATTTTCTTATGTTTAGGTGTACAAGTCTGCCAGTACTAGTGGAAGCCAATGCTTTCAAAACAGATGAACAGATGACGGTACACTACCTATGGGACAATTTTCCACCTTTGCCTGGTAGCAGAATTTTTTGACTCATATTAATGTTGGTGCATTAAATAAGTGATAACATATTTTAAATTCAATGAACACTGGCTGTATATTTAATATACATAGTCAACTTGAAAAGTAAGGATCCAACTTTAAATTTAATATATGATTACATTTAATTTAACGGAATACATTAATTTAGATTAATGTAAAAATTATTAAATTTAATGCATTACATAAATTGAATTTAAGGAACGGTTAATGAAATTTGCTTCCAGCACATTTACCTTAAATTTAATGTATTTTCTTTTTACAGTGTACAACAACTATAGGGTGGACTAAGCACGCTAAATATAAATATATCCCATATATTCTTCATCTATTTTACATTCACTCATTTTCCTACTTGATTCACCCAATTCTTTCACGTCTACTCGCGCTTTTACAATCACTGGACCTCTGACATCATTCTGTACAAGAAATCTGTACAGGAAAAAACAGGTGTCATCGAGGTTCATACAGATATCACCGCTTATACAGGTAATACTTATACTTGGTCAAGAGCTTACTGCTGCTTTATTGACGATCACTTCTTCTTCTTCTTCGCATATTATATACATGGCTTTCAAACACAAAAAAAATAGGGTGGACATGCTTTATATTACAAATTTTATACTTTTTTCTACATTACTAAATACTACTTTAACTTTCTTAACTGTTCCTGCAATTTCGTTCAACAAACACTGGACTTGTGACATCATTAATGATCTTTTCTTGTACTTCTTCGGATACAAGAACCATTTATATGGGGATTTTTTACAATTTTCAGCAATTCTTCGCCGTTTTCAGCACTTCTTTGGCTGGTAACTGAAATCTTTGGCATCTTCAGATGATACATGTCATCCGGAGTATTAGAACAACGTTAGTTATACTACTGTTGCTATTGCAGAACAAAACATATGACAATATTAACAACAAAATACTGCATCTAAGCAGAAAACGCATTATGCTGGTGACAGTACTACAGCTAAACGAAATATCTATACTCAATGGGCATGTATAATAAAGAACTAATATGTAGACTATGTGACGAAGAAGAGGAAATAAGATTTCACGGCTTTGGTCAAGTTGAAAATCATGGTTCTTGGATTTATACCGTGTCAAATTAGAATTATTATCCGACGTTTCGTCTACCATTGCACGAGTCATCTTCAGGAATCTCACGCCCGAAGATGAGAAAGCAGCTACAAGATTCCACGCCTCTACGGACTGCCTAAAATACACAAAGAAAATGTACCTCTACGTCCAATCGCCAGCGCAATAGGCTCACCACCCTGCAAAATAGTTAGATATCTGGCCTAACTTTTACATCCCTTTACAGGAAAAACCAAATCCTTTGTTAAAAACTCTGGACACTTTGTCCAAAGATTAAAAACCATCCAATTAGAGCCCGGTGACATATTGATAAGTTTTGATGTAGACTTTCTGTATACAAACGTTCCTATAGATGATTCAGTTTCCATAATATCGGACATATTACGAAACAACAACATGGACGTCACCCTACCAGTCTTAATTAAAGCCTGTCTGATTTCTACTTATTTTACTTTCCAAAGAACTTTTTACGAGCAGACGTCGGGAACCGCGATGGGATCTCCGCTGTCACCTGTTGTAGCTAATATTTTCATGAACTCTTTCGAGGAAAACACCTTGTCTTCTGCTCTTCTAAAACCTAAATTTTGGTGCAGATATCTAGATGATACATGTGTAGTTTGGCCGCATGGCGCAGATAACCTTTATAATTTCCTGGATCATCTAAATCAACAACACTCTAGCATAAAATTCACTATAGAAACTGAATCAAATGGTGCCGTTCCCATTCTTGATGTGTTAGTACAAAGAAAAGAGAATGGCAAGTTAGGACATTCTGTGGACCGAAAACCAACCCATACAAATCGATATCTCATGTAAGAAAGTTTGTTAATGTTTGGAGTCTCCAAAGGACGCGTTTACAAGATACCTTGCTCTTATGGTAAATTGTATGTAGGCTTAAGAAACAAGAAAGATATATAAAAAAAGAAACAAATTGTACAATCTTCAGTAGTTGAATATCAGCATTGCTTAGGTCACAATTTTAATGTAAAAGAAACTAAGGTGTTAGCATCAGTGTCTGGTTTCTTTAAACGTTAAATTAGAGAATCAATCGAAATTTGTAAATATTCATATATTATTAATAGAGCCTACATCACACATGGAAATCGATTGTATCGCTGGATCATGGCCCGCTGAACACCCGTCGGGTATAAATACCAGGCTGTTGTTTCGCGATAGTCATTCAGTGTTCTAATCTCGTGGAGTAAAGATCCCTGAAGATGCCTTGTGCAATCGTAGGCGAAACGTCGGATAATAATTCCAATTTGACACCATCTAAACCCAAGAACCATGACTTTCAACTTGACAAAAGCCGTAAAAGCTTTCGTTCTTTAAATGAAGAAGGAGTTATAGATGTACTGTTTTAAGAGGGCCCAAGAGAACCAGAAGAGAGCTAGAAAGTGTTTAGAAGGAGAAGAAATCTTAAAAAGAAGAGGACCTCAAAAGGGTCTGAAGAGGAGAAGGCCAAAAAAGAAAAAAAACAGAAGACAGTAAGCCTCTTTTGGCCCTCTTCTGCGCCTCTTCCAGCACTCTTCCTCTTCCGGGCCTTTTTTGGCCCTCTTTTTGCTCGAAGCACGTGTAGAGCAAAAATTTGGAATTGCAAATAAGTGAGAACTCTTCTTGAATAGTTTTTATTTTAAGTTTTCCAATACATTTTAATATTTTGAATAAAATTTAAATTCTTATGGTCTCCTGATGTAATTTTTTTAGCCTAAATGATTATTTACCTTTCTTTGTACCTTTAAAAATAAAAGACATTTTATTTTTGTCATATTTTACTCTGTACATGACAGCTTGTGTAATAAGATCTTTCTTCTTTCCAAAAAACAGCGACTTTTTCTATTTTGGAGTATAATTAAAAAAAAATTAACAGTATAATTAAAAGAATAATAAAATTATTTAACACTCCTTAAAGACAAAAATGAATAAAAAAAATACATTTTTAAAGTGTTTTAGATTTAAATCCCACCTAGGTAATTTAAACCAAGAACAATCACCCTAACACGTTTAATCTTATATGTATGCAGATATCGTAGAGACAAAGTGTAGCTAAACATACCTCTGTAAAACAATGACGGAAATGATAGTCCTAAAATCCCTTTTGCCCCAGAACTTTACCCGAATTCATTACCTTTATTCTACCTGTTGCCACAATTCGTGCTCTCCGAATGCCGGGGACGAATTTGAATTTTTCATGATTCCACAGAATTCATATCCACCAGTATACTATACCTTTTTGAATGTGTGGTATGCGCTCGTTTCAGTTGGTTATTGGAATTTTGTATATTATCATATAGATAGCGGGCAGATAGAGATAATATTTCATTTGGAAGTCGGTTTTAATCGGGCGTCGAGATCTTTTCTATTTGTTGCGATGATAAAATGATCAATATTCAATGAGAAATAAGTATTCTATAAATACTCAGTAGTTAAGTTTATGAACGTTGTATTGTTATATATTATTCAATAGAATTAATAGCTCACAAGATATAATACCTTAAAATTAAGAAAATTAAACGAAATATTGTCACCGTTCAATTTTTCGCTTAAGTTCACTATAGCTAATTCAGTTAATTTAACCTTACTTTGCCAATACTGTCGTTATGGGCAAGACAGTATCATTTTCCTTAAGTATTTCTCAGGGATCCTTTGAAGAAATACATTTCATTGAGTACAGTTTCAATTAATTTTGACCATTATTTTGTCCTGTTTTGGTATTTCACTACACTGTGCTTAGGTATTTTCTTATCGGTGTTCAACTTACTATTACCTTTCTTGTATTCAGATAGATCGTGTTTTTTTCCCTGCCATTTATATTTACATCTGAATGGA